>CM060694.1:56208956-57408956 GCA_030686995.1 Artemisia argyi | reverse complement strand
TTTCTACGGCTGTGTTGAGAATAAGCCAATCGATGCAAAATCAGGCTCAAAATCAACAAGTGAAAGCCGTGGCCCGAAGTTGTGAAACTTGTGGGGGCCCTCATCTGTATTCCGAGTGTCCAGCTACTGCTGACTTTCCTCCAGAGAACGTATATGCTGCTCGCGGTTCCTACAATACGGGGGGTAATTCTTACCAACCGCAAGGGGACCGTAATCTCTTAAGCTATCGTTCCAACAATTTTCTCGGACCTCCAGGTTTTAATCAAAATCAAAACCGTAACTCGAATCAGAATTTTAACCAAGGTCAAAACTCAAATTTCCAAAACCCGAATCAAAATCAAGGCCAGTTTAATCAAAACAATTTTCAAAATGGCAATCAAAACCAAGGTTTTCAAGGAAATTTTCAAAGAAACCAGAATCAAGGGAATTACAATCAGGGTAATTTCAATCAGAGAAACACTTTTCAGGGTAACAACAATCAAAATCAAGGGAATTTTCAAAACAACCGTGTTCAAAATCCTCCTGTTCAAAATCAAAACGTTGTTCAACCCTCGTCTTCCTCCGAAGAAGTGCTAAAACAATTCATGAAAGCACAAGAGGAAACAAATCGGTTATTGATCGGCAAGATCTCTGAACTTCAGAAGTCTTTAAATGATCGACCCTCGGGCTCGGGTACACTACCAAGCAACACGATCGCTAACCCGAGGGGCGATGTCAAAGCGATCACCACCCGAAGTGGGACATCTTACAATGGACCCTCGATTCCTTCTACCTCTTCTTCTCCTCCTAAGGTAGCGGAACGTGAACCTGAGGTCACTACGGACAAGGTACTTCCTACTAATAACGGAGGTATCAACAACGTCCACCCTCAAGTTGTCCCGGTCCCGGTTCGTAAGCCGAAAGTTGTATTTGATCCCCCTGTGAGTTCTGATGAAATCCCAAAGAATGATCCTAAGCCATCAATTCCATATCCTTCACGGTTGAGTGAACAAAAGAACCGCGAGAAAGCTAACCATCAGATGGAAAAATTTTATCAAATTTTCCAAGAATTACACTTTGATATTAGCTTCGCGGACGCTCTTCTTCTCATGCCTAAATTTGCTTCAACAATCAAAAATCTGATAAGCAACAAAGAAAAACTTTGTGAGATGGCAAAAACTCCTCTTAATGAGCATTGCTCAGCAGTGCTTTTGAAAAAGCTTCCCGAGAAGCTTGGGGATCCCGGGAAATTTCTCATTCCTTGTATTTTCCCGGGGATGGTTGAATGCTTTGCCTTGGCCGATCTTGGCGCAAGCATTAACCTGATGCCTTACACAGTCTGGAAAAGACTCTCACTTCCTGCTCTCACTCCGACCTGCATGACACTCGAGCTTGCTGACCGTACTATATCCTGTCCTCTCGGCATTGCCGAAGATATCTTCGTGAAAGTAGGAAAGTTCCATTTTCCGGCAGATTTCGTGATTGTTGATTTCGATGCTGACCCACGAGTCCCTCTCATTCTCGGGAGGGGATTCTTAAGAACGGGTCGTGCTTTAATCGATGTATTCGAAGAAGAAATCACTCTACGTGTTGGTGGCGAGGCCATCACATTCAATCTTGATCAGACTTCAAGATATTCCTCCAACTATGACGCTGAAATGGTTAACCGAATTGACATCATCGATGTTGCGTCTGAGGAGTATTCTCAAGAGGTCCTTGGTTTCTCATCCAGTGGCAGTCTTTCTACTGACCCTATCATTTCTGACTCTTCCCCTTCCCTCACTCCGTTTGAGGGAGGTGACTTCCTTCTGGAAGAGCTCGAGGCTTTTCTTGCTCAGGATAGCTCAATCCCCGATGGGGTTGATGAAAACTATCTTGACCCGGAGGGGGAAATTCTTCTCCTTGAAAGATTGTTAAATGACGATCCTTCACCCTCTCCGTCTCCAAAAATACTTCATAAAGCGGAAGTCAAAAATGTTGAAATAACTGAAGACTTTCCCGAGGTTGAGCTCAAGGACTTGCCTCCTCATCTAGAATATGCATTTTTGGAGGGTGATAATAAATTACCCGTCATTATTGCTAAGGACTTAAAAGTTGAGGAAAAGGCAGCACTCCTAAAGGTTCTAAAGTCACATAGACAAGCAATCGCTTGGAAACTCTCCGACATTAAGGGCATAAGCCCGAACTTTTGTACTCATAAAATTTTAATGGAGGATGACTTTAAGCCAGCAGTGCAACAACAGAGAAGGGTAAATCCAAAAATCCACGAAGTTATCAAACAAGAAGTTCTTAAACTTCTTGATGCGGGATTGATTTACCCTATATCTGACAGTCCTTGGGTTAGCCCAGTTCATTGTGTCCGTAAAAAGGGTGGCATTACCGTTGTCACCAACGAGGATAACGAGTTGATTCCAACTCGTTTGGTCACGGGTTGGCGAGTATGTATTGACTATCGAAAGTTAAATGAAGCCACCCGTAAAGACCATTTTCCTCTCCCTTTTATGGACCAGATGCTTGAAAGACTTGCGGGGAATGAATACTACTGCTTCCTCGATGGTTTTTCGGGTTACCTCCAAATCCCCATTGATCCCCAGGATCAAGAGAAGACTACCTTCACATGCCCCTACGGAACTTTTGCTTACAGACGTATGCCTTTCGGCTTATGTAATGCACCAGGCACGTTCCAGAGGTGCATGATGTCTATTTTTTCTGACATGATCGGGAAAACTATGGAGGTATTCATGGATGACTTTTCAGTCATCGGGGATTCATTCCAGACCTGTCTCTCCCACTTGGAACAAATGCTTAAACGTTGCAAAGAAACGAATTTGAGTCTCAACTGGGAGAAGAGTCACTTTATGGTTAAAGAGGGCATAGTCCTCGGCCATAAAATTTCAAAGAACGGGATTTAGGTTGATAAAGCCAAAATCGATGTCATTGCTAAATTACCTCATCCCACCACCGTAAAAGGTGTTAGGAGCTTTTTGGGTCATGCCGGCTTCTACCGTAGGTTTATCCAAGATTTTTCTAAGATTGCCCGGCCTATGACGCATCTCCTCGAGAAAGATGCTCCTTTCATCTTCTCTCCTGAGTGCATCGAAGCTTTTGAAACATTAAAGAAAAAGCTTATCGAGGCACCTATTCTTGTTGCCCCCGATTGGGACCTACCTTTTGAGCTTATGTGCGATGCTAGTGATTATGCCATAGGTGCGGTCTTGGGGCAACGTAAAGCAAAATACTTTCAGCCTATACACTACGCAAGTAAGACTATGACCGAGGCTCAAGGACATTACACCACCACTGAAAAAGAACTCCTAGCTGTGGTGTATGCCTTTGAGAAATTCCGGTCATACTTGATCCTGACCAAATGCGTAGTGTATACGGATCACTCGGCTTTGAAGTACCTATTTGCAAAGCAAGATGCAAAGCCGAGGCTTCTCCGTTGGGTTCTCCTCCTTCAGGAATTTGATATCATTATTCGTGATAAAAAAGGAGCCGAGAACCTTGCTGCTGATCATCTCTCACGATTAGAGAACCCACATCAAGATGTGTCCGAGAAACAAGAAATAAATGAATCATTCCCTCTCGAGACACTCAGTGCGGTTACTTTTCGTGGTGACTCTACTACCCCATGGTTTGCCGACTTTGCAAATTACTGTGCGGGTAACTTCATCGTGAAGGGGATGACGTCCCAACAGAAAAACAAATTTTTTAAAGACGTCAAACATTATTTCTGGGACGACCCCTTCCTCTTCAAAATCTGTGCCGATCAAGTCATCAGGCGATGTGTATACGGACAGGAAGCCGCTGATATTCTCAAGGCTTGCCATGCTGGACCCACCGGGGGCCACTATAGTCCTAACTACACCGCCAAAAAGGTGTTTGATTCCGGTTTCTATTGGCCCACGATCTATAAGGATGCCCACGAGTTAGTCAAAACCTGTGATGCTTGTCAGCGTCACGGGAATATATCACAAAAGAACGAAATGCCGCAAAATGCTATTCAAGTTTGTGAAATCTTTGACGTCTGGGGCATTGATTTTATGGGGCCATTCCCATCTTCTCGTGGAAACAAATACATACTCGTGGTAGTTGACTACTTGTCAAAATGGGTTGAGGCTAAGGCCTTACCCACTAATGATGCCCGAGTAGTTGTGAAATTCTTGAAATCCCTCTTTGCTCGTTTTGGAACCCCACGTGCCATCATTAGTGATCGCGGTACTCACTTTTGCAATGATCAATTTGCAAAAGTCATGCTTAAGTACGGTGTTACCCATCGTCTTTCCACCGCATATCACCCACAAACAAGTGGGCAGGTGGAGGTTTCCAACCGTGGTATTAAACGGATTCTTGAGAGGACAGTAGGAGAAAACCGTGCTTCCTGGTCGGATAAACTAGATGATGCACTCTGGGCCTTCCGTACAGCTTACAAAACACCCATTGGGTGTACTCCATACAAGCTTGTATACGGGAAGGCGTGTCATTTACCGATTGAGCTCGAGCACAAAGCCTACTGGGCCTTGAAACATGCTAACTACGACCTTCATAAAGCGGGTGATCGCCGTAAGGTTCAACTCAATGAATTAAACGAACTTCGTGATCAAGCCTACAAGAACTCTTTGATCTACAAAGAAAAGACAAAGAAGATTCACGACTCTAAAATTAAGAACTGAGTTTTCAACGTCGGTGACAGAGTCCTTCTTTTCAATTCAAGATTAAAGATCTTCTCGGGGAAATTAAAAACCCGATGGACCGGACCATTCACTATTGCTAAAGTATATCCATACGGGACTGTTGAGTTATCTCAACCCGAAGGTCCCAACTTCAAAGTGAATGGTCACAGATTGAAACATTATTTTGGAGATGACATACCACCCATGGTTGTCCCGGATCTCCAAACTTTCCCCATGGACCAATGAATTCGGGGATCGAGTCAAGCTAGTGACTCGGTGAACAAAAATTAGCAACATATATGGGTTTTCACCCGTATTTCTGACTTCTTTCTACTTTCTACCACCCTAGTGTGGGGGAGTGGCCATCCCCCACCGTTTGAAAAGTAAATATGTATATAAGTTTCTATCTCAATTTGCAAAAAAAAAAAAAAAAAAAAAAAAAAAAAAAAAAAAATGTGATTTTATGTACAGATAAATAAAGTGAAAAATAAAATCCAAATTTCCACAGTTAGCATCGAATATTAGCTTTTTCCGTTCAGAGATTCGGCATAATAGCCGGGACTTTGAATATTGAGGACAATATTCAGTTCTAGTGTGGGGGGGGGGGGAATTCTTACGAATTTTATCACAAAACTTTCTAAGTACCCCCATTTTTAGGCCTAAAATTTTTCAAAAATTTTTCCTTTATTTCAAAATTTTTTGTGGTAATCAGTCTGCCAAAGTCTATATGACAAAGGGATTGGCTAGTCCAGGAGCAAACGTCTCTTGGTAAAGACATCTCAAACCCGTTGATGGCTGGCAGTTTGCCAAAAATTGTATGGTTCCTCAGCTCCCCCGCATCCTCATAAGCAAATGAGCTGGCTAGCCCACAAGATTATGGCTTGTGGTAAAGGCCGTGGAAAATCCATAATTGGTATTCAGCTCACCAAGATGTTGACTTACTCCATCAAGATGCTGGCTAGTCCAGAAGCAAACGGCTTTTGGTAAAGACTAATCAAATCCGTTGACAGCTGGTGGTTTGCTCAAAATCACACGGTTATCAGGTGTGCCACAGTTCTTACACCTGGCTACTCCAGAAGTGATGGCTTTTGGTAAAGAGTTTCAAATCCATTAAGTTTTTCTCAAAAGATTGCTAGGGACTAGCAATGTTTTAGTGTGGGGGATTGATGAGTGTGTAAATACTCATCATTTTTACCATTTCTGAACTGCCAAAACATCCAAAAACACTCAATAATGAATCAAAATAGTGAAAATATCCCAGGAAAGTGTTTTACATATCTCAAATGCAAAAATACCAAAAACAGATGAAAAACGCACAAAGTTTGCATAATTGGCAGTTTCAGTCCCCCAACTTTCAAAAGTTGTCAAATCTAGTCCCTGGTCATTCTAAAAACTTGAAAAAGTCACCAAAGGTCCTTATAAATCAAAAAGTTACACAAATAGTCCTTTGGTGAAAAGTTTCACAAAATGTCAAGTTTAGTCCCTGAACTTTGAAAATTGTCAAAAATGATCCCTGGGATATGAAAAACTTTGAGAAAAACAAATTTTGTCCTTGCACTAACCTTTTATGACAGGATTGGTCCTTGGTGGAAAGTTTGGTGATATTTACACAAATGGTCCCTGAAGTTTGACGGTTTCAGTCCCTGGTGAAAAATAAATTGAAAAATCACCAAAGGACCTTGTACTATTCATGATATGGCATTATACACCCTTGAAAACAAATTAAAAAGATGCCAAGTTCACACCCTCAACTTTCCCAAAATTACAAAAATGGTCCTTGTGTAATAAACCTAAACCGGATCCAAACTAAACTACACCTAAAACAAATCCAATCCAATACCTAAACCTTAATCCATTTTTGGGCCCAAGTTACCACAAGTCCACCACTTAGCCCAAGTCCACCACTAATATTGACCCGGGTCAAAGTTGACCTGGTCAATACCAGTCAAACACAAACCAAACCACCCTTCTTCTCCCATTTCCCTCTCACCCCGTATACCAGATACCACCCTGGTTTTGCAGCTCCACCACCCCAACTTGTCCATCCCATCATCACCCCCACCTCCCTACACCTACCCAAGCCACCCACAATAAATGCCCCTTCCCCAATACACGTTATCAGGAGCAATTTGCAAAATAATCTTTTTGCGCCAAAACCACGTGGCGCTTTATTAGTGGACCAAAAGACAAAGAAAGTGGTGGGATTTGATCAGAGGGCAGATGGGAACCCTAATATTCAGCTATAAAAGGAAGAGATTGCAAGATGAAGACGGTGTAGTTTAATTTAGTTTTTAAGTTGTATCAAATTTTAATCATTTTGCAAATTAGTGTTAACATTTCAAATTCCAGCATTGTACTAGTTAAATTATTGTATTGCAACTCTTTTTATGTTATAAAATCATCAGTTTCAGTTTGATTCAAATTTATGCAAGTTATTCCAATTTTCAAATTTTCCTTTGGTTCAATGGTATCTTAAAGCAAGAATTATGGACTGAGATAGGTTAACATAAGTTCCCATAAGCTTATCAAAGCTTTAGAGACATTTAAAACTCAGTGGTATTAGAAGAAAATCAAAAAGCTAAAAGTGGTCAACCATAGTCAACTGTGTTGTTTAATTGTTGTTCTCAGGTCAAAGAAGGAAGTGGTGATCAAACTTGGAGCTGGATATTGCCTATCTAAAGATAGGCGTCATTGGAAAATCCCTTGTTCATGCTAGGGATGGTTTTGTAAGCTTTTGCTCATTTACTTTTTCATTCAAAAAGTTTAGTCTCTGATTCCTTGTTTTCCTTTTGTTAATCTATGCTTGTTTGTGTTAGTTGAGCATTACTTGAGTAGTTCTTAGTTTCATAATCATTTCTAGTTGTTAGAATTGTTAGTTACTAATAATCATAGATTAACTGTCATCAATTAGAATAAGTAGTGTAACTGAGTTGTGGTTGTGTAAACTTGTTTTCCAGTGCTTAAGTAGGTCTACATAATCATAATTTGTTGTCTAAAATCAATCTCATATACCTTAGTGATCATTGGCTTAGAAAATCTCAAAACAGTCAAGGTTAAGTAGTGTTTGGATCTGATAAATTGAATGAGTTGGTGTTGATCTCAGAAGGTACCATCAGCTCAACTAGTTTGCATTAGGTTTCATTTGGAGTTTTGAACCATTAAATCCAGTTTCATAACAGCCAAAAGTCAAAATCTCATTTAAATCCCCCTCACAGTTAACTGTGAGGGAATTGAGTTATCAAAAGCTTTCAAATTAGCTTATAAGTGGTAGACATAGCTTAAGATTGTTACAATATTGCTTAATACAAGTTTTTCAATCAGTAATCACCACCCAAAACTCACAAAAGTCAAAGTATCAAGTTCATACAAAAAGTCAAAAGTTCCATTCTCAGATTTTTGCTAAATTTCCAAGATTAATTTTGAGTTGTGTAATGGGAGTTAAGGTTTGAAATTTGTTGTGGTAAGAGTCTACCAGCTGATCTTTGACCCCTAATTTTTGCTTAATTTGTGTGGAAGCTTAAGTGGGTCCCACAGACCCTCAAAGTGAGTTGCAGGGCAAGAAGTGTGCCCTGCTCATTCAGACCCAGTCTATCACCACCACTTTGGTGGTGATTTGTGATCATCTCAGTGGACCCCAGATCTTCTAATTAGTTTTTCCCAACCCCCCTCCTACCAGGGATTAGGGATTGACCATTTGTTTGACCTGGTACCCAGTGGACCCCACAATAAGTTGACACAAAGTCTGTCCCAAGTCTGAGTTGTTTGAAAAACTGCGTAAGTGCTTATTTGGTTTGAAACAACTTAATTGTGCTTATTTCTTGTTATTCTCACCTGATTCAAGTTTGTCAACATTGTTTGCACTCATTTTTACCATTGTGGACCCCACCTTAAGCCATTTGACCACATTTGACCAAACAGTCAACCAAAGTCAACTGTTTAAGACAAGGGGGTGTTTACAGCTTATAAATAAGCTAATTTTCAAAGTGTTTTCACAAAAGTCTTTCATATTTAGTAGTAAAGTTAGTCTGTAAAAGAAAAATCCAAAAAATCCAAAGTTAAAATAAGTGATAGTTTCTATTTAATTTAATTTAATTTTAATTTTTATTTTTAGATTTTAATTAAGTCACTAGTGTTTTTATATTTTTATTAAATACCTTATATAGTAAAGTAATTTTGATAATTTTTTCAGATTTTTATTTTGTCATTTAGTGTTAATTAGATTTAATTTTAATTTTCTTTATTATTAATTAATATCAAGTATTAAATAGCTTATTTAGTTTTTATAAGGTTAAATTTAGTTTTTATATTTTTCCTAGCTCTAATATAGTATAATAAGTTTTTAGAAAATAAATTTTGAGATTCTACTGTTCATTTTCTATTTTTCTTATTTTATTTGTTTAAAATAGACTTTAGTTAATTAAAAGGTAAATAATTAGTTGTTTAATCTTAAAACATAATTTTTAGAGTTTTTATAATTTTTTAGGATTCCTGTAATGGTTAAGTAATTTTATAAATTTTCTTGTAATTTTCTAAGTTAATTTAGTATTAATATTAATTAAAAGTAGTTTAATTAGTTTAATTAAGTTAAATAGTTTTCAATTTATAAAAAACCCACAAAAAGACAAAAATATTTATTTTTTATTTTTTATACTTTCTTCAAGTTCTAATTTAAGTTTAGAAATTATTTTTGCAACTTTTTAGTTTAATTTGTAATAGTTATAATTTTTAGTTAATTTAAATTAGATTTTAATTTAGATTTTAAATAGTTTAATTAATTAAATAATATTTAAATAGTATTTTAATCATTTCCATAATTTCATTTTCATTTTTAATTTTCAAGTTTGAAAAAGTGTCAAAAGCACCCCCTGTAGTTTGTTAAATACCAAAACCCACTTTTTCAGTCCGATTGCGTAAACCTGAATTGTGAATACGTGCATATATCTGTTATCTGATTTTTGTGAATATTATATCTGTGTACAAATACCATCATAACAGTAGCAATTTCAACTCCACATCATCTGGCTACTGTCCTTAGTGCCACTTTCTCAAAAATGATTTCAAACGACACCATTTCAATCTCGCTGGGACTTTAACGACCCGGGAAAACACTATACTATCACCGGAGTATTGATTCTAGGCTGTCTTTGACTTGTTGACCTTGGTCAATAATAATCTGACGGTTCGGGCTTAATCAATATATCTTTCATATAACTTTCCCATAGCTTTCTCATCTTTCCCATGCATAACTTCCATATTTAAATCCTTTCACATATCAAAGATTCAAGGTTACACTTGTAATCCTGGTGATAGTTTAGATTACCCGTATTATTTCATCAATAATATTGAATCGTTTTGTGTTATTCATGTTGTGTTTATTCTCATTTACTTATTCACCACCTTTGTTCCTTTAGTGTGTTTTAGTAAATTCCGCGTGCTAACTCACATTCATTCATAAATATCCTAAACATATTTACTGAGATTAACATCCCAAGTGTTTGCACAATTCAATAGAATCTTTCCAAAAGTGGTATCAGAGCAAGGCTGATATTTACGACATAAAAGAACAAAGCAAAAATGGATGTTGAGCACATTCAAACCAATGTGGCTGCAAAACTTCCACTACTCAAACAGAATGAGTTTGAAATGTGGAGACTGAGGGTTGAACAATACTTCCAAGTGCAAGACTATGCACTTTGGGAGATTATTGAAGAAGGAAACTCATTTAAACCAGTAACCACCACCTCCACAATAAATGATGCACTTGTCACAACTGTGCAAGTAAACCCAATAACCGCTTAAGAAAGAATTCAAAAGAGAAATGATCTTAAAGCCAGGAGTATGCTTCTCATGTCTATTCCAAATGACCAGCTTTTAATCTTTAACAAATACAAGTGTGCTAAAACCCTTTTTCATGCTATTGTGGCTAGATTTGGTGGTAATGATGCCACCAAGAAAACCCAGAAAACACTTTTAAAACAATAGTTTGAAAACTTTTCAGCCACACCAAATGAGTCTTTGGACAGCATGTTCAATAGACTACAAAAGCTTTCTAGTCAGTTAGCCATTCATGAAGTGATAATATCTCAAGAAGACTTAAACTCCAAATTCCTTACAAGTCTACCCTCTGAATGGGCCATGCTTGTCATTGTCTGGAAAAACAAACCAGATATTGATTCCATGAGTCTCAATGATCTTTACAGCAACTTCAAAATAGTAGAGCATGAACTAAAGAAGTCTACTAGTTCAAGCTCAGGAAATATGGCATTTATGTCATCTCATGGCACTTCCAAGAAAGTTGATGAGGAAAAAGATGGTGGAGAAGAAGGTACCGCCAACACAAATTTTGGTACTGCCAGTACTTCCAGCAGTACCAAAACCATTTTAGATGAAACAATTGGTTGTGCTTTCCTAACATCACAACACAATGGTTCCACATTGACCTTTGAAGATCTTCAAGAGATCAGTGATGATGATCTTGAAGAAATGGACATAAAATGGCAGCTTTCACTTCTTAGCATGAGGGCTAAGAAATATTTGATGAGGACTGAAAAGAAGATTGTCATCAATGGCAATGAACCTGTTGGGTATGACAAGTCTAAAGTAGAGTGCTACAACTGCCACATGAAGGGTCACTACTAAAGAGAATGTAGAAGACCAAAGAAGCAAGGTGATAAGGGAAGAGGTTTTGAGAACAAGAATAGGGGAAATAATGAGAACAAGAGCAAGGAAGTGGACATCACTTAAACAAAAGTTATGGTAGCTATTGATGAGCTGGGTTTTGATTGGAGCTTCATGGGTGAAGAAGAGTCATCCTCAAATGAATTAGCTTTAATGGCTCTCTCCAATCCTGAGGTACAAATTACTAAATGTTCTGCTACTTGTGAAGTTTTTAAAGAACTAGAAATCTTAAGAAAATTTTATGATGAACTGAAAGTAGAAGAAAGAAAAACTCATCAAGACCTAGTTAATCATAAGTGTGGTATGTCCAAACTTGAAAAGCAGATAATTCACTTTAGAGAAAATGAACTCACCTTTTCTGACACAAAAGCTATTCTTAATAGAGACATACTTCTTAAAAAGGAAATAACATTCTTGAAAAGTATAGTTGAGAACCAAATGAACAAGAACTGAGTTTGCTAAAGTGAAACAAGCAAAAGATAATATTCAACTAACTGTTACAACATTAGAAAATGCTTCTACATGTACGAAAAGTATAGTTTAGAACCAAATGAACAAGAAAATCAAATCTGGGATTGGATACAACACATGTCCACCTCCTTACAGAGGAATTCCCTGTCCCCTAGATTTAGATCTTGCTGAATCAGGTTTACATGAACTCACAAATAAACCACTAGAAAAAGTAAAACCTGTAGAAAATAGTGAACCTTTTGAGAGTACAAGTGATACTTCACTCTCCAAAGAAAAGGTGCTCACTGATAAGAGCTCAGATGTTACAACTATTGAAGGTTGTACATCTGATGAGAATGGAAAAGAGACTGTTTCTAAGAAAGGAAACAAAGTAGGACCAATCAGTCCTAAAAGTGTAGAAAGTATCACAAAGACTAAAGTTGTTCTAAAAACAGTTGAATGTTGTGCTAAATGTAATAGCAAACCTAGAGGTAGTCAAAGAAATTGGAACAATCTTAAGTCACATCAACTTGGTGATAACTTTGTTTTGTACAATAAGGTATGCTATTACTGTGCTAGTTTTAATCATACTCATGCTTATTGTAACAATTGGGTTTCTGGGAGTACATCAAGGTCTAAAAGAAGTAAAACAAACCCTAGAAAAGGTTTTTCGAAATCTAACACACCAAAAGTCAATCATAATGTTAGACCAAATGAGCATGTTTACCCAAAATTCACTACTAAGGGTGCAAGTAATACTTTCAAACATACACCAAAAGTTGTGAAAAGTCATATTGAAAGGAATTTTGTGGATAAAACACAAGACTGGAGACCAAAAGGTCCTACTAGACCATATGGTCCTGCTAGACCAAATGGTACTGCCAAATTTGGTACTGTTAGACCAAAAACCACAAAATGTGTCAAAAATGAAAATGCAGTTAAGTCCTCAGCATGTTGTTGTAGGACCTTAGATATATCAACTTTAACACAAATATAAGCACTAGATGAAGAGAAGATGGTGACTTGAATAGTATGTGTGGCGTTAATAAGTATAAAAGAGAGAATAAGATGAAGAGAACTTTTATTAAAAACACACACAATACACACACAAGCACACCTTACAAATGAGCCTTGGTGTGCCTTTTATACTTCCATCACATGAGATGGATGGGCTTACAATGGGCCCTTAATGGGTTGAGCCTTTAAGGCTTTACATTAAATACTTGGACTAGCACTATGACTAACTATAAAACGTTAACCTATTACAATACTTATCGACTCAATAATGATCGTCACTTTTAATGCTAACAATCTCCCCCTAAGGGACGATCATTGAGATCTCCCTTTGATTACATAAATGATCAACACTTCTAATGCTAACAATCTCCCCCTAAGGGTGATCATTGAGATCTCTCTTTCGTGACCTTGATCTTTGATCTTTGAAGCTTGTTCTCTTTGAACTTTGAGTCTTGTTGTGTAATAGTTTTGCTAGTTCCTTTGTTCCAATCATGCTTTGTGATCTCTGAAGAATGTCGTTTGGTCGTTCTTGCCTTTGATCAACATCTTTACTCTGTTGTCTTTACGTATTTTCCAACATGCTCATACTTTGTTTGACTTTAAATCTTTGTGAAGTTCTCTTTTCTTTGACTTTAATCTTTGTTTCTTTAGTTTGTAGATTCTTTGACTTTGACTTAGAAACGTTCTGAACTTTGTTTTTCTTTGATCTTTGAAGAGAGCTTTACAGGGTATGAGCATGTGGATTTTTGAGTGATGGTAACAGTCTTTCTCCAAGGGACATTCACCAGTACCTGCATAAAACAGTTAGAAATAAAGTATCCGGTACTTACAGGTTCGGAATTAGAGATCGTCAACAGCATAGTGTGAAGACTCCTTCTAACCCTTACCAAGGCCGTTCCTGAATCAGATACCCCTGAAGGGGCTTACTAGATCCACCGAAGTACATCAATGATTCAGGTGAGTTGCTGGAGATCACCCCACAACTGTAGACCGTTTGAGACATAGTAACCACCATAATATATAAGGCAAGATCCGTAGATCTCATAAAGACTCTTACAACTTGTGTCCTTTTTGGCGAACACAAGTGTATTCATAGGAAGTGTATCCTAAGAGATCTTTTGATGTATCTCATGGCTCTAGACTCGATAAGTGCATAATTTGGTTTCCTATGCGGAGACTAGGGAGGGGTCTCCTGCTTCAATATCAACCATCTCTAAGAGATAAGTCGATAGATTACACCGGTTCCCCGTGAGAATGAAACAAGCTCTTTTGAGAGAACTTGAGTGGCTAGAAGGTTAAGTCAAGTGCGTCACTGGGTCCATGACGTCTTGTCTTCAATACCGGTGTCACTTTAGTAACAACCAGTAGCATATGAGTTGAACCCGGTTTCTGCCCTAAGGTTGAACATTTGGAGGGCTATTTCTTTTCACCCTTTCATTTGCTTTTCTTTTTAATTCTTCAACCCCTTCTTTCTCATTTCATTCTTTTCTCCTTTTTTCAAATCATACCTAAGGACTTCTAATTCTAATCTATTGGAGTTGTCCTTGGGTAGATCCCTCCGGCTCTGGCGGATCATAGGATGGTTTTCCCTAACCTTAGTCACCTTATAACTCCATGACTATCCTATTGTTGCCATAAAACCATTTATGAAAATCTCTCAAAGTGTTTATGATAATAAAACATACTTTGTTAACACTTCGAGAGTTTTGCATTTCATTTGAAGAACTCCCCCTTCACATGTGCTCATGGATTTTTAAGAAATTTGCACATGCGTGAGGAGTTTGCACTTTTGAATTGATTCACTTTCAATGAACACAACCGATTCGAGACACGCTTACATCACTAGTTAGACTAGCTTGAAGTTATTACCCGTCCTGGTCATATCCACAGAAAGTTTCTCGAAACGGTACATTTCTACTAAGATAAATCCTTTTCGAGACACGCTTACGTGGCTAGTTAAAGAGTTCCATTGTCAGATTTTAGGTGACAACTAGCCCTAGTAACTAACTTGATGTTATTACCCGTCGAGGATAAGTCTTTTCGATTACTAACTTTTGTTGTTTCGTCAATTCTTGGGTCATTTCTGAGTCGAGCTCGCACGAGATTCAGCCACAATCTTAAACACATTGATCACATTTTAATCACGTCTTCTCCCCCTCAAAAATAGCATATCCATGGTATTTTTGATACCAATTGATTAAAACCTTTTCTTTTTGGATAGCATATGGGAGAAACGGATGTTTGTAAATTCCGTATAAGTTTCCTTTAAGCATGATCTTTTTGGAACGTCTTTTTATTACTCCCCCTCAAAAATAGAACATTTTGAGTAAATTAAGCGATTTAAGGATGTGAGGGAGTAATATCTTGAGCAACCTTGTGAAAATTTTTGAAAACCTTTTGAAACATTTTTCAAAATTTAGCTCAAAAATTAAGAAGACTTTGATAAGCATTTTGGTGAGAAGTCTTCTTATCTTTTAGGATTGTCGCACATAAATGTACAACATGGTCCTTTCTTTGAAAATCGCGGGTTATACACTGTTATGTGTGCATAAGCCATAATGTTTTTAGGATAAGTGCTCAAAGAATATGTAAAACCTTTGTTTTGATTTAAGCACTTTCCTTTCTTTGAAGAACGAGTCCTTAGCTGAAATACTAAGAAGTCATTACGTTTTTGGATTAGACAACAACTTTTGGAACCCATTTAAGCATGGCGCCAACGGGTTTACCATATTTTGAAATCCATTTGAAAGTTGTGTCAATCCGAGACAAAGAAGTTGAATTCCAACGAGGACTGAAAACTGGTGTTTCATTTTGAAATAAAGCTCGTGGAATCAACGGTGATTTAAAACTCTTTTGCTTTTGAAAGTTGTTTTAGAAACTCGGTATCTCTCTTCGAGTTTTAAAACTTGAATAAGAAGTTCTCCATCCATTGTTGAAACTCGGCGTTTCATTTCGAAAATTCGTTTTTGAGATGAATGGAAACCTTTCAGAATTGGGATTTTTCAAAGCATAGCCATTCCTTTGTTGTAGCGGAAGCATTTCAGAGTATGAATAATTCAAATGTTTTGAACGGCTTTGCTTTGGTTTCCACACTGGCTTTATCGGAGTAAAACGAGAGTATGGAGTTTGAAAAACTTGATTCTGTTCTTTTAGAGCACTTGCATTTGAAACCGTTTGAGGAGTAAGTGTTTCAGAAAAATTAGGTCTCTTTGAAAACTTCCTTCCTTTTTGCAAAGAATAGGTTGTAAACTGAGAAACCTTTTTCGAAAACGGTTTGGAAGATTCACCCGTGTAAACCTTCTCTGAAACACTTACTTGTGGTTTAGACTCGTTTGAAACTTGAGATTTTCCTTTTGACCGGTTAAGAACATCGAACTTTGCTTTTAGGGCATTGTATGATGTTCTCAAATCATTGTAATCTTTTTGAAGAGAAACATTATCTGATGATGCCAGTTTTTCTTGCAAAGAAGCATTTTGATTTTCAAGATGTGCAAAATATTTTTCATATTTGTCTGTTTCGATTGAGAAATCATTTTTGGCATCACCAAAATCCTTGGTTTGTTGTGCAATCGTTTTTTCCAATTCAACAATTTTCTTTTGAAGCACAGACTTTTCTTTTTCAAAAAGATGATTTGGTGTGATCTGAGAGTCAGATTTGTTAAAAGGTTGATTTTGAACTCTTGACCGCTTGATTGAATCAAACAAGTTTTTGTAAGTCTGTTTCAAATGCTCATTTTCTTTTTGTAATGATGCCACAGCATGTTCCAATTCAAGATTTTTTGTATCAAATTCGTCAAAATCAAACTTGATATTGGTATCATCACATTTTTCTTCAAAAATCTTTTCTTTTTCTTTAAGCACGGATGTCAAAGAGTTTTCAGAAGACATTTTCTCATTCTTCTCTTGCAGTTTAAGTTGGAAAGAGATACTTTGTGCTTCGAGTATTGCAAGATGTTTCTCAAAGTGAGCAGTTCTTTTTGACAATTATGTTTTGACATCAGTTGCTTCTTTTGAAAGCTCGGTGATTTTTTTTTGAGACACAGATTTTCAGATTTCAAAGAAGATATTTGTTCAAAATGCACATTCTCATACTCATGGCTGACAGATACTGACTTGAACGACTCTATTTGATTTGTGAAAAATTCTTTTTGAATGTCTAGAATTAAGCATTTTTCATCAAATTCGTCTTCCAGAGAGTGAATGTACTTTAGATCTTCTCTCATTTCATTTACAAGATATTTTTCAAAGTACTCAAAACATAAATTGATATCTTTCACACGAGGTTCAATCTCATCTTTCAAAATCTTTTTGACTTCTAAGTTAAGGCGTACATCTGATGAAAGAGGATTAGAGAAAACGTTGTTTGTGATGTTTTCTTGCTTAAACCAAATGACTTTTAACGTTTGCTCAATGTGATGTTTAAGATTACAAAATTGTTTCCTTGCTCTATTTTTCCATAACTTAGCATCATAGGTAGCAAGTTGAGCTTCTTTGAAAAATCTCTTCACATTAGTGTCTTTTCTTTTGAAAGGTTCTTTTGGTATATCTGTCAATTGTAGACAACCATACACAAAGCCGTGATACGAGAGTGGGTTTTTTGTTTGTTTTACTTTCAAACGTTTTTCCTCTTCAGATTTTAAAATATCTTGAGACTCAAACAAAAGATCATCTGAAAATTCTTTTCCCATATCTTCAGCGTTGTACAAAATAGGTGTCAGCTTTTTCACTTTGTTTAAAAAACACGGTTTTCCATTTTCCACATTAGCATTATTCACAAAACCAATCCCAGATGTTTGTTTCTCAACCTCCTCATCTTTAGTAGGCAGCATGTTGATAGTCTGAGAAGTCTGTCCCAATTTTCGAAGTTTGTTTTCAAGATCGTTTGTTCGTTTCAAAAACTCTTGGTTTTCATTCTCAAGTTTTGTGTTAACAATCTCAAAATTTGATGTGGTTTTCTGAAGCTTTGAATTTTCACTTTTTAAATCATTGTCCTCTTTTAAAAGTGCTTGAACCTTTCTGTTGTTAACAACCATTTGAGCATCCAGATTTTGAATGGAACGTTTTTCACGAAGAACAGCTTCTCTATAACCAACTTCAAGTTCTTCATTTCTTTTTAAAAGTGGTTTAACAGACTCTCCATACATTTCAAACTTTTGAGCGTGAGATTTAAGGTTTGAGATTTCAATTTCAAGTTCAGCATTTCTTGTTGTTGCATTTTCAAAACGTTTTTCCATTTCTTTAAATCTCTCAAGCTCTTTGTTTAAAAAGACATTCGCTTGCTTAGCTTCACGATTGTCGTTTTTGCACTTCTCAAGTTCTTGTTTGAAATTATTGATTAATGAAGCAAATAAGGCACGATCTTGTTCATGAGAAGATCCATCCTGGGCAGGCTTACCTATATTAGGATCCATATCTGGAGTATCAAAAGTGATATTACTATCATTTTGTTGCACCACATAAGTGTCACTAATAGACTCAGGATGCGCAGGATGTGTCTGATCATGAACAAACATATTCTCAAATATATCAACATTATCATGAGCATGTGAATGTTGTACCATAGCCAATATCTCTGTGTCTGATGAAGGTCTGATATGATCATCTTCAGTGTCCCAAACAGCTTCATTCCTTTGTGTACCATCAGTATCTGAATCATAGCTAGGACTGCTGCTTTCAACCTGCTGTTCTGAAGATGAATCACTTCCCGTGAAAACCAAACTATCATCTGATTCATCACCCTCATTGACCGTTTCCTCTTCTGTTTGAAAATCTTTCTTTGTCTCTTTCTCAATCACCTCTGTTTCCTTTAACTGCATCTCTCTTTCAATTAGCTCTCTTTCTTTTAACTGCATATCCTTTTCAATCTGCTCTCTTTCCCGTTTCAGCTTCTCAATTTCATTTAACTCAGCTTCCTCAGCATCAAGTATCTTTTCGAGTTCATCCATTTGATTTATGCATTGAGTTCTGAAGGTAGAATAGCTTACCCAAAATTTTCTATAAAACGCATCGATAAACACTGTCTGGTTCATTATCCAATGGTTAAATATTCTCTAAAACTGAGTTTGGATGACTTTAAGAGATTCTTTGCAGTTATGCGTATGAAGTTTTTCTTCATTAAGAAGCTTTTCAAGTTGATTCAGGTTTTGGATGAGTTCTTCTTTGAAATAATGAAATCGGTCTCTGACGTAGTATTCAAATGCCTCATCGAAACTTACTTCTAAGCCATAAATATTGATGATCTTCTCTACATATGACTTGAACACTGTAAACACTTTCTTTGAATCTCTCTCTTTGATTTGCATTTTCATTTCCATTAGGTTCTGATGTGTGATAAAGTTGATCTTGGATCGTTCCAACGAAGTAGGAGTTGTGTTTAGTGTAAGTTGATGCAAGTTTTTATGGTGAAAAATTTGATCTAAAACCTTAAAACCTCAATAACTTCTGTTCGGAGTGGATTTGGGCCTCGAAGCTGGGCTTGAATGATCTTTAGATGATTCAACGTGTCCTTCTTCTCGGTCTCGCGGTCGTTTTGACAGCTGATTCGTCGAAAACGGAGTTACGGTTCAAAAGTTATGGCCGTTTGAAGTTTTGTAGTCAAAAGTCAAAAACTTACGCGTAAACCTTGAATCTTACGCGTAAACTTTGAATAATCTTACGCGTAAGATGTTATGCGTAACCTTTAAGTTATGCGTAAGATCTAAGTTATGCGTAAACAATATTGTTTATGCGTAGACTTTGATGTTACGCGTAAACTTAGAGTTTATGCGTAAGAATGTTACGCGTAAGGTTTTTTCAACCAAATTGATCTCTCAAACTTATCCAAGCTTGAAAGATATCCCATGTCGAAGTATTCCACAAACTTATCCAAGTCAGGGAAGTACTGAGTCACCGTAGCACAAAGAGAAGACCTTAGAAGAAACTTATGCGTAGATTTCTGAAACTTACGCGTAAGAATTTATGCGTAGACTTCAACTTAAGCGTAGAAAATCAATGTTAAGCGTAGGATCTCAATCTAACGCGTAGAAAACCAAAGTTATGCGTAAGAAAAGGGTTTTGACCAGAGTTACGCGTAGGAAAAGGGTTTTGACCACAAGTTATGCGTAGGAAGTACTGTAGACAGCTGTTTCTTCTACTATTCACCCAAGTTACGCGTAGGATGACCAGAAAACTTCAAAAATACGATTTTTTCACCCAAAAACTCCTTTTTCACTTGTTTCTAATGATCAAATCTTTCCCAAAACACTTAGAATCACTAAAACTTCAATAAAAACAACAACTTTAACACTAAAACACGTAAAAATCAAAACTTTTTAATGAAAAGTACACGTTTTTTACATAAAAAATGAAACTTTTAAAGAGAAAGTTTGATGAAAACGATTTCCACACACTCCTAAATCATTGTTAGGCGATTGATACCACTTGTAGGACCTTAGATATATCAACTTTAACACAAATATAAGCACTAGATGAAGAGAAGATGGTGACTTGAATAGTATGTGTGGCGTTAATAAGTATAAAAGAGAGAATAAGATGAAAAGAACTTTTATTAAAAACACACACAATACACACACAAGCACACCTTAGAAATGAGCCTTGGTGTGCCTTTTATACTTCCATCACATGAGATGGATGGGCTTACAATGGGCCCTTAATGGGTTGAGCCTTTAAGGCTTTACATTAAATACTTGGACTAGCACTATGACTAACTATAAAACGTTAACCTATTACAATACTTATCGACTCAATAATGATCGTCACTTTTAATGCTAACAGTTGTGTCACAACTCACCATTTCAGGTCATTTCCCGAACTTTGGAAAAACACTATTCATCAAATACTATTCATCAAAACACTATTCATCATTTTTGGTGTCAGTTTGACATTCAGAGAAGCATTCAGAAATTTTACTATTCACTGAACACTATTCATTGCCGGAAAAGATTTCATCATTCACGTGCATTATTCATTTCATCGTAAATTTAGTTTACGGGTATTTAAATTCGCGTAACCGTATTGGTTCAGGTGCGAATTCATGCATTATCAGTAAAGACATTTCATACAGACTAGAGACAGTCTGCATATCATCAGTAGGTCATTTACATGTTATACCACTCTTAGGATTTTCAAATTTATATATTTGATACATTTAACGTTTTTCTTATAATTATTTATAGATAAACATTAACACACGGTTTATAAACACGACGAATATATCTAAATATTCCCACAATGGTCCCGACATATTTTTATATCCATTTTATCATCATAAAAGTTATAACATTCAATTACCCAGTATTTTGGAAATTTATTTATTTATAACGTAAGCTTATGAATATTACGACGGTTTTCGTGAAAACTAAACAATAATCACCCGATCACTCAGTAATTGTACCCAATATATTTTTAACATATTTACAACTTTATTAAGTCTTGGTTAACTTCGTTAATATTTATTTCTAGCAAACCCGGTACCCGATTATAACTAATACTTACACTAAACTACAACTAATAATACACTACATTTTCTAAGTGATCAAAACCGACTTTGCTACTCCTTGGTACATTGAAAACCGGCCATGAGCTCACCCTAGACACCATGTGATTTATTTTTAACCTCATGCTTATGTACTAGTATTATACATTATAAACTTATACAAATATCTTCCAAAAACACAAATAACAAAACATACATAACTTTTAAGAATCATAAAACACCAAAACCTCATCTCTTCCTTTCATAAGCCACGACCCAACCCATGATCCATGATCAAACCATTATTTTTCAAAGATCAAAGCTACAAAGTTGTTCATTTCATCATTCTAATCAAGAATCATCCAACAAAAACACAAGTAATCCAAGATTTCTCATCCTTTAATCACCTATTATTTCAAAGTGAGTATTCAAATTTATTTTCATGATTTCATCAAATTAACATATGTATCTTATGGTATTCATGCTTAATTTCATGCACAAACTAGTTATACCACTTTATTTTTGTAGACTTTTGAAACATACAAACCCTAGAATTGGTTTTAGGTGTTCTTTTGTTAAATTAACTTGTTTACTAGTCATTAGGAACCCATGGCACCCTAAGAAGGTGTATGGTAAGATTATTATAGTTTTGTGAAGTTTGCAAGAGATTTGGTTGAAGTTAAAACTAGTTTTAAACATGAAAAATGGATTTAGAACATGTATATAAACCTACTGTCCCATTTTGGTAATCCCAGGAAAATCAGTAAACACAAAGGAAACTTTGGCAAAATTTTTAGAAAATACTTTCAAAAACGAATCCGTAGGCGAAAGAACGGATTAAAAAGAGTTCATAACGAAGAAGTTATGATTTTTGCAAATTTATTGACGAAAAGTATTTTCCGGAAAAATACATGCTGATGGACGTTTTTCATCAGACAAAAAGAGACTTTAGACGTAACCCGGAGGGGTCAAGCTTTCTAAAATATACTACTACATGTTAAGACGTAACCGTGGATATAAAGAACAAGTAAAACGGGCTTATAACGACAAAGATATTCACGTTTCAATATCGGCAAAAATCCTTTATAATTGGCAGCTTTTAGAAATAATAATAACACTACGTACTAAATTCTAGATTTTCTAGAAATATTAACCAAGTACCCAATTTCATAACTAATGATGTATTAGTGATTACAAGTATATTTTCATTACTACAAGGCGTTATTTCAAGGATTTCAAACCGAGAATTTCAAAACAAACATTGGTACATACGATATATATATAAGTATATATATTGCAACTAGTTTTATTTTTCTAATAGCCATATTTTTCCTAAGTCTTGGAATATATATTTTTGATAACAACAAGTATTTTCCAAAGAGTAGAGTGGTATAGGAACATGTGCATGGACATTCATAACATCATTTGGTGATCTAAAGTAGATCGTTCATCATTCATATTAGGTTGCGGCTAGTGTACGCGCCTTGTTTTTCAGCTCATTACATGTTCATGGTACCATCATATTGGGTTGCGGCAGCTAATTGTTCATTGTTGTTCATTTCACTTCATCACAGTTTCATCAGTTAAGGTGAGTTTTCATAGCCCCGTTTTCAATTCAACATTTTTGATTGTTTTCAAATCCCACGGGGGGAATACATTGCATCAATCATTTTAGTACGAGCCCAAGTATTCAAACATATGTACATTGCTTAAGTTGCCTTACCAATCAGTTAAAGTCCCCTGTTTATTATCATGGACCGTTAATTTGCCGGTAAGCGAGAGTGAGTGGATAGATCTATCGAGGGTGACGCCTCCATCCGTGGTAGTGATTACCAACCGTAAGCGGATGCATTTCATGTCTTTTACAGTTACGAGTGTTCTGGTAAAACATTCGGGAGGGGCATACATCAGTCATAGCTTCGGGGTCATGAGCTTAAGGTTTATTGTACAATTTTCATGAGATTTTTATCTTGCACTTTTACTTGTGGTGGCCGTACAACATTACATTTTACAAACTTATGGAATTCACCAACATTCGTGTTGACGTTTTAGCAATGTATTTCAGGTTATTAAGGTAGCTCATGTGACATGCATTTGGACCTTCATGGAGTCGCGGAGTCGACGCGTCTCATCATTATTTCATGCACTTATGTAAACATTTGATCTAGTAGGACTTGTTTTCATAAACTTGCAACACATTTTGGGGACCTCATTTTGTAAACTCTGTATTATTTCAATGATCAAATGCAGTATTTTCCAAACGACACTTTAGGTCGTTCAATGTAACTGTAACTGTGGTGCTATGACAGACACCCCCAGGTATTCCATTCCGCTGCAAGTCAGGTAAATTGGGGGTGTGACAGATTGGCATCAGAGCTAAGGTTATAGCGAACTAGGATGTATCTTGGACCCTATACTATAACCACATCAGCATAGCATCTCATCATTTCATCATAAGTGCATAATCATGATACATGTTGTTTCATACATACCCTGTGCGAGTTATTTATACTCATATTCGTATATATATATATATATATATATATATATATATATATATATATATATATATATATATATATATCATTTTATTGACCTGGTTCACAAGTGACATGTCTTCAGATACTCACCCTGACATCCTTTTATCGGATTCCGACATTGAAGATGCCTTGTCATCTTCCACTACCATTATACCACCAGTTGCACTTACACCACCATTAGCACTATTGATTTGTCATAGGAACAGGGTTTTCCTATCATTCAGCCCATACATAGAATGCCTTTTGGTAGTGTATTCAGAATTAATCTTAATGGACTTATTAGGATGCTTATTGCAAGGAAGATAGTGTGTTTTCTTTCCATCACTAGTAGGGCACTTACTACTCAGGTACTACCACCACCATCAGTTACTTATTACACTATTGGCCTTCCCACAGTGGGTACTTCAGTTTTACCTTTTGGATGTCGCGATGTAGCGCGAAAGAGGATAGTATTCCATTCACTAGTACCATCATTGTCATTTTCATTTTCCATTCCCACTTGTCATGAACTAGATAACATCTAGTAGATAATATCAATATCACGGACTCAACAGGAACATCCGCAGATTCTTCAGGAATGGTTCAGAACCTACATTATCTAAGGTTTGATTGATGCACAACTTCAGACACCACTTCAGGACTATCTCGACCTTATGATGCCACAAACCTGATTTCACACAGAGGGACACCAGGAAGTCCCTGGACCAGACTTATATCCTCACTAGTTTTTACTATTATCCTAGCCACAGAAAGTGTGGGACATAGTCTAAAGAACTTGTTGTCTTTTGATTGTTGTACAAACAAATATATCAAGTGTGACTCTACTATGTAAGAAATGGTTGTGCGATTTGTGATACCGGTTCACGTAGACCGAAATTTTCATGTATTATATTCATGTGTTGTGAATATGATGACTTTGATTACCTATAGATCCTCATGGTCTCTTATGATTTGATGAAGAGAGATTTAAGCAAACCACTCCAAGCATGACGCAAGCTGCTGTTGGACAAGTCATTGCCAAGAACATAGCCACCGCCCTCACTAAGGAACTTACTCACGTGGAATTTATGGGGTGCAATCCTCCCTCCTTTAGCGGAACTAGGGACACAAAGAAATTTCTCAAATGGTTCGAAGAAATAGAAACAATATTTCAATGTGGCGACTGTCGTAAGGAAGACAAGGTTAAGTTCGCCACATGCACTTTTCAGGATCATGCCCAGGAATGGTGGACCAAACATATTAAGATGGTGGGAGATGATGCTGCTTACTCACACTCTTGGGAGAAACTAAGAAGGATGATGGGTATAACATTTTGTGTAGGAAGTGAATTACGAGCAAAGGAACAGGAAACAGTAAACTTTACCATGGTTGGAAATGATGTTGACAAGTACACTACTCATTTTTATGAATCAACACGACTAGGTCCTGCAATGGATGAACCGGAAAGCAAGAAACTTGAAAAGTACATTATCAAAATGGCGATAGAAGCAAAGGAACTCATATTTCACGCCGAGACGTCAGGAAACAATAGTGACAATAAAAGGAAGTGGAACAACAATCTAGGTTGCAATGCTGCTCAACAATCACCCAAGGGACAAGAAGTAAATAGAGCCTTTGCTGCAGAACCGCACACAAAGAGAAGGTATATTGGAAAGTTACCTTACTGCAACCTGTGTAATCAACATCACCGAGGTCATTGCAGTAAAACGTGTGGAGTGTGCAAGAAGCGGGGTCATTGGACTGAAGACTGTAGGAAACTCACAAATCAGAAGATCCCAGGGAGTTGCTTCAAATGTGGAAACTTAGGGCATTTCAAGAATGACTGCCCGGAGTTAAGGAACAAGGAAAAATCAGGAACTTGGAATCAAGACTGAATCGCTCAAGGAATAGAATGAGCTGTTGAAAGAGAACCGTCGGGATATTAGCAACATCAAAGATAACAACAATGCTTTAGCAGGAGGAGCTTTGTTTCAATATAAAAACCGTAGTTCGAGCCCTTTAGGGTTGTATCTTTCCTTTTGTACTTACCGTTGGTACGATGACATGACCTAGTGGTATTAAGCACTTTCCTATCCAATGTAGTATCTATCCTTTGTTACCTAGGTGATAATCATAACCATCGTTTACTCCATTTTCTATCCCAAGTGCTCAGACTTCAATCGTTTCGCAACATTTTAGCATTGTCTTATCAGGGATTAGGTTGATTTCGTATTTGACGAATTAGTAGACTATTACCATTCGACAAGATTCACCCACTTATCCAATACACCATTCAAGCTATTTTACTATCATATGGGGAAATTGTTTTACAGAAAAATTTCTGTAGTAAGCTATTTTATACCATCCTATAAATTGATTTTTCTGTCATTACACCAAGTATTTACTATTATTACGCGAGGCAATTTTCATGTTATTTGAAAGAAAACATCAGGATACCATTTTAATAACAATGCGTTGAACACCATCTAAAACTTTTGAGAAAAGTTATGATATTTTGACAAAATCTAACATCGCATCATTAGTCCTCAATTGTACATAGCCTGATCACCTATGTAAAATTCAGGAAGGATTATGCCATGAAGGAAGTAATTACCTTTTCAAAGGATTGTTGATAACAATCTTCATCTAAAAAGTTTTGTAAACAAAGGAACTTTTCCATAAACATCCCTTTTGCTGAACTATCCCTGGATACTTACCCTACCTGTCACTCACTTAGCCATTAAGTTGGATATTTTCCCATTGACTTCCCTAAGAGAGACTTTCCATATCAATTACATGCAGGATTCCTCAATACAATAAAAGCAACGAAGGGATTACAGAACTACTAACCAGAACTAGAAGTATATAGTGAGAGAATTCATAACTCAACAACAAATTCTAAGATACTGCGAGACCATCCGAATCACCATCTCTGACCTAGTTGTCCAATGTTATTATTCAAGGGTACTAGCTAGACTGAGCTACAGGATTGAACTCAATATAAATGTCCGCAGGACAACACAATAGAAATAAACCAAGCTTCTAATTGAGACAGTAGAGCATTTCATTTAAACATGGCCTCATCTACACAAAAACTTTCCTGCAGTAATTTTTCACAAAGGACAATTGTTTGAATCAAGAATATCGATGTAGATTCCTCTAAGGCATTATGTCTCTAGAAATTTCAGATAACTTCACCTTCATACCAAGCAAGGGATCAAACCAGAACATATCTCCTCATCTACATGGGAAAACAGAATAGACACTCATCGACACAACATTAAGTGATACCTTCGTCTTGCCAATTACAACGATAAAATATTTCAGGACTTAAGTTAGTCTAAATACCTATGCTTGTAGTTATGCCAGATAACCACCAATAGACATTATCCAACCTCAGGAACTAAGTGTTAGACATCTATGCATTTAAGCGAACATTTCCTATTCTACCATTTTATCCTTGTTAGTGTTTTCACTTTTAAATAAAGTTGATGCGTTTACATAAATCACATACCTTGTGGAAAAATGATTTCTGAAATTCCTATTTTGAACAAGTACGATCCTTTTTGGTCAATCTTTAGCAACACTATTGTACAATGAGAAATATATATAGACATCAAACTTTGGTAAGCAGTCTTAATCACAACATGTTTGAAAACAGTTCCTATTTCATAACTACTGGATTTTGAATCATCAAGAAAAATATTACCCAGTAAATCATTTGCTTCATTTTTCTAAACTCGTTTATTCAGAAAAAGATTTCAACCAAAACTCACAATCGCGAGACAAATTTCCAGAACCAACTTCCCTACAACATCGCTTATGCATTTAGGATTTTGTGACTTGACAGTAAAGAATATTGGTATATGTGATGAAGGAATTAGGAAGGACATCACAAATTAATCACAAACTTCAGTAGTAAAGACCAAACACAATAGACAAAGAAAAACATATGTCTTATCATCCGTTGGAACAAAACACAAGGAATCAAATTGTTACCTATATTCTATCCCTTTCAGATAACGCCAAGTTCGAAGGACCGAACGTTGTGGAATTAGTCACAAAGGTTTATTGTACCCATTTCAGTTTTTCCTGTTAAGGAAACCGTTTCAACTTGGACTTCAGGTAATCAATTCAGGATTTCCTTCAGAAACCCATTTAGATGTGAACATCACCTATCATCCTCAGACCGATGGTCAAAGCGAGAGAACAATTCAAACATAGGAAAGTATACTCAGAGCATGAGTGATTAACCCTAGAAATGGTTGGACTAATCACTCAACATAAATCAAATTCATCTACAACAATAGTTATCACACCAACAACGAGAAACTGGCAGAAGTTAGGTTGGTACATAACACACATCATTTGGATTGGATATCCTGAACAACAAACCATCCAGATTCAAGTGGGAGAACAAATTAAGTTAAAAGCAATGCCTTGGATTGGCATGATACAAATTGGATAACAAGAAAGGTTGAACCTTTAGCATATTGGACTATTTAAGATTCATTTTAGAATCGACCAACTAGCATACAAACTTGAGTTCTGGCAGAATTCAGCAGTATATATTACCAGTATCACATTTAAAACATTAAGAAGCGCAGACCATCGATTGATGGGCCAAACTTAGAAGAAGCTCAACTCACTAGTTCAGTAGGCATTCATGAGATAACCAGAAATTTCCTACAAGTCAAGAATCAGTTACAAGTTCAATAAATTGTAAACCATTAAAACTTCAAGTTCTACAGAGTTATGCAGAAAGTTCTGCCTAGGAAAGGCATGTTATCGTTCAGAAAACTTGGAAAGTTACACCAATATACACTGGACCATTTATATTTCAGACAGGGTAGGCCTAGTGGCCGTCAGACTTGAGCCTTGTTAGAGAACAACAGCAACAGGATTACACAACCGTGCATTATCATCTTTTCAGATTAGTCACTCATAATCCCGTTTGGAAAGGAATCCAACCCAAGGACAAACTCAGACCTTGTAAGAGAACCAACAGAAATCATGGACCATGTGGTCAAACAGTTGAATCAGAGTCGAATTCCTATCGTTAGAGTTCGTTGGAATTCTCGAATATCATCACCTTTTCACCAATACGTTTTCAGAGACCAACATAAACTGAACTTCGGGACGAAGTTCCTTTTAGAGGGGAAGACTGTCACAACTCACCATTTCAAGTCATTTCCCGAACTTTGGAAAAACACTATTCATCAGTTTACTATTCATCATTTTTGGTGTCAGTTTGACATTCAGAGAAGCATTCAGAAATTTTACTATTCACTGAACACTATTCATTGCCGGAAAAGATTTCATCATGCACGTGCATTATTCATTTCATCGTAAATTTAGTTTACGGGTATTTAAATTCGCGTAACCGTATTGGTTCAGGTACGAATTCATGCATTATCAGTAAAGACATTTCATACGGACTAGAGACAGTCTGCATATCATCAGTAGGTCATTTACATGTTATACCACTCTTAGGATTTTCAAATTTATATATTTGATACATTTAACGTTTTTCTTATAATTATTTATAAATAAACGTTAACACACGGTTTATAAACACGACGAATATATCTAAATATTCCCACAATGGTCCCGACATATTTTTATATCCATTTTATCATCATAAAAGTTATAACATTCAATTACCCAGTATTTTGGAAATTTATTTATTTATAACGTAAGCTTATGAATATTACGACGGTTTTCGTGAAAACTAAACAATAATCACCCGATCACTCAGTAATTGTACCCAATATATTTTTAACATATTTACAACTTTATTAAGTCTCGGTTAACTTCGTTAATATTTATTTCTAGCAAACCCGGTACCCGATTATAACTAATACTTACACTAAACTACAACTAATAATACACTACATTTTCTAAGTGATCAAAACCGACTTTGCTACTCCTTGGTACATTGAAAACCGGCCATGAGCTCACCCTAGACACCATGTGATTTATTTTAAACCTCATGCTTATGTACTAGTATTATACATTATAAACTTATACAAATATCTTCCAAAAACACAAATAACAAAACATACATAACTTTTAAGAATCATAAAACACCAAAACCTCATCTCTTCCTTTCATAAGCCACGACCCAACCCATGATCCATGATCAAACCATTATTTTTCAAAGATCAAAGCTACAAAGTTGTTCATTTCATCATTCTAATCAAGAATCATCCAACAAAAACACAAGTAATCCAAGATTTCTCATCCTTTAATCACCTATTATTTCAAAGTGAGTATTCAAATTTATTTTCATGATTTCATCAAATTAACATATGTATCTTATGGTATTCATGCTTAATTTCATGCACAAACTAGTTATACCACTTTATTTTTGTAGACTTTTGAAACATACAAACCCTAGAATTGGTTTTAGGTGTTCTTTTGTTAAATTAACTTGTTTACTAGTCATTATGTTAGGTCACCATTTTGTAAACACAAGTATAATGATAAGAGAAATGAGATGAGAATGAGATTGGGATGATTATGAGAAATTTGAGAAAGTGAAATGCAAGAGTTTCCTTAATGTTTTCAAATAACCAACCAAGTTTACAAGAGGCCTAAGACTAGTATTTATAGGAAAGGAGCTAGGGCAACATTCCTACTCCTTCCCTTTACATGAAACGAGTGGGCTTGAGGCCCATGGACCTCATTCTTAAGCCTAGTAAACTTAATACAAAATGTAAATGATAGTAAATAATAACTAAGCAACCTAGCATTATTACAAATGACCGAGACTTGATAAAATAGTAAAACTATGGTTCCAACAATCTCCCCCTAAGGGTCGGTCATCATGGTTGCTTGACGTCTTCGTCTTAATCTTTGACTTTCACAGCTTTAGACGTCTTCAGAAATGATTATAATAAAGATGGATATACTTTGCTCTTTGTCTTTGTTCTTTGATGATGTTGTAGTGATTATGTTATGAAGTAATCTGCCATTCGTCACTCCTGCGTCTGTGGTGGTTGTCCGCCATTCCAACATACTCATACATCTTTGGACTTAGACTTTCACGTACAAGAAGTTCCTTTTCATGTATTGAGATCTTTGTCTTTATACTTTGTAGATTCTTCTTTTTGGCGTAGAATCTTTCTTTGAACTTTGTGTTGCTTTGATCTTTGGGGGAAGCTTTCTTTGACTTCAAGATGTATGTATGAGCATGTTGGAATCTACCATCATGGAAGGGAGGTACCTGCGAGTAGACAGTTAGCAATAAATCACCGGTACTTATGGATAAGGAATTAGAGCTCATCAACAGCATATTGTGAAGACTCCTTCTAATCCTTATCCAGGCCGTTCCCATATCAGATACCCCCGAAGGAGCTTACGAGACCTACTAGGTAGCTCAATGACTGGGTGAGTCGCTGGGGATCACTCCACGACCGTAGACCGTAATGGAACCACCGCAAACACTAGGCGTAACCCTTGTGGGATTACCGAAGTGACCTGCTGTCAGGGCTGTTAGATGTTGACCCTGGCAGGATTTCCGTTCAATCATTGAGAAATACTTATGTAATCCTCTCATAAACGTTCTTGGCAGATTGCTAAGATCTGCGAAGGACTCGATAGTTTACAACTGATGCCCATTGATGTAGAACATCAGTTGCAGAAATACTAAGTGTTCCTAAGAGATCTTTGATGTATCTCATGGCTCTAGACTCTATAAGTGCACACCTAGGTTTCCTATGCGGAGACTGGGGATTTCCTACTTCAATATCAACCGTCTCTAAGAGATAGGTCGATAGGTTACGCGGGTTCCCCTGTGAGAATGAAACAAGTCCTTTTAAGAGAACTTGAGTGGTTAAGAAGGTTTAGTGCATTGCGTCACTGGGTCCATGACGACTTTGTCTTCAATACCGGTGTTGTCTTTTGCAACAACCAGTAGCATACGTATTGAACCCGGTGTCTGCCCTAAGGTTGAACATATGGAGGGCTATTTCTTTTCACCCTTTACTTTGCTTTTCTTTTTAATTCTTCAACTCCTTCTTTCCCTTTCATTCATTTCTCCTTTTTTCATAATATACCTAAGGACTTCTAATTCTAACTATTGGAGATGTCCTTGGGTAGATCCCTCCGGCTCTGGCGGATCATAGGACGGATATTCCTATCTTAATCACCTTATAACTCCGACAGTAGCCAAGAAACCTTTGATAGAAAATCTCTCAAAGTGTTTGTGATAATCAAATATTTTGGTTAACACTTTGAGAGTTTTGCGTATACATTTGAAGGGCTCCCCCTGCACATGTGCTCATAAGTATTAAATAAATTTGCACATGCGGTAGGAGCAAGCACTTTTAAATTGATCCACTTTCCGTGAACAAGACCGATTCGAGACACGCTTACATCACTAGTTAAACTAGCTTGAAGTTATTACCCGGCCTGGTCAAGTTCATAGAAAGTTTCTCGAGACGGTACATTTCTACTAAGACTAATCCTTTTCGAGACACGCTTACGTGGTTAGATAAAGAGATACATTGTCAGCTTTTAGGTGACAACTAGCTCTAGTAACTAACTTGATGTTATTACCCGTCGAGGATAAGTCCTTTCGATATTACAGACTTTAATTATCTCGTCAATTCCTGGGTTAATCTGAGTCTAGCTCGTACAAGATACAACTTTCAGCTTAAACTTCATATATTTTAATCACTTTTTTCATTTTCTCCCCCTCAAAAATAGCATATAAAATGGTGTTTTTGACAAACTTTTAGATTAAAATATGCCTTTTGAGTCTTACGGGGAGATTCACAAAGAACTTTTGATGTTGAACAAAGTATTTTGTTTTGACAAGTGCTCCCCCTCAACAAGTGATTAGGTCTTATTGAGGTGAAATACTTGTCCTTTTGAGCAGAATTATGAAAAATCATAAATGTTTGATTAATTCTACTCAAAAGTAAGAAGCCTTCGCTCCTTATGTTTAGGATTGAGGCACTGAAGCGTACCTCAGGGTCCTTTCTATACAAGATCGGGTTGTACACTGTTATGTGTGCACAAACCATAATGGAAAAATGATTCAATCAATGAAATAATTGATAAGAAAAAATATGACCAAATGTACCAAGTTATTCTTCGTCTGGAAGTGGAGCATTGAAGTTAGTGAACTTAGGTTCTGGTCTTTCGAAGTTTCTGACAGGAAACGATGGTCTGGCACCGATGTAGCTTTCCAGTCGTCTGATCTGTTCCCGTCGAAATAACCGTTCTTCAATTTTTAAGACAAAGTTACGAACTTGTCTTCTGGAGCTGGATTTCCATCTAGGTTGTTCCCCCTTAGCTATCTTACGGCGATCATCATTCAACCTTTTGACGAGCCCATCACGAACAAACTTGAGTGTAACATCACAGAATTTATGTACTTCATCGAACCTCATGAAGCTTTGTAGCTTTTTGCTGTTGATGTAGGTGAAACCAAACGGTTCTTGGATGAGAGTAAACTGTGGTGTTTCATAGAGACCATCAAAGTAGAACTGTGGCTTTGTCAAATTGATCTTCTGTTGGTAACTTTCCACTCCAAGCTGAAGATCTTCCACTCTTTCTTGAACAATCAGTCGTCGGATGTAAAGAAGTAGCGATGCCATGAAGTTGTACTGAACGTCTCTATCGAATCCGCGCATTCTACTTTGAACCTTTTCAAGATACATATCTTCAATGTCATTGAGATTAAGGTTGGGAAAGTCGGCTTCGGAGAACTTGTACTTCTTTTCATCTTGTCGTTTAACAACAATTTCACGCATGAAAATGTAGTTAAATCGTTTTGACTGCTGAATCTCCAAGATAGCGATGATCTTAGATTGCTGCTTCACATTTTCCAATGACGTTTCTCCTAATCTGCTGGTATAACCGAGTCGACGACGATCTGGCCAATGTTGAATTCCATGTAGAGCATCTCTGTCGTAAGCTACGATGGAGTTGCTGAAAATACGAGTGGTTTCTTCAATGGCTGGAATTTCGTATCTAGCGGCTGGTACTGAGATTGTGAGTGAGGAAGCATATTTCTTCTTGGATATCTCCTGAGTGAGCTGGATGTTGTGAAGATCTTTGTTGAAAAAGAAGCTGTAAGGTATCTTCAGTTTGTCTGGAAATCCTTTCAACGGTAATGGTTTGGTCCAGTCGGTGAAGTAAGGTTTTTCATGATTCTTGGAACTTAGATCAATATTCACTTCAGGATTTAACCAGTCAAAGTCGGCATACATTGCACTAGCTATATTCTGCATGTGATATTCGTATTCGACTTTGTTTCCAGATCTTTTCTTGAGAAATTCTTGTGCATCCCTATTGATTCTCCTAAGTTCCGCCTTTGTGAGTTTGTTGATGTGAAGATCCTTCATAATGGCCTGGGTGAACTGAAGAGTGTTACCAGGAAGAGGTTCTTCTTCTTCCAGAGGAGGTTGAGCTTGGACCATTTCTGTCAGCCAATCATTCTGAGGATTGTCATCATTGTCGAGCCATGAATGACGTGTTTTCTTCTTGGATTTCCTAGACTTGGATGTAGCATCTTTGTCTTTGGCTTTGGACGGTGATGATGGACCAGCATGAGAATCATGAGTAGGTGGAGCACGGTAATCGGTGTCAAGTTGATCTTGGAAGTCATCAGTTTGTTCCATGAACATTTCTTCATCTTCGGTTTGACCTTCACCAGTAGCTGAGGGTTGTTGTTGAGTTCCAGGAGGAGTGGAGTCCTTCTGTGGTTGTAGAGAGGATGAGGGACCTGTTCCAGACTTAGGTTTCTTGCCTTTGGAGTTTGGGTCAGGATCGTCATCTTTTCTTGTCCTCTTTCGGGATCCAGCAGCATCTTTGCATGACTCTTTTGACATATAAGCTACCATAGCATCATACAGGCCTTTTTCTTCAGCTGTCTGTGTGGTTTTGGTGGCAAGGTTGTCGAAGATTTTGACAAGCATGTCATTGAGAGACAATTCTTGGACGGTTGGACCCACAGTAGAAGATTTTGCGGTGTGAAGCGTGAAGGGTGTAGTAGACAACATTTTCTTCGTAACACTTCTAATTCTGTGATCCAAGTTGTCATTGATTGGTTTGAGAAGGTTTGCAACTTCAGGAGTGATCATCTCGACCAGATTATCAGTGAGAAAATCATGTGTTGCAGTTCTGATAAAACCTTCGTAATCAGATTTCAAGAACTTGTCAATCAGCTGCGTAGAATCCTGGAATTCCTCAACTTGTTTAGTAAGTTTGGTAACCATGTCGGTGAGTTTGTTCACTTGCTCCTGAAGATCAACTTGTTGTTTTGGTTCATTGATCGAATGCTGTTTAGATGCGGTTTCAGATGGTGTGGGTGATGAGTGCTCTGGTGATGATTCGGACGAAGACTCGTTGTGAGAGTCTGAAGAAGAAGCAGGAGGAGTTGTATCCTTTGGCGGAGAGTCTTGAGGAGGTGGAGGTTGTGCTGAGGAAGTCTGCTGAGAAGATGACTTAAGAAACATGTTGGTGTCGAACGCGTTCTTCTCTTCGTTTTCCTTTCGACGACGTTCCTCTGCTTCCTCTGCTTCTCGTGCAAGAAACTCTGGAGTAATAAGATATTCATGTTCCTGATCCGTAGCTAAGTTCTCTTGACCACCAACATTCTCCTCTAAAGTAGCAGTCTCAGTCATGTGGACATCTTCAGTCTTGTCTGTATCCTTAACGTTGTCATCAGGTTGTGGAGCTGATTCTGACGTTGTTGGAGGAACCATACTGCTTGTAGCCCCTACATGTTCTGACTGATCGATAGGTGGTGGTGTTGGAGGGTGTGATAGAAGTCGGCTTTCAAGACTTGCTTTCCTCTGTTCTTTCCTAAGCTGCTTTTCTTCAGCTCTAGTGTCGACAACTATACTTTTGAGTTTGCGTTTATCGACCAATGGTTCAACGATTGGTTCGTTTTTATCATCATTCGGCTCATTGATAGTGACTCCTTTTCTTCTCCTTGTCTCTTCTTCATAAGTTTCAAGACTTTGTTGTACGGCAATCTCTGTTGCTGGAAATCCTTCATCAGGTGCTCTGTATCTTAGTTCATAGTCTGGTTCTTCTTCATCAGATTCAGTATCAAACTCGGACTCGGTGTCAGAAGGTGGAGGAGTAGGTTCATCCCGAATAAAGTACTCAGGAGTTGCCTTCTTCTTTGGTTTGGTAGCAGGTTTAGGTTTGGATGTAGGTTTAGGTGTGGTAGTAGTCTTGGGTTTTGCCATTGTAGCAGACTTAGATCTTGTATGAGGTGATTCAGTGGTGCTCGTGGTACTCCCAGACTTTACACCTCCTTTGCTACGAGTCTTTATTGTTGCTTCTTCCAGTTCCCCTTTGTAAGCCAGATCATACAACTTGAAGTTCGCCCTGTTCTTAATGTTGTCATTCAGAAGGTGTTCGGGAATCCTCATTCCTTTGATCTTGGTTGAGGAAGTGGTCGATTTGATGAATGAGGTGGTGAAGTCGTCCTCGAAGAGGTGCTTCGGCTCATTAGGATCAGCCATCCTTTTGATGAATTCCGGAGAACTTTTGCAGAGATGTTCAATGATAAGCTTGGTGAATCTGGTGAATGGTATCATAGTCTTCACACGGTCGGTCTGAATACTGTAGATGATATCATTCATGATAGGAACTGCAAAGTCAATTGGTGTCAGAGTCACCATTCCCCAGAATGTTTGCAGGTGTTCGAGCCTTGGATGTTCATGACCACTTTTCCTTCCAGATATAGATCTAACAACCAACAAACAGAATGTTCTCCAAGGCTGAGAGATATACTTGACATTGAATTTGGAAAGCTTGATTAGAGGTTCATCATCATCAACCTCATATCCTAATTCAATGAAGAAGTCAAGAAGTTCCAGGTCAGGTAGTATCGGAGCAAATTCGTTGTCAGTTTGTGGCATGAGAAGGGCTGTTCGAAGAACGTCAAGATCTACAGAGTAATCTTGGCCATCTAAGGTAACTGTGAAAGACTCATTATCCAAGTTGGTCTGAGCAGTAAGCCAGAACTGATGAAGATAGAACAGTGGAACTGAAGTAGAGCAGGTGAGAAGTGGTTTGCATGGATGTGCCAGTAGGATATCTTTCACAATCTTGCATGATTTCTCTGTGATATTCAACTTGTTGAAATCAACTCTGGGATTGTTGTTGCCAATTGTGACATGGTAGTTCTCGGGAGTGATGTCATCCAAGGTGAGTAATGGAAGAGGTTGTTCTGCGACGTTCTCAGTGTGTTCAGCCATGTTTATCTGGAAAGTATCACCATAAACCAAACATCCAAATTTGTTATGTGTTAGCACAGTTTAGAGTTTGGACACAGATATCTACTAGAAACAATTAAGCACAAATGCGTCATTTAAGAATGAGTCAAATAATGCAAATGGCAGATAAACACAACATGACAAGCACAATTCACAACTACATCACATTACACCACACTAATGAATCACACCAATGATATAATACCAAACAAGATTTCAAAAAAAAATGCATCATGGACCTTTTATCGAGATTACTTACTTTTCGAAAAAATGATGTTATCGAGAAAAAAATTCTTATAACAACTTATCGAGAAACTGGTGATATCGAGAAAGTTTAGTAAACTGAATGATTTCGATAAATGGAACATTATCGAGAAACATTATCGAGAAAAATTATTATCGAAAAAAAAAATTTTCTCAACACTGACTTTATCGAGATCATTTATCGAGAAAGTTAATTTTTCAATAAATCATAATTTTATCGAGAAACATTAATTCTCAGGTTCTCGAAAAGTATAGTTCACCGAAAGATTTCGAAAAAATGAAGTTTTCGAAAAAATTGGGCTTTGAACTATATTTCTCGAAAAAACTGAATGTTCTCGATAATAATGAGAAGATTTCGATAAAACACAGTTTTTCGAGAAAAATTCTTATACAAGAATTGACTCGAGTAAAGTTGAAGTCATACGTACTTTTGCTTCAAAAATAACCTTTCCAATGATTATGGCCTGTCACCACCATAGATAAACATCTTTTAGGCACAATTACAAAGATTATGAAAATGCTCAAGAACATATTTATCGAGAACTTTGATAAATTCGATACAACAGATAATGACAACGTCTATCATATCCCAAGTATAAGTAAGAGGCATAACGAGACACCTAGCACAATAGACAACACTTTGTGACATGTTTCTCTCGATAATTTTCATGACCGAAACAAACAAGTATATCGAGATACATGAATAAACAGTGAGAAACATCCTAGCTAGATAGAATATTCACATAAGAGACCAAAGAAGCAAATCCCACCACTAAAAACAACTCAATAATCACAGAAGCTCATAAACCCATTTCGACCCAATTTAAAGAATTCGAAAAAAAACAAGGAAACATGATGGAATGTGAAAATAGTTGATGAATATGTATTAGAAACAATCATAGCACCTAAAACCTATCAATAATTACACACCACAACACGTTAATAGCAAAATCGAAATCCTAACCCTAGTTCTCGAAATCTTGATAACATGAGATCGAACCGTTGAATTTCCAATTAACCAAGATCCTATAAGTGTAATATCCTAGTGATAACATAGGAACTTACAGATTGTTGATCAAGGTCGTGGTTAGCTCGATTGATTTTGAGCCGTAGGTTAGAATGAAAGGGTTTAAGAAGTTTAAAATCTTTTATGAAAGAGTGGGTTTTAGGGTGGAACGGTTTGTTTGTTTTGTTAATTTTGGAAAGTTTGAGTTTAGTCACCTTTAGTCCTTGGACTTTTATAAGAAACAAACAAGTGTACTCAAGTTTTTGACATTTTAAGAATTTGACTACATTGGTCCCTTAACTATGAAGTACTTTAACTAGAACCCTAAAGTAACTAGCAAGTCTATTGACATTTGAGATGTGACTTCGTTAAGTTAACGTATGAAGACTTAAACCAAATGAGACAAAGTGTAGTGAAATAAAACCACCCACACACTCTCCGAACCATAAAATACGAGAAATATGCAAGTATACCAATTAATTGGTAAAAGATTTAAGCGAGACTCCCCCTCAACACTTGTAAAGTAAGAACAAGGTGTTGAATGGAAGCGATATACTTGCATTAGTTAGTTTTTTTTTTCTTTTTTTTTTTTTTTTTTTTTTTTTTTAATGAAAAAAATTAAAAATGTGAAAAATCTTTTTGGGTTTTTATTAGTTTATAATAAAGAAAGAAAGACAAATATTATACAGAGATAGTTGTGATGTTTGACAATCAGTGGTATTTTAAAAACTTTTCCAGATCCTCTGGTGTCAAACATCTCATACCAATTTGGTGAACTAGACTAGCAAACCTTGAAGGTGCCAAGGATTTGGTAAGTAAGTCCGCCAATTGGTACTCAGTTCCAACGAAATAAAGTTCAACTGTACCCCTTTCCACATGCTCTTTGATGAAATGATAACGGAGATCGATGTGTTTGGATTTGCAATGATGCACAGTGTTGCAGGAGATAGCAATTGCACTCTTTGAATCACAGTAGATGGGAATCTTGTTGAATAGGTAGCCATAATCTTTAAGTTGTGATCTCATCCAAATGACTTGAGCGCAACAAGCAGACATGGCTACGTATTCAGATTCCGTAGACGACAGTGAAGTGCAGTCCTGCTTCTTAGATTGCCATGACACAAGTTTGTCTCCGAGAAACTGTAATCCACCAGATGTACTTTTGCGTGTGTCTAAACATCCTGCATGATCAGCATCTGAAAAAGCAATTAGTTCAAAACCAGAATCCTTCGGATACCAGATTCCCAAGTTAATGGTTCCCTTAATGTATCGAAGGATTCTTTTGACCTTACTGAGGTGTTTTTCAGTTGGTCTGGACTGATAGCGAGAGCACATGTAGACAGCAAATACTATATCAGGTCTACTAGATGTGAGATACATGAGGGACCCAATCATACTTCGGTATTTGGTAGGGTCAACGGGAGTCCCATGTAAATCAGCATCTAGTTTTGTGGTATAGCCCATTGGTGTATTAAAAGTATCACAAGACATCATTCCATGTTTCTTAAGAATTTCGAGAGCATATTTGGACTGATTTATAAAAATACCACGGGGTGATTGATGAACTTGTAATCCTAGAAAGAACGTAAGTTCACCCATCATGGACATTTCAAAATTATCTTTCATTAATTTTGCAAAATCATTAGAGTAACTTCGTTTTGTTGAGGCAAAAATGATGTCATCGACATATATTCGAACAACAAGTAAGTCCGCCCCGTAGGTTTTTGTAAACAGTGTTGGATCCACCGATCCTTTAAAAAATTTATTGGCCAGCAAGAAAGTGGATAGTTTGTCATACCACGCCCGTGGGGCTTGCTTGAGTCCGTAGAGTGCCTTTTTGAGTCGGTAAACGTGATTAGGACGCTCAGGATCAACGAAGCCTTCAGGTTGACTGACATAAACTTCTTCACGGAGTACTCCATTAAGAAATGCTGTTTTCACATCCATTTGGTAAACCACCATATTCCTGTGTGCAGCATAAGCCAAAAAGATCCGAACAGCTTCATGTCGAGCCACTGGAGCAAAGGATTCAGCAAAATCAAGTCCTTCCAGTTGGGAGTATCCTTTTGCTACCAGACGTGATTTGTTGCGTATGACAGTCCCTTCTGCATCAAGCTTATTCTTCCAGATCCATTTTAACCCGATGACAAAGACACCGTCAGGTCTTTCAACTAATTCCCAGACTTCTAATCTTATGAATTGCTGAAATTCCTCTTGCATAGATTCAATCCAGTTGTCATAAGTCATTGCTTCTTTAATGTTCTTGGGTTCTTCATGACAAACTGTAAGTGCGTAGATGCAAGTTTCTCCATCGGTGTGAAGTCGTTGTCTTGTCATAACAGGTGCATCTGGATGGCCAATAATATGAACTAGTGGATGGTCACGAGTCCATTTATGTGTTGAAGGGTGTAGTTGATACGTATCTCGCATGTTGGCAGGATCCAAGTTGCGTGTTGACGACTCAGCTATGTCAGGAACTGTATTAGCTGGTGCAAACGGATTAATGAACGCATCAGGATCATGCTCTGCGGATTGTGGAACTGATTGTGGTGTTGGATCTTCAGCTGGATGGCAGGGAGTAGAACCAGTTTGTTCTGCTGTTGATGGTGATTCAATTGAAGGACCGTCTCTCTCAACACTTGTTGAAGTTTGTTGAGGTGAGTCTAGTACTGGAATGTGATCAAGTTGAGCAGCGGAATTTGGTGAGACCTCAGTCGGACAGTATTCAATCGTGTCATCAAATAGTGGAGCAAACAAGGTTTCTAATTCTTTGCGGTTAAGTGGTAAAGGTGCAGCTGAAGATGCCGGAGAGTTAAGACGGTTAAATTCGGGTCCTAAGCTGTGTTGCTCAGAAGCCATTTGGGTGAGTTCATCGAAATTAGCGTGAATGGTTTCTTGAATTTCTCTTGTACGACGATTCCATATCCGAAAACCTTTGGAATTTTCACAATATCCAACGAACACTCCGATGTCAGCCTTAGCTTTGAGTTTACCTAAATCATCACGATCATTTTTCGGATAGCAAAGTGCTCCAAATACATGAAAGTAATCGATGTTCGGTTTCCTTTTGTGAACAATTTGATATGGTGTTTTGCGATGGCGTTTTGTGATCATGCAACGGTTTTGAGTATAACATGCGGTTGAAACAGCTTCTGCCCATAAGTAATCTGGTAATTGAGCATTAATCAACATAGTTCTAGCAGCTTCCACTAACGTCCTGTTGCGTCTTTCAACCACACCATTCTGTTCTGGGCTTCTAGGTATAGACGTTTGATGTTCAATTCCCACTTTCTCATAGTAAGACCGAAGTGTCTGATTCTTGAATTCAGTTCCATTGTCAGTTCTGACGATTCGTACCATGTTACGTAACTGAACTTGAATTTTGGTGAGAAAGGTGATGATCATCGAAGGAGCTTGATCTTTACTTCGTAGAAAATAAAACCAAGTCCATCTGGAGAAGTCATCCACAATTACTAGTATGTAGCGTTTACCGTTGATACTTTGAACACGCATCGGTCCACACAAATCCATATGTAGCAGTTGTAAAACATGATTCGTACTTTGCTCAGGTTTTGAAGGAAAATGAGCTCGAGTACTTTTTCCTTGTTCACAGGCTGGACATAAGTGATCTTTGGTAAAACGGAATCTTGGAAATCCATCGACAAGTTTATAACGAGCAAGGTCAGTCATGGTTCTGAAATTCAAGTGCGAAAGACGTTTGTGCCATAACCAAGATTTAGTCGATTCAGCTTTGGAGAGAAGACATATCGGAGATTTTGCAATCATATCTGACATTGAGATTGTATAAAGATTGGAGCCGCGTGAGCCAGACATTAGATCGTTTCCTTGTAAGTCACGAACAAAGCAAGTTTTCTCACGAAATGCAACTTCTAGATCCCCATCACAGAATTGACCAACAGAGAAAAGGTTGTGCCCAAGGCCTTCCACATAGTAAACACGACTGATTTCAATGTTCCCGCTGATAAAGTCACCATATCCCATTATTAGAGCGTAATGATCATTCCCGAATCTGACAGTTCCTATAAACTTTGAGACAAAGTTGTGTAGCAGTTTGAGATTGCCTGTCATATGTCGGGTGCATCCGCTATCAACAATCCAGAGAACAATCTGTACCACCTGCATCACCAGAAGAAGACACGGGTGGAACAGAAGTAAGGGTGGAACCCAAAGACAAAGCGGGTTCCTGTTGGTTAGTAACACATGTAGTTAACAATTTAGGAATCCATTTAAAATCTGGTTTGTATTGTAACCAACGTTGCCAGTTCCAACTAGTTTTTGCTTTCTTAATGTTAAATGCACTAGTAGTTGGCTCAGTCCTGGATTTGTTCTCGGCACCTATGGGGGTAACTGGGACATCATTAGAAACCGTAGAAGACGGCTTTCCTAAGTTAGACTTAGAGGCATTAGTGGGCCTAAAAGGAATGCGTGGCCTATGTTTCTTATGACGATTGAGAAGAGAATTAGCTAAACATTTTGTATGATCACCAGATGATACGCTTTTACGACAAAACACACAAGATGCATTAATATTCAAAACATTTAAAGGTTCATCATTCGTTACATTTAGATTTTGATTACAATTTGCCAGATTAGAATCTAAATCTGATGCAACATGAGTTTTATTCAAATTCCTAAGTTGGTCTTCTACTTCCTGAGCTTCTAGGTGTCCTCTCTTACGTTGCAAGATCCTATTCTTCTTTTTACTTTTTCGCTTGGGTCTGCTAACGCTAGAAGTGGAGACTAGTCCTGTAGAAGTGGAGTTATCAACATTAGTGTTTTGAACAACCTTTCCTTTATCAGTTTTGTTTATTTGATACATTCCTGGTGCTATCACCGTGGTGTCAACCATTTTTCCTTTTTGAAGTAGCTTAACTTTCTCTTTCAAATCAATGATGATGTGATTTTTGTCCTGAATTTCAGACTCAAGTAAACCATTGCAATATTTGATGTCGTCGCGGTTTTGTTGCCATTCGACGTTTTCAATTTTTAAATCCGCAATTTCTTTCTCGTATTGGAAACATCGACCTTTTAAAGACTCGTTATTTTTGCAAATCTGACAAGAGTTTGAAACAATTTGACTTTAAAACTTCAATTCCCTTTCAAGACTTTTAGCTTGACACCATTCAAGCCTTTGATTGAGTTGACAAATTTCTTTTGAAAATTGTTTTGTCACATCATCATTTTTAATTCTCAACATTTCATTTTCCAGTTTAAGTGTCTCAATTTCCTCATTCAACAAATTATTATCAACACAATGATCATGCTTAAGCATAGAAGTACCAGAATTATAAAGATCATTCATGATAACAGACAAAATATCAGCACAGAGAACTTGTTCCAAGAGTCGATCAGCATCATTTTTTAAAGCTTTAGTTTGTAGCTTTTGGACCAAAATCTCATTTTCAGCAGTATCAAAAATGTTTATCATATTTTTGACCTCCTTTTGAAGTTCCTGATCCCAACGTGTAGCACATAGACGAAGGTGTTGAACAATTGGTTTCATTTGTTTTTGAAAAATATCTCTCTTTTCTCGCTCGTAAGCGGATTGAAAAGTTTCAATTTTTATTTCTGAATTGCGTTCAATTGTTTCCTCCAAAATATCGATGTCTTCCATAAAGGTTTTGAAATAATTTAAGACACGACATTTTGGTAAAGGTGTAAGTACACCGGATGATGGTAAAGGACCATTTATTTGTGCTACATGTGGGACAGGAGCCACATTGTGAGATGAAACATATGACTCTTCGATAAACCATGATTTCTCAGGTAATTCCTTTTGAGTAACAAAAGATTTTGAAATTGGAGGAGCTTTTGAATAGTCATATGGTGTCCAATATTGAACTTGACTCATTTTTTATCGACTCTCGTCTTCAAGTTCTTCTTCTTCCTCAGTATCAAAAACAACAGCACGCACAATCGTATTATCAAGAAAATAATCCATACTGTAAATTTTTGGAATATCTTTGAATGCCGTGTGTAGAAACATTGAATTGTAATCACCAAGTGCATATCCGCAATTGGGTCTCGGTTTTAAAGTAAATTTCTGAATTGTTGTGACAGAGTTCCCATGTTTGTAAACAATGTGACGAAATTCTTTGAGTTGTTTTTCAAGATCAACAATATCACCGAGTAAGTTGTCTATGTACTTCCTTTTCCGTATTTTATGTTCATGAAAATCTTTTTGACAACTTGACAATTTTGTTTCTGTTTTTGAAAGTTCAGTTTGAAGACATTCAACTTGTTTTTGCAATTCACCTTTCTCACTTTCAAGTTTCGAAATCAACTTTCCGTGTGACTCAATTAAATCTTGTATTTTGCGTTGAAGATCTTGTTCTTTGTTGTAAGAATCTTGAAAAGCTTTTTCAAAACTTGTAGTGTGTTTAATCTTTTCATCCTGATTAGAAAGCTGGATTTTATAACACTCAATATCTCTTGAAAGTGACGCATTTTGTTCTTTTAAAGCTTTATTAGTTTCGTTGCATTTAATGATTTGCAATTGTTGAGCATCCAGTTGTTTAGATAACAATATAAGGTCAGGGTCTGGATCAAATGATGGTTCATGTTGTTCTAAATTATCATATTCATCATTCTCAATAAGATCATCAAATGAAACAACTGTGTCATCATCAAATATGACAACTGTGTTTATTTGTTCATCTTTTTGAGAGGATGAAGATGATATAGATGGAACAACTTGCGCCATATCTGATTCAGAAGCAGGAGGTGAGACTATTTCATTAATAAAGCATGCATTGAGGTCATGTACCTGAGACAAGCCGTCAGTGTCATACACTGGACCTGAATCATTGAGCTTAAGTTCCTGCATGTTGGCCATAAGCATCACAGCAGCATTGGCTTCCAGATCTTCCATGTCATCATCGTTGTTCACATTTGCCATGAAGTTGTTGTCCTGTTCAGGGAAATGTCCATCTTTTTCATCTTGAAGAGCCATGAGTAATGCCTGCTTGTGAAACTTGCTACCCCGAGTTCTGGGTTTGGGACATGCTGTAGCTATATGACCTTGTTCATTGCAATTGTAGCACCAAACTGCATTCCCTGAGCTGGAGTTCCTTGTAGCAACTGAGTCAGACCTTTGTTGAGGAGATGCTGAGTTGTTTCTGAACCCGGTATTGTTACTAAACCTCTGACCATTCCCATAATTTCCTGAAAAGCTTCCTGAACCAGATCGACCATAGCTACGATTCTGAATTTCCACTCTTCCATCATTGACAACAGCTTGATTTCTTGTGTTTGAAGATGAACGTTGACGGTTGTTTGTTTTGTTGGAGAATTTGCTGAAAGCACGAGCAATAAGAGCAAGTCCCTGATTCAACGTATTAAAGTCATCATCGTCATCATCATTGGAGTTGGAGTAGTACACAGTATCATTGTTGTTTGACGGAACAAGTTGAGTAGAAGAATCTTGTAGAGATGAATCATAAGGGATCATTTGGTTCGAGGTGGAAGATTGTGGATAACTGAAGTAGTTCTGCTCTTGAACATATGCATGATTTGACATTGGTGATGGAGCATAGGGAGATTGAGCTACGAGAGCCAAAGAATTTGGTGTTGAAGTTGGTGTGTATCCTCCTCGTAGAGCTCGATCTTTTTCCACTTCAGGTTCATGGTGTTTCAGAAAATCATACAACAAACCATATGGAGCATCATGAAGATTCTTTGTTTGACGAACAAATGTCACATACTTATGCCAATCAGGGCCAAGACTACCCACAAATTTGGAGTTCACAGCGATCCTTGGTACAGTGATTTTGTGACGTTCCAGATCATTAACCACATTTGTGAAACGATGATAGTAGGATTCAAGTGACTCTCCAGGTTCAATTGTGATGTCAGTGTATTCCATGTAAAGCTTGGATTCCATGTCATCTTTGTTCAATTGAGTGCCTTCCATGAGGAGATGAACGTGTTCCCACGTAGCTTTGGCTGTTTTCTGAGCATCGACACTGCGATAGATCGGATTGGGTATACCTTGAAGTATATAAGCCATTGCATACTGATCAGCTTCACGATGTAGTTTCTGTTCTTCAGTGAGTGCAGTTTCTGGAAGGGGTCTATCACCAGGAGGACGTGGAGGATCAGCATTTGGATCACCAGCTTCAAATCTTGTTGGCCACTCAAATGGTCCTTCAAGTATCACTTGCTTTAAGAATTGCCCATGAGGTTTCTTTAATTCAAGAAATCTTAAGAATCGACTTGACCATTGAACATAGTTCCCAGGTGTTAGCATTGGAGGTGTTTCAAGTGATCCTGCCTCATGTCGGGATTGTTGAGTTGTAATAACTTCACACATTCTGTCAAACCAGTGAGGTTGTTTGGAGGAAAACTGAGTGGTTTGTTGTAGCACTTGATATGGTTGCTGTTGAGGAATGAGTTGTTGTTGCATCATTAGGTAATGTTGTTGTGGATTGTATTTAGGAGGTTGTTGATTCATTATGTGCAGAAGGTATTGTTGTTGCTGATACTGCAGATGCTGAGGTTGCTGAGACTGCTGATGTTGAGGTTGCTGAATATGAGGGAAGTAGTGATTCGGTGGCTGAGACATCTTAAAACACTTGTGTAGAAATGGATCTTGTAGAAAGTGTAGAATTAACCAAGTATTGAGAAACTTAGCCCAACTTCAAATGAGATTTCGATAAGAAGTTTTCGAAACTTGGCAGATTTTCGAGAAACTTGGCAGATTATCGAGAAACTTGGCAGATTATCGAGAAAAGATTTCGAAAATTTTCAGTTTTATCGAGAAATAAGATTGCGATACTTAAGCAGGTTTATCGAAAACTAAGATTTCGATACTTAAACAGGTTTATCGAAAAAATAAGATTTCGATAACTAAATAATTTTCTCGATAATTTTCGAAAATTGCGAAACTTAGTTTTCGAAATTATACAATTTCGAAAACTTTCCCAAAAGTCGAAGTACTTAACTTTCTTATACAAGAAAGAAAATACCGAGTCCACACAAATGAAGACGAGGTAGTGCACTTTTAGAAGATCTCGAAATAGGCAAGTAGGAAGATCTCGATAACTTGTAGGTTTTGTTTTTCAAAGAAAGCAATCCTTAAATTCGTTTTTCTTTCAAGATACTTGTACTTTTGTGTATAAAATGTGTAAATCTTAAGGAAAGTAGAAAACTTTATGAAAAATTTCAAACTTGTAAAGATCTCGAAAAAAGTACAACTATCTAAAAAATCGAATAATTAGTAAAAAGTTTGGAACTTTTTGGTTTGTTTTGATTTTAAACACAAGTTTGTAAGCAAAGATGTGAGAAAAACCAAGAAACTAACAAAAATTTTAAACTTTTACAAACAATTCGATAATAAAAAAAAAAACGATTTGTAAGGAAATAAATCAATGAAAAAACAATAACTACACCTTCCTCTAGCGAATGATACCACTTGTTAGGTCACCATTTTGTAAACACAAGTATAATGATAAGAGAAATGAGATGAGAATGAGATTGGGATGATTATGAGAAATTTGAGAAAGTGAAATGCAAGAGTTTCCTTAATGTTTTCGAACAACCAACCAAGTTTACAAGAGGCCTAAGACTAGTATTTATAGGAAAGGAGCTAGGGCAACATTCCTACTCCTTCCCTTTACATGAAACGAGTGGGCTTGAGGCCCATGGACCTCATTCTTAAGCCTAGTAAACTTAATACAAAATGTAAATGATAGTAAATAATAACTAAGCAACCTAGCATTATTACAAATGACCGAGACTTGATAAAATAGTAAAACTATGGTTCCAACACATTAGGAACCCATGGCACCCTAAGAAGGTGTATGGTAAGATTAGTATAGTTTTGTGAAGTTTGCAAGAGATTTGGTTGAAATTAAAACTAGTTTTAAACATGAAAAATGGATTTAGAACATGTATATAAACCTACTGTCCCATTTTGGTAATCCCAGGAAAATCAGTAAACACAAAGGAAACTTTGGCAAAATTTTTAGAAAATACTTTCAAAAACGAATCCGTAGGCGAAAGAACGGATTAAAAAGAGTTTATAACGAAGAAGTTATGATTTTTGCAAATTTATTGACGAAAAGTATTTTCCGGAAAAATACATGCTGATGGACGTTTTTCATCGGACAAAAAGAGACTTTAGACGTAACCCGGAGGGGTCAAGCTTTCTAAAATATATTACTACATGTTAAGACGTAACCGTGGATATAAAGAACAAGTAAAACGGGCTTATAACGACAAAGATATTCACGTTTCAATATCGGCAAAAATCCTCTATAATTGGCAGCTTTTAGAAATAATAATAACACTACGTACTAAATTCTAGATTTTCTAGAAATATTAACCAAGTACCCAATTTCATAACTAATGATGTATTAGTGATTACAAGTATATTTTCATTACTACAAGGCGTTATTTCAAGGATTTCAAACCGAGAATTTCAAAACAAACATTGGTACATACGATATATATATAAGTATATATATTGCAACTAGTTTTATTTTTCTAATAGCCATATTTTTCCTAAGTCTTGGAATATATATTTTTGATAACAACAAGTGTTTTCCAAAGATTAGAGTGGTATAGGAACATGTGCATGGACATTCATAACATCATTTGGTGATCTAAAGTAGATCGTTCATCATTCATATTAGGTTGCGGCTAGTGTGCGCGCCTCGTTTTTCAGCTCATTACATGTTCATGGTATCATCATATTGGGTTGCGGCAGCTAATTGTTCATTGTTGTTCATTTCACTTCAACACAGTTTCATCAGTTAAGGTGAGTTTTCATAGCCCCGTTTTCAATTCAACATTTTTTATTGTTTTCAAATCCCACGGGGGGAATACATTGCATCAATCATTTTAGTACGAGCCCAAGTATTCAAACATATGTACATTGCTTAAGTTGCCTTACCAATCAGTTAAAGTCCCCTGTTTATTATCATGGACCGTTAATTTGCCGGTAAGCGAGAGTGAGTGGATAGATCTATCGAGGGTGACGCCTCCATCCGTGGTAGTGATTACCAACCGTAAGCGGATGCATTTCATGTCTTTTACAGTTACGAATGTTCTGGTAAAACATTCGGGAGGGGCATACATCAGTCATAGCTTCGGGGTCATGAGCTTAAGGTCTATTGTACAATTTTCATGAGATTTTTATCTTGCACTTTTACTTGTGGTGGCCGTACAACATTACATTTTACAAACCTATGGAATTCACCAACATTCGTGTTGACGTTTTAGCAATGTATTTCAGGTTATTAAGGTAGCTCATGTAACATGCATTTGGACCTTCATGGAGTCGCGGAGTCGACGCGTCTCATCATTATTTCATGCACTTATGTAAACATTTGATCTAGTAGGACTTGTTTTCATAAACTTGCAACACATTTTGGGGACCTCATTTTGTAAACTCTGGATTATTTCAATGATCAAATGTAGTATTTTCCAAACGACACTTTAGGTCGTTCAATGTAACTGTAACTGTGGTGCTATGACAGACACCCCCCAGGTATTCCATTCCGCTGCAAGTCTGGTAAATTGGGGGTGTGACATGTTGGATTTGGAGACCACTACAATCAAATGGTGCATCAACAGTCCTAAAAAGATTTGATTACATTGATGCACGAGGCAAACCCAAGTCAGTCATGGCTTGGGTACCCCAAGGAAACTAATATGTGTATACATGTGCAGGAACATTCAAATGATATTGCAGATCAAGGATATGTAGATAGTGGATGTTCAAGGCACATGACAGGCAACATGTCTTACCTCACAGACTTCAAATCATTTGATGGAGGATATGTTACCTTTAGGGGAGGAATCAAAGTAAAGATTACTGGTAAAGGTACAATTAAAACCAGTAAATTAGATTTTGAAAATGTGTACTTTGTGAAAGAACTACAGTTTAATCTCTTAAGTGTCTCACAAATGTGTGACACAAAGAATAAAGTTCTTTTTACTGACACTGAATGCATTTTACTTTCTCCTGATTTTAAAATTCCTTATGAAATTCAGATTCCTCTTAAAATCCCTAGAAAGAACAATATGTACATTGTTGATTTAAAGAACATTGTTCCTAAAGAGAGTTTAACCTGTCTAGTAGCAAAAGCCTCATTGGATGAATCTATGCTTTGGCATAGAAGACTTGGTCATGTAAACTTTAAAACAATCAATACAATTGCAAAATATGATTTGGTTAGAGGTTTACCCAAAAAGATTTTTTAAAATGACGAAACCTGTGTTGATTGTCTAAAAGGTAAACAACATAGAGCTTCTTGTAAGCCCAAGACCCATAACTCAATTTCTCAAGCTTTATACATGCTTCATATGGACCTCTTTGGTCCTACTTCTGTGAATAGCTTGAATGGTAAAAGATACTGTCTTGTAGTTACTGATGATTACAGTAGATTCTCTTGGGTTTTCTTTTTAAGAACTAAGGATGAAACAAGTGAGATCCTTAAGTCCTACATTACAGGGATAGAAAACCAAATAGATAAGAAAGTAAAAGTAATCAGATGTGACAATGGGACAGAATTCAAGAATAGAGTTATGGATGAATTTTGCAAAGAAAAAGGAATAAAAAGAGAATATAGTGTAGCTAGAACCCCACAGCAAAATGGAGTAGCAGAAAAGAAAAATAGAACACTTATAGAGGCTGCTAGAACAATGCTAGTAGATTCTAAGTTGCCTGTTTCATTTTGGGCTGAAGCATTAGGTACTGCTTGTTATGTATAGAATAGGGTTCTTGTGATTAAACCTCATAGAAAGACTCCTTATGAACTTTTGTTTGGTAGAACACCATCTCTAAGTTTTATGAGACCTTTTGGATGTCATGTCACTATTCTCAGTACCAAAGATCATCTAGGAAAGTTTGAAGGAAAAGCTGATGAAGGCTACATGATAAGGTATTCTTTGCAAAGTAAGGCCTATAGGGTGTATAATAAATGCACTAGGCTAGTGGAAGAAAACCTGCACATAGAGTTCCAAGAGAAACTACCAAATGTTGCAGGCACTGGACCAGATTGGTGTTTTGACATTGATAAGCTTTCAGAATCTATGAATTACGTGCCTGTCACAGGTACAAATACTAATGATAATGCAGGTTTTGAAGACAATGATGAAACAACTGAGGATCAAGATTACATCTTGATGCCAATTTGGACAGGATTGGATTCATCTTCAAGTCATGGAGAGCCTTCAAATACTACAAATGAAGGTGTTGAAGATGATCATGGAACTCAAGATCAAGGGAATCAACAAAATTCTGAAAATGAAAATGGTACTGCCAATTCACAAGATGGTACTGCCAATTCAACAGATGGTACTGCCAGTTCACAAATTGGTCCTGCTGAACCATTAAATGTTCTATCAGATGATTCCTTACCAGAAGATGTAGGGATTGGAAACCTTCCAATTTCCTATGATGTTCCTACAACACACAACACAAGAATTCTCAAAGATCACTCCATAGATAATGTGATTGGCAGAATTGATTTTGGTGTTAAAACAAGAACTCAAGTCTTATCTTCAGACAAAGATGGGTTTTTCCTAGATGTGTATAAAGAAAAGAACCATGAAGTTGCCCACATATGCCTGTTTTCATGCTTTCTCTCTCAACTAGAACCCAAAAACATTACAAAAGCCTTAGATGATTCAAGCTGGGTTGAAGCAATGCAAGAAGAGCTACTTCAATTCAAACTGCAGAAGGTTTGGGTACTGGTTGATTTACCCAAAGGTTACAGGGCAATTGGAACCAAATGGGTTTTCAGAAATAAGAAAGATGAAAGGGGAATAGTGATAAAAAAAAACAAAGCCAGATTGGTGGCCCAAGGGTATACTCAAGAAGAAGGAGTGGATTATGAAGAAGTTTTTGTTCCAGTTGCAAGAATTGAAGCAATTAGGCTATTCTTGGCCTATGCTTCTTTCATAGGCTTCACTGTCTACCAAATGGATGTCAAAAGTGCCTTTTTATATGGTACTATTGAAGAAGAGGTGTATGTTTCTCAACCTCCAGGCTTCATTGATGCAGAATATCCAGACAAGGTGTACAAGGTTACCAAAGCTCTTTATGGTCTACACCAAGCTCCCAGGGCATGGTATGAAACATTGGCTTTCTATTTATTGGAAAATGGATTTCAAAGAGGCAAGATTGATCCAACTTTGTTCATCAAAAGAACCAAGAAAGACATCTTGCTGGTGCAGATTTATGTTGATGACATTATCTTTGGATCCACAAATCAGGAATTATGTGTAGAGTTTGAAAAACTTATGCATAGTAAGTTTGAAATGAGTTCCATGGGGGAACTTACTTTCTTTCTGGGTCTCCAAGTGAAACAATCAAATGAAGGCATATTTATCAGCCAAGATAAGTATGTAGTTGAGATCCTAAGGAAATTTGGGTTTGCAGATTCAAAGGTTGCAAGTACACCAATGGATCCAGAAAAAGGGTTACACAAAGATGCTGAGGGTGAAGATGTTGATGTGCACAACTACAGATCAATGATTGGGTCACTAATGTACCTTACATCATCAAGACTAGATATCATGTTCTCAGTGTGTGTATGTGCAAGGTTTCAAGTAAATCCAAAAGTTTCTCATCTCATTGCAGTCAAAAGGATCTTCAGATACCTCAAGGGCCAGCCTAAGTTGGGTCTATGGTATCCAAGGGAATCATCTTTTGATTTGGTAGCTTACTCAGATAGTGACTATGCTGGTGCAACCCTAGACAGAAAATCCACAACTGGTGGATGTCAATTTCTTGGCTGTAGACTCATATCATGGCAATGCAAGAAGCAAACAATGGTGGCCAACTCTACAACTGAAGCAGAATATGTTGCAAGTGCAAGTTTTTGTGGCCAAGTTCTTTGGATCCAGAATCAATTGCTTGACTATGGGTACAATTTTCTTAACACCATTATTTACATTAACAACAGCAGTACTATTTGTATCATTAAAAATCCAGTTCAACATTCAAAAACAAAACACATTGAAATCAGACACCATTTCATAAGAGATTGCAATGAGAAAAGGTTAATACAAGTTGTCAAAATTGATTCTGAAAATAATTTTGCAGACCTTCTCACCAAAGCTTTTGATTTAGGTAGGTTTAAATACCTGGTAGCAGGTATTGGTATGATAAATCTTTGAAAAACATGTGTTTTGTATATAAATAAACAAGTTTTGGCCTCTAATCATGGTACTGCTAGTTAGTCATAAGGTACTGTCAGTACAAAATTGGTACTGTTAGTTCAAAGTTTGCTCTGTTTTTGCTCATCTTGATGTTTAAATGTTAACAATGCTATAAAACAAGTGCTTTGCACTCTGTTCTTTTGGTTTACAACTAACCATTTCAGGTTACTCAAGATTGCTAACAAAATCAGGATGTGGAAATGGTAATCAGTTCACCAAGTTTTTCAAAACTTTAAGAGCTGACTAGTCCAAAGCAACCGGCTCTTGGTAAAGACTTCTCAAATCCGTTGATAGCTGATAGTTTGCTAAAAACTATAAGGTAATCGGTTCACCCAGTTTCAAAAACTTAACGAACTGACTAGTCCAAAGCAAACGGCTCTTGGTAAAGACTTATCAAATCCGTTGATAGCTGATAATTTGCTAAAAACTATAAGGGATATTTTCTAAAATTTCAAAGAGACTGCCAAGTTTTATTTCAAAAACAAGGTACTGGTAGTTCAAATTTTAGTACTAGTAGAGTAAAATGGTACTGCTACATAGCCGTTGAGTCTGTCAGGTTAAAATATAGCCGTTGTTTTTAAAGGGTATTTTTGTGAATTATTTATGTTTTCCTCGAATTAAGGATATAGTTATTATAATAAAAGATCTTTTTAACTGCCTCTTCAATTACTTATCCATATCTTTTATAGTCGGTCAAAAGTCATTTTTTTCATAATCAATCCTTATCATAATTCACACTCACCTTTCATCTTCTACCAGTACAACAATAAAATCCCACCATCGAAATCAAAATTTTCATCAAACCTTTCACCATGGCTCGTCTAAGTTTTGTCAAACGTCACAACCAATTAGCATTTTTGGAAAAGTCTGATGACAATGAAACTTTTCATCAAGCAGTGGATTTTCTAAACAATTCTTATGTCAGGTTTGCTTTACTCGTGAATCCCACTATTTTTGAATCTCAAATTTCACAATTTTAGCAAACTGCTAAAGTTAACACTCTTAGGGATGGGATTCAAGAGTTAATGGTCAAAGTGGATGGTAGAACCTTGACTTTTACCGAATCATCCATTAGAAGACATCTTCGTTTGGATGATTCAGATGGCATTAGTCAACTACCTGATACTAAATTTTTTGAAAATTTGACAAAAATAGGGTATAATGTAACTTCTACAAAGCTTACATTTCTTAAAAAGCATTTTACCCCTCAATGGAGATTTTTGATTCATACCATCCTTCATTGTTTAAGCCAAAAGAAAACCTCATGGGAGTAATTTAGTGGTAACATGGCTGCAGCTCTCATTTGCTTGGCAACAAACAAGAAATTCAACTTTTCAAAATATATTTTTGAAGGATTGGTAAAAATGTGGACAGTGAAACAAAGTTTTTTATGTACCCAAGGTTCATTTAGTGCCTCATCAACAAATCCAAACATTTGTTACTTCCCCCAAACAAACCTTTTAAAACTCCCAAACTTACACACAAGGTGTTTTCAAACATGAAAATTGGTTTTCAAGGAGAAGAAGTACCACTTTTTGAGGAAATGTTACCACAACATTCTGAAGAACCATCCACATTATCTGATCATTCATCACCACATCCATCTCCAGTACCATCACTCACACCAACAGTACCATCAGTCACACCACCATCACCAGTACCATTACCATCTCATCAACAAACACAAACACCATCTGCAACATCACCATCATTATCACATCATAACTCACCACCACAATCTCCTCCACAACAAAGTGTAGATGCTCAGACTATCAGGGAATTAAAGGAGCAAGTACAGCACTTGCAAACTACTCTTGAAAGTCAAAACAAATATTTTACAGAGATCAACACCAAGTTAGTTAAGAGGGTTAAGAAATTAGAGTTGAAGGTGAAACTGTTGAAGGGTAAAGGAACATCTCAGTTGGTTGTTTCTAGTTCCTCAAGTTCAGATGTAGAGGGTTTGGGTCTCTCTTCCAAAAAGGGGAGGATGGGTAGTTCAAAAAATGAAGAAGAGATTCAATTTCAGTTTCATGAAGGAACTCCAGTGATTGATGAAGAGCCTGCTATTCAAGAAACAGAGCCTGCTACTCAAGAAAAAGAGCCTGTTAGCTTGAAAGATACTGCTGAAGCAAAGCAAGATACTGCTGAAGCAGAGCAAGAGTCTGCTGGGATTCAGAGGCTATTAGCTATGAATTTAAAAGGTTCTGATCAAGTGACTTACAAAAGAAAGAGGGGATCACAGCCTCAGGGGAGGTTTCTTGTTTCTGATGAACAATCTGCTGTTCCAAGTCCAGTATCTTCTCCAAAATACAAAGGCAAGAAAATTGTGGTTGAAGATGAACCAAAGCCTAAAAAGTTGAAGAAGAAAGAGCAAGCACAATTGGCTGTAGATGAAGAGTTGTCCAAACAGCTTCATGAAGAAGAAGTAATACGGGCTGAAGAAGAATCAAGAATGCTGCAAGAAAAGTTTGATGCTCAGCTGCAATACATCATTTCCATTGATCCAATTGTAAGAGGTGAAGCTTACACTCTGGTGTGTGATGAGTCTCTTAGCTCAGATGAAATGATAAACAAACTCAATGATTTCATCACCAAGAAATACAATCAAGAGGCATTGGATGATGTCTATCAGCAGATTCAGAAGAATCAGAAGAAAGGATTTAAAATGCCACATTTTGAAGCAGATCAGAAGAAATTCTTCAAGATATATCTGAAAAGAGAGGTGAACATGAAGGATCATCAACTCAAAGGTAAATCTTTTGATGAATTGAAGCTTCTATACTTAGAGGCTTACAGAAGAAACAAAACCAGTTTTCTCATGGATACACAAGAAAGACCTTCCAAAGGAAGAAAAGATGATCAGAAAGAACAAACAGCAGACTTGCCTCCTGTTCAGTCAAGAGAAATGGTTGTCCATGTTCCACAAATTATTTTTGCTGAACCTTTACATGCAAGGCATCCAGTCATAGATTGGGAAATCTACAATGATAAGTTTGGCAAAGCATGGAAGATAACAAGAGTTGGAAACAAGGTTGAGATTTTCAAGAACTTTGAAAATCTACTTAGAGCATGTAACAGAATGGATTTAGATGAATTATGGGTATTAGTTCAAGAGAAGCTGAAAACCAAGTATAAGCCAGATGCAAAGGAGCAAGAGCTATGGGTTGAGTTCAGCAGATTGTATGATCCAAATCCTTCTGATACTCATTGGAAATTTCCTTACTATGATTTATCTGTTACATGGGAATACTTCAGCATGAGTCATGTTCATCATCTTTCCACTCAGAGTGGAATAGAGCTCTTTATGCTAGGTGAGAAGGAGTATCCTTTAAGCTATGAAGTATTATCAGTCTTGATCTCCAATAAGCTTTTGTGTGAAGAAGAGACTGATGCAGTAAAAAGATTGAAAGAGAGCATATTTGATCAGTATGAAAGCATAAGGAGAAAAAGATAAGGTTTTTGGAAGAGTTCCCTCAAATCCTCAAGGTATGAATTTTACTCACAAAGAAACTTGGTTATTTTATATAGGAATAACAAGTTTAGGGGAGGATTGTCGGGAATAAAATGCACAAAGTAAAGAGTCTGCCAAAAGAGCCTGCTAGTTGATAGTTAAGCCTGCCTCTTCAGTTTTGCTGATGTTGAAGATATACTAACTGTACCTTCTGGGTAAGAAGGTCCTGCAAGTATTCACAACAAGTTGTTATATTTTATTTAGAAATTTTTAGTTGTATTATTAGTCTTTGTACAAAGTTATACGTTAAGTAGAAGTAGTACAGAAGTCTCAGTAGATATAATGGAGTGTTTTACCTTGAAAGGTGTAATATTAGGATAAGATAAACCTCTAATATATTATATTAAGCAACTTGACCACTTGTAATAAGGGCTCCTTATACTATAAAATGAACCCTTAAGACACCTTCCTAGATATATCTTTCATATAACTTTCCCATAGCTTTCTCATCTTTCCCATGCATAACTTCCATATTTAAACCCTTTCACATATCAAAGATTCAAGGTTACACTTGTAATCCTGGCGATAGTTTAGATCACCCGTATTATTTCATCAATAATATTGAATCGTTTTGTGTTATTCATGTTGTGTTCATTCTTATTTACTTATTCACCACCTTTGTTCCTTTAGTGTGTTTTAGTAAATTCCGCGTGCTAACTCACATTCATTCATAAATATCCTAAACACATTTACTGAGATTAACATCCCAAGTGTTTGCACAATTCAATAGAATCTTTCCACAATTTGTGGTAAACTTATAATCTGGATTCGTAGCCGATTGCATGCACATCTGATGTTATTTACTTTACCATCACTTTATTCCTTTTCCAGAAAGAAACATGTCTGCTTTGTTGGAAAAATTAACACAAACTTTCTTGATAACTTCTTTTTTTCGTGTTTCTTGAAGTAATTTGCGTTTGGTTATATGTATATAACGGGTGTTTGAGTAAACGTTTATATGTGGTGCCTAATAGCTTCAAAACATTGTTTGGGTTAAATTTATCTTAAAACCCGATTAGCTTATTCATGAGAAAAAATAGCTAATAAGCTTAAACTCCCAATTTAGAGTTTTTTTGGGGATGCATAATTCCCCGCGAAGTATGTGTGTTTTGTTAAAGCTACACTCTTCTTATACATTAATTTTTGTTTTTGATGCTCACAGGAACTTCAAATGACAAGTATATTAACTTTGAGGGCAATGATACAAACCTGATACTTTTAACAAAGTATGAGTAAACTCAATATTTTCTTTTGTTGATATAAATAATGTATAAAAACGTTATTAATTTTTCTCAATAACTCTATGTTTTGATAATCATAAAATGTAAACTAACTTAAGTCAAGATTATGATGTAAACAAGTATTTAGTAACAAATATTTACTTCTACAACTTATATCACTTAAGGTATGCATAAACTAAGTGACTTATGCATTACATGATCAAAGAAATTTTTTCTAATCACTAGAACTCTTATAAAATGTCTTAAATATTTTATATCTTTTACATAATTATTTTGGGAATTAAAAGAATATGTTTAAATCATTATTAATATATGATTTCAAATTTCTAACCAAAAATGGAAAATTTTAACCAGAAAAACCTTCCCCATAAGAGGACAAAATACACCAACGTTCTGAAGGGGGCGGCCCCCTTAATCATAAAGCGGCCCCCTTAATCATTAAGGGGACTGACCACTCTCCATAACAGTATTTTGTTCCCCTTTAAATACTAGTTCGTTCCACAAAATTTATCACCTTTTTGCACTAAAAACCTTGTGATCTAATCTTCTTTTCTATCTTAAAAATCCTTTGATCATATAATTCATAAGCCTTTGTTTCTAAGTGATCCAAAGCTTCATCCACTCAAGTGCAAAAAGAAGAACACTCCTCTACATCCATCAAATTGTAGTAGTGTTGTGATTAGCTAGTTTCATCTTGTAGTAGTGCTAGATACTTGTAAAGTGTTGTGTGAATTTGTTGATTGTAGATACTAGGTGTGTTGTAAAGTAGTGTAGTTGTTGTGATTAAGTTGTACATAGAAGAAGGTGTGAAGTAGACAAGAAGAAAATGTGTGAAGCTATCTTGAAGAAGTTGTGAAGGTGTGAAGAAGGAGTGAAGTCTTGAAGAAGTTGTGAGATTGGTTCTAGCTACGATTAGAACTCGACATTTAGCTTAATGTCGTTAATAGGTGCAAGCCAAGGTGTGTAAGGTTTCTCCGCCATAAGGAGTTTGTTGACATAGTGAAGAAAACTCTCGAGTGTGGTACTCGGGGAGTGGAGTAGGGCAAGGAAGGTGTCCTTGTAGCCGAACCACTATAAATTCGTGTGTTGTGGTTTGATCTTTCTAACTCTATCTTTTATTCATTTCATTTCAATACTTTCATTAATAAGATTAGTCTTGCTTGTAGTTGTTGATACTTGAATTCACATAAGATCGAATCGAAAGTTTTTATAAGTTACAAAAGATCTTGAATATAAATTTTAAAAAGGACGTAAAACTATTCAACCCCCCCCCCCCTTCTAGTTTTCCACAATTGGTATCAGGAGCCAGGTCTTGCAAGATCTTTAAAATATATTGTATTTTAAAACTTGTAACGATCTATGGAATCTGAAAAATATTTGGAAGGGCAATCTATGCAAAGACCACCACTATTTGAAAGTGATGGATTTTTATATTGGAAAAATCGCTTCGAAACCTATGTGAAATCAAAAGATCTAGATCTTTGGCATGTTATTACTAATGGTGATTTTTTACCTATTCAAAATAACCCCGAAACAAAAAAAGATGAAATCGTACCTTTTGAAAAACAAAATGATGATTTAAAAAGAAAACTTGCTAAAAATAATGAAGCAAAAATGGTTATTTATAATGCGCTACCACGTAAAGAGTACGAAAGGATCTTTATGTGTGAAACCACAAAAGAAATTTGGAACTCTTTATTAATAACTCACCAAGGTAATAGTCAAGTCAAAGATAATAAAATAGATCTACTTGTTCAACAATATGAGCAACTCACGATTCCGGAAGAGGAATCAATTGATAATGCTTTCGCTAGATTTAACACTATCATCACAAGTTTAAAAGCACTTGATGAGAATTTTTCTAGTAAGAATTTTGTTAGGAAGTTTCTTAGGGCTCTTCACCCAAAATGGCGAGCTAAAGTGACGGCTATTGAAGAATCAAAGAATTTGTCAACATTACAACTTGATGATTTAATTGGAAATTTGAAAGTCTACGAAACAATTATAAAGAAGGACTCCGAAATGGTCAAAGAAAAACGAGAGCAAAGCAAGTCAATCGCCTTGAAAGCTAGAAAGGAATCTAGTAACGAAGATAGCTCATCTTTCGAAAGTGATGACGAAGAATATGCCATGGCCGTAAGAGATTTCAAGAAATTCTTCAAAAGGCGAGGAAGATTCGTTAGACAATCACACGATGAAAGGAGAGCATCTCAAAAGAATAAAGATGACAAGTATAGCAAGTGTGACACCCCCAAAATTTACAACGCAGCGGGATACCAATTTGGGTGTCACTTCATAGTTCATAAAAACAAGTTACATAAAACGACCTCAAAAGAGACGTTTAATAAAATGTCACATTCGATTTGATAAATCAGAGTACAAAGGTCCCAACAATTTCTATTTAAAAATTAAGTTACAAGAGTTAAATATGACACATATGTATATTTTAAAGATAGAAAGTTATCGAATATGTAGAAAACAAGTCTTTCAATATTTGATATCCACGCGACTCCGATTGCTCCCAATGCTCAGCTAAAAAATAATACCTGAGATAAAACATGCTAAAAATCAACACAAAGGTTGAGTGAATTCATAGAGTTTAATAAGTAATAAGTTGAATACAAGCATTATTTATCGGGCAACAAGTATTGCAATTACATGTCGATTTATTTGATTATAGTATTGAGTTCATGTAACCAAACCTTGACGATTTTTTAATAATGCCCCGGAAAAGGTAAAAATTTGCCATTTACCACAATTCTAACTATTATGTGTCCGTATCCCGAACAAGCCCGCCAAGCCTAATATGCATATCCATAATACTAGCGTTTACTACTCGAGTAATTAACGGTTCATGAGGGGACTTAATTGGCAAAAAGCATTCAATATCTATAATCATATGATCGGGTCCAGCATACCAAAAACTACTTATATTCAGTTTGTAAAAACTAGCATGTATCCCCCTCGCGAGGTTTATAAAACATTTAAATGAGTAAAGGCGAGGCTATGAACTCACTGGATAAAGGAAATAGCATGGAACAAGCAAGTGAAGAAAGTAGCCGCGAAGCTCTACGATGAACCTAAAGTAAGTAATATGTCAATTATTAGACTCTCAACGATATGCTCGGACTCGACGACGAAAAATAATAAATCAAAAATACTAGTTTCTTCGTAAAATAACACAATATACTTTGTCTCAAAATATATTTTAAACTACTAAATATATATATTGAGATCTTACGTCTTTATCATCGAAAATGTCATTTTTAGCTAATGACAATAACATGGTATTGCATAAAATATGTATTTCATGACCCAATGTAACTTTTTCTTTGTATATTAATTTTACTAGCCAAACAGAAAGAAGTTTTCCCATAAACAATAAGCATGACTAAAATACCATATACTTGAAATCATTTAAAGTTAGATAAGGAGAAAATACATTTAGTAAGATTATTCATTCTTGTTTGCATAAGTGGGTACTTGTATACAGAGTACTAAGCAACATATCTGTATAAAAGAAAAGAACTCTATCAAAACACATTGTCAAAAAAAAAAAAAAAAAAAAAAAAAAAAAAAAAAAAAAAAAAAATCTGACATTACTTGCTTTTTAGTAGTACGAAACAAATATAAAAATTTGACATGTTTGGCATCCCCTTTAACTTGACCACAACCCAAACACAATTAAAATCAGTGTTTCAACTATCATTTTTTTTTAAACCGAGCATATACAAAAAATGTAAATAGTCACATAAATCAAATGAAAATATAAAGTGTTTCCTTACAATGTTTGATGAATAAGACGAGATTAAACAAGATCAATGGACTCTAAATCTATAGTGACCAACAATCCAAGCTTCCAAAACTCTTATAAACTCTATAATACCTTGATTCACCAATAAAAATGATAATTAAAAACCCTTGCCAAGAACTCTTCTCAAATGACCAAAAATAGATGAGATTGTGGTGATTTTTGAATAAAAACTAGTTAGGAACACATAGTCTTCGATTTAATAAATCAAAATGAAATAATTGGGGTGGGTATGTTGATCCTACAACAACAGGAGGGACACAAAATATATGAAATGGTATTGAGATCTACTATTTGGTAGTTTAAGTTTTAATGGTTTTCAAGTTAGTGGTTTTGTTGACTTTTGTACAAGTGTGGTAACACTTGTCAATACATGAACAAGTGTTAATTGTATGTGTGTCGTGTATATTGAGTATTGGGAGGGAGTATATTTTACTTTGTATAGTTTTTAGTTTTATAGGGTATAGTTTGATCCGGTAATTGCAAACGCGATGTTTTTAAGATGCGAAATTTAAAATCGTGTAACATAAAAATATAAAACTTACAAAAATATTAAAACTTGACCTCAAAACCTATTTTGGTATTTTAGGTGATCCTTGAGCATGTTGGGTGATTACTTGATGTTTAAATAAATTGAGACTGCGTAAAACGCAAAATGTGCAAAGTTTTATCAAAAATGCAAAAGTAAAATGAGATATTTAAATTATGATAAAAAAAATGCATAAAAATAGTTATATTGCATATTTTCAGGTGTTGGTTTGAGTTAAAAATTTAAAATGTAGATTTAGATATCGTAAGACGTAAAGATGCAAGGTTTACGTAAAAATTGAAAAAATAAAAAGTGACTTTTTAAAGTAGGATTGTAAGGAAACAAAAATGTACAAGAAGTGTAGAATAGACATAGTCTAGTCACAGTTGAATTAATTGAATGTGTTTTGACGTATACGGATAACTTCAGACGAAATTAATTATATAAAAAAAATTGTTAAATAATAAGAATATTAAAATTAGTGACATGAAATTTTTGAAATGTCACAGCACGTACCCCTTAAGAGAGCAACGTCCCGGCGCTCAATTCTTCTTAATCATTTTTGGTCGTTTTAAAGATTTTTGGGATGGAAGCATGTATAAAAACCATGTTGAAACTCGGGTTTATGGTTGTGATTGTAGAATGTCTATTTTCAAACTTTTAGGAATCATCAGTTGAAACGAAGTTTAAATCAGTCATATCCTCAAGACGTGATTAAAATATGATGTATAAAAAGTGTAATTTGAAATATAAGGCATGGTATCATTATAAATATTGGTTATGATGTTTACAAAAGAGGGTAGTTAGAACCGACTCTTTAACTTAAGAATGTCATTTTGGTAATTTAAACACTTGTGAAGTATTTGTAAAATTTTCATAAAGACGCATAAAAAATTTTATAGAAGCCCATGGAGGTGCTTAATGCATTTTGTGCTCGAGATTTTGACAAAGTAAAAAGGTAGCAACGAAGATAGAACAAGTGATAGAAATCACATAATGTCTAAGCAATGGTATGAGGGAACGATTTGAATGTCGTGAGGGTCCAGAAAGGAAAGGATAGAACAAAAGTGTTGGGGATAAACAATAGGAGACAAGGAATTTATCAAGTCGTCAATTCGTGGAAGCGAATAATAGTACATTACTATTAGCTTATCAAGCTCGCGGCGGTCGATACAAAATCGGAAAAATCAACGTAACAAATTACGAGTCGAGAGGAGTTCATAGCCCAAAGAATGATTCGTGCGCACGCTATGGCGGATACACATAAGCCCACTCATTCATAACTCGTCACTTACATAAAGAGGCGTCCCAATCCATGTACGTGAAGATTTATGAATTTATGGTTCGGCGGTTTATAATTTCCTTATTCAAATGAAGAAGCGTCCCAATTCATTTCAATAAGATGATTATAAATCATCCTACTTAGGTATGTTCGTCATAAACAAAATACACAACAAGATCAAGTGTTACAATAAATAGAAAGATGTCTACTTAACGACATGATTCATCAAAATGGTAAGAAGAAGTAACGAGAATAATAATATGACATTAGTCAATCGCATTCCCAAAGGTAAGTGCCAAAGGATGGCATGATTCGAGATGACAAGTTAAGGTCGTACTCTCATCAATTGGAAGATTTCAAAACAATGGATAACGAAAACAACATACACGATTCAAAGGCGTAAGAAGAATGTTCACACTCAGAGTTGAAAAATAAAATTACTAGTGGAATTGACAAAGTACACCGAATGTCAATATCATCAGAAGGAAATAAAGTAAAGTAGTGAAAATGTTTCGGAGATCACCGCATCGTTCATAAAAGGTTAGAGTAAACGAACTCATTAATACATATCATAGTACTATACATATGCGTAAGAATTTGAGAAGAGAGTAACAGATATATGTACGGGTATCCTTATACAATACTAGTATCGATGTTCGAGGGAGAAAATAAGAAAACACGAAGTACGCGATAATCAGAGTGGTCAGCGTATAAATAACCGATCGATATAAAGTTAATAGTATGACATCATAAGATAGGCATGAGAGAGCGAAATCATGACTAGGGGATATATTCATTAGTCATATAATAGAAGTATGGAAGTAAAAGAGAGCATATAAGTTACCTGGGAGCAAGCGTGCACGGATATCGAACAATGGTGAAAGACTAAAAAAAAAATTTGAAAATCAGTTATAGTTTAGGTTTTGAAAATGACCTATTTCGCTATAACTAATGCTCTGATACCATTCTGTGACACCCCCAAAATTTACAACGCAGCGGGATACCAATTTGGGTGTCACTTCATAGTTCATAAAAACAAGTTACATAAAACGACCTCAAAAGAGACGTTTAATAAAATGTCACATTCGATTTGATAAATCAGAGTACAAAGGTCCCAACAATTTCTATTTAAAAATTAAGTTACAATAGTTAAATATGACACATATGTATATTTTAAAGATAGAAGGTTATCGAATGTGTAGAAAACAAGTCTTTCAATATTTGATATCCACGCGACTCCGATTGCTCCCAATGCTCAGCTAGCAAATAATACCTGAGATAAAACATGCTAAAAATCAACACAAAGGTTGAGTGAATTCATAGAGTTTAATAAGTAATAATTTGAATACAAGCATTATTTATCGGGCAACAAGTATTGCAATTACATGTCGGTTTATTTGATTATAGTATTGAGTTCATGTAACCGAACCTTGACGATTTTTTAATAATGCCTCGGAAAAGGTAAAAATTTGCCATTTACCACAATTCTAACTATTATGTGTCCGTATCCCGAACAAGCCCGCCAAGCCTAATATGCATGTCCATAATACTAGCATTTACTACTCGAGTAATTAACGGTTCATGAGGGGACTTAATTGGCAAAAAGCATTCAATATCTATAATCATATGATCGGGTCCAGCATACCAAAAACTACTTGTATTCAGTTTGTAAAAACTAGCATGTATCCCCCTCGCGAGGTTTATAAAACATTTAAATGAGTAAAGGTGAGGCTATGAACTCACTGGATAAAGGAAATAGCACGGAACAAGCAAGTGAAGAAAGTAGCCGTGAAGCTCTACGATGAACCTAAAGTAAGTAATATTTCAATTATTAGACTCTCAACGATATGCTCGGACTCGACGACGAAAAATAATAAATCAAAAATACTAGTTTCTTCGTAAAATAACACAATATACTTTGTCTCAAAATATATTTTAAACTACTAAATATATATATTTAGATCTTACGTTTTTATCATCGAAAATGTCATTTTTAGCTAATGACAATAACATGGTATTGCATAAAATATGTATTTCATGACCCAATGTAACTTTTTCTTTGTATATTAACTTTACTAGCCAAACAGTAAGAAGATTTCCCATAAACAATAAGCATGACTAAAATACCATATACTTGAAATCAATTAAAGTTAGATAAGTAGAAAATACATTTAGTAAGATTATTCATTCTTGTTTGCATAAGTGGGTACTTGTATACAGAGTACTAAGCAACATATCTGTATAAAAGAAAAGAACTCTATCAAAACACATTGTCAAAAAAAAAAAAAAAATCTGACATTACTTGCTTTTTAGTAGTACGAAACAAATATAAAAATTTGACATGTTTGGCATCCCCTTTAACTTGACCACAACCCAAACACAATTAAAATCAGTGTTTCAACTATCATTTTTTTTGAAACCGAGCATATACAAAAAATGTAAATAGTCACATAAATCAAATGAAAATATAAAGTGTTTCCTTACAATGTTTGATGAATAAGACGAGATTAAACAAGATCAATGGACTCTAAATCTATAGTCACCAACAATCCAAGCTTCCAAAACTCTTATAAACTCTATAATACCTTGATTCACCAATAAAAATGATAATTAAAAACCCTTGCCAAGAACTCTTCTCAAATGACCAAAAATAGATGAGATTGTGGTGATTTTTGAATAAAAACTAGTTAGGAACACATAGTCTTCGATTTAATAAATCAAAATGAAATAATTGGGGTGGGTATGTTGATCCTACAACAACAGGAGGGACACAAAATATTTGAAATGGTATTGAGATCTACTATTTGGTAGTTTAAGTTTTAATGGTTTTCAAGTTAGTGGTTTTGTTGACTTTTGTACAAGTGTGGTAACACTTGTCAATACATGAACAAGTGTTAATTGTATGTGTGTCGTGTATATTGAGTATTGGGAGGGAGTATATTTTACTTTGTATAGTTTTTAGTTTTATAGGGTATAGTTTGATCCGGTAATTGCAAACGCGATGTTTTTAAGACGCGAAATTTAAAATCGTGTAACATAAAAATATAAAACTTACAAAAATATTAAAACTTGACCTCAAAACCTATTTTGGTATTTTAGGTGATCCTTGAGCATGTTGGGTGATTACTTGATGTTTAAATAAATTGAGACTGCGTAAAACGCAAAATGTGCAAAGTTTTATCAAAAATGCAAAAGTAAAATGAGATATTTAAATTATGATAAAAAAAATGCATAAAAATAGTTATATTGCATATTTTCAGGTGTTGGTTTGAGTTAAAAATTTAAAATGTAGATTTAGATATCGTAAGACGTAAAGATGCAAGGTTTACGTAAAAATTGAAAAAATAAAAAGTGACTTTTTAAAGTAGGATTGTAAGGAAACAAAAATGTATAAGAAGTGTAGAATAGACATAGTCTAGTCACAGTTGAATTAATTGAATGTGTTTTGACGTATACGGATAACTTCAGACGAAATTAATTATATAAAAAAAATTGTTAAATAATAAGAATATTAAAATTAGTGACATGAAATTTTTGAAATGTCACAGCACGTACCCCTTAAGAGAGCGACGTCCCGGCGCTCAATTCTTCTTAATCATTTTTGGTCGTTTTAAAGATTTTTGGGATGGAAGCAAGTATTAAAACCATGTAGAAACTCGGGTTTATGGTTGTGATTGTAGAATGTCTATTTTCAAACTTTTAGGAATCATCAGTTGAAATGAAGTTTAAATCAGTCATATCCTCAAGACGTGATTAAAATATGATGTATAAAAAGTGTTATTTGAAATATAAGGCATGGTATCATTATAAATATTGGTTATGATGTTTACAAAAGAGGGTAGTTAGAACCGACTCTTTAACTTAAGAAGGTCATTTTGGTAATTTAAACACTTGTGAAGTATTTGTAAAATTTTCATAAAGACGCATAAAAAATTTTATAGAGGCCCATGGAGGTGCTTAATGCATTTTGTGCTCGAGATTTTGACAAAGTAAAAAGGTAGCAACGAAGATAGAACAAGTGATAGAAATCACATAATGTCTAAGCAATGGTATGAGGAAACGATTTAAATGTCGTGAGGGTCCAGAAAGGAAATGATAGAACAAAAGTGTTGGGGATAAACAATAGGACACAAGGAATTTATCAAGTCGTCAATTTGTGGAAGCGAATAATGGTACATTACTATTAGCTTATCAAGCTCGCGGCGGTCGATACAAAATTGGAAAAATCAACGTAACAAATTACGAGTCGAGAGGAGTTCATAGCCCAAAGAATGATTCGTACGCACGCTATGGCGGATACACATAAGCCCACTCATTCATAACTCGTCACTTACATAAAGAGGCGTCCCAATCCATGTACGTGAAGATTTATGAATTTATGGTTCGGCGGTTTATAATTTCCTTATTCAAATGAAGAAGCGTCCCAATTCATTTCAATAAGATGATTATAAATCATCCTACTTAGGTATGTTCATCATAAACAAAATACACAACAAGATCAAGTGTTACAATAAATAGAAAGATGTCTACTTAACGACATGATTCATCAAAATGGTAAGAAGAAGTAACGAGAATAATAATATGACATTAGTCAATCGCATTCCCAAAGGTAAGTGCCAAAGGATGGCATGATTCGAGACGACAAGTTAAGGTCGTACTCTCATCAATTGGAAGATTTCAAAACAATGGATAACGAAAACAACATACACGATTCAAAGGCGTAAGAAGAATGTTCACACTCAGAGTTGAAAAATAAAATTACTAGTGGAATTGACAAAGTACACCGAATGTCAATATCATCAGAAGGAAATAAAGTAAAGTAGTGAAAATGTTTCGGAGATCACCGCATCGTTCATAAAAGGTTAGAGTAAACGAACTCATTAATACATATCATAGTACTATACATATGCGTAAGAATTTGAGAAGAGAGTAACAGATATATGTACGGGTATCCTTATACAATACTAGTATCGATGTTCGAGGGAGAAAATAAGAAAACACGAAGTACGCGATAATCGGAGTGGTCAGCGTATAAATAACCGATCGATATAAAGTTAATAGTATGACATCATAAGATAGGCATGAGAGAGCGAAATCATGACTAGGGGATATATTCATTAGTCATATAATAGAAGTATGGAAGTAAAAGAGAGCATATAAGTTACCTGGGAGCAAGCGTGCACGGATATCGAACAATGGTGAAAGACTAAAAAAAAAATTTGAAAATCAGTTATAGTTTAGGTTTTGAAAATGACCTATTTCGCTATAACTAATGCTCTGATACCATTCTGTGACACCCCCAAAATTTACAACGCAGCGGGATACCAATTTGGGTGTCACTTCATAGTTCATAAAAACAAGTTACATAAAACGACCTCAAAAGAGACGTTTAATAAAATGTCACATTCGATTTGATAAATCAGAGTACAAAGGTCCCAACAATTTCTATTTGAAAATTAAGTTACAAGAGTTAAATATGACACATATGTATATTTTAAAGATAGAAGGTTATCGAATGTGTAGAAAACAAGTCTTTCAATATTTGATATCCACGCGACTCCGATTGCTCCCAATGCTCAGCTAGCAAATAATACCTGAGATAAAACATGCTAAAAATCAACACAAAGGTTGAGTGAATTCATAGAGTTTAATAAGTAATAAGTTGAATACAAGCATTATTTATCGGGCAACAAGTATTGCAATTACATGTCGGTTTATTTGATTATAGTATTGAGTTCATGTAACCGAACCTTGACGATTTTTTAATAATGCCCCGGAAAAGGTAAAAATTTGCCATTTACCACAATTCTAACTATTATGTGTCCGTATCCCGAACAAGCCCGCCAAGCCTAATATGCATATCCATAATACTAGCGTTTACTACTCGAGTAATTAACGGTTCATGAGGGGACTTAATTGGCAAAAAGTATTCAATATCTATAATCATATGATCGGGTCCAGCATACCAAAAACTACTTGTATTCAGTTTGTAAAAACTAGCATGTATCCCCCTCGCGAGGTTTATAAAACATTTAAATGAGTAAAGGCGAGGCTATGAACTCACTGGATAAAGGAAATAGCACAGAACAAGCAAATGAAGAAAGTAGCCGCGAAGCTCTACGATGAACCTAAAGTAAGTAATATGTCAATTATTAGACTCTCAACGATATGCTCGGACTCGACGACGAAAAATAATAAATCAAAAATACTAGTTTCTTCGTAAAATAACACAATATACTTTGTCTCAAAATATATTTTAAACTACTAAATATATATATTGCGATCTTACGTCTTTATCATCGAAAATGTCAGTTTTAGCTAATGACAATAACATGGTATTGCATAAAATATGTATTTCATGACCCAATGTAACTTTTTCTTTGTATATTAATTTTACTAGCCAAACAGAAAGAAGTTTTCCCATAAACAATAAGCATGACTAAAATACCATATACTTGAAATCATTTAAAGTTAGATAAGGAGAAAATACATTTAGTCAGATTATTCATTCTTGTTTGCATAAGTGGGTACTTGTATATAGAGTACTAAGCAACATATCTGTATAAAAGAAAAGAACTCTATCAAAACACATTGTCAAAAAAAAAAAAAAAATCTGACATTACTTGCTTTTTAGTAGTACGAAACAAATATAAAAATTTGACATGTTTGGCATCCCCTTTAACTTGACCACAACCCAAACACAATTAAAAATCAGTGTTTCAACTATCATTTTTTTTTTTTTTTTAAACCGAGCATATACAAAAAATGTAAATAGTCACATAAATCAAATGAAAATATAAAGTGTTTCCTTACAATGTTTGATGAATAAGACGAGATTAAACAAGATCAATGGACTCTAAATCTATAGTCACCAACAATCCAAGCTTCCAAAACTCTTATAAACTCTATAATACCTTGATTCACCAATAAAAATGATAATTAAAAACCCTTGCCAAGAACTCTTCTCAAATGACCAAAAATAGATGAGATTGTGGTGATTTTTGAATAAAAACTAGTTAGGAACACATAGTCTTCGATTTAATAAATCAAAATGAAATAATTGGGGTGGGTATGTTGATCCTACAACAACAGGAGGGACACAAAATATTTGAAATGGTATTGAGATCTACTATTTGGTAGTTTAAGTTTTAATGGTTTTCAAGTTAGTGGTTTTGTTGACTTTTGTACAAGTGTGGTAACACTTGTCAATACATGAACAAGTGTTAATTGTATGTGTGTCGTGTATATTGAGTATTGGGAGGGAGTATATTTTACTTTGTATAGTTTTTAGTTTTATAGGGTATAGTTTGATCCGGTAATTGCAAACGCGATGTTTTTAAGACGCGAAATTTAAAATCGGGTAGCATAAAAATATAAAACTTACAAAAATATTAAAACTTGACCTCAAAACCTATTTTGGTATTTTAGGTGATCCTTGAGCATGTTGGGTGATTACTTGATGTTTAAATAAATTGAGACTGCGTAAAACGCAAAATGTGCAAAGTTTTATCAAAAATGCAAAAGTAAAATGAGATATTTAAATTATGATAAAAAAAAATGCATAAAAATAGTTATATTGCATATTTTCAGGTGTTGGTTTGAGTTAAAAATTTAAAATGTAGATTTAGATATCGTAAGACGTAAAGGTGCAAGGTTTACGTAAAAATTGAAAAAATAAAAAGTGACTTTTTAAAGTAGGATTGTAAGGAAACAAAAATGTATAAGAAGTGTAGAATAGACATAGTCTAGTCGCAGTTGAATTAATTGAATGTGTTTTGACGTATACGGATAACTTCAGACGAAATTAATTATATAAAAAAAATTGTTAAATAATAAGAATATTAAAATTAGTGACATGAAATTTTTGAAATGTCACAGCAAGAATGAGAGAAAGTGTTTCAAATGTGGTGATCCAAATCATCTCATTGGAAAATGTCCAATGATGTCAAGAGATCAAAACCAAAGAGCATTTGTTGGAGGAGCTTGGAGTGATAGTGATGAGGAGGAGAAAGAAATGACAAAAGAAGAGAAGTGTCTTATGGCAAAAACATCAAGCGAGGTACGTTTCGAAACCGAATATTTTAGTGATGAAAATTTATCGTTAAACGAAAATGATTTAGATAATGAGTATAATAGACTATGTAAATTAGGACAACAAGTAATAGCTAAAAACAAATCACTAAAACATATAAACAACCAATTAGAAAATGAAATACTAGAACTTAAAATTAAAATACATAAATTAGAGAAAGGCAAAGAAATTTTTGAAGAATGTAAATTATGTCAAGAGCTTAAATGTGAAAATGAAATACTTAGAAGAGAAATTTGTAAATATGACAAATTTGAAAATAGTAGTAACTCACTTAAGAAAATAATAAGCATTCAAAGAATATCCAGAGACAAAACCGGTTTAGGATTTAACCCAATTGAAGCTTCATCTAGTGAAACAAAGAATGCTAAGTTTGAAAGCGAATCTAGTAAACCAACATCCTTAGAAAAATATCCCAAATACATACTCATAAATGATAAGAAAATACCTCTTGCTAGTGATGAAGAAATAAAACCGTTTTATAAACCATCTTTAAAGACCGAAGTAGGATCGTCTAAACCTAAAACAAGATCTAAAACTCCACCACCTAGGAAACCAAATTATTCTTACCCTAGATCTAAAACACCTCAACCAAGAAGAAACCAAAATAAACAAAACTAAAACAACCCTACTAATCAAATGTGGAACTATCAACCAAGTTACAACCCATGGGGAATACTACCACCTTTCATGCATCCTAGCCAAATGTTGAACATGTTTGTACCAAACAACTTTGGACCAAAGAGGCAATGGGGACCAAATAGCTAGATCAACATTCCTTTTCACTATCTTGGAGCTCTATCGCCATAGACTTTTGCAAAGTCTATTTATCATCTTGAAGATTTAGAAGATTTTTTTTTAAGACCGCCGGGTACGCCATTCTTACGCTACTAATTGCCATGCGTAGATAATCTTTTCTTTGTTGTTTTGCTTGCGTAGATATAATTTACTTCCTTTTTCTTCTTGAACATATATATATATATATATATATATATATATATATATATATATATATATATATATATATATATATATATATATATATATATGCTTGCACATAACCTAGATACGTCATTAGTTGACTTTCTAGAACTCTAGAAAATTGTTCGTGTTCGAACTTTTTCCTTCCCCTTTAGCTCTTTTGAACTTTGACGTTCAACTCGAAGATCTTTTATGTCCACTATTAGAAGACTCATGATGATGAAGGGATGTGAGTCAAGTGGATCAACACAAGAGTAAAAAGAAGAACCTTCGCACACATATACTATGAATGAAACAAACTCCTATCGCCGTCAGCTTTTGCCTCTTCCATTTCCTCATTCCATAATCCATTAACATATAGTAAATCTATATATATATATATATATATATATATATATATATATATATATATATATATATATATATATATATATATATATATATATATATATATCTATATATATATATATATATATATATATATATATATATATATATATATAAACACACACTCCATCACATCTCTTTAATCCCTTGTAATCATGACATCTTGATCATTTTATCCAAAATTATCAAGACATATCTTGATTAAACGAAATGTTAGTTAAAGATGTCAAGCACTCCTTACTTGTGCTCATAAAATCCAACGTAGTTTCGATATAACATAAATCTAATTATATACATAAAAATATTTTACTATCAGAATTAAATTCGCAAAAATTATCATTTTTGGCAGGCGGCCCCCTTAATAATTAAGGGGACCGGCTTGTTATCGGGGGCGGTCCCCTTAATGTTTAAGGGGACCGGCCATCTGATACTCCTAAATTCGTTTTCCACCTTAAATCTTCTCCCAAACACTCCATTTGTTCATATATTCCTCCCTCACCACAGCTGTGAACGATCCAAAACCACCAAAATCCTTCACCAAATCACCAATCCGGGGTCGTTTCGCAAGGGAAAAACGCTAACCAAACGTATAACAACATCTTTTGTAAGTTTTCCAACATATATTTCATCACATTTCATTCAATTTAGTGTCTAATCAATAATTAGGTATTTTACCAAAATTTATTTTTTTCCGAATTTTAGTAAAATTGTAGTTGAGAATTGAATAACCAAATGCTTCCCATAGGATTAGAATGTAGAATTGCAACTCAAACTAAGTTTAACACATCATATTGTCAAAATTTTTAATCGCCCATAAACCCTCACTAAAATTGATTTTCTAAAAATCACATTGTTGATATAATTCTTTAAAACAAGTTAAAACTTACTACATTGTAGTGACTTAATGTTTTAAATCAAAACATATTTTTTTTGGTTCATGAAAACAACTTGGGTGTTTGGTTCATGAACGAAGTAGACTTAAATAAGTCTATTTAAACCATTGAAACCATTTTGGTAAACTTATTAACACATCACTAGTTCATTTACATCATCAAGATATATAATTAATATATATATTCATGTTCTAGCCGATATTAATATAGTTAAGGGAGCGTTTGGTTTAACTAGGAAAAGACAATTTGAAAACCAAAATTCACATTTTCACTTTCTTAACAAGTTTTATTTTAGCCAAACTCGTAAGAAATAGCAAGATATATAATCTAATATATATCTAGCCAAATTTCTAAATAAATTATAATGTCAAAAATTATTGTTCGAATAGTTTTAATGTTATATCGAACTAACTACACAACTATATTTTGACATTTAAATTTAAAACGAGTTTAAAATCAAAAACAAGGAACATTGTGAAACTACTTCCTAGGATATTTTTAGGTCGAAGTAGGCTTCCGTTCCGCATGTATTGCATATAATCATATGCATATTAATTTTTTTTTAACTTTATTTTTGTTGTTATATTATTTAGGTGAAAATGCCTAAGACCACGGTTGGTGATGTTTCTCAAACCAAACAATACATTCCTCAAGTTTCCTCTACTCCCGGCATATCTCCTTCAGTTGCATGTTTCTATCGTCCCATTGAAAATAGAAATATTCACGAAGGAAGAATTGTCGATCCATCTTTCTATGAATCCAATCAAATCGAACGAATGTTCTCCAATATTCGTTTTGAATGTCTTTACCAAATCAACGAACCTATCGTTCCCCGTTTATCCTCAATTTCTATAGCCAAGTGACGGTGCAAACCGATCCCTTTGGCCATCTCCTTATTTCTTTCATGATCCAAAATCAATTCATCACTCTTACTCTTGCTCAGTTTGGGCAAATTCTTAGGATCCCATACAACGGCCAAGCCGTATTCTCAAACGAATGAGATCTTTCATCACTTGAAAGAAATCGTCCTCAGGATGGCCCATACTATTCTGAGATTCCTAGTCATGAAGACATTCGTCGACTACTTGAACTAGAACGTGGTACGACTAGTCGTAGGAATCAAGTCGAAGAATGTCGATATTCATGCTAATCAAATCCTTCTCAAAGATCTAAGCCCCGATATGAAAAATATGGAAGAACTCATTCGCGAGAATGCGTTTGGCACCGGCGGTCACCGTGATCATGTCACGGCAAGCATCGCCCATATGTTATATTGTGTAGTTGCTGAAGAGAACTACAATTTGGCTTATCTCTTTGTTCATCGAATTATATCCGCCAAGACCACTCCAAATGCCAACCTTCCTTACGGTATGTTCCTTACACGACTTTATCGTTATGTCATGGAATATTACCCACATCTTCGGAGTGGTATCTATGTACAAATTCATCCTACTTTGAACCAACTTACTCTTGTTCATACTCGTCGTTCTCGAAGTGACAAAGGAAAATCTCGTGGTCATTTGATTTCTGTGCCTCGTGGGTCTACATCTCATCGAGGAAATAATGATGATGATGAGGAAGACACCTCACGTGTTAGTACTCCACCCCCGACGACCTTTGTTGATGATCTTCCTGATCTTAATTATACCGATTATGAAATTCCTCTTCCTCATGAACGTACCGATGAACTTCTCTTCACTCGTCAAACGTCCATTATCAACCAAGAACAACAAATGCATGCAGAAGTTTGAGGAGGATTCAAGTCCATAGGAAAGATGTTCAGGAAGATGATGGGCAAGAAGAAGAAGTAGAGATGTTGATGTATTGCTACTTTGTTATATTATTGCTTTATTAGACATTTGAGTGATTTGCTATTAGTCCGATTTGTTCGGTAATACTTGTGTTCTGCCATGTTTATTTCATGAATGATGCTTAGGTTCTAACTATTATCATGCTAGGATCTTGATCATTATTTAATGCTTGTATTATGCTTCTTTTAAATTTGGCTTATAATATATTTGTTTGCATGCATGATTTGTTTATACATACTTATATTTCATCATTCCTAGAGTATATGCTTTAAATAGAGCTTGCTGGAAACACACACTTGAAAAACCACCCATTTCTGCAAATTTTTGGTTTCTGGTCGTCTGGGAAAACACCAGATGGGCGGCCCCCTTAATTTTCCTAGGCGGTCCCCTTAATGATTAAGGGGGCCGGCCTACAATTAAGGGGACCGGCCATCTGGAACTGGGTTTTACTGTTTTCTTTTGCATCTTGTGACCTCCTTCTCTAGTTTCAGCTACAATTTCTTCTTTTGACCCAACTGATTTTGGAATCTCATTAAACCATTTCAAAAACTTACCTAAATCAACCATTTTCATATTATAAATTCCCTCCAAACTTACAATTTTCATCACATTATTCATCCTCTCTTTCAACCTAAACCATCATGTCTTCACCTAGCACCTCCATCTCTAAGGTTTCAAAGAAACAAAAGATTGTTATCATCTCTCCAAAACAACTTTTCATTGACTTAACAAATGAAGATAACACAACCCCATCACCTCCACCTAAATGTTCATCTCCAAGTGCACCCAATGCACCATCCAAACACCTTCCACTCATGGAACCTCCTCATCCTCCATACCTTCAACTTCATCAATCAATGACTACATCAACTCACACTTGTCACCACCACAAGTATCATCACCACATCCTACACAAGAAACTTTTTCCACCCAACTTACCATCTCACTATCACCAATATCACCACTTGATGCTCATGTCTCATCTCCACCAATTACACCACAAATCTTTGCTAATCCTATACCTTGGAGCTTACTTGAAGCTCATGGAGATACTTGCCTTTGTTGCATCCACAACCGAACCATAATCTTTGGTCTTAGAGATGAAATTCAATATATGTTTTCATATATTGAACACTTGCTTACCCACCCACCACCACCACCAACTCCACCATCCTCACCCATCATTCCCCCACCACAATCCTCACCCATTTCTCCACCATCACCATCATGCTCTCTAAATTAAGCATATGATATGCTTGATAAATAAAGTCTTTACCACCCTTTTTCTTGCAAGCTCTATGAAGCCCATGTACTTCTTGCATGATGGAATATTATTCTATTTGTTAGTTTATATAGTAGCTATCCTATTTGTAATCTTTCTTGATGCTACTTGTATTGTTGTGTATTGACACAACTTTTGCTTCTATATGAATGCTTCTCTTTAATCATGCTTATTTATATTCTTGTCACCTTATATATATTTGCATGTATATACTTGTGCTTCTAATATTTTCTGTCTTACAAAGCATTCCATAGCTCGTCTCTTTGGTGCCCCCAAACGAGGGGGAGTACACATCAAGGGGGAGTTTTCATCCCGTCAATATTTCACGGTTAAAATTTGTTGGCATAACCTTTTTGATTCTACAAAAAGGGTGAGAAGTAAATATAATTTTTGAGTTAATGAGTTTAAGTTTTGTAATCATCAAAAAGGGGGAGATTGTTGATATAAATAATGTATAAAAATGTTATTAATATTTCTTAATAACTCTATGTTTTGATAATCACAAAATGTAAACTAACTTAACTCAAGATTATGACGTAAACAAGTATTTAGTAACAAATATTTACTTCTACAACTTATATCACTTAAGGTATGCATAAACTAAGTGACTTATACATTACATGATCAAAGAAAATTTTTCTAATCACTAGAACTCTTATAAAATGTCTTAAACATTTTATATCTTTTACATAATTATTTTTGGAATTAAAAGAATATGTTTAAATCATTATTAATATATGATTTCAAATTTTTAACCAAAAATGGAAAATTTTATCCAGAAAAACCTTCCCCACAAGAGGACAAAATACACCAACGTTCTGAAGGGGGCAGCCCCCTTAATTCATAAGGCGGCCCCCTTAATCATTAAGGGGACCGGCCACGCTCCAGAACAGTATTTTGTTCCCCTTTAAATACTGGTTCATTCCACAAAATTTTTCACCTTTTTGCACTAAAAACCTTCTGATCTAATCTTCTTTTCTATCTCAAAAATCCTTTGATCATATAATTCATAAGCCTTTATTTCTAAGTGATCCAAAGCTTCATCCACTCAAGTGCAAAAAGAAGAACACTCCTCTACATCCATCAAATTGTAGTAGTGTTGTGATTAGCTAGTTTCATCTTGTAGTAGTGCTAGATACTTGTAAACTGTTGTGTAAATTTGTTGATTGTAGATACTAGGTGTGTTGTAAAGTAGTGTAGTTGTTGTGATTAAGTTGTTCATAGAAGAAGGTGTGAAGTAGACAAGAAGAAAAGGTGTGAAGCTATCTTGAAGAAGTTGTGAAGGTGTGAAGAAGGAGTGAAGTCTTGAAGAAGTTGTGAGATTGGTTCTAGCTACGATTAGAACTCGACATTTAGCTTAGTGTCGTTAATAGGTGTAAGCCAAGGTGTGTAAGGTTTCTCCGCCATAAGGAGTTTGTTGACATAGTGAAGAAAACTCTCGAGTATGGTACTCGGGGAGTGTAGTAGGGCAAGGAAGGTGTCCTTGTAGCCGAACCACTATAAATTCGTGTGTTGTGGTGTGATCTTTCTAACTCTATCTTTTATTCATTTCATTTCAATACTTTCATTAATAAGATTAGTCTTGCTTGTAGTTGTTGATACTTGAATTCACATAAGATTGAATCAAAAATTTTTATAAGTTACAAAAGATCTTGAATATAAATTTTAAAAAGGACGTAAAACTATTCAACCCCCCCCCCCTTCTAGTTTTCCACATCTTTTGATGTTCATGTGAATTACATTACGATAATTTAGGTTCATATTTCATAAATATTGTGTCATAACGAGGATTCTATTAATAGGTTCACAAAATGGGTGGCGAACTTAGAGTGGTTAAAAAGAATAGACCAAGAACGCTGATGCAACTATATATTTTACTTGACATATATACTTGCAGGTAAACCCATTAACAATGATTAAATAGTTTTGAAAGATGCATTATGTTTAATGTAGTTACATACCTTTATTGCTGAGGTATTAATGTGTTCTTCCTTTTATCAAGTGGTTAAAATGCGCTTTTCAAAATATCCTTTAATGATGCTTATTTAGTTTCGAGATATTTATTATATTGAATGTAGTTACATACCTTTATTGTTGAGGTATTAACGTGTTCTTCCTTTTATTGAGCATAAGTTAGTATTGTTACTCATTATAACCATCAACAATGTGACTAGATTAATCTGATTAAGTGCCCGCATTAAAATAGACTTTCGGCAACATTTGACCCATTTAACCCATTCCACTTCTAGATTAGTTTTTTGTTAGACTCATGTAACATGCATGAGATAAGTTATAACCCAATATGACCCAACTCATAAATGGGCCATGAATGTTTCTTGTTAACATGAAACAATTAAAATAGACGTTTTTGACTCGAAATATACTAAGGGAAATGTTTGACTATTTGTATTCCATGTTTTGCTATCACTTGAATGTATAAGTATGTAATATTTAACTATTTTGGTATGGTTGTTTAGGTTTTTAAGGAATATCACACGTTTGATGCATCTCATAATTCCTATGAAGTCTCTTATTAGATTGAAAGGAATTGAAATTTATGTACGCATTAGTAAAAATCAAAACCATGTACTTTTTTAATAGTCTTCTATTCCGGGTTATATTTTATGGTATACTCAGTTGTTTAGCATAAAATGCATTATTGTGGGTCTTTTTATCAAATTTGTGGGTCTTCTTATTCAAATTTCTTTCGGCACAAAAGAACTTGGGCATATAACATGATATCATGCTTCAATTCTGTTAGAGTGAACTTCTAAAGGTTAGCGTGGAGCATGACATATTCGACTTAATGACTTGAAGAGATGAATATAAAACAACTCGTCTTCAGTAAAAGCACAAATAGATTTCATATTTTAATCATACTTTCCTTATATTCCAACTCTGACTCATCATACTATTTTCAGTTTGTTGCTTTTGAATTAAGAAATAAAGGGCGGAGATCTTGCTGAATTTATAGCACTGGTACAAAAATGGCCTTTCGTCACACATGGTCGATTTCAAACGGTCACACTATAACATATTTACGTGACTAAATGTATGAAAATAAAATAAACAGCCACACTCGATCCAACTTGTGCGACCATTTCGGAAGATATATGTCACACATTTGTGTATTTATGTGACTAGAGGGTAGTTGGTAAATATTTTTCGATCATTCAGTCACGTTTAATTTGGGATGTGTGACCGATACAAATCAGCTTTAAGCATTAGTCACACTGCAGATATACATATGTGACAAATATATGTCACACAATTGAAGAGTGTGACCAAAATAGATATATGGTCACATGAAGTAATTGTGTATGTGACTAAATTATATAGTCAAGTTTGTCACACATTATTTAAACATAACTGCTATTCTTTGCTGACTATTTAGCCACATAGCATTTGAAATATGTGACAACTAAAAAGTAAGTTTGAAGCGTTAGTCACGATATGCATTTAATAGTGACAAATATATATGTCACACACTTGAAGAGTGTGACCAAATGTCATATATGGTCACACTGTAACATGATTAAGTGTAACGAAAATTCGATACATATGGTCACGTAAGTAAATATGTGTGTCTAAAGTTTAGTGTGTGTTTGCTTGCCACAACCTAATGTGTATAGTCACATTTAATTGTAGCATGATCATGTGACTATAGGATTTACAATAGTCACACCATATCACAAATGTGTATCTAAATTATGTTTATTGCCACATTATAAGGGTTAGGGATGAGCATTTCGTACCGAATACCGGAACCGAACCGAAAGCGTACCGGTACCGTACCGAGACGGTACCAATCTCGATATACGGTACGGTACCGGTACTACGAAATAAGGAGGAAAAAAATTCGGTACCACTAATTCGGTACGGTACCGGTACCAAATCGGGAAATTCCTGAAAAAAACGGGAAAATCGCGATTTCCCGGTACCGGTACCGATACCCGAATCCCGTTCGGTACGGTACCGGTACCCTAATTTATGCTCGGGAAAAATTCGGTACCACTAATTCGGTACGGTACCGGTACCGTGCTCATCCCTAATAAGGGTATTATATGTGCAATACATTCAAAATAGTCACATTGTGATATTTATGTGACTATTATTTATAGCAAAATATGATATTTAAGTGTAACGAAAATTCAAAATATGTGCAACACATTCAAAATTAATGTTGCTAGGCATAAGTTAATGCTGCTAGGCATAAATTAATGTTGCTAGGCATAAATCAAGCTTAATGAATAGATGAAAAATCAAGCTTAATCAAGCTTTAATGAAGCAAGAAAGTTAAAATTCATATATAATAAAGCAAAAAAAACATTAGTATCCATATATAACAAAAGTAAAATAAAGTAGTTCATACTTATAAAAAGTTTAACAGTTAAATTTCGGAGATTTCTCCGGATCAAACGACAAATGCACATTATCGTAGTCAATGGAGTCGAATCTCTCTTCCTCACTCAAAAATCCAACATCAGCCGCATCCTCATCTTTCTTAATTTGAAGCAAACTTGCTTTGCGTCTTGCCTTGTTTCTTAGAGAACTCCACGACTCATACCACTATTCAATGTTAAACACCTTCTCTGGTTTCCTGAAATCAAATAAGCATTAGATGATAAATTTACAGATTATCCTTTTAATTTGGTATTCTTAATTATATGATGTATATAATGTAACATTCTAACACAATTTCATAACTGATTACCTAAAGCTACCAATTGATAACCATTTTTATAAATTCATAAAAGCTTAATACACCAAAATTATTATGGATTAACTAACTTCTATGAGAAAAAAAAACCAAGTCAACATGTACGTACATAACATCTTTACAAACTTTGAATGTTTATGTGTACAAAAGTTTAATTAGTAGTACTTACTTTGAACGCTTCTTCTTTGATGAAATGCACCTTTTCTTGTTTCCAGCCGTAACTTCGATCTTAGATTGTTTTAAAAAGTGTGTGTTGAAAAGCTAAGTGATGGCCTTAAAAAGGGATGCGACATACTATACGCCTAGGGAATTTTGAAAGTCTCAACATTAAATATTATTGCAATTTACCAAGTTTAACGTCACATTAGCATTTGAAATGCACTAATTACTCATGCCTATTTGTAATCATTTTAATTTTACACATTAAATGCGCGCTCCTAACATTCTATAATTTTATTTTTAAACTTTAAATGGTAATAAGCATTGTAAGTGGTTTCAAATGTTAGAAAATATAGTAAGAATAAACATAATGGTATTAATCTAGTAATTAGTTGTGTAAAATTTGTGTTCGTGACAGCGTTTACTCCCTGAATTGGCAAACTTACTTCAACACTGTTATGACCTGATTAATAAAGAACTTAATACTGCTAGGCATAACTTAATGCTTCTAGGCATATATTACTGTGAACCGGTGTAACTGTAAAAAAGTAACTGTAAACCGTTGTGACACTTAAACGTTGTGACATTGCGACTCTTGTGTGCCTATAAATACAAAGGAATTACAACCAACTTCTTCATCTTTTCATTACGTATTCAATTTTGTTTGGAACTGCAATGGCTTCATCATCTTCAAATCCTGCTTCAAAGAAAACAAAACGTTCAAGGGATACTTCTCCTCCTCCTCCAATGCCAGAAAAATATAAAATCCACAGCCTAACCCAAGAGTGCTGGGACAAATGTCATTCTCAAGGCCAATACGGTACTGAACGACAGTTGGTTGAACTTTACAACAAACGAATTGCGTTGTTGGAAGAACAAAACAAAAAAGACCAAGATATCATACTGGTGCATCAGAACAAAGTTAATGTTCGGAATCAAGAAATAGAACAAATCCGTGGAAACATTGTTTATATTTACAAAGGTATTCAAAATAGTTTATATAATTTTCATTGAATTAACCCTGATGTAAGATGATATTAATCATTATTATGTTATTTCTTTGAAGTTTAATGTTTTTGTGTTCAAATAAAACTTATCTTATGTTTCTTTGTTAATCAAGTTATCGATTATATTACTATATGATCAAGTTATCTTTTTGTTGATTAATTATGTTATGTTGCTTTGTTGACTATATTATGATGCTTTGTTAAAAGTCAAACAAAGATTGTCAAACTTGATTGTCATTTGCAAAAGTCAAAGATTGTCAAACTTATCTTATGGGCAACTCGGGGTTTGGATTGGAATTTGGGTGAATGCTAGTAACTCAGAACTTAATGCTGCTTGGCATAACTTAATGCTGCTAGGGATAAAAATAAAATGCCACAAAAATTAACCGATTCATATTCAGTTCATTAATGAGAAAATTGAGCAATGACAACATGTTTATTCATAAAGTCAAATAAAGTAGTACAAACGGATTACACGGGTTTATTCAAATTACTTCCTAACTCAACTAATACATTTTCTTTTTACCCTTCCCTTTTGAACAAACTTTGGGCATTTTTGGTTCCCATGGTTTTATACCCTTGTCTTCACAAGTCTTAGCATTGGGCAGGCCTAGCACCTGAACCCTCTCATCAAAAAGCTCTTTGGCAGTCTTTTTTGGAGTTTTAACCTTCCTAGCATCATCCTTTTTTGTGCCTGATCCAGAATATCCCTTTGGAAAGTAGTCTGGCCATGTATTTGGAGGACCTTCAGAACTACTTGATATGTGAAATGAACTTGAGTCACTGCTGCCAACATACGTAACCCTTCTAAGTTCCCGATACAGCTCCTTTTGTCGTTTCAACTCCCTTTGAGCAAAGGACTGCACCAGCCGCATTGCTAGATTGTTAAAAAAACAAAAGGAACTGTATGGGAACTCAGAATGGAAAGGTATGTTGAAATGAACTTGAGTCACTGCTGTCAATGTATGATTTCTGCAAAAAAATAAAAAAATATATTAAAATTTTAAAAAATATAGTGTAAATGAAATAAAAACTAATGTTGCAATTCAGGGTGTATTTGAAACAACCTTTGTTCTTGGAAATCCAATGGCCACATTACTTGGTGGATGGTTGGTTTTAGATCATAAAAAAGAATGGAATGCAATAAACCAACATACGTAACCCTTCTAAGTTCCTGATACAGCTCCTTTTGTCGTTTCAAATCCCTTTTAGCAAAGGACTGCACCAGCCGCATTGCTAGATTGTTGAAAAAACAAAAGGAACTGTATATAGGAACTCAGAATGGAAAGGTATGTTGAAACAACATACGTAACCCTTCTAAATTCCCGCTACAGCTCCTTTTATCGTTTCAACTTCCTTTGAGCAAAGGACTGCACCAGCCGCATTGCTAGATTGTTGAAAAAATAAAAGGAACTGTATGGGAATTGAGAATGGAAAGGTATGTTGAAATTACAGACTCATTTAGATCATAAAAAAGATTTGAATGCAAACAGAGTGATACAAACAATCTAGGAATGTTAAGTAAAGAATAGAGTCTAAGTAACATCACTCATCTTGAATGCGATGATGAAGGAGTGTGGCCTGTCATGAACAATACACACTATATCAACATCGCATTGAAGACGTCTCAATGATCCAGCCAGATCTATCTAAAGTTGCAGAAAGGTTCCATTGCTTTGTTTTTTTGACACCGTCTAATAACGGTAGTAGAGGTTTTCCAAATTAAGTAATGGAACTATTCTACAACTTTAGATACATTTGCCCTAACATTGAGCTTTAAGTTATTAGAAAACAGATTCTTACTATCATTTATATTGCTCCCTTAGATGTGACGAACATACATATTAATTATTTAGATTCTACGACATTAGAGAGCTAATCGTGCATGAAGAAATCATATTAAACTTATAATAACAATGCAATGAACTACCATCCTTTCTACCCTAGCCAACAACAACATATTATTCAGCCTTGAATCTCTAACCTACCAACATGCTGGAAGACGAAGACGCTAAATTCAACCATCGAACCTACAAATTATACTTGATAATTGTTTCTGTCTTTTGACAAAGAGCAAAGATGAATCAACATGGATGAACAACACCAAAACAAGTTTATGTTCATACTTGAAAGTGGTGTCTGTTCACCCATGTTGATACTTCTTCCATCTTTGATACTTGGATGTTTTAGCCTAAATATTCGCACACACATCCGCCACTTATCTTCATTATACTCTCAATACAAATGCAACATAATTCTTATATCAAAAATACATCATACATATATATAAAGCAAACAGAGTGATACAAACAATCTACAAATGTTGAGTAAAGAATAAAGTCTAAGTAACATCACTCATCTTGAATGCGATGATGAAGGAGTGTGGCATGTCATGAACAATACACACGATATCATCATCGCATTGAAGACGTCTCAATGATCAGGCCAGATCTATCTAACAATGTAGATGGGTTCCATCGCTTTAATTGAACCCCGTTTTCTAACGATGTTTAATCTTGATTATTGAAAGAACCATTAAACATCGTTAGAAAATGGGGTCCAGTTAAAGCGATGGAACCCATCTACATCGTTAGATAGATCTGCCCTGATAATTGAGCTTTAAGTTCTTAGCAACCAAATTCTTACTATCATTTATATTGCTCACTTAAATGTGACAAACATACATATTAGTTATGTAGGTCCTACGACATTAGAGAGCTAATCATGAATCAATGAAATCATATTAAATTTATATCAACAATGCAATGAAAATATTTTCATTGTAACTAAATATATGAAAAAACTCTTTAAGTTCTTGATATGTTTATGGTACTTTAACCTAATCCTAAGATAAAATATTTTCATTGTTTCTGTATTTTGGCAAAGAGGAAAGATGTATCAAGAATGGATGAACAACACCAGAACAAGTTTATGTTCATACTTAAAAGTGGTGTCTTTTCATCCATCCTTGATACTTCTTCCATCTTTGATACAAATACATATTATGTTCATACTTGAAAGTGGTGTCGGTTCACCCATCCTTGACAAAGTACAAAGATGAATCAATAATTGATGAACAACACCAGAACAAGTTTATGTTCATACTTGAAAGTGGTGCATTTTCATCCATCATTGATACTTCTTCCATCTTTGATACTTGATGTTTTAGCCTTAATATTCGCACTAAAACTAAAAAACAACCATAAACCCTAACAATAAAAAACACAAATATACAGATCATACATAAACCCTAACACTAAATAACAATAATTAAATAAACACAAACAATGAAATAATCAGATAAACCAAAAAAACAACTAAATAATCAGATAAACCAAATCATCTGTCAAACTTAGGGTCAATATAGAAGCGATCTAAGTATGTTACCATATGCTTCCGATCTAACTTAGGGTCAAACTTAGGATGTAGTAGTGAGAGAGAGAGAAAGAAAGAACAAGGCAGCTGTGTGTGATTGTCAGATAGAGTATTAAGTATATGTTTGAGTGTGTGAAGTGTGTTTGATAAGCTTTGTAAATATTATATATTATAAGTGATGTGTGTTTGATAAGCTTTGCATATGTTATATATTACTAGCGGGGCACACGCGCGTTGCGGCAGGAGGTACCCTGTAATTAAAGTTTACAGATAGCGAAAATATTTTTAGTTGCATGATAAACTGTTGAAGTTATGAGAAAATTTCTTACAAATTTTATGAAAAGAGTGTTTAGCAGCTTGATTTGTTTGTACATTGTGGTTTATAAATGATACTTTTAATTGAAAAGGTGTTTTAAATGTTATATATATATATATATATATATATATATATATATATATAATATATATATATATATATATATATATATATATATTAATTATAAGTGTAGACCAGTCAATGTGTGTAAGTGCTAATGCTTAAATTGATTGTACATATAGCTTAATTTGTTGTATTTACTTAAAATGTATAAATGAAAATCTTAAAAAAATTGGAAGAGAGAGAGTCGAAGATGCATTATAAGATGTATAGATAAGTTTAAAATGATTAAAAGTATAAAAACTAAAAGTATTAAAAGTTTCAAGATCGGGATCAGATCCTACCCAGGATCGTTTTCGTCTTTGCAAGATCATGATCGTATGATCGGATCGGGATCGTAAGATCCTACTAGCTATAATGTCATTTTCTTAATAGTCTCGCTCTCTTTAACATGCAGTTTCCTTGTAAAATCGGATACATGATGCATGCCTAACTTAACTCATTCGTACTTGTTTGAGTCAAATGCGTGTATCGAGTCACAATGAATGTTTTGCAGGATTTTTAGGATGAGTTACACCACCGGAAAACTCATTAACTCATTAGTACTATACTCATTAGTACTTACACTAGTCAGATCTATCTTCTATCTATTCATCTATTTTCCTTCTCTCTAGAACCGACTCACACCACCGCCAAACTTCACAGCCTTATCTCACCGTGGTTCCACCAACCATCGATCCCTCCACGCCATCACCGTCATCAAGACAAGGGAACTGTATGGGAGAGTTTGTTTGCTTCGGTTGTTTGGTTCGAGATAACCACCACATCCACCACCATCACAGTCAAGCCTCCATCACCCTCGCGATCATGTTATCCGGGATCGAGAAAGTTTGAACTCGGCTTGAGCTTGACTTGAAAAGCTCGAATTATCTGTAAAGATGTGTTTTCTGACACAAATTAAAATTGAAATATAATATAACCTAAGAATTGAATTCGGTTCGACTTCAGCTCGAAAAGCTTGATACATTCATAAATAAATATTTACACTTACGACACTTAAAAAAAAAAAAAAAAAAAAAAAAAAAAAAAAAAAAAAAAAAGCATATTTTATATTAGTTACAAGCTCGAGAACTCAACAATAACTCGAGTCGAACTTATATAAGATTGAGCTCAACTCATTAAACCTTTTGAGCTCATTTGATAGGCTTTCAATCTCTAAAATTTTAATCAGGCGCTCAAGATCTCAACATCCGCCTCTAATTTTTCCCCAAAAATCTCAATCTCCCGCTCAAGATCCCGCCCCTTTTTTCCCCAAAATCAAAACACTAACACTTACACTAGTCAGATCTATCTATCTATTCATCTATTCTCCTTCTCTCTAGAACCGACTCACACCACCGCCAAACTTCACCACCTTATCTCTCTGTGGTTCCACCAACCATCGATCCTCCACGCCATCACTGTCATCAAGACAAGGGAACTGTATGGGAGAGTTTGTTTGCTTCGGTTGTTTGGTTCGAGATAACCACCACATCCACCACCATCACAGTCAAGCCTCCGTCACCCTCTCGATCATGTTATCCGGGATCGAGAAAGTTTGAACTCGGCTTGAGCTTGACTTGAAAAGCTTGATTTATCTGTAAAGATGTGTTTTCTGACACAAATTAAAATTGAAATATAATATAACCTAAGAATTGAATTCGGTTCGACCTCAGCTCGAAAAGCTTGATACATTCACAAATAAATATTTACACTTACAAGCTCGAGAACTCAACAACTAAAAAAATAAAAAAATAAAAAATAAATAAAAAAACATATTTTATATTACTCAGAAGCTCGAGAACTCAATAATAACTCGAGTCGAACTTATATAAGATTGAGCTCAACTCATTAAACATTTCAAGCTCATTTTTCTCCAAAATTAAAACACTAACACTTACACTAGTCAGATCCCGCCCCTAATTTTTCCCCAAAAATTTCAATCTCCCGCTCAAGATCCCTCCCTTTTTCCCCCAAAATCAAAACACTAACACTTACACTAGTCAGATCTATCTTATCTCTATTCATCTCTTCTCTTTCTCTCTAGAACCGACTCACACCACCGCCACACTTCACCGCCTTATCTCGCCGTGGTTCCACCAACCATCGCTCCTCCACGCCATCATCGTCATCAAGACAAGGGAACTGTATGGGAGAGTTTGTTTGTTTCGGTTGTTTGGTTCGAGATGACCACCAGCATCACAGTCGAGCCACCATCACCCTCATCTCACCTATCCTACTCTGTTCATGGGTATGCTTAAACACATATTTAATTTATATTTTATTAAATGTGTAATTGAATATAAAATGATTTAAATTGATTTTCGTGGATTAAACTAGCCTAAAACATGTTTTTGATTATAAATTCGTGTGGTGGTAATCGTTGCAGGTAGACTTATTAAGACGAAATAGTTTTCCTGTTTATTGGAATGGAGACAATCGACGTGTTCTAAGAGGCCACTTTTTTGCTCGTAAAGGGAGTCTTGATTGGTTTCCACTCCGGGAGGATGTTGCTGAACAGTTGGAGTTTGCTTATCGCAGTTGCGTAAGTTATCTATCAAAAGATTAACATAACATCTGTTATATAGGAAATTAACTCAAATATGGTTGCTTTTTGTCAAACTGTTTCATTTGTACCAAATGTTAGTGATTTGCTTGCTTGGTAATGTGTTTGACATTTATTCGTTCCACGTTTGGCACTGCATAAAATTGCAACCAATTGTATATTATCTGTTGCCCGAGTCGATATGCAACTCGTATGTTTGTTTTTGAGGCTAAACTTATAATTGGGACATCTAATGTTGTTGTCTTTTATGTTAGCATTAATCACGTTACTTGTTTCTTGCAGGGGCTACATGCTATTTTCACGGGTGAGGATGATACATGGGATGCCTGGCTAAAAATTCCCTCAGATGGATTTTCTGGCACACTTCATTTTCGAGGCATGGGTATGCTCCATCTCAGTCACCAAAGCCAACCAATGTATATTTTTACGGTTTCATGGTTGGCACATCTTATATTATGCAGCGTTATTAGTGCCTTAGTTTCTTACATTTCCCATATTTTTCTTTTGCAGAAAGAAACTGGCATTAGACTCAGATGTAAGCCACTTTTTATGTTGTTAACAATTTCATTTTCTAATGATAACACCATTGTATTTCTTAATTTATATTGCAGGTGACCACTCCAATGGCCATTGAAACTTTGGAAAACGTACCAGTAATGGAAACAGTGGTAAGTAATTAAACATCGACCTTTGATTTTTTTAGTTTTACGTACACGACTAATGTACCGTGTTTTATATATACATATAGGAACCTGTTAAAACTATCGGACATACGAAAACGCTTGAGCCACGACAAACCGGTTCTACAGATTACACCACCAACTATGATACCAAATATTAGTGAACAAAATACAGGACTAAAATTAGTACCAACGAAGCGAAAACATTTGGTCTCTATTGAAACCTTGCAAAAGCAAGCTAAGGCGGCGAAGAGTCAACAGGTTTTAACTTATGATAGTTGAGAATTTGATTATATATGATATTACAATTATATATATATTTGCTTCATTTATATACATTCGATTTTTATTGAATTTGAAATACAATTGTATATATATTTGCTTCATTTATATACATTCTGTTATATATATATATATATATATATATATATATATATATATATATATATATATATATATATATATATATATATGTATATATATATATATATATATATATATATATATATATATATATATATATATATATATATATATACTAGCAGTAGTAACTCTGATCCAGCAGTACTAACGTGGTACTAGTATTAACTCTCCTATCATGTTTGTGCAGATAGTTGAACCAGTGGCTCATCTAGTTCTATTATGTTGTGAGCTTTGACATGTTCTAGTCCTGCTCTCATCCTGATGTGTTGATATGCAGCAGCCTACATTTTCTAGGCTTTTATATTCAGATAATGAGATTAGATCAATGTGAGAAAAACTTGTAAGTTTAACTGCAAATTTTATTAGTATGTTCATTGTTTTGGATTAAAAGTCTTCATGATGTTGTTTGAATTACTGTTGATCATGTTTGTGTTAATATTGTTTAGATGGATTTAGTGCAGCTCATGAACTTCAAATAAAATGTAGCCAAGTATTTACTACTGCTAGTACAAAAGTTACTACTGCTAGTTGAAGTTGGTACTGCTTAGAGATTAAGACCGCTCGAAGTTGCTACTTGCTTATGGAAAAGATTATAGATACTTATAAAGAAACTATTGTAAGCCGACTAGGACTCCTTGGTGTATAAAAGGATGTCCAATTTTATATTTTGTTCAGTTATATATATTCTAATTTTATTGTATTTGAATTTGTTTTGATATATATTTGAATTGTTTTGATATATATTGATTTTTTTAATGTGACTAAAAGATGCATATAGTCACACTTATTAACACTTTTGGTCACTGTTTGCTTTAGTCGTTGTGTGACTAAATGTTACCGAAGGCCACACAAACATAAAATTCACGTGGCCATTGGATGATCTATAGTCACACAAAATACACATTTCTTCACTTTAAACAGCATATGGTCATACTTATTTACACTTTTGGCCACTGTTTGATTAATGGTATGTGACTAAATACCCAAAACAAACATGCTTTGTGTGACTAAATATTACAAAAGGCTACACAAACATAAAATTCACGTGGCCATTGGATGATCAATAGTCACAAAAAATACACATTTCTTATCTTTAAACAATATATGGTCACACTTATTAACACTTTTGGCCACTGTTTGCTTAATGGTATGTGACTAAATACCCAAAATAAACATGCTTTGTGTGACTAAATATTACAAAAGGCCACATAAACATAAAATTCATGTGGCCATTGGATGATCAATAGTCACATAAAATACACATTTCTTCACTTTAAATAGCATATGGTCACACTTATTAACACTTTTGGCCACTGTTTGCTTAATGGTATGTGACTAAATACCCAAAACAAACATGCTTTTTGTGACTAAATATTACAAAAGGCCACGCAAACATAAACTTCATGTGACCATTGGATGATCAATAGTCACACAAAATACACATTTCTTCACTTTAAACAGCATATGGTCACACTTTTGGCCACTTTGTGTTAAATTGTATGTGACTAACTCTAAAAAAATAACACCCATTGTGTGACTAAATCATCAAAAACGTCACATTTATTGTATATTCATGTGGCCACAGGACGGGAAATAGTCACACAAAATACAAATTTACTTGGATATATCATCTCAAATGTCACATACATTATATATTTATGTGGCCAAAGATTGAAAAATAGTTACTCTCAAAAAACATTTGCGTGAATATAAAGTGTTTACGGTCACTGATAATAACTAATCCAACAAAACTTGTGTATAATTTGTCACACATATTCGGGGTTTTGGTTACTTTTTTCGATGGAAAAGGCCACGAACTCAATAATGTGACCATATGCCACCTACGGTGGTCGGACCTTTAGTGACACACAACGAAAAAACGTGTGTGACTATAGGCATATCGTCACACATTTTTTGCGTGACCAATACAAATTTTTGTACCAGTGTAGTCGTGTACAAGCACACAAACAAGGAGGTAATGACCTGAAACTTTAGTAAGTCTTTATTTCTTCAGGTGATAAAAAAAATTAGTTTCACACTTCATTTGATTTTGGCAGGTCTCAATCATTTTTAAACATCCACGTAAGTTTTAAAGTCTCATAATGCATAAAGCGAGTTTGTGGCAATGGGTTTGCTTGCTTTCGTTGATAGTTACTTCAATGTCAGATGGCAAGTATGGTACTAGCATTGTTGTAGGGAATTGGAATGTATATTTACGTCACTTGTGTATGTGAAGGAGGTCATAGGTTATGGATTTTTTAGTAAACGAGTGAAAAATAATGTGTTGTTTTTTAGATTGAACTGGTTAAGATGGTATTCTACGACAAAATTGGGAGTCTCATGAGGCATAATGTTTTAGTGTCGATAATAGTACAAAAGTTTTAGTGTCGATGACTGCAAACACTTTGTGTTGATAATAGCAATAGTGTTAATGTTTTAAGTGTATAATAGGTAAAAAGGTTGTTGAGCATTTGTATGACTGTTGTATTGATCTTTGTATTGATATTAGTGAATGAAGTTTTGTGTATGCTGAATGATGTTTTTTTGCAAGATTATATTTTTTTTCCGTGTTTGTGATTTTTTAGTAACAAGTGAAAATTTATGTGCAGGTTTCTTAATTTAGACAATTATAATGGCGTTTTACGAAATGATCGAAAGTCTCATGAGGCAAAATGTATCTCAGACTGTTGTGACAAATGGACAACCATCCCGATGTTCAATGTTATTCGATGAATGTCTTCAAAGTAATTATTATTATTATTATTATTATTATTATTATTATTATTATTATTATTATTATTATTATTATTATTATTATTATTATTATTTTGTGGTATGTTCTAATACTCTATTGTTCTGTACATATGCCTTATGGTACATGGCTTTCGCCTGTTTAGCTGATTTTGAAATTCATTCACTTACAATTGTTTCAGGTCTTTCAGTCTAGACTGACCATTACTCCTTGAAGGAAGCATTTTCTCGATTTGGGGAGGTTATAGAAGGTTAGAATGTGTGCAAAATTTAAACTTGTGGTATGTCTAATTTTGGATTTTCAATATTGTGGTTTGTATCTTTATTATGGAACGTTAGATGACAAAGACTTTGCAAGTCCCTTGGTATTTAAACTTTACAACATCACTATATTTCTTATAACTTTGAACTGTTTTCAAGCCTCTTTGGTGATGATTCTCAGGACATTACTGTCAGTCAAGCATGATGGGTTAAAATGACAACTTTTTAGTCGCATATTTTGTCTAAAATGTTATAACTGTTTATGAATAGTCTATCACATATGATTAATTTTTTTTTAACATTAATCTCATTTTTATTTAATCAACAGGACTCAAGAGATTTGGCGATGATGTCATGTAAAAAAAAGAGTCTAATTAGCCGAGGTGATAGTCACGTGCAAGGTTCAAGTTTGTGCAAACTAATGGTAGGTTAATATCACAGACTAAATTGCTATAATCACAAAATATGTCATGTTTCATTTAGGAGTAGATAAATATGAAGTAGAGAGTATAAATTCTATGATCAAAATATTCCAAACAATACGAAAATGGACAAATTTTGTACCATAACCTTTGATCACCATTCACAATGCTTTTTGTTTTTGTAATTTTGTATGTGACGTGACATCTTTGATATTTGACATTTCTGTTAAACTTGGATCATTTCTTTTGTATAACATACTAATTACTAAAATTTATTTTGGTGAAACGGTGAAATATACTAATTACTAAACCAATACCTGTCTTATTACATACTAATTACTACAAATGTCGTTTACAAAAAAGTACTTTAAGGTATATGATCAATATTTAAGAGGTATGTATAATAAACATATCATATTTTTCTTTTAATATATTTAAAATTATAATATATTATGAATCACAACCTACTTTTACTTATATTTTTTATGGACTATTATATGTTTAAGGAATGAACATTGGCCATTAAATTGATTAACGCTTAAAGACGTTTATTATTTTCATTGTTACAAACTCGATTGATTATCAAATAATGGCACATGTTTACGTTTGTTGATTTCTTATTATCTCACTGACTTAGGATCAAATGAGAAGAAAACTTAAAATGAGAAGGATGAGAAATAACTATAACCACATATTTAAGATGCATCGACTTAAATTAGATGCATCCCTAATCTTTTACATGCACCATAATATATTTTCTAGCAAAAAATTATATGCATATACATATATTAGATGCATTTTATCAAGTTAGACAAATCCTATACATTTTTCGTCCTCTGCGGGTGAAATTTGTTGTTAGTACTACTTTGCATCGTTTTCACTTCAAATCACTTTTCGGAACTAATTGGGATGCATATAAATGAATAGATATGCATCTAAATCAAGTCGATGCATCTCAAATGTGTGGTTATAGTTATTTCTCATCATTCTTATTTTAAGTTTTCTTCTCACTGGATCCTTACCTTTATCTCACTTTCATTTTTTTTCAAAATTCCGTGAGTCAATTGGTCTTAAGCTAGCATACACATAAACAAACGAAATGCTGTATCGTTTCTAAGCTTTCAAAATTTTGTTACGAATAAAATACTTGGCTAGGTTACGTGGTTGAGAAATATATTCTTATAAAAACTACTCCGAACATAACAACGGTGAATCTCTTAAACAAATAAACAACTCTTGATGACTCGATTGGTTTCTTAATCTTTTCATGGTGTTCTATTCTTATATCATGAATAGTCAAGTTAAATGAAAAATAAACCGTTAACAAGCAAGTAAATTTGATTTTTCTTACTTTAACTTGTAAATTGTAATATCGATCTTTTATTAGGTAAGGATTTAGTGAGAAGAAAACTTAAAATGAGAAGAATGAGAAATAACTATAACTACATATTTGAGATGCATCGATTTGTATTAAATGCATCTCTATTCATTTATATACATCCTAATTAGTTTCGAAAGTGATTTTAAACTGAAAAAAACGCAAAGTGGTACTATCAACAAATTTGACCCGTAAATGACGAAAAATATATAGGATTATTAACTTGATGAAATGCATCTAATATACGTATATGAATCTAATTTTTAGCTAAAAAATATATTATGGTTTATCTAAAAGATTAAGGATGCATCTAACTAAAATCGATGTATCTCTAATGTGTAATTATGGCTATTTCTCATTCTTCTCATTTTAAAAATTTTCGTCTCATTTGATCCTCCGTCTTTTTTATTAAATTAAACAAATTTAACACTTGTTAATGATAATGCTTCTTTGAAGACGACTGTACCAGGATTAGAGATGTGACTGACGTTAACAATTATACGGAGTTGAATACTTTGATTAAATGGCAAATTAAACCTTATCTAGTTTGTGGAATTTCAAAATTTTGATTATAGAGATGTGACTGATGTTAACTTATACGGGATTACTTTAATTAATAATATAGCAAAACGTTATGTATATTTATATTATATACTAGTTATAATGCTCGCGCACGTGTAGATTTTTTTAATTTATTTATTAAAAAATAAATAATTTAATCTTTATTTTGTTTGATTTATAATGTTTAATTATAGTTTTTTATTATTAAAAATAATTATTAAAAAAAAATTAATTCTATTATTAATTGTATCTTATCTATATTTTTTGTATTTATCTTCTCTTGTGTTATAGATAAATATAAAATGTTACCTAATAAGAAAATAATCTTTTTTCAATACAATTATTACTAAATAAGGTATTAATTAATTTTTTTGAAATAGAAAATTCCCAATAAAGGTTTTGTTTTATTATATAAAAGATTCGGGTTTTTCTAACATATGCCCTTAGGCACATGATAAGAAATTGGTCCTCATGTCATTTTTTGTAAGTTCTTTTTATTTGTCAAATAAAAAAATATTTATTGTGTCCTTTTTGTGAGATTTTTAAGTAAAAAAACATACAGGCACACTTCTTATCATGTGCTTAATGACACATGTTAGAAAAACTCTATATATTAAACACAAATAATTTGTCTTAAAAAACTTAAAGGTTATGTGTCATATACAAATAATCAATAAATCATTTTAAATTTCAAACTTTTTGTACATACCCTTAATTCAAAACGATAACAATGATGTATCACTAATTTAATAGTTTAAATATTATTTAATCATCAAATTTTTATTTTCATTTTTAATTATTATTTATTTATTTATTTTTTTTTTCACAATGACATAAATTGAATCCAAAAATGTCACACCAAAATCAGAAGTTTGCAAATATAAATTATTTGTCACTATACACCGTCTTTTATGCGAGTATTTGTCTAGTCAAGTTTGTGCAGTTTCAAATTTTCAATTATATTGTATGTTTACCTAAATTATTAATTTGCAGCATAAATTATACGTTAAAACCTTATCACTTAAAGAAATTACAATTTATTCCTATCGCATAGATGCTCCTGATAAACCTTGTAAGTCTAACTTATCGGCATGGTGTAAACTGTAAATAAGCATATATTTATATGCATTTTAATTACTCCTTTGTAAAAGAAATGGGTAAAGAATCAAAACCACTTGTGTCTAGTAAAATTAAATTCATGAATTGTAACTTGAAAAACAAGCTAAATAAAATTCGAAATCAGATTACATGATACAAAAGATGGGTCATGTCACTTAAATCCGCGCTATACACTCATACACTGATACACATGATAAGTCGAATTAAATTTATTTTAATTTTTTAATATATGGATGATTAAGGGATTTTTTTTAATGCAAACCGAAAAAATAAAAAAGTTGATAAGTTGCCCCAAGTATCTTAACGTTCATTTACGATATTAAATTGTTTAATATATAAAACGTCAAAGATATTGGATTATTATTTATAATGCATAAAAATATAACATATTAGTTATCTACTTTTATAAAAATAAATAAATAATTAATTAAAAATAAATAATAATAATAATAATAATAATAATAATAATAATAATAATAATAATAATAATAATAATAATAATAAGAGTTAGCTTTTGTATTCAGAAAAGAGTGGGAACACAGTTTGTGTTTAGACTATCATCTAACTTTATGTAAAATTTATTATGTTAAATAATAAATTTTGGTTTACAAAAAAAAGTAATAATAATAATAATAATAATAATAATAATAATAATAATAATAATAATAATAATAATAATAATAATAATAAGAGTGGTGTTTTTATCTTTCACAGAGTTAGCTTTTGTATTAAGGGGGTTGGCAACACATGCGTGGAGGCTGCGGGAGGGGTGGTTCCCGCACGGGAACACCGCCACCGACTTTGCGGTGAGGCTGCGGGAGGCCCCGTTGCGGGGAACTTTACCGCACAAGAAGAAGGCCAAAAATTCGACCGTTGCACCTTTTTTCTGAACGTTGGAGTTACAAATAGTTATTTTTATTTTTATTTCTTACTATGTATTGGACAAGGTGGTGTGTCATGGAGGTGTTTGGGTTTTGTGGTGATGGTAATGAAACAGTAGCAACGAGGGAAGAAGACAAAATGGTTTTGTATGGTGATGGTGATGTATGAGTTTGAGAAATGTATTTGGGAGTAGGTGACAGAGAAAAAGAAATAGAAACAGAGAAGAAGAAATGATATATAAGAAGAAGAAAAAAGAAAAAAGAAAAAAAAAAGTGAGTGAAGGGTGATGGTGTGATGCGTACAAAAAGTGAGTGAGTGAAGAAAAAAGTGCAAGGGTGATGTGGCATAAAGGGATTGGTTGTTTGTGAGTGAAGGGTGATGGGGTGATGGATACATTGCCAAAGCCCTAAGAAAGAAATTAGAGCTCAGATTATGTCTAGACTCTCATTCAACTTTATGTAAAATTATTATGTTTCAATAAATATAATAATTCAATAAAAAAGATAATAATAAAGAAAATAAATTCACCTATCATCCTTTAATTCTATATACTCGTATAACCTCTTTCCACGGTCAAACATAATAAAAGTAAAACAATGTTACGACCACATAAATTTCATTAAATAATTTCCACAAAATGATGTATAACAAAATGATTTGTTATAAAATAAATAGTTGATGAAGGAAAAGAGAGAATAAGTTAAGTGTCATGTTACATCATTGTGTGAAAGTTTATTGTAAAATATTATTTGATTATAACAAAACTCATAGAATAATCTAAAAATGGGTAAAAGTTATTTATCTGCTTTACTTGGGGTACTATGCAAGAAAAACATAATTTCATAATGTAAGTTTTTGTTTAACGACTTAGGGCGTGTTTCTTTGTAGTTGAATGACCCTTTAACTAAGAGAAGTGGCCCCACCAAATTATATTTTGTTGTTTTTTCCACACATTTTCCACTTAAATCGGCTGAATAGAGAGAGAGATATTTTTTCACTCCTCCCCAACTAGACCAAACAAGAGAAAGAGCCCACCTCCACTTAATTGCTAATAAAAAGAAACATGGCCTTAATGACTTATACCAAAGGCTTCTTGGCTTAGCGGTATGTGACTGTGCCTTCAACTTAGTAGTAGTTATGGGTTCAAGTATCGTTGAAAACATGTGAGATAGTTTAAGTCCCATTGGAGACATGTAAGAGATAATTTGCGAGATAGGTTGCGCATGTTATAAAAATTTGTTGTTTAAAAAAATTAAAAGAAAAGTTTTGACTTGTTTGTTATACAGTTACCATCTACCTGTTTGTCAAATGAGATTGTTAGGTGATGCTTCAAAGAAAAGCGATGTTGGGAGTTTATATATCTAATCAATTAGTTATTGGAGTTGCATTCATTCGACTTTTGAATTATTGTATTCAATTATTACTCATATATTTATAATTTTGGATATAAATTGCTAAGAAATAACCGAGTCAACTCGTCTGATAGCCATGGACACTTTTAGTCATGGTTCTAAGTCGATCAGAGTTGATTAGTTTCAACATCGAATACTGATATGTATATATCGTTCTCTATGACTTTAAATCGCCCACGAATGGTAATTAGTAACTAAGATATAATGACTAATAATGACTTGGTAGTTGATGGATGTTATCTTCTATAGAAAACTAATACTAATAATTGTTATTACGTACATGCAAGCTAAGTAGATACGTAGAAGACATCAATAAATAGCGGCATATATACTTGCACGTCACATGCAAACAAAATAGACGTTTATGCATGCGAACAATTCACCTAAACATGCTGATATTAGCTAGACAAACGATTTGATCCATCAGCTAATGGATGGTACTATGATCAAACTTACTCGATCCATCATCTTTCACATTAGAAGCCAATTATAATACCCAACTTACATCCGTGACTAAAGAGTAACACAATTATCTACAATAAATGTCTTATATGGTACGTATTTAAAGATTTATCATATCTATAAGGTGTCCAGTTTACAAGACGAGTGGAAAGTACAAACAAATAAATGCTCGTAATTTATTGTAGCTATTGCAACTTAATGTATTGTAGCTAATCTGAAAAATAACAGGAAGAATAAACTTCAATTTTTCCATTGTGGGCTTTATGACAGCGAATGATTTGCTGGTTCATATGAATTGATTCAATCAAATTGCCAATTGTGATAATATCTTATGATTAAGTGGTTGGGCCGTCCTTGAATTTTTGAGGCCATGAACAAAAATAAATTATGAAGCCTTTAGAGATGGAATATTATATATAAAGTGTCACCGTTTATATGATATAATGCAATTAGTTATATAAACATTTAACATATATATTACTCATTTAAGATATTTTCTTATCAAAATACTTTTTTTTTTTTCGTTAAAAATATATGTACACAAGCTTATAATTGTTAACAAGATAAATTTAGAAGCCACTAATATTTTGGGGCTCTGAACAGTCGCCCACCTTGCACACCCTCAAAAACGGCCTAAGTCGACATCATTAATCTAATTCGAGTATAATTACTGCAAGCTAGTTATTTATCAATTTATTGAAACACAACAATGTTTATAACACCCAAACTTACAAGTAGAGAGTCGTTAAATTATAATGTCAAAACAACGTAATAACGTATCAACATAGATTATTATGAAGTAGACTAAAACCAATTTGTTAGGACTGCAAATTGATTAAAAAAATATTAAAACCTAAGGCGGCCAAACAAAAGATAGGATTGCCCCACAATTACATGTAAAAGAAAGCCCAGTTAAATTCCTTAACCTTTTAAATATTTACTTCTAGAAGTGGCCCATTGGCCCTACAACGTTATCCACAACAACCCATATATTATTTATTTTCTATTTTTTCTTAAAATAATAAGATACACATATAGAATATCTACAAGATCAAGTTCAGCTCGTTTCCGTCACATATATTTGACACTTCTAAATACGGTTTCTGTAAAGAAAATTTTGGCACAAACTGCTACAAGTGCGGATTACACCAAAAGACGTGTGAGCTTTTACGAAATTGACCTATATTATGCAAAGCAATTAGAAAAGTAACCTATGTTTGCACATAAATTTCTAAAGGAAACCATATTTCCACAAAAACTCTCATTTCATTCCAATTATAGGTGCAAAATAGCACACACGTAACGATAAATAAAAACACACAGATTTTTACACACTTGCGCCATGCAAACATGCAACCACTCGGAAATCTCTGTTTTTTAAGGCGTGAACGTTTTTTTTTTTTTTTTTTTTTTTTTTTTTTTTTTAAGGCATGAACGTTGTGCGTATGAAAGACTGATTTCTAGCAAAACGCTATATTTAATACACAAAGTTAACCTGTTCATTTATAAACAGAAGTTTGAAAGCATAATTAACATGCATGGAACAATATGAAAAAATGAAGTTAACGGATAATTTCTTTTTCCCGTAAAAAGTTAAAATATAATAGTTATAATCGGTAAGTTGCTAGCACAGACGTTTGAGATCTGTGACAGTCATTAACAATTGCCAATTGGACATTTTGCTACACGCACAAAACATCTTAAAGATAACTTAGCCGTACGTTATTTTAACCGATCAATAATAAAAGTTTAGGATATAAAATGCTAAATAACTCACATTGCAGGTAGAGAAATTTTTAAAATGAATACTTTACCTTCACATTTACCAAAATGAACCATATAAACCCGTTTTACAAAAATTAACGAAGCAAGCAAACTGGCTTTGCTCGCCGGTTCATTTGCTCTCCCCTCACTAAAATGATGAAACACATACCAACAGTCGTATGGAAACGGCGAGCAAACATAGAGGCGAGCAAGCATTTGTGCGCCGTGTTATTTGTCTTGTAGCTGAAAATGGTGAGCAAAGATGGGGCGAGCAAGCATTTGCTCTCCATGTTCTTTGTCTTGTAGCTAAAAACGGTGAGCAAACATTTGTTTTCCATGTTTTTTGTCTTGTAATGCAAAAGCCTTTGTTTTCTTTTGATAGCGGTGAGCAAAAGGGGAGGGTGAGCAAATCTCAAATTCTCGAAGTGTCGAGGTAAATGCGTTTGAAAGTGTTTATTTTTGTAATTGGGTGTGAGAAGTTTTTTTTTGTGGTAATTGATTTTTGCACTTAAATAGTAGTGACAACAACTGTTGTCTGAGTCCTTTAAAGATCTTTTAGGATATTATTAGTTTTAGATCTCGTGCATGCACGGGGTTTGAGCAAATAGAATAAGGTAAAAGCTACAAAGTAGTCACGTACTTTCAAATTTCTGTCGACTTAAAACACTTACGATTTTCTTCAATGACTTCAATAATGTACTCTTTTTTCCGATTTCACCAATATGACCTGCTAAACTTGCATCGTTAGTCCTTCATATTAACGACTGTTAGTAAATAACTTAAAATATGGTTTTCTTACGTTTTCGTCCGTTTTTATACGTTTTCAACCATTTTTTACGTTTTCGTTCGTCTTTAGAAGTTTTCATCCGTTTTTGCATGTTTTATACGTTTTTGTCTGTTTTCTTACGTTATCTTGTGTTTTCATACGTTTTTGTCAGTTTTGCACGTTTTAGTCCGTTTTACATGCTGTAGAACCGTAGAGGGGGGGGGGGGGGGTGAATACGGTTTTTTCGGCTTTAAAGACGTTTAAAAACTTTAAGCCTCAAAGAAAACGAAGTGGTTGTATAATCAATCCAAACAACCACAAACACAACCAAAGTATATAAAGCAAGTAAAGAGAGACACCACGATATATACTGGTTCGGGATGGGGGGTTTATACCATCCGTACGTCCAGTTGCGAATCCACGACACGATACTATTCCACTAGTTAATCCTTTCGGTGGACTACAAACCGTTACAATTCACCCCACCGATATTCACCAATATCGATGCTCACAAAGAAGGAGTTACTCCCACGGTATTCCGCCCTCGGAAACCACCCAAAAGAATCTCACGATTCGACTTCACCTAAGGATCACCAAGATCACTACCAAGACTTCCCACCGGAAGTATCAAACCCTAACTAGATCCCCAATTATCTAGGCTTGGTCACCAAGACACAAGACTTCCCTTACAAACAATCAAATGAATGAATATATGTTTGTTCAACCAAGCTCTAACCTAACCTAGAGACTCAATTGTAATAGAAAGGGTATAGATAAGAGGACCCTCGACACAATCACAAGAGTGGATTAGGTTCTTGTGATTCTTCCCTTGCAAAGATATGTGTTCTTTCAAAGATGTTAGTATGAAAATCAAGAACACAAGATTAGAGATAGAGAGAGATTGAGAGAAAGAATCTAGAGAGAAATAATAATGGCAAGGGGTGAGGAATACAAGAGGCAAGGCATGGTATTTATAGGCAAAAACCCAACTTGGGAAAATTTTACCGAGGCCGGCGCGCTGCCCGCGCGTTGACGCGTGGGTGGCGCGCCAGACACCCAGGGAAAATTTTCCCAAAGCTTTGGGTGTTGGCTTTATAAATACATTACCTTGCTAAACCCCCAATTGTACTTCACACTAAACCTTAACATTAATCAATCTAAGATTTACCAACTCAAATAGCCAATTTGGAAAATGTTTTGTGAACTGTTTATGAGATAACAAATTACCAAGGGTATAAAGTGTAGATATTGTAATTTGGAAGGGGTAGAAGTGTTATTCCTCACATGGCATAGAAAATAGAGAAAGAATATGCCAAGGTATATTCCATTGGTTGGGGGGGGGGGGGGGAAGAATGAATGGAGGGTTGAGATGGTTTTGGTTTGAAATGGATGGTTTTGATTAAACACATGTGATAGAATGGAGAAGAGGTTGGATGGTGTAACACCCCCAATTCATGGATGCAGTGGAATTCAAACTGGGTGTTACTCGACGGCACAATAGTCACAATAATAGAAAACGAACTCAAATTGAATCATTTTAAAAGATTTATCATTCAAATTGTATAAATATCAGAGATTACAAAATGAGGTCCCAAATGGTTCCATGTTTATAGTTTACATTTAAATGAGTTTTTGAATGATAATAAAATTTATAGCCCTCTTGAGTATCTGTGCCCTTCCGTGCCATCCTTGATCATCATGAACCTAAAATACATGCTTGAGAGGTCAACACAAAGGTTGAGTAATATTCATAGAGTTTGTTTAATGTTTAACACAATATGTTGGTAGTGCGAGCTATAGACTCACACCAATGTTTGGAAAACACAACAGGTATTATAATTACTAAGCTTATGACACCAAAACGTTAACGTGTACCAATATCGATCAGCAGATTTATCCCGGTAGGTACTTTGCTGTCATACCCATGTCTCAAATATTAATGCATTTGTATGAACTTAGTCAATACAAATGGGATTCGTCAATCCCAATAGGCCTATTCACAATATTCACACTCACTATTGCTAGTGATTAAATGGTTCATAATAAGGGATCTCGGTTTAACAAGGCTGGTACATAGTGATAATAAGCATACAATTTGAAAGCATTGTGTTCGGTTAAAATAGCATGTATTCCCCCCAAGGGTTTGTAAAACAATTAAGTAATGGAAAGCGGGGCTATGAACTCACCTTGAGTTGGATGATGTATAATGAGAATGATGGATATGCCGTAAGAACTTCTACGAGCAACCTAGAATAATTGTTGCAACTTAGGTTTGGAATAATGTCTAAGGAAACATAAACATGCCAATATATGTCTTGCACTTAGTCCATGATGTGGTACAATGTATAGTGTAAGTCTTTGAAAAGAAATGATTCATGAAACATGTATAGTTTATATATCGTTTACTGCCGTTCGGGCCGACATAATTCAGAAGTCATGTAGTAAACGTCCGAGGAGCCAGGACACTTTAATTCATAAATCCACAACTCATCTCGACGGCTTACATAATGAACTCCTCACATGAGGCTCCCTACTATTGTAGTAGTTGATAAAGTATATATATATAAGTTTTGATCCGAAAAGTTACATGTCCAATATTTGAATAAACTTAGGAAAGTTTATCTTTACATGAAGATTGTTATTAGGTAAGTTTCTTATAACTTGTATGACAATTTCTTGTAATATCTCATGGTTCTTTACATGAAGTAGATCCAAGTTGTATGTTTAGGTTATCGCCAACTCTTTAGTTCATGTATTTGTCTTGGTTAGTTTATATGGTCGTTAGTTCATGTTTTCGCGTTGGTATGTATATATGGTCTTAACTCATGTTTTCGCCTTGGTATGTATATATGGTCTTAACTCATGTTTTCGCCTTGGTATGTTTATATGGTTTTTAGCCATGGCTTTGCCATGACCTTTGGTCATTGTTCCATGGTCTTGGCTTTAGGTCATTAGACCTCTTGGTCTTAGTAAATCATAACTATTATATAGTGACTTTGGTCTAAAAATGGGCTGTTAAGAATTTGAAGAAAATATCACTCGGAAAGCGTTTTCAGGGCTCGAGCTTCTTTGAACGAAAACGTCGTTCCGGAAAACTTTCGTGTTTTAACTTTTTGATGAATCAGACAAGAAGGGTCACTTTCAAATAGGTCAGAATGCAAAACAGTAGGGTATAGGCAGTTTTGCCGTTTTGGTTTCGCTAACTTCTTATGGCCATAACTTTGACTCGTGTACTCGTTTTAGGTGGTTCAAATTGCTATGGTTTCCTTTTTAGGTCCTCTACTACAATATGTAATTATCCAATATCATAATTTTACCATTTTGATCAGATTTCACCAAGAAAGTCACTAGTTTACTTGTTTAAATAACATAAGTTAACAATCATTTACAATAACTTGTTTTACTCATTTTTATACATCATGGACATGATCACAAGACATAATATAGCATGAATGATATGTAAATAACATGAATATGTTATTTAACAAGAAGTATGTTAGGGTTTGCTTACAACTTTGGCTTTCTACAAAGAAAGGTAAGTTAACATGTAAGGTAAGGACTTTGATAGACTTTAGCTTCACTCTACTTCACTTCAAGCAATCTTTCTACACTTGTATTATTGAAAGAGAGATGATGAAAGTTGAGGTGACTTGAGTAGATTCAAACTCAAGAGAAATCACCAATGTTTCAAGGGTTTGGAAGTAGTTTGATGAATCAAAACTAAACTAGGGTTTTAGTACTTGATTATACTCTTGATTCTTGCTTAAAACTTTGAAGTGAATTAGCTAAGTGTAAGGTGTTTGTGTGAGTGTTTGTGGACGAAATAGGAGGGGGGGGGGGGAGGGGGTATTTATATGGGCTTGAGGAGGTTAGTTTCTAGGACTAGTCAAAGCTTACAAAGGAAGCTTGTATACTTGTTTCAACCCTAAGGTTTAAGTCATGAGATCAAGACACAACACAAGATGACTCCCCCCCCTAAAGGGGCTGTCACAAAGAGATAAGATGACTAGATGATAAGGTTTGTTATTATCTAGTTTACGGAGTGAGTTTTGGTCCCATTAATCGCTAAATGTATGTCGTTAAGTCACGAAACTTAAAACCGGGTATCCTAAAAATATGAAACTTGAAAGAATGACTAAACTTGTAAATATACTCCATAATAAAATATAAAATGAGTGGTAGGTTCCATTGGGGGTGCTAAAACCCTGCTAAAACTGGAAACACGGGTCTAAAACGCGTAATACGTAAATCTTACGAATATTGTGTAAAATTGAGAAAAGTAAAATGTTACTTTTCTAATAGGATAAAAATGATTTTGAATGACTTATAATGTCTAGACTGGGCTCAGTCTAGTGTCGGTTGGTATTAAATGTCTTTTAGACATAGAACCGTAAGCCTAAAAATCAAGGAATGACTTATAAAATCAAGGAATGATTTTTGGTCAAAGGAGGAGGGAAAAATATGTTGACTTATTTCAAAAATGTGAAAACTCAAATCGTCTTAGAAACGCGGTGCAGGTATAGGCAAAGGTTACGGCTGAGTAAAAACGCTTAAAACTGAAAATTCCAGTTTTTCACGGCCGAGACTTATTTTGGTCATGTTTTTCACAGTCATGATTAATTCTCAAATAAATCATGAGTGTGTCAAACATTTTTCTGATGCGGGGTCACTTAACGCGGTCGAGTTTCATTGTGCGTAGAATTTTTGAATGACGTTTTACCCTAAAACGTGTAATTCCTTCTTAACTTTCACGAAAATGATCTGACGAGTGTCAAACTTTTAATTTGCCATGGAAATGATTTATCACTCGAGGCCAAGAAACAAAAATCAAATTTCGGGAAAAATGAATAGTAAAAGTGAATTGTAAAATTTTCCGAGAATAATAATTATCCTGAAAATGCGAATTGTTACAGTCTCTACCCCTTACGGGGAACTTCGTCCCGAAGTTCTATGTGTGTCATATGTTGGAGTCGTGTCGATGAATAGGTGTGGTTACTTATGAGGACTAAAGTCTGGGATTACCGGTGATGTTGTTTGATTTGTCGTTTTAGTGTATGGTGTAGGATGAGGCTTACTTTATGTAGGTAGGGTAAGAGTGATTAATAGAGATTCATATAATAGTCGCATATCAAAGGAAATTGATATAGCAGACGAATATTAATAGGAATTGATATAGTAGTTGAATATCAATGGAAATTGGGATAGTAGTTGCAATCATAGTCTAGTAGGTAATCTGTTGTTGTACCTAGTGTTTATTGACTTCATACTTATGTTATTTCGGATACAAATAAGCCCACTTGTTTATAATTCTTTATTTACATAGAGAGGCATCCCAAACAATGTAAATAGGGAAATATAAACTTATGGTTCGGTGATTTACAATTTCTTTATTTAAATGAAAAGGCATCCCAATCCATTCAAATAATTACAAATCATCATACTTAAGAATTCCCAACACAACATTCATAATTAGCCGGTGAGTTACAAGGTAGTGTATTACGAGATGATACTGGTGTTCCAAAAGCACAAAATGAATATTCAATCTTGTAAAGCTGATAAGGGTACTTGTGGTGTAACTAAGGATGATTTGAGCTTTAAAAGTGCATCAAGATCTGTTAATGAGCTTGTGGTTCCAACGGTTGTGAAGATAATGATGTGATATGTTGACGAACAAAAGTGTGTAGTGTATGCTTAACATTAATATTGGTAGAGATGTCAAGTTTGCTTTAAAATTTTAAGAAATTTTAAAGGTTTATAACGGAATGGTATCCTTAGGACCTAAACAGGATAGTACTTCTACGGGATGAAGAGAAGAATTGATAACTATCCCAAGATAGTAGTTCGGATTATCTCATAAATGAAAAATTTCAAGAATGAAATTAGATCATACAAATAAGGTGTTAAGATCTTGCTGAGTGGTAAGGCACTATCGTGTCTCTAGATTGTTTTAAAGTATTCTGGTGGTTTATTGAGTTCATGTAGGAAATCAATCTGAACATAACCCTAGCACAACTATTCTCAGTATTTGAAAATTTTAAGTCGAATATAGTTAGTCAGACTATATTCCACTGTCCCTAGGTTAAATATAGGTGACTAGTCTATATTTAGCCAAGGTTCGATAAAATTTTCAAATACCTAAATTAGGTATACTTGTGATATGTCTGTTGCTTTTGGGAAACTTTCCACTAAACAAAGGCGATGTCAAACAATTCAGTTGCAAGTCCCGCCCATACAAGACTTGTAACCTATGTTTTCACATTCCATTGCATAGAAGATAGTACGAGTAGATACGTGTGGAAAGGAAGATTTAAGTAGTTCTAAAACAGTCCATACTTGGCCAGGATCACGAGCTTTTAATAATGAAGGTTTCATAAGAAAACTTTGATGAATGTAGAGCTGAACTTCAGCTTTTGTAGGTGATAGATTAGTTTGTCCTTTAGAAATCTCATATTTCTATTTGGAAATCGATAGATTGTGATGGGTTTTTGATATCATATGAAATGATATTGATGATGTGATGGAATAATTCCAGAGACCATTGCGCAAATCACAATGTCTCGGAAGTAGATTAGACCATTGTGCAATTCACAATGTCTGGGAAGTAGATTAGACCTTTGTGTGACTCAAAACATTTGAGAAATGATTAAGACCATTGTATCATACAATGTCCGGGAAATAGGAAAGACCATTGCAATCAGTTACAATGTCTTGGACATAAAATATTGGAGTAGGAACATGATTGGGAGAATGTATTTGTGCCGAACTGCCCTAGAATAGGCATACGCAGATATGTTTAGTCCATTGTTTAGATAAATGATTAAAAATAAACCGAGTTTATATATCAATATACTAATATGTTCATGTAGTATAAAATGCTTACGGGGAAATGCTCAATTATGTTTAGGGTACATATATTAATATGCAATTATGTTTGTGTAGCATAAAAATGTCTACGGGGAAATGCTCAAAATGGGTATATATGAATATACTAATATGTTTGTGTAGCATAACATGCTTACTAAGTCCATAATCGTCTGGAGGATGGAAGACACGGAGAGCGGAAGGCTATAAAAATGTTTTTGCTTGTATGTGTAGTTATAGTTTAGGTCTCAATTAGACCCGTTTCTCTTTAATCATGGCTCTGATACCAATCTGTAACACCCCCAATTCATGGATGCAGCGGAATTCAAACTGGGTGTTACTCGACGGCACAATAGTCACAATAATAGAAAACGAACTCCAATTGAGTCGTTTTAAAAGATTTATCATTCAAATTGTATAAATATCAGAGATTACAAAATGAGGTCCCAAATGGTTCCATGTTTACAGTTTACATTTAAATGAGTTTTTGAATGATAATAAAATTTATAGCCCTCTTGAGTATCCGTGCCCTTCCGTGCCATCCTTGATCATCATGAACCTGAAATGCATGCTTGAGAGGTCAACACAAAGGTTGAGTGATATTCATAGAGTTTGTTTAATGTTTGAACATAATATGTTGGCAGTGTGAGCTATAGACTCACACCAATGTTTGGAAAACAAAACAGGTATTATAATTACTAAGCTTATGACACCAAAACGTTAACGTGTACCAATATCGATCGGCAAATTTATCCCGGTAGGTACTTTGCTGTCATACCCATGTCTCAAATATTAATGCATTTGTTTGAACTTAGTCAATACAAATGGGATTCATCAATCCCAATAGGCCTATTCACAATATTCGCGCTCACTATTGCTAGTGATTAAATGGTTCATAATAAGGGATCTCGGTTTAGCAAGGCTGGTACTTAGTGATAATAAGCATACAATTTGAAAGCATTGTGTTCGGTTAAAATAACATGTATTCCCCCCAAGGGTTTGTAAAACAATTAAGTAATGGAAAGCGGGGCTATGAACTCACCTTGAGTTGGATGATGTATAATGAGAATGATGGATATGCCGTAAGAACTTCTACGAGCAACCTAGAATAATTGTTGCAACTTAGGTTTGGAATAATGTCTAAGGAAACATAAACATGCCAATATATGTCTATCACTTAGTCCATGATGTGGTACAATGTATAGTGTAAGTCTTTGAAAAGAAATGATTCATGAAACATGTATAGTTTATATATCGTTTACTACTGTTTGGGCCGACATAATTCAGAAGTCATGTAGTAAACGTTCGAGGAGCCAGGACACTTTAATTCGTAAATCCACAACTCATCTCGACGGTTTACATAATGAAATCCTCACATGAGGCTCCCTACTATTTTAGTAGTTGATAAAGTATATATATATAAATTTTGATCCGAAAAGTTACATGTCCAATATTTGAATAAACTTAGAAAAGTTTATCTTTACATGAAGATTGTTATTAGGGTAAGTTTCTTATAACTTGTGTGACAATTTCTTGTAATATCTCATGGTTCTTTAGATGAAGTAGATCCAAGTTGTATGTTTAGGTTATCGCCAACTCTTTAGTTCATGTATTTGTCTTGGTAAGTTTATATGGTCGTTAGCTCATGTTTTCGCCTTGGTATGTATATATGGTCTTAACTCATGTTTTCGCCTTGGTATGTTTATATGGTTTTTAGCCATGGCTTTGCCATGATCTTTGGTCATTGTTCCATGGTCTTGAGACTCAACCTTGGCTCTAGCCATGGTTGTGGTCTTGGCTTTAGGTCATTAGACCTCTTGGTCTTAGTAAATCATAACTATTATATAGTGACTTTGGTCTAAAAATGGGCTGTTAAGAATTTGAAGAAAATATCACTCGGAAAGCGTTTTTAGGGCTCGAGCTTCTTTGTGCCTGAACGAAAACGTCGTTCTGGACAACTTTCGTGTTTTAACTTTTTGATGAATCGGACCAGAAGGGTGACTTTCAAATAGGTCAGAATGCAAAACAGTAGGGTATAGGCAGTTTTGCCGTTTTGGTTTCGCTAACTTCTTATGGCCATAACTTTTGACTCGTGTACTCGTTTTAGGTGGTTCAAATTGCTATGGTTTCCTTGTTAGGTCCTATACTACAATATGTAATGATCCAATATCATAATTTTACCATTTTGATCAGATTTCACCAAGAAAGTCACTAGTTTACTTGCTTAAATAACATAAGTTAACAATCATTTACAATAACTTGTTTTACTCATTTTTATACATCATGGACATGATCACAAGACAAAATATAGCGTGAATGATATGTAAATAACATGAATATGATATTTAACAAGAAGTATGTTAGGGTTTGCTTACAACTTTGGCTTTCTACAAAGAAAGGTAAGTTAACATGTAAGGTAAGGACTTTGATAGACTTTAGCTTCACCCTACTTCACTTCAAGCAATCTTTCTACACTTGTATTCTTGAAAGAGAGATAATGAAAGTTGAGGTGACTTGAGTAGATTCAAACTCAAGAGAAATCACCAAAGTTTCAAGGGTTTGGAAGTAGTTTGATGAATCAAAACTAAACTAGGGTTTTAGTACTTGATTATACTCTTGATTCTTGCTTAAAACTTTGAAGTGAATTAGCTAAGTGTAAGGTGTTTGTGTGAGTGTTTGTGGACGAAATAGGAGGGGGGAGCGGGTATTTATATGGGCTTGAGGAGGTTAGTTTCTAGGACTAGTCAAAGCTTACAAAGGAAGCTTGTATATTTGTTTCAATCCTATGGCTTAAGTCATGAGATCAAGACACAACACAAGATGACTCCCCCCCCCCCTAAAGGGGCTGTCACAAAGAGATAAGATGACTAGATGATAAGGTTTGTTATTATCTAGTTTACGGAGTGAGTTTTGGTCCCGTTAATCGCTAAATGTATGTCGTTAAGTCACGAAACTTAAAACCGGGTATCCTAAAAATATGAAACTTGAAAGAATGACTAAACTTGTCAATATACTCCATAATAAAATATAAAATGAGTGGTAGGTTCCATTGGGGTGCTAAAACCCTGCTAAAACTGGAAACACGGGTCTAAAACGCGTAATACGTAAAACGTACGAATATTGTGTAAAATTGAGAAAAGTAAAATGTTACTTTTCTAATAGGATAAAAACGATTTAAAATGACTTATAATGTTTAGACTGGGCTCAGTCTAGTGTCGGTTGGTATTAAATGTCTTTTAGACATAAAACCGTAAGCCTAAAAATCAAGGAATGACTTATAAAATCAAGGAATGATTTTTGGTCAAAGGAGGAGGGAAAAATATGTTGACTTATTCCAAAAATGTGAAAACTCAAATTGTCATAGAAACGCGGTGCAGGTATAGGCTAAGGTTACGGCTGAGTAAAAACGCTTAAAACTGAAAATTCCAGTTTTTCACGGCCGAGGCTTATTTTGGTCATGTTTTTCACAGTCATGATTAATTCTCAAATAAATCATGAGTGTGTCAAACATTTTTCTGATGCGGCGTCACTTAACGCGGTCGAGTTTCGTTGTGCGTAGAATTTTTGAATGACGTTTTACCCTAAAACGTGTAATTCCTTATTAAGTTTCACGAAAATGATCTGACGAGTGTCAAACTTTTAATTTGCCATGAAAATGATTTATCACTCGAGGCCAAGAAACAAAAATCAAATTTCGGGAAAAATGAATAGTAAAAGTGAATAGTAAAATTTTCCGGGAATAGTAATTATCCTGAAAATGCGAATTGTTACAGATGGATGGTTGAGATGTGTTTAGTTTGAATTGAATGGTTGAGATCAAAGGGAGCCTCCTTTGCTTGGTGGGAAAGAATGAATCAATGGTTGAGATGACTTTATTTGAAATAGATGGTGAAGATCAAACACATGTGATGGAATGGAGAGGAAGAAAGAATATGCTAGTGGAATATTCCAAATCATGTGGAGAAGAAATAAGATGGATGGTTGAGATGGTTTTAGTTTGAATTGAATGGCTAGGATCAAAGGAGCCTTATGTTTGGATTTCAGATAATTGGCATGTGGGGATATGGAGGGTTGAGATGTGTTGTAAGGGAATAGATGGTTGAGATGTAGAGTGTGCAAGGAAATATGTAAGAGTGTAAGAGAATATTTGATTTAGATATGATTGGATATGATTGGATTTGTCTTTTGTATAAATGAGATTAAGAGAAGACTAAGAAGTAATCTAATTGTCATGAAGAAGAAAAGGTTTAGACAATTAAGATTATAGGTTGAGAAAATCATAAGTTACTTATAAGTTCAAGTAACACAACGTCGAGAATCCATAGTTTCATATCTCGTGACTTTCCACGACTCGACGTTCTCAACTAATACCTTGGTTCAATCAAGTTAAGTGCTTTGCCTTGATGTAAAGCATAACCCAAGTAGGAAAGGATGCGTTTACTCAAAGTGACCTTTGACTTAGTTTGACCAATAAGGGAGTAAACCCGTTACGTAATTAGAGAAGACGTAACACGGGGTATGAGCATATGGATGCTTCGACACGATGTCACGTGAAATATACAAGCTCTCTAAGTTTAGAAAATCCTTGGCTAGAGGCGATAGTTAGAAAACATGAGTTGGCGTTTTCCCGTAAATGGGTGTTTTAAGAGTCGGATCTCTCAAGTCTCAAAACTAGTCTCAAGTCTCCTGGCGCGTCACCCGCGCGTTGACACGCGGGCAGCGCGCCGGGAGCAGATATGGGCTCCGGCAATTTTGACCTAACGTTTGTTATTTTATGTGTTTCGATGGTTTATTTGTTATCATTAAAACGTGAAGAGATCTTGATCATGTTTCCTCAACACATGCTTTTGTCCGTTTTTGCATGTTTTCATCCGTTTTATACATTCTCATCCGTTTTTACACATTTCAGTCCGTTTTTATATGTTTTCGTTCGTTTTTGCACGTTTTCGTCCGCTTTTACATGTTTTCGTCTGTTTTTATATGTTCTCGTCCCTTTTTAACATTTTTGTCCCTTTTATACGCTTTCATCTGTTTTGACACGATTTCGTTCGTTTTTATATGTTTTTGTCCATTCTTACACGTTTTTTTCCCATTTTTATACGTTTTCATCAATTTTTACACGTGTTTGTCCATTTTACACGTTTTCGGCTGTTTTTACATGTTTTCGTCCGTTTTTACATTTTTCATTTGTTTTTGCACGTTTTCGTTCATTTTAACGTGTCTTAGTCCGTTTTCATACGCTTTTATACGTTTTCGTCATTTTTTACACATGTAAAAATGGACGAACATGTGCAAAAATAATAAAAACAGAAGAAAAAGTGTAAAAACAAATGAAAATGAGCAACAGAGAACGAAAAAATGTAAAAACAGACAAAAACATGCTAAAATGAACGAAAACGTGAATAAATGAATGAAAACGTGTAAAAACAGAGGAAACGTGTTGGGATTAATGCTTCTTGATGTCGGTAATGCTCATCTTGATGTTACTACTGCTCTAAAGAATTAAAATTGCTCAAGTATGCAATGAAAAATACTCTAAGTGTTTAAGACTGTTTATGAAATTTAAGACTGCTGGAACAACTTAGTACTGCTAAAGAAACTACAAAGAATATACGCAAAGTATATTAGTGCTGCTAGTACAAACGTAGTGTTTCCAATACAAAGTACAACTGCTGAAGAGTTAATGCTGCTGGAGTAAACTTAAGACTGTTAGATGTTAAAGTTAATGTTGTTTATGAGATATACTTGATAATTATACAAGATTACTAAATACCCATTTGACTAGCTAATAACATCTTCAGCTTCTTCAAGGGGATAATTGCGGTATACTATCCCCATTGAATGACAAATAAACTCTCATTGAAAGACACCATGTGATGGTTGGTGAGATGTCATGCATCAGTGGTCCCTCTTCACCTTCCTCTTTTGGAAAAGAACCAACCATCCTTTTGAAACAGTCATAACAAATATTCCAACTCTTATGGCAATTTCTTATACTTTGTTTAACTTTCCTTTTTGGAAGTTCCCGCCCATACTTTTCAGTCTGTTTGTAGAAATAGCGTCTTCAGGGTCACTGAGACATTTGCCAAATCTCAGTGACACTGGTCTTGTTTGTAGCTCATATACTTTACTCGCTGACACCGCATCAGTAAGTAAAGTGTTTCTTCGGTACAAAGAGCTTTATACAACACTCATTGAATCTGTATAAGTGAATGACCCTGTTAGGTCATGATTTTATAACATAATCACTTAGAGATCTAGAGAGAGAAAGAGAGTAGAGAGAGAGAGTGGAAGGAACCCTTAGAATGAAATGAAAGAGATGAAATCACTAGAGAACCAACACCTCTCAAAGGAGAGGTTACATAGTATATATAGGGAAGGAGTAGGGCAACACTCCCTTCCTCCCTATCTAATAAATAGAAATGGGCTTAAGGCCCATGGGCTTGCTACATAAGCCTTAAGATTAAATAAACATACAAGCCTTAGCAACCTATTACAAGTAAATGACCGAGACTTGATAAATAGTAAAACTACGTTCCCAACAATCTCCCCCTAAGGGTCGGTCATCAAGGTTGCTTGACGTCTTCATCTTAATCTTTGACTTTCAAAGCTTTAGACGTCTTCTAAATCATTCATCGTTCTTTGTTCTTAGTTGATGTAGTTGTGATCACCTTATTACAAAATGTAATGACCGAGACTTGAATAAATATAAAAGTACGTTCCCAACAATCTCCCCCTAAGGGTCGGTCATCACGATTGCTAGACGTCATCATCTCTGTCATTGACTTTAGACATGAATAAGTTTAGACGTCTTCAAACATGTTGTTAGAAAAATGTACTTTGCTCTGAGTCTTTGTTCTTTGGTGATAGTGTATTGATCATGTTATGAAGTTGTCTGCCGATCGTCATTTCCGTGTCTGTGGTGGTTGTCCGCCATTCAAACATGCTCATACATCTTTGAATTTTGACTTATACATGCACGTAGTTCCCTTTCTTAGACTTAAGATCTTTAGTCTTTATACTTTGTAGATTCTTCTTTTTGGCGTAGAATCTTTCTTTGAACTTTGTGTTGCACAGATCTTTGAGGGAGCTTTTGATGACTTCAAGATGCATGTATGAGCATGTGGAATCCGTCTCCATGGAGATGATGTGTCCCTGCATGTAAACAGTTAGCAATAAAACATCCGGTACTTACAAATAAGGAATTAGAGATCATCAACAGCATAGTGTGAAGACTCCTTCTAACCCTTATCAAGGCCGTTCCCATGTCAGATACCCCCAAAGGAGCTTACAAGACCTACTAAGTAGCTCAATGACTGGGTGAGTCGCTGGGGATCACTCCATGACTGTAGACTGCTAAAGAACCACCGCGAACACTAAGCGTAACCCTTGTGGGGTTACCGAAGTGACCTGCTGTCAGGGCTGTTTGATGTTGACCCTGGCAGGAATTTCCGTTCAATCATTGAGAAATACATTAGTAATTCTCTCATAAACGTTCTCGGCAGATTGCTAAGATCTGCGAAGGACTCGATAATTTACAACTGATGTCCATTGATGTTGAACAACAGTTGTAGAAACACTAAGTGTTCCTAAGAGATCTTTGATGTATCTCATGGCTCTAGACTCGAAAAGTGCATACTTAGGTTTCCTATGCGGAGACTAGGGAGGTGTCTCCAGTTACTAGATTACACCGGTTCCCCGTGAGAATGAAACAAATTCTTTTAAGAGAACTTGAGTGGCTAGAAGGTTAAGTGCAGTGCGTCACTGGGTCCATGACGACTTTATCTTCAATACAGGCGTCGCCTTAGCAACAACCAGTAGCATACGAATTGAACCCGGTGTCTGCCCTAAGGTTGAATCATATGGAGGGCTATTTCTTTTCACCCTTTTCTTTACTTTTCTTTTTAATTCTTCAACTCCTTCTTTCCCCTTTCATTCTTTTCTCTTTTTTTCGTATCATACCTAAGGACTTCTAGTTCTAACTATTGGTGATGTCCTTGGGTAGATCCCTCCGGCTTAGGCGGATCATAGGACGGTTTTTCCTAACCTTAGTCACCTTATAACTTCATGACTATCCCATAATTGCCATTGAAACCTTTGAAATCTCTCAAAGTGTTTGTGTTTATTAAACATTTTGTTTAACACTTTGAGAGTTTTGTGTATTTCTTTATGAAGGGCTCCCCCTTCACATGTGCTCATGTGTAATTAATAAATTTGCACATGCGGGAGGAGCAAGCACTTTTGAATTGATCCACTTTGAGTGAACAAGACCGATTCGAGACACGCTTACTTCACTAGTTAGACTAGCTTGAAGTTATTACCCGGCCTGGTCGAGTCCACAAAAAGTTTCTCGAAACGGTACATGTCTACTAAGATAAATCCTTTTCGAGACACGCTTACGTGGCTAGTTAAAGAGTTCCATTGTCAGCTTTTAGGTGACAACTAGCTCTAGTAACTAACTTGATGTCATTACCCGTCGAGGATAAGTCTTTTCGAGATTACTAACTTCCATGTTTCGTCAATTCCTGTTTCAATTCTGAGTCTAGCTCGCACAAGATACAACTTTTAGCAACTTTGAACTTTCATATTTTAATCACATTCACTTTTCTTTTCTCCCCCTCAAAAATAGCATATGAGATGTTGTTTTTGATAAACTTTTGATTAAAATATGCTTTTTGAGTCTTATGGGGAGATATCAACAAGAACTTTTGTTTTTCAAACGATGAGTTTTTTTTTTCAAGTGCTCCCCCTCAACAAGTGAATACTCATTGAGGTGAAATACTTGTCTTTTGAGCAGAATTTATGAAAATCAGAAAATGTTTGATTAATTCTACTCAAAAGTAAGAAGCCTTTGCTCCTTTTGTTAGGATTGAGGCACTGACGCGTACCTCAGGGTCCTTTCTTTATAAGAACGGGTTGTACACTGTTATGTGTGCACAAGCCATAAAACATGATTTTGACAAAGCATTTTGATTTCGAAATACTCCTTAGAAAAAATCTTGAGCAAAATTTTGAAAAAGTTTAGAAAAACCTTTTGAAATTTTTTTGAATAAATTTTGCTCAATATTAAGAAGTTTTAGATAAACTTTGCGTGAGAACTTGCTTTTTGTTTTTAGGATAAGTGCACGTTTGTTTTTAAGAAATGGTTTAGCAAGGCACTTTCCTATCTTTGAAAACCGAGTTGTACACTGAAATGAGTGCACAAGTCATTGTTTTAATACAAAATTAGTTTTCTATAAACAAAATACTCCCCCTCACATAATGAGTGTTATTCGAGAGAAAGTCTTCTTGAGCAGATTTTTGAATCGTATTAAAGAAATACTTTTTGAAAAATTCGAGAGATGATTCTGCACAAGGTTTTAGAAAACACAATCAAGTATTATCCAACAAAGAATGCTTGAAATTTAAAACTCTTTTACTGTTGAAAGTTCCCGGAGTCTCTCTTTTGAGTTTCAAAATATGAAGAAGAAGATTTCCATCTAAAGTTGAACCTCATGGGTTCTTTTGAAGATTTGTTATTTTGATGAATGGAAAACTTCTAGTATTTGGGATGTTCAGATCAGAGACATTCTTTTATTGAAGCCAAAGCATTCCCGATTTTGAAAATTTGAAAGGTTTTGAACAACTTTGCTTTGGTCTCCACACTTGCTTTACCAGTGTAAAACGAGAGTGTAGAGTTCGGAAAAAATTTGTTTCTCACCATTTTGAATCCATTTACCAATTTAGCCTTTAAACACATTTTGTCCTTTGACCTCAAAATATGTTCCATAAGAAACGTTTTGACGAATGTTGAAATTTTGACTTTCAATGGGATGACATGTACTAGCACACGTAGAAAATGCATCAAGCAAAAACAAGTATACAGATGAATCATAAAAACTCATTCTAAATCTTCCTAAGTGCTCAGAATTCTCAAATTAACACACAAGATCACAGATTAACTCATCCTATCACTCGAGATTTTCCAATTATGATAATGGTTAGGGGTTATGATTAGAGACATTGCACGCATTTTAGCATCATAATGCATGAATATTGTACAATTAAACATCCTAGTAGCAGCAAAGACATCGAAATCTTAAACCCTAAATCACTTGATTTCAAACCTATGTTGTTTCTAATCGTGCAAACACACCAATCGAGCATACTTTAGTGTTCTCTAAAGCTATATGAAATAATAAATTAGACTAAACACATAAAAAAGAAATGCCCAGATCGATAATTACATTAACCTTAGTTTCTGATTATGCCTTTTTGACCATTGAAAACACTTGAAACATTTAAGGAACGATTAGACAACAACCATAAAGAAATTTGAAACTCACAATTGTGTATAAAATCAAGGAAAAAATCGTTAGTCTGATTTGTTGAGGTTTTAATCATGTGTGCCACTTTTGAGAACATGTGTGAAAACATTGATTAGCGCCTGTTTTATTTTCCATGCAAGGTCCTTTTACCTAAGTTTAAGACTTTTGTGAACTTTACTCATTAAAAGGTTAATTACATTTCCATTTGAAGTCCAAACTAGATTAATTTGAGATCGTTGCAGAATAAATTCCTTTTCTCCCCCTCGAATTAGCATATATTTTGTGAAACCTTTTTGTACATTTTAATTCGAGAGATCATAGAAGTTTTTGAAAATGAGATTTTAATCCGAATGATGTAGAAACATTTTATCCTTGTAGAATTATGATGAGGTGTGCAAACTTCATGATAATGTGAAAATTTTTCTCCCCCTCAAAACATGTTCCGTTTTTTAATGAAGGAACATAGTTTTGAAGCTACGAGGTTTGTACACAGAGAAAGAAGATTTTTTTTTTTTTTTTTTTTTTTTTTTTTTTTTTTTTTTTAAAGAAAAGAGTTAGATGTTTGACTCTCTTAGTTTTAAAGAAAATTTTTGCAAATCATCTGGAGTCAAACACCACATACCAATATGGTGAACTAAATCAACAAACCTTGATGGAGGTAATTATCTCGCATGTGAGCAGGATCCAAATTGCGTGTAGACGACTCAGTAATGTCAGGAATGAGTTGAGCCGGTGCAAACGGATTAAAGAACGCTTAAAGAACGCCTCTGGGTCATGCTCTGCGGTTTGTGGAACTGATTTAGGTATGGAGTCTTCAGCTGATTGTCGTGAGTTGGACACGGTTTGTTCTGCTGTTGTTGGAGATGCAATTGGAGGACCGTCTCTCCCAACAGTTGTTGTTGTTTGTGAGGTGAATCAGGTACTTGATGGTGATCAAGATGTGCAGCGGAAATTGGTGAGACCTCAGAAAGACGATTTTCAATCGTATCATCAAACAATGGAGCAAACAAGGTTTCCACTTCTTTATGGGTGAGAGACAGTGGTTCAGCCGAAGAATCCGGAAAGTCCAGACGGTTGGATGCGGGTCCTAAGCTGTTTTCCTCAGAAGCCATTGTTGAAGTGCTTTTAAACGGTTGCTTGCGGGTCCTAAGCTGTTGTACTCAGAAATCAATACATTAAGCTCGGGTCCGAAACTGATTTGTTCCGAAGCCATCCCTGGAGAATCTGTAAAGAAAGAAAGAAGAGACAAGAAAACAGAGAACAAGGATCCCCAAGAGTAAATGGGTTCCAGATGTTAGAAGCATAAAGATATAGTGTCAATTATCTTCTTGACACTCAAACACACAATTCCGATGGTTTTCATTCTAGTCTCAGAGGTAGAAGTTGTGGAGATCACATTAGTTTTGGTGCAAATGTCTAAAATCTTTCCTGTAGGAATCCACCTAAGACCAATTGATTTGAAAATTCTACCCGTGGGTACCCACCTAATGTTAGATCTAGGAGATGTTTTCCTTTTAGATGCAGTGGTAGCATCCCTTGATTGAGAAAACCTATATCCTATATTGATCCAGTTCTTAGGTTTTTGACTTATGACTTTTGGTTCAACGGGTTTATTTGTCTTAGTCGATTGAGCCTTTTCAAGTGAATTTCCTGTTTGAAGATATTTTAAAGCATAGACAACATGATTATTTAAGCAACTACTCTTAGATGCTAGCCAATTCCTATTAGTTTGTTGAGTACTTTTAGGTTTTGGTTTGCTACTACTAGCAGTGTTCTGTACTACAGTGGAAGGTATCACACAAGGTTTTGAACCTAGAATTCCATCCTTTTGAAGTAGCGCCTTTTTCCTAGCCTTTTCTAGATCATAGTTCTTGCACATGTCATATTTTCCATAAGAATCTTTACTTTTAATGCTTTTTTTAGACACTGTTTTCGAACTAATCCTAGATGAGCCAGGCATAATCACGTGTTGAGATTTAGCAGACACAGATGCATTTCCCTTAGGCCAAGAATGTGGAGTGACTGGTTTTGTCAAATTGTTTTTCTCAACAACTTGGGAGGTAAATCGAGGTTTTAAAAATTTAGGTCGTTCAGATTTAAATGTAGTTGGTTGTCTAACCACTGATTGTTTTCTGTTTCTTTGAGAAGCCAATTTCCCCAAGATTGATGGTTTTGCAAACTTAGTATCCACACTCTGGCCAGTCAGTCTTCTTAATTTGTTTTGCAATGCAGCATGTGCAAACACCTTTGCTTGAATTTGACCTTTTAAAAGCTCATTTTCTTTAACTAATGTATCCACACGTTTACTTTGTTCATTCGAAAATTGACCATTGTTGCCCGAATTTGGAGATTCGTTTTGCAATTTAAGTTCAAGCGAGATGCAATGTTCCTCAAGTTTTGAAAAATCTTTATGAAACTGGGCAATGGTCTTTTTGAGAAGATTGTTTTCAGACTCAAGAGTTTGTTTTGATGTTTCAGTCATTTGATTATCAGGTAATGACTCAGACTCAAAACGTTTGCCTAGACATTGGACAACATTCTGGTCAACCTCTCCTTCATTTCTGAATTCAGGTTGCTCAGATTGTTGTTTCTCATTTTCAGGAAGTATATGATCAACAGTAGATTGTACCTCAATCATTTGCTCTTTGTCAAAGTTAGGTTCTGTGTCATAGATGGGTATGACATCTTCCTCATCCATATGTCCTTTGTCAAAGTTGGGCTCTGAGTTATATAAGGGTGTGATCTCTGCACAGTCTGCATCTATATCATTCCCCAATCTGCTGCTGTCGTCTTGCTCTTCTGATTCTGTCCCATTGCTTTCCATGACAACCAAATTAGCTTCCAATACATTAACTTTATAAACTTGATCTTCTTGAATCTGCAACTTCCTTTTATTAACCCTTTTTTCATACTCTTGTCTGTGAAGTACTCTTTCAACAATTGACCTCTCTATAACATCCAGGTGTTGGAGCAAAATATCTTTAAAGGTTTGAGCCTCAATTCGAGTGTATTCAAAAAAATACTCGCTTACCACTTCACAGTCATAACTGATGAAATGTTGAAACTGTTCCTTGAGAACTCTGAATGCGGCCTTGGATTCATTCTCGTGAAATTCTTCAGTTGCAAGTTGCTTTTCAAGTTGATTCACATTGTTGAACATCGTATTAGTGAAAATGTCAACTTTTTCTCCAAAGAGGTCTAGAAATACACGTCTAAATAGACACTTGGAACGAGTTTCTGCTAAGTCTTTGTTTGAGAGAAGCTGAAGGTGTGACTGAAGTAATCTAAAAGATGTCTTGCATTTCTCATTGGTTAATTTCCCAAATGGATCTTCAGAATCATCATAATCATGCTCTGGGCATGTATTATTCAGGTGAAATTCCTGCATGTTTGCCATTAACATCACATCTGCTGTATCGGCTTCCAAATCTGTTGTATTGGATTCCAAATCTGCATATTCATCATCAGATGGAATATCTCCCATGACCCTTAGCAAAACAGCATTGAGATTACCCTCTTCAACTTCCATTTGACTAAGTGTGGCATTGTATTCAACATTATCGTCAAAGAGTGGAGTTAATCATAATCTTGATCTTCCACATCTGCAATATTTTCTGTATATGCCAAAAATGCCATGCTCGGTTCGATAAGATCTTCTTCATCATCAGAATCTTTCATTGTGTTTAAGCATTCAGAAGTTGAAGTCATAGCGCCATTGCCTTTCTTAGAAGATACTTGACTAAGCTTCACTAGATTTTGCAGAAGAGATTGCACATTATTATGTAGTGTTGCAGGATGGTACTGTGGAATGAAGAAAGGCTCAGGTGCATTCGGAGGATTGAAGAAGAGACCATTTGGAGTGTGAATTAAGGATCCATGGTCAACAGGTGGAGTTGGTGGAGCAGGGAGAATGGTCTTCAGTGGATTCATGCTTAAGCAAGATTCAAGAATTTGCTTCATTCTGAAGTGATGAAGTTCTTCTGTACGATGCATAGCTTCAAGATATTTCCACATTTCATAGGCACTAGCTTGAAAGTCCATATTCATGTAAATTGAGTTGGGAAGTGCTAGTGTCATGAACCATGCAGCTTGTTGGTCAGCATCGTACTGAGCAAGTTCAGTAGCATTCAAATCTTCATCCGTTTGTAGTCTGATAATCCCTGTTGAGTCAGCAAGAGATATCATTTTGTATGGACCATCTTGAATGGATTTAAGCATGAGATCTGCAGCAGGACGATATATGAGCCATAGTAGAAATCTCCGTTTCCAAATAGTATATGTTCCTGGTAGCAACATTGGAGGCCGTGATTCATCGCCAAAGAACAGCACATGATCAATGAGGGAGCTGTGACTTTGTTGTTGATGATACCGTTGCTGATGAGAATATTGGTGAGGAAGGTAGTTGGAAGAAGGTCCTGTTGCTGATGACTGTTGCTGATGAGAATATTGGTGAGAAAGGTAGTTGGAAGAAGGTCTTGTTGCTGATGACTATTGCTGATGAAAATATTGGTGAGGAAGGTAGTTGGAAGAAGGTGATTGAGACGTTGTAGATGACATTGCTCTCCCCCTTGATTGTTGCGACGTAATCGAAATAATCAAGCAAAATGTCACACGCAAGGTCGAAATAGTGAATTCAGATTTTCCCTCCAAAAATTATTTGAAAAAAAATTTATTTCCCAAAATTTGAAAAACACTATGAAATGCAATTATAAGGTTGCAAGAAAAAATTTGAGTTTCAAAAATTTTGCCACCAAATTTCACTGAAAAAATTTGAATTTTGGCCTAAAAATTTGAATTTTGAACGTTTAGTCTACTGTAGAAAATAAATTTTACTCAAAAAATATATATATTTTTTTTGAAATCAAGAAGAGAAAGATAAGAAGGAGAAACTTTGAAAAGATGAGATGATGTGATTATGTTAATTTGGATCTTTAAGGATAAGTAAAGGTTTTAGTTTTAAGTTGATTAGATAACTTGAAAAATTTTGTGTTCTAACTCGGTATTAAACTGAGTGAAGCTTAACTCGGTATGTTATTAGGTTCTGTCTTAACTTAACTCGATGGTTTTCAAACTCGGTATGTAAATGAGAAAAGTTCAAACTCGGTATGTCATGAAATTTGTCAAACTCGGTATGTAATGAGAAAAGTTCAAACTCGGTATGTCATGAAATTTGTCAAACTCGGTATGTTGATTAAATTTGAGCAGAGTTTCCCTTAGTAAGTTACCACAAATAACCTTACTCGATGAACGATAAGGTAATAGGCTATCTCGCCAAACGTAAGTCCAAACTCGGTAAGTATTAATATCCTAACTCGATGAGATATAAATCCCAAACTCGGTATGTATTCAAACTCGGTAAGGTTGAAACTCGGTATGTATTCAAACTCGCTAGAAATTCAAACTCGATAAGTTTTGAGAAAAAAACCTAACTCGCTAAGACTAAATATCCTAACTCGCAAGCTTTTAACCCAAACTCGGTAACTACCTAACTCGACAAAATATCCAAACTCGCTATGAAGGCGATGAACAGTAACCGTTTTGACACAAAATCACTTTTAAAAAACTAGTTTTTCTACCAAATCAAACCTAAATCAACCTATATTATCCCTTGGCGAATGATACCACTTGTTAGGTCATGATTTTATAACATAATCACTTAGAGATCTAGAGAGAGAAAGAGAGTAGAGAGAGAGAGAGTGGAAGGAACCCTTAGAATGAAATGAAAGAGATGAAATCACTAGAGAACCAACACCTCTCAAAGGAGAGGTTACATAGTATATATAGGGAAGGAGTAGGGCAACACTCCCTTCCTCCCTATCTAATAAATAGAAATGGGCTTAAGGCCCATGGGCTTGCTACATAAGCCTTAAGATTAAATAAACATACAAGCCTTAGCAACCTATTACAAGTAAATGACCGAGACTTGATAAATAGTAAAACTACGTTCCCAACAGTCTCCCCCTATTTGAATATACAAATAGCCTAGGTGAAACATGTTGTGGTTTTTGGTTATCAGGTTATGGTTTTGCTTTTTCAGGTTCAACGAATAAGTTCAGTGAGTAGGTTCAGTAAATGAGGGGTAGTGGTTCTTTTCAGCGACCTGGTTCGCTAAACTGGTTCGGTGAGAGAGGGCTCAGGTCTGGGGTTCAAAGACCGGGGTTCAGGGATAGTTTATAAACCATCAAGTTCAGGGAATAAGGTCCAAGGGGTTCAGTGGCCTGAGTTCATGACAGGTTCAGCGACCTGGTTCAGTGACCAGGGGTTCAATGACAAAATCATAGGATTTAGTGACTGTGGTTCAATGAGTAAGTAGGGTTCAGTGACCATGTTCAGAAAGTGGGTTCAGTGACATGTTTCAATGAGAGGGTTCAGTGAGCGGGGGTTCAGGGTCAGTTTTAAACTCCTGATTCATTTAGAGCCTGATAATACCACACTGACTTGTGTTTTTACTTCAAGAAAAACATACTTCCAAACCCATAAGAATCTCAAACATCGAAAACACACTGAAACATTTTTCAGTCCCTGATAAGAACATTTTTCTCAATATACTTCGCGACCTACTGAAGTTCACCCTCATTTCAGTCCCAATCCAGCTACAACTCTCTGAATACAACCCTGCTCCAATACTCTTAGCATCATATACCCACTAATGAGCAATCTTCTAGCCTGATTATATCAGACCTACTATCTTTCTCAGCTACTTCCTTTGAGCTTGATTTTTCAGGGACACTGCTGAGTTATACCACAACTAATAGAGGAACTATTCAATTCTTAGCTCCCTGAGTTTTTTCATACCCACGATTCAGGTTCTACCTGATTCATTTCACCACTTGTTCAGTCTCAGCCCAAAACTCATGTTAATACACCCTGATTTTCAGACCCAGATTCAACCCAATCAGGATTAGCCTGAACATCTCATAAACACTTATTAAGCTTAACTCCATCACCCACTAATGCTTTTAGTATCATAACTCTGATAAAACTTACTTATAAGTCACCCATTTATCATCATCAGCTTTTCCGTGATGTTTACCAATTTTCCATCTCATCCCCAATCTGTTACAACAACCCTACTTCATATCATGCTAATGAAACCAGATCTTAACATGAATCTTGATCAACCCATTTTTATCTCAACTTCCCTTAAATTAGCAAAAATCTAGTATCATTCAAAACAACAAAACCAATATCACCAAGACTTCCCTACTCCTCTTTCCATCACTTTCAGCTGCAAGCATTTGACCATGGCAGTTAAGATCGATTGGTTTATCGATGTGGGTTTAGTAGTTCTAACAGCCACTGCTGCTGTCAGAAGTGTATGTATTTGGTGAGTGGGGTTATGATTTTAGCAATTTGGTTTTGACTTTGGGTTTCCGGTGTCAACGAGAGTCTACCGAATCAATATGTACTCTTAGAGAAGATTTGGAATGAGATTTACGTGTTCGTTTTTTTTTTCTTTTTTTTATAATGAGTTTTTAGATCTGTGAAGTTATTTGGGCAGGTTTGATAGAGAGTATTATGGGAAGATGATAATGATTTTGTGTTGGTGATGGTTATGGTGAATCTGTTTTGTTTTGATTTGTGGGGTTAGATAAATATCTATTTTTTTTAACGATCTTGTGAAAGGGGTGAGTTTTTGATCGGTTATGATTTTTCTTTGTGTGAGTTGGTGATGGTGACGGATTTGTGATAAAGGTGGGTGTGTGGTATGTGTTAAAGGATAAGATTTTTGTGAATAAATGATGATCTGTGTTTTGTTGATTTAATAATCAGTGGTGGGTTTTTGTTTGGTTATTGTCAAATATCAGTGTGCTCCTCCCCTCAAAAATTGCTATTATAGTAGCAGTTTTTGAAGATATTTTCACACTTATTTTTGACACTGAAGAATATAATTAGTAGTCATGAACGGATCTAAATCATAAGAATAATCCACCCACTCTGATACCACTTGTTGGTCCAAAGAATTGAGTAAATCTTTATAACATTAAGAACAAATTCATTATTCATGATTATGAAAACTTAAAGAGCGGGTGTGGGGGGGGGGGGGGGGGGGTAAATACGTTACCGTTTAAAAACTTTAAACTTGTTGTATCAAATATTCAATCAAGCTTGCCATAATATGAAAAATGCTAATTATAGTCTTATGACTAAAATAAAGCATATAGTAAAACAAGTTGTCACACAAGCATAAACATCAAGCCACAAGACAAATAATAATATGGTGCAAGTATAAAAGTAAAGATAAAAGAAAGTGCAAACCGGACACGATGATTTTGATGCGTGGGAATCGCAACAGGCTTTACCTCTCGAGGGATCTCGAGAAGCTTACAACCCCCACCAGGCAGTGTACCTGATCGTTGTAGTATAGTATAGTGACAAGTACCGGGGTATTGATCGTTCAGCTTGGGAATAGTGTCGCTAGGATTAGAAAGCCTAAATTACTAGTTCTAAAGGTGAGGGATGATTATTTTTGTCTTTTTATGTTTTTATGAAAGCAAGTAAAATCTCGGGTTTTGAAAGAGTGGGCGGAATTAGTTGCTATTCAACTAACCCAAAGCTAAGATGCAATTAAAATAAAATACTAAAAATGAAATTAAACTAATTAAACTAAGGTTGTGAGCAGTAATTGGAGAAAATGTGTTTACTTAGACTTCATTACTCCCTAGATATCTTTTACACGTTAATTACTTGTTATAACTGCATGGATGACGGATCGTATTCCTTAATACCATTCATGGGGTGGCATACATAACTCCCCAATTCTATGAGCTCTTATCTCCTCCTACACCATGACCCAGCACAACTATAGGGATTGTAAACAGTGGCTCATGCATTAAATACAACCAATAAAGACCTAGTACGCCTCGGTTCATGTTTCTTAAGACGTTCAAGCATGTTACCATTTGGAGATCTGCCAGTTTTCTTAAGCCTAACATATAAAATCATTCATCCACAACAAGAATAAACAAGTAATCAACACATAATCAATATCTAGGTTTCATTAGATCTAAGCAAACACAAAAGAGATCTAGCCTAGCATAATTGAATTGAGACAAGAACAAGATATAGACAACCAACACATAGACATATTGATTGAATTAGAAGAACACTTATCTCAATTACAATACAAGGTATCAAGGGTTTGGAACCCTTGAAAAACCTGTAAAAGATGCACCAAATTCGTCTTTAGGGTTTCACCAAAACTTCTCCTTTTAATGTAAAAACTAGAAAACTATATATAGGAAAACTGGGCTGACGGCGTCAAGACAACCATGTGACACCGTCACCTCGCCGCCAAATACTTCCTCGGACGGCCTTGATCTACTTATGACGGCCTGTGTGACGCCGTCACCAACCACGATATTTTATTCTTAGCCTTTTGACGCCGTCAGGATGACTTTTGACGCCGTCATCAACTACGGTATTTTATTCTTGATGTCTGACGCCGTCAGGGTATAACTCTTGACCCCGTCACCTAGTGTTTCCAGCATGGAAAATTGATACTTTGCCGTTTTCTTCACTTTTATGCTCCAAAAACGTCCAAAATGGCTTCTTTTCCAGAATTCACTCTCCAAGTACCTAAAATCACAAAAGGAACGATTTAGGGCAATATTTGATCAAATAAAGTCGGATTCGGGCTTAAATGACCCCCTAAAAACGGATCATTTTTCGCCTCATCAGATTTATAGTGGTTCGGTCACGGAGCTCCTCTTCGCCCTACTCCACTCCCCGAGTACCCAACTCAAAAGTTACTTCACTATATCAACAAGCTTTTCTCGGTAGAGAAAACCTTACAAACGTCGCCTACACTTTTTTCGGTACAAAGCTAAATATCGGGTTCTAGTCCGAGGTAGAACCAACCTAACGTTGGCGATACAATATTTTCGACACTAAGCTAGATGTCAAGTTCTTTTACAAAGGTACAACCACACCCGTTATGTTTTATGGCCCAACATAAAAGCCTTGTATTTTGTGGCACAAACACATAAACCATCTAATCTAGTTTGGTGAATATATTGTGATGGTACAATGATGATCCATGACACATAAACCACCTAATCCATTGATAAGAATCCTTCAATGGATGAAGATCACAAGTTCCATAAGCTTTTTGTAATAGATCGTCATATATGTATGCTTGTGGTGGATGATGACTCAAGATCTCTGAGCTTTCTTCACAGGATCATTTCGTGAGTATGCTTACAACATAATGAAAGTTAGAAGCATTATGATCATGATAATTAGGGTGATTAATTTATGTTACTACTTATCTAAATGTATGAAAACATTATAGAGAGAATATATGTTGAAGTGGTGAGGAAATGAGTGAACAATGAGACGCTATTTATAGCCATTTAGCTTCAGCAACCCACAGATCACACGGAGCCAAATAAAGGGTTCCGCCCTTTATACTTTTTTGTTTCGTGGTCTCTTGATAGAAAATCTACAAAATATTTAGAAATCTTTCCAAAATCTACCTAAGATCTTTCCATAATCTTTACAAAATCTTTCCAAAATATTTTCTAAAATCTTCTAAAAATCCAAGTAAGATATCATCTTAGATTTCCAAAATCTTTGTAAATCTTTTTCAAATCTTTCCAAAATATTTAAATGATCTTTCCAAGATTTTGATGAAACTATGCATGAGGTAATAAAACCATTTTCATTTTGATTAAAATGTAAACAAAAGTTTGTTTGTAAAATGTATTATTTAACTAGTTAATATATGTTTAACAAGTTGTACCATGTTAGTTTATGTGTTACTAAAACTGTTGAAATTCTTATGCTATTATAGGACTTAAGTAATTATGTCATTAAGATCATTTTAAGAAGTATGTAAACACATTTGTCTTAGTTGGACACCTAAAGTGCACTTTGTTACATAATGTGACACTTATCCTATTGGACACTTAAAGTGCACTTTGACACCTAAAATACTTAAAAACTCTAAAAGTAATTTAAACATTCTAAATAGTTTGTTAAGGGGTTTGATCACAATGCATCATAACAAACATGTACGAACCTGTGTTGTGGCATACGAGGACTCGAGACGTTGAGTGGTGTTGAATGTATGTTGAGACAAAATATGATTACGAGTAACTTGTATATTTTACGTTATGTATCAAGTTAGATGTTGGTCATCAATCAAAATAAACGAGACTGTATAGATTAAATATCGTAATATTTGCACTAAAAATGATGAACAATAATTACAAGATTACTCAATACCCACTTGACTAACTAATGACATCTTCAATTTCTTTAAGGGGATACTTGCGGTATACTATCCTCATTGAATGATAAATAAACTCTCATTGATCCAAGCTAAGCTTGAGATTCAATGAGAGGATGATCCTATCAACTAATACTAATTATTATTTTGTTTGTTTAGAATCCATACTATCCCTATTACAAACTAAACATATATATAGGTAAAAATACTAAGACACCATGTGATGGTTGGTGAGATGTCATGCATCAAGTGGTCCCTCATCATCTTCCTCTTTAGAAAAAGCATCAACCATCCTTTTGAAATAGTCATAAAAAAATATTCCAACTCTTATGGCAATTTCTTGTACTTTGTCTGACTTTCATTTTTGAAAGTTCCCACCCATATTTTTCAGTCAGTTTGTAGAGATAGCATCTTCAGGGTCACTGAGACATTTGTCAAATCTCAGTGACACTGGTCTTGTTTGTAGCTCATATAGTTTACTCACTGACACCACATCAATAAGTAAAGTGTTTCTTCGGTACAAAGAGCTTTAAACAACACTCATTGAATCTGTATCAGTGAGTGACCCACTATTCTATTTAGTGAGTTAGGCTATTTTATTTTCAAAACCTTGCCTGGGTAATTGGGTCAAATTTTTGACCCAACAGACGTTTTTTTAGTACTGCTTATAAGATATGTATGAGATAACTTTTGATACAAGATATGTATTAGATAAGTATAGAAATGATTTGATATACTTAGAAAAGTATTGTAAGCCGTGTAGGACTCCTTGGTGTATAAAAGGAGGTCCTAAGGCATAGAGTTGGATACACAATTTTTACAGAAAAGTTTATGGCTTCAAGGTTTTGTAACCCTGATACTGTGAAGAGTATTCATATTATACATTAATAATATTGAGGCTTATTTTTTTGTTTATTGTGTTACCGTTTCATTAGCAAATTCTTATTAATATTAAAGATTAGATTCCGCATAATCTTTAATACACTCAAACACAGTTTTTATCATAGTTGTGTTAGAGTTATCTAATATAACTAAACCTTAAACAAGCTTAAGGAATTCGACTAACTCCTCAACTGGGATCAGCAAGTGGTATCAAAGCTTGTGATCTAGAAGTTGTGATCTAGAAGAATCTTATTTTATACACAAGATCTTGCTGGAAGATATGGATGAAGATTCTACACACATGGTAGCTGCATCCAAAGTTTTCATGCTCAAACATGGTGAGTATTAGATAATACTATTCACTTTGGGAAGTCATAGAGATTGGTAACACCTTGCCAAAAACAAAAGAAGTTGAAGGTGTTGTGACAGTTTTGCCTATTGCAACTGCTGAAGAGAAGGCTCAGAGAAGATTAGAGGTGAAAGCTAGAAGTACGTTAATGATGGGCATTCCTAATGAACATCAGTTAACTTTCAACTCTATAAAAGATGCTAAGTTGCTGTTGGAAGCTGTAGAAAAGAGATTTGGTGGGAATGATGCTACAAGAAAGACAAAGAGAAATCTCTTAAAGCAGCAATATGAAAACTTCTCTGCACTAAGCTCAGAGATGTTTGATCAAACTTTTGATAGGCTTCAAAATCTTGTGAGTCAGTTGGAGATTTTGGGAGAAAAGCTTTAACAGGAAGATGTAATCAAAAGCTATTAAGAAGCTTGTCACCTGAGTGGAACACACATGCTGTTGTGTGGAGGAATAAAGCTGATTTGGATAATATTAACATGGATGATCTCAAAAACAATCTCAAGGTGTATGAACCAGAAGTTAAAGGGATGTCAAGCTCAAGTTCAAGCACACAAAACATGGCTTTTGTGTCCTATTCAAATAACAACACTAGCAACACTACTGGAGAAGTTAATACTGCTCATAGAGTTTCTACTGCTAGCACTCAAGTTAATGTTGCCCACTCTACAAATATTGATAACTTGAGTGATGTTGTTATTTGTGCATTCTTAGCTAGTCAACCTAATTGTCCTCAACTTGTACATGAGGATTTGGAACAAATTCATCCATATGACATTTAAGAGATGAATTTGAGATGACAAATGGCCATGTTGACTATGAGGGCTAGAAGTTTTTGAAGAAGACTGGAAGGAAGCTTACTGTCAATGGCAATGAGAACATTGGTTTTGACATGTACAAAGTGGAGTGCTACAACTGCAACAAGAGGGGACATTTTGCTAGAGAGTGAAGAGGTCCAAGAAATCAAGACTACAAGAACAAGGAAAGCTCAAGAAGGAGTGTACCTATGGAAACACCTACTTGCACAGCTTTGGTATCATGTGACAGTCTTAGTGGTTGTGACTGAAGTGATCAGGCAGAGGAAAGACCTAATTATTCACTCATGGCTTTCTCATCTTCAAGTTCTAACTCAGAGGTATCCAATGATTCTATTTGTTCAAAATCTTGCTTGGAAAATCTCAATATGATAAACTATTAAAAGATTTTAAGAATTATGAGTTACATGTTCAACCTTATAAGACAGGTTTAGAGTCAGTAGAAGAAATACTTGAATTTTATAAAAATAATGAGTTTGTTTATGGGGAAAATATTAAGGGCTTAGAACTTGAAATTCATATAGGAGAAATAACTATTAGAGAGCTTAGGAAGAAGCTTGAAATAGTTCAAAAGGAAAAAGATGGCATTCAACTTAATGTAGATAAACTTGAATATGCATCTAAAAGTGTAAACAAGCTCATAGAAAGTCAGATTGTTGACAATTGCATGAGAGGTTTAGGCTATAATACTATTCCACCTCCCATCACAAGAAAATTCATGCCTCTAATACCTGACTTGTCTTTTACTGGTTTAGGTGAGTTTGTTAATAACCCTGTAGTTGAGAAAAATAAAGCTAAGTATAGTGAAGAAGAGTCTAAGGTAGATAGGAAAAATGATGATGCCCCAATTATTGAAGACTGGGTGTCAGATGATGAGGAAAAGGATGTGTCTCAACCTAAAATTGAAGAGAAAAAAGGTAGGCCTAGTATTGCAAAGATATGTTTTGTCAAACCTAAACAACAAGGAAAAACTGCTAGGAAGACTGTTAAGCATGTTGAGCAAACTAGGCAAAACACTCACAGTCCAAGAGACAATCAAAGAAACTGGAACAATATGATGTCTCAAAGATTAGGAAGTAATTTTGAGATGTTTAATAAGGCCTATTATGTATGTGGAAGCTTTGATCATTTGTAGGTTGATTGCAATTACCATAAAAAACAGTTTCAAAATCAAAGGATGGTAAAACCTGTTTGGAACAATGCTCAGAAGGTGAATCATCAAAATTTTGCTAATAGATCACAAGGTTAAGGTGATAAGATGTGATAATGGAACTTAGTTAAAAAATAGAGAGATGGGTCAGTTTTCTGATGAAGGGTATTTTGAGACAATATAGTGTAGCTAGAACTCCTTAACAAAAATGGAGTTGCTGAGAGGAGAAATAGGACACCAATTGAGGCTGCTAGGACTTTGCTAGCTTATTCTAAGTTGCCAACTACTTTTTGGGCAGAAGCAGTTAGTACTTCTTGCTATGTGCAAAATATAGTGTTAGTTGTTAAGCCTCATAACAAGACCCTATATGAAATTTTCATGGTAGAACACCAACTTTAAGTTTTATGAGACCATTTATTTGTCCTGTTACTATTCTCAATACCATAGATCACTTAGGCAAATTTGATAAAAAGGCTGATGAAGGTTTCTTTGTTGGATACTCTTTGAATAGTAAAGCCTTTACACTCAATTCTCAAGGTTTTTTTTTTTTTTTTTTTTTTTTTTTTTTTTTTTTTTTTTTTTTTTTTGCGATGAAAGGAAATGAAATTGAGTGAAACTAAAATTATGTGTGTTCTTGAGTTTTCTCAAGGAAGGAAAGAAAGTGGAGAGGGATCAAAGTACTAGTGTTTTCTCTTTAAAATGTTTCACTCCAATACTGGGATGAAAGTTTAGGACCCACATTTTCTTCTACTTTCTTTACTTTTCTTTACTCTACTTTCTTTAATTTACTTTCTTCTCTTTTATTCAACTTGAGAACACACTGTTAGAGTATTCAATAGTAGAACAAGGATAATGGAAGAGACATTACATATTAGTTTTAGTGAGAATACACCTAATGTTGTAGGTAGTGGACCAGATTGGCTATTTGATATTGATGCACTAACAAAACAATGAATTATGAGCTAGTTGTTGCAGGTACACTTTCTAATGGTTTTGTAGGTAGGAAAGCTAAAAATGATGCATGTCAAGCTAGAAAGGAGATAGAACCTGTCAAAGATTACATTTTGCTACCATTATCGACTATCGATCCCCCATTCTCCCAAGATCCAAATGATGAAAAGAAGGTTAATGAAGATCCAAGAACAGAAAGTGAATAAAATGATCAAGAGAAGTCGGACAAAAAAGATGTTGGAAAATAAGTTTGAAATTGAATATGACAATGAAATGTTTTATGAGCTTCTTTGGTCCATCATACAACAGATTAACAAGAAGTAAAGTGTTTGGAAGCATTTTCCTGGTGATTATGAAGCTTTAAATGAATAAGCTTGATGATTTTGAAGAAAACTATCAAGTTTATGGGATGATTATTGGGATTAAAAGCCTTCTTGTTGGGATTCTTGTTACTGATGCTCATGTTTGTGTCACTGCTGCTCTTTGGATTTAATGTTGCTCATGAACTTCAAAGAAAAAGTGCTAAGTGTTTACAACTGTTGGTATAAGAGATAAGATTGCTAGTATAAGTTAATACTACTGAAGAACTTCATTGAATATACGCTAAGTTGTTACTACTGTCAGTATAAAGTTGCTACTGCTTGTTCAAAGTTAATGATGTTCATAGTTAAGACTGCTGGTGTCAAAGTTACAATTGTTAGGCTTAAGTTAGTATTGTTAGATGTTTTTGTTAGTATTGCTTATAAGATACGTATGAGATAACTTTTGATACAAGATATGTATTAGATAAGTATAGAAAAGGTTTGATATACTTAGGAAAGTATTATAAGTCGTGTAAGACTCCTTGGTGCATAAAAGGAGGTCCTAAGGAATAGAGTTAGATATGCAGTTTTTACTGAAAAGTTTATAGCTTCAAGATTTTGTAACCCTAATACTGTGAAGAGTATTCGTATTATTCATTAATAATATTGAGGCTTATTTGTTTGTTCATTTCGTTACTGTTTCATTAGTAAATTCTTCTTAATATTAAAGCTTAGATTTTGTATAATCTTTTTTTTTTTTTTTTTTTTTTTTTTTTTTTTTTTTTTTTTTTTTTTTTTTTAATCTTTAATACACTCAAACACAGTTTCTATCATAGTCGTGTTAGATTTATCCAATATAACTAAATCTTAAACAAGCTTAAGGAATTCGATCAAGTGCTCAACTGGAATCAACATACGTGACTATTTTGTAGCTTTTACCTAATAGTATAATGTGTAGTAATATTTTAATAATTTTGTTTTGAAGTTAATAGTGTGACAATTTAGAAATCTATGATTTTGTAATGTTTATGATCTTTCTATTAAATTATATTAAATTTTTAATACTTACTGTATATAATTATTATACTCGAAACGACTTTTTTATTTATAATTTTTTCATTATGTGTTAATATCGATTAATATTATTATGTGTTAATATCAATTAATATTTGGTATAGATTTTTGTTGTACAAAATATTTAAATTTGTTTAACTAAAATAGTGTTTAGGTTGATCTTGTTTAAATTTAATAATTGATATTATATTCTAAACATTATGTGTGTTTGGTAGCACACATAATGACATTGGAAAAATATGTCTCATTATTACATGTAGAATCTTGTATATTTAATTTCATCTTACAGTAACGTGTGAGGTCGTGCTTTTATTTTGATATTTATATTCAAGTTAATAATAATTTAAGGCAAATTTTAAACCCATGCACGGGTTAAATATATAAAAAAGAATAACATGAGTTATTATTGAATGCGGATAGTTACAATAGAGTTTTTTCAGGATATCCTTAATTAATCTAATAAAAACGTAGATATTGATAATATTTATCAGTATATATTAGATAACAACAATATATTGATAATAATATTAATAAATAACAAAAACATATTAATGTATTTTTTGTAAAGAGGGTATAAAGTATAGTGGTATTTAATAAATCTATAAGTTATCGAAAACATGAAAACCGATAAATATATTTCGTTTAAAATTTAACAACTAAAGTTTTATTAATTACCTACTATTTTTTAAGGTTTTGTTTTTACAAAATTAACAAATGTGTTTTTAGCACATATTATAAATTACGCGAAAATTTAATAGTTTGACCAAAGTGAACTACAATTTTGACTTTTGTTTGTCAATAGAAATGTTTAATTTTGCGGTAAGCAAAATAGTGCACTCCTATTAGTCTAATTAAATGTTGTTTGGTTCTTTTTTCAATTTGTGAAACTCTTGTTATATAAGAGATGACAACAAAAAAGATGTGGTCATAATCAGGAATTGATTTGCACACTAATTTTTTTGATTTATACACACCTATCAATGCATTGGACAGTTGTATTATATATACATCAAGCTTTACCTGCTTGTACATATTAGTGTGCAAATAAAAAAGGTGTGTGCAAATCACTCCCCTAATCTAAAAGAGATTTTAGGAGTATCCGCCCATCATGGATTGAAGATAATTATTACGGAGTATACAGTAGAGAAAAGTTTGACGTAAATTATTTTATTTTTTTAAGATTCAATAAACCAATCCAAGCTATTCGTTGTTTAATAATAATAATAATAATAATAATAATAATAATAATAATAATAATTATAATATTATTATAATTATTTTAATTATTATTATTATTATTATTATTATTATTATTATTATTATTATATCCACACACTTTCTGCTTTTTTTTGCTTAAAAAATAGAAAAGCAGTTTTCATTAGCAAGTTGGCACTTTTTTTTATTTTTTTATTTTTTTCTTCTTTTTTTCTTAAGTCTTTTTCCTAAAATTAATTTAACAATATAGCTTTAAAATTTAACATAAAATATAAAGGTTGAAATACATTCTCACCTGATGAACTTTAAATAAGTTTTTGACATGTTATCAAAAATTTTGCTCATTTTATTTGTATAATATGTTATAGTTTTCGTTAGATCAATTGTATATGTTGTTCTTACCGTTAACTAACTTAACAACATGTAATAAATGAACAAAATTTGTCATTTTACCTATCATTTAATTAAATAAGCGAAAATTTTCAAACACAAAAAGACGGTTTATCTTTTTATTTACTTATTTTTATTCATAATCAAATCCAAAAACTTTATTCAGAAGCATTTATTTTTTTATCAGTATAAAAACATTTTTTTAAGCAAAAGTAGAGTAATCTCAAACATGGTACCTTCTGATAAGTAATCCTCTTGGTTGGTAAGAGATTTTAGTTTGATAGAGATATTGGTTGATGGTGTACTTAGACGCTCTCTAACAGCATGCCCATACGTAACCTGAGTTAACTTATAACTCAGCGCCACGTTAGCGCCACGTCGGCTTTACAATTTTAACTTTACTCACAAAAAAACACCACAACAATAACTCAACCTTAACTCAACAACAATTTACAAAAACACTCCTTCATTTAGGGGGGAAAAGTGATTTTTTTTTTTTTTTTTTTACAAACAGGCACCTTAACTCAGCGTTAACTGGGTAACGCCGCGCGTTAACGCCCAGCTAACGCAAGTCAAAACAACAATAACGCAAGGATAACGTGAGTTAATAAGCCTTAACGTGGGGATCCACGTTAGGCATGCGCATGCTCTAATGTAGAGAAAAGTTTAATGTAGATAAGATATTCTCTAAAGATCTAATGAATCAATCTTAGTTATCTATTTTTGATTAAAAAAAAAAACACTTTCATCGTTTAACAAAAATAAATGTATATCTTGCAAACCGTTAATCTTTACGCGGAAAGAATCTTACCATCACGACGAGAATTAAATTATCTATTTATAGAGGAGCTATACTTTCAAGAAACTTTTTTTTCAATTTTTTTTTAATTGTTGAAGTTTATGTCCGGAGAAATCACATGTAATTTGCTATTTACAAATCATATGTGATTTTTGAAATCACTTGTGATTTTTCAAGACTCAAATTTTAACACCAAAATAAAAACTCGAAAAAAAATATTTGTCGAAAATATATCGAAATACCCGTCTACTAAGAAAAAATAAAAAAAATTCTTGTTGCGATGATGTATTTTTTGTTACTTAACGATTTACCATTTGCAAGATTTTTTATTTTAAAACGAAAAGGAATTTTATTAATTGTTATGAAAAATAAATGACTATGATTGATTCATTCTATATTGATCTCTAACTCCTCAAATGTACGTAGCACTACACCAACTTTGATGTTTTTCGTTTGAAATTCCATCTCTGAACAATACACCAAATTTGGTAAGATTTGGCATGATATACTCTTCCAACGAAATTTTACACACCAAATTTTGTGGTGCACCAACTCCTTGCACCAAATCTTTAATTCTAAGTTTTTATCTCTTGTTCCCTTTAATGTGGTTTTAATGTAAAACCGAAGTTATACCACCAATTTTCATGATAAAAGATATGGTTTAATATAGTTTTGTTTTTCTTTGTTTTTTAGAAAGTGAATTTCATTAAGCAAACCAAACGGGCATCTCCAAGCTAGAAATAACCCGCAAAACCAAACGTTACATCATAGGAAAGTAAAAATTACACCAATCCTTCCATTCTATCGACCCCCTTTTATGTGTACCTCTAAACCAAAGATAACCCAACGACTTGACATCCGAGATAATTTGAGCCACATTCGTATCTTTGCTTGTAAAAACCTTCTCGTTTCTAGCTTTCCATATACGCCAACATGTCAAAATAATAATGCCATATAGAATGTCTTGCTTGGCCTTCGATCCCTCCACATGTTTAACAATCTGGAGCACATCATTAGTCGAAAAAACAAAGAAAGGATATATCTTGCACCACGACGTTATTCCATTCCACACTGCGTCAACCAATCTACAAGCAAAAAATAAGTGATCCGAGGTCTCTTCAGCTTCTCCACAAAAAACACACATACCCTCTCCCACATAAATATTCCTTCGTCGAAGAGCATGTAGAGTCGGAATCATGTCCATATTAGCCCTCCACATAAAAATATTACACTTGTTCGGTATCCATTTACACCATGTAAAGCGACTATCATCATCAAGCACATCAGCTCCTTTCAACCATTTCCTAACATCCCTTACCGAGAACTCCACATTAGGCCCATGATTCCAAAACCATCGATCATCTTTCTCATCAATAATTCAGCAACCATTCTATGACAGTTAATAAGCACGTTGACTTCACTACCCGAGGCAGGTTGCTTCTTCCATTTCCAAGTTATACCTCTTCCATGATGCTGAGAACCAATTATTTCATCTACATAACACCATTTATTCTCTTCTAGGCGAAACAAATCAGGATATATGTCCTTTAGCGGCTCACTAGTTATCCAAGGATCGATCCAAAATTTCACCTTTCTACCGTTACCCACAATACCCCGAATCATATTAACAAAACTATTACCTTGTATCCTCAATCGACTACCAAAAGAAACTATTTTGCTCCATGTTCCAGAAAACCGTTTATTGCAAGGAAATGTTTCCCACCTTCTAGCCGAACCATGTACCGCATCAATCACTTTTCTCCAGAGAGCACCATCTTATACACGATATCTCCATAACCATTTTAATAATAAAGCATTGTTACTCTCTTCTAATTTGTTAAGACCTAAACCACCATCATTTTTTGGCTTCGTCACCGTGTCCCAAGAAACCCAATGCACCTTATTTTTTTTCCTCATTTCCACCCCAAAGAAATCGTTTAATAATGACCTCAAGCTTACTAATCACGGCCACCGGAGCTTTATATAACGAGAAGTAATATGTTGGGAGATTTTCTAGCACCGATTTAATGAGAATAACCCTTCATCCTATCGACAAAATACTAGCCTTACATCTCGATAATCTTTTTTTAAACACCTCGACAACCGGATCCCAACTACTAATGTGACTCATGTTAGCACCCACTTGTATTCCCAAATAGGTAAATGGAGTCGCACCCGCTCTACATCCCATATCACTAGCCTGTAATGACACATCATCCATGCTCTTGCCCATCCCGAATAAACTCGATTTATGTAAGTTTATTCTAAGGCAAAAGCACAAATGAAAGATGCGTAGCATCCTCTTCAACGCCTTGAAATTAAACTGAGACCACTCTCCCATAACCATCGCATCATCTGCATAAAGCAGATGTGAAACAATCGAACCACCATTTGGAAGTTTTACCCCATTAAAAGCATCGGTATCACAAGCCTTGCGAATCATGCCTGAGAAAGCCTCCATAACAATTATAAATAGAAAAGGAGACATCGGGTCCCATTGTCTAATACCTTTCCCACATCCAAAATCGAACGTAGGCGAGCCATTAACGAGCACAGACGAACGAGCCGATTCGAGAACCCCCTTAATCCACATACACCACATATCTGGAAACTTCATTTGGCGCATAACCAATAATAAGAACTCCCAATGAACATTATCATAGGCTTTCTCGAAATCGATTTTGAACAAAAATAAATATTTTCCCATCCTCCTTGCCCACGAAAATATCTCACTAATAATTAATGGCCCGTCAAGAATCTACCTCCCCGATAAAAAAGCTGATTGAGTTTCTTGTGTAACTTTGCCCATCACCTTTTTTAGTCTATTAGCAAGGACCTTTGAAATAACCTTGCTAATGACCCCAATGAGGTTAATCGGACGTTATTCACCTAGATCGGTAGGATCACTAACTTTTGGGATCAAAGTAATAAATGATGAGCCCACACCCCGACTAATGATACCAGTCCTTTAGAAATTCTGCATAATACTTACAAAATCATGTGAAAGAAGCGACCAAAATCTCTTCACAAAACGAAAATTGAACCCATCTGGCCCCAGAGCTTTATCACCACCACATTCAAAAACCGCATCCTTTACCACTTTTCCAACAAACGATAGCACCATCTCTAAAACATCATTTTCGTCCAGCTGTTTAAGACCGTAACAATCAAGGTCCGGTCGAACATGAAGGTCTTCAATAAATCGCTTTCTGAAAAAACTACAAACTTCTCTTTTCACTTCTGAAGGTTTAACTATCCAATTCCCATTAACCATCAAACCCGGAATATTGTTAGACACCCTCCGTTTATTAATCATACCATGAAAAAAACTTGTGTTCTTGTCACCCTCTTTAGCCTAACGAACCCACGCTTTTTGTCTCATGTCTTTAGCTTTAAATTCTTCCAACTCCTTTAATCTCTTCTTTGCTTCCACAAAAACCCATTGTTCCACCTCAGTCAAATATCTATCCTCAACCATAGCATCTAACTCAATCAGTTCCTAGTTCAAGTTCACATCTTCCTCAGCTTCTTCGGTCCCGTTAGTCTTCCTCCATTTAACAATCTCTTGGCGAAGCAATTTGAACTTATTCATTAAAACTATATCCAGAGTCCCACAGCCGCTAAAATCCTTCATTGTCTGATCGACTAAGCCTTCTCGATCCGAGTGAAGCAGCCACGAGTTATAGAAGTGAAACAGTTTGGCACCATAATTCTGAACTTCCACCTTCAGTATCTGATGCGTGGTTTTGCAACCTTGCAAAAGGTTTTACCTCTCAAGGGATCTCAAGAGGCTTGCAATTCCCACCAGGCAGTGGTACCTGACCGATGTAGTATAGTGTAGTGGCAAGTACCGGTGGATTGATCATTCAACTCAAAAAATAGTGTTCGCTAGGGTTAAAACTTAATTAAACTAGGTCTAGAGATAAGGGATGATTCTTTTTGTATTTTTATATTTTATGTAAAGCAAGTAAAAATCTCGGGTTTTGGAAGAATGGGCAAAATTAGTTGCTAGTCAACTAACCCAAATAACTACAAATGCAATAAAAATAAAATAAAATGACACGAAAGTAAATGTGGAGAAAAACAATAATAAGAGAAATGTGTTTACTTAGATTTCACTACTCCTTAGCTATCTTTTACTAGTTGATTAGTTTGTTATAATTGCATGGATGACGGGTTATATTCCTTAATACCATTCGTAGGGCCATGTACGATCTTCCCTAACTCTATAAGCTCCTACCTCTTCCTATGTCGAGCCGACTACTAGCTCCTAATATGGCCTCCTTAGTAGTTACTCATACATTAAATACAACCAATTAATCGTAGTACACATTCGATTCATGTTTCTTAAGAAGTTCAAGCATGTTACCAATTGGAAGTCTGCCAGTTTTCTTAATCCTAACATCGATATCATTCATCCACAACAATTATAAACAAACAACCAACCAATAATCAATAACTAGGTTTCATTACATCTAAGCAAACACAAAGAAAACCTAGCCTAGCATGTTAATGTAAAGACAAGCATAAGATAGAATTAAACAACATATAGACATATTGAATGATTATTGGAAAACTTATCTTCAATCAAACATGGATGAAATAAGGGTTTGGAACCCTTAAAAGTAAGGTAAAATTTGTGCTAGGGTTTCTCCAAAACTATCCCAAAGTTCTCCTCTCTAACAAATGAAAAATAGAAAACTGTATATAGATTTTTGGGTCTGACGGCGTCACGTTATAGGTCTGACGCTATCAACTCGCCACCATAAAACTCCACGAACTGCCTAGATTCAGATCTGACGCCGTCCCGTGTTATCCACCTCTTGGGCGTCTCTTGTAATTTGAGCGTGACGGCCTTGGTGACGCCATCACGTGTTAAATCTCCAAAATATTCTGGCGCGTCACGTATATTTAATTATCCACCTCTTTGTCCATGAGTGACGACGTCACATACAATTCCTGACGCCGTCAGGTACCAATTTCAGCATGATTTGGAGACTTTGTCATTTTCTTCACTTTTTCGCTCCAAAAACGTCCAAAATGCTTCCTTTTTCAGATTTCTTCACCGAAGTACCTAAAATGATAAAAGGAACGATTTAGGGTAATAATTGATCAAATAATCTCGAATTTGGGCTTAAATGACCCCCTAAAAGCGGTACACTTTTTGCCTTATTAAATACCTTTACACTTGAGATTTGCTTGTCCTCAAGCAAATGCGCTTTTATTCTAATCAATATACAACAGTTGATTTTGAATAAAATTGAAGGGTAGAAACTGTAATTTTTCCAAAGATCGAGGTGTAAAAGTGTAAAAAGTTATAACAAGGACTAAAATGTAATTATTTTTGATCAGAGGGTAAAAAGTGTAACTTTATTAAAGTAAAAGGTAAAATTTGGACAAAAATATTTTATTAGATAATTATTTTGTATAATTAAATCTTGTATATATAATTACATATATATACTTTGTAACTTAAAAATAAATATATAACTTTACTAAAAATATTTTATTATAAATATTTTTCATGATATTATTTTCACAAAGGAATTAACATTTATTGAACACCGGTTCGTAACAAGGATACAAATAACTACGTAAAGTTATTTTGGAATATATTAAGACACCCGAATGGTTATCACCGTAAACGAGACATATCCCATGTCATTTACAAATCAAATCTAAGACACCGATGACAATATATATATAGGTTGCAAGTCGGAGGAATTTCATTGCTAGTCGTAGCAGTACACCATCACTTTTGAGCACCATTGTGATTCACACACACCTGTCAGGTGAGTTCATGGTCCCACATTTTAATTGTTTTTAAACCCCGTGGGGAGATACATGCTATAAATCGAACACAAGTATTTTCTGTATGTTGTTATCACCTGATATTGCCTAAGTTGGCACCTGTGCTACAAGTCCCTCATATCACGAACCTTAATCACTTGCGAGTGAGTGCGAATATAGTTGATAGATCTATTGGAATGGCATCCCACCTCTGTCAAGGTGATCACTTGGCAGGAGGTGTGCTATATTCGAGGTACTATGGAAATTTGGCACACTTCCTGTCACCGAGGGCCCCTTGTCATTTACATCCTCTGTGGTGTAGGTGATTGTTATTATCTTTATGATATGTTGAATCAATGTTAAGGCTTGCGTTTTGTGAGGCTTAGGAGCAATATTTCACCAGTTTAGTCAAGACCTGTCTATCTTGGCTTGTTTATTTCAAATGCTTGACTTGTGTTCACACTATTATTATTTAAACTACTATGGATTCACTCAACCTTTGTGTTGACTTTTTAAGCATGTTTATCTCAGGAAATTAGCAAGCATGGCGGTACGGAGCCGGCTAAAGGGCACACAGGACCTCCCTTTTTATTTCAATAATGATATCATTCTTTACGAACTCATCACTTCTTTTGCGAAACAATTAACATTTTGGAAAAATGTTTGTAACTCTGACTATTTGAGTTTTCATGGAATGATATTGACTATCTTTTGAATTGTTTTCTATGAGTATGACTGTGTACTAAACTGTAATGACCCCAATTAGACTTCCGCTGCTTATCAAATTTTCGGGGTGTTACACTTATCATCATAAAAGTTACACTTAGCAACCTTTAACTTCTCCCTTGTTCCTTTCTTACCTAGGCTTGCCATGGGGGCCCTAAATGGGCTTGCCCATTGTTGGTCTAATCTAATAAAGTACTAGCTTAGTTATTAGTAGCCCGTTATTGATCCCGAGTTACGTAGTCGTATATATAGTGTAAATACGATAAATACAATATATATAATGGTGTCTCTGTGTATAAGTGTGTGACCCCATAGGCTCACATATGTCTAGCCATATAATTATTTATTATGACACGAGCATACTCCAACATGATGTCTCTTTACCAATAGCCATTACTACTGGAGTAGCCAAATGTTTCAGTTCACAAACTATGGTACAATGATGACCATATGATTTTTAGCAAATCATCAGCTATAAACGGATTTGAGATGTCTTTACCTGTAGCCGTTCGCTCAGGACTAGTCAAGTATTTGGTGATAAAATCACCATGGTCAATTGAATACCAAATATGGTTTTCCACTGCCTTTACCACAAGACATACACTTGTGGGCTAGCCAATTATCGGGAATCCATGGTCAATTGACAACCATCCAACTCTCAGCTGTTAAGCATGGGTGAGTTGAGTACCCAATAGTTTTTAGCAAACTATTACAACTATCAACAGATTTAACATGTCTTTACCAAAGCTGTACCCTTTGGACTAGCCAACTATTTAATGGAATAGTCAACATCAGGTAAGCTGATAACCAGAGAAAGTGTGGAAATATCCAACACCAAATCCTGCAAACAACATACACAATACTATACAAATCTGTTAGGTTTTTTTTTTTTTTTTTTTTTTTTTTTTTTTTTTTTTTTTTTTTTTTTAATAGAAAAGAAAGAAATATACAACAAAATACCATACCAATGTCCAATCATCTCAGATATGTTTCAAGATGGACACCATGCTGAGATTGCAGTTCCATTTTAACCAAAAGACTTCTTCTGATAGCTCTAATCAATTGTTCAGCAATATGCATATCTTTCCCAATCACATCAAGAGGAACAATTAGTTTCACCTCCAGTATTTGTTTCAGCACATCTATAGTGATTGGATAGATCACATCTGCCCAGCAATATAAGGTTTTACCAGTGGTAGTGATGATCATATGAACATTGGGAAGAGGAAAATACTTCCAAGAATCAACCACCCAATTCTTCTGACCTTTACAAACATGAAATCTGGTGCCCTTATAAGTATGAGAATCACAGATCACATATAAGTCTCCCAGCAAAAATATACCAATCCTTTCAGTTAGATGAGATTTATAGTAATCTACAACCCATCCATATAAGGAAAGAATATCTTGCCTATCCACCATATGTAAAATTTCACTAAGAAAAGTAAATTGTTTGGTAGAACTATCTTGTCTGTGAAGCACATTGACTTGTCCTTGACCAGTTGGAGACTCAATAAGTTCCCATTTAACCACTCTTTCCCAAACAACAGGATCTTCATCATCAGAATCAAACTCAATAAATGTACTATTCTTTGCTGATTTACCAAGACCTTTAGGAGCCTTCCTCTTCTTAGCAAAAGTCTTCTTCCTAGTACCAGGGGTAGAAGGAGAAGAAGTATCAAGTAGAGAACCATCAGAAGTCTCTTCAGTAGGAACTGGGTCTGAAGCATCAGGAAAAACATTCTTTGGATCTTCAGTAGAAATAGGTTCAGTAGTAGGAACTTCAGGAGAAACAGACTCTGGAACTTTAAGAACACCTGTTGAATCATCAACAGGACCAGAAATAGACCCACCAACATCTGTAGGTTCAGAAGGCTCTACATCTGCATCAGCAGCAACATTAGCAGATGATGAAGTAACAACATCAGTAGATTCATCAACTTGAGTTAACACTGAATGAGAATGAATATGATCCTGAGCAGCAAATGAAGACTCAGTAGAATCTTTGGAAATGTCAGCAAAAGCATCAAGCCTTATCCTCTTAGCAACAGGCTCACCCATAAGTCTGCCATACTTCTCTAAAACATCTGAAACATTAATACCAGATGAATGAAGAATAGAAATGAGCTTATCATACTGTGTAGTTAACTGAGTGTCTGAAAGCCCCCAAACTTTCTTTTGAGTCCATCCTGATCCATACATAGCACACCCTTGGTTCTTGACAAAAGTCCTCAAGTAATTTCTAATCTTTACTTTTGTCCAGGGTTTGTCTCTCATCTCCTTAGCTTTTCTCTCTGCCTCAGCCTTCTTCTGTAGTTTAATAGTTTCAACCATCCTTTTAGCAAAATCAGTCTCACGATAATCAGCTCCAAGTACAGACTTTGCCAAATCAGGTTTAGCAGATACTTGAGTAGCCAAAGTGTCCCACTACTCAGCAGATAAATGCTTAGCAATTTCATCTAGCTCCTTTTGTCTTTCAGCAGGTAGAGTATGAGTGATTGGAGTACCCATTCTAACTAAATCAGCTTGTATCTTGATGAGGCGAAAAATGAACCGTTTTTAGGGGGTCATTTAAGCCCGGAATTGAATTTATTTGATCAAATATTGCCCTAAATCGTTCCTTTTGTGATTTTAGGTACTTTGGGAGTGAATTCTGGAAAAGGAAGCATTTTAGACGTTTTTAGAGCATAAGAGTGAAGAAAATGGCAAAGACTTAATTTTCCATGCTGAGAACAGTACTTGACGGCGTCAAGAAGGAAATTGTGACGGCGTCAGGAGTAAAATCCATGACGACCCAGTGAAAACCTGAAGGCGTCAAGAGAAGGGCATTAAGAGTTAAATTGGTGACGGCCTGAAGATGGACTACACGTGACGGCGTCAAACCTAGATCTAGGCAGTCCGAGGAGTTTATTGGCGGCGAGATGACGGCGTCAGACATTTACTCTTGACGCCATCACCTCACAAAATCTATATATACTTTTCTATTTTTCATTCATTAAGGGAGGAACTTGTGTGGAGAATACTAGGGTCGAACCTAATAAACCCTAGGTCGTTTGTAACAGTATTTTCAAGGGTTTTCACCCCTTGAAACCTTTCATGTTCAATTAAGATAAGTCCTCTTTCAATTCATTCAATATGTCTATGTGTTGTTTGAATATATCTTATGCTTGTCTTGATTTTAACATGCTAGGCTAGATCTTTCATGTGTTTGCTTAGATGTAATGAAACCTAGATGTTGATTATAGGTTGATTGCTTGTTTATAGTTGTAAAGGATGAATGATTTCAATGTTAGGCTTAAGAAAACTGGCAGATCTCCATTGTGTAACTTGCTTGAACGTCTTAAGAAACATGACTGATGTGTACTAGGTTTTTATGATTGTCTTTAATGCATTAGCGAATTCCAGTGATCCTATGATAGGAACTTCTTAGACGGCTCGACATAGGAGTGAAGTAGGAGCTTATAGGATTGGGGAAGTAAGTACGCCACCCCATGAATGGTATTAAGGAATGCAATCTGTCACAACTCACCATTTCAGGTCATTTCAGGTCATTTCCCGAACTTTGGAAAAACACTATTCATCAAACACTATTCATCAAACACTATTCATCAAAACACTATTCATCAGTTTACTATTCATCATTTTTGGTGTCAGTTTGACATTCAGAGAAGCATTCAGAAATTTTACTATTCATGGAACACTATTCATTGCGGGAAAAGATTTCATCATTCACGTGCATTACACATTTCATCGTAAATTTAGTTTACGGATATTCAAATTGGCGTAACCGGATTGGGTTAGGTGCGAATTCATTTCATTAGTGTTGAGAACACTGCATACGGACTGGAGATAGTCTGCATATCATCATAACAGCATTTTCATGTTATACCACTCTCAGGATTTTCAAATTACTATATTCAGTACATTTAACGTTTTTACGTATAAGTAATTATAGTAAACGTTAACACATGGTTTATACACGACGAATATATCTAAATATTCCCACAATGGTCCCGACATATTTTTATATCCATTTTAACATCATAAAAGTTATAACATTCAGTTACCCAGTATTTTGGAAATTTATTTTATTTATAACGTACGCTTATGAATATTACGACGGTTTTCGTGAAAACTAAACAATAATCACCCGATCACTCAGTAAATGTACCCAACATATTTTTAATATGTTTTTAACATTATTATAACTTTATTTCATCCCGGTATACTTCGTGAACGTTTATTGCTATTAAACCCGGTACCCGATTTTAACGAATAACGCGTAATAACACTTAACGCTACACTATATTTTCTAAGTGATCAAAACCGTTTTGGCTACTCCTTTTCACACCCAAAACCGGCCATGTGCCACCCCTTTTAACCATGTGCATTGATTTCCCATTTTAAACTAATAAACCTATATTAACATAACTTTACTAATTTACATAATCATAATATCACTTTTCAACTAAGATCAAAAGTTCATCTTTCTCTTGCTCTCTTCTCAAACCCACGACCCCAAATCAATCTCATTGATCAAGTGATCATTTTTCATGAAGTAAAACACAAAAGTTGTTCATTTTACAAGTCTAATCAAGAATCAAGCAACAAAAACACAAGAACATCAAGCATAATCATCCAATAATCATCTCATTTGGTCAAGTAAGTTTTCATCTTTATTTTTTCATGGATCATCCTATTTTTACATGTATTTCATAAGTATCATGCTAAAAACCATGTACAAGTAGCTATACCACACTTTATTTTGTCTAAAAAGAAACATACAAACCCTAACTTTTTAGTTATGAATCCCCTTGCTCTAATAACTTGGTTAGGAGTCCATGGCACCCTAAGAAGGTGTATGGTAGGATTAGATTAGTCATGTGGTGATTACAAGAGGTTTGGTGATGGTAGAAATTAGTTTTAGACCTTGAAAACTTGATTTGGAACCTATTTTAGACATGCTGTCCCGTTTTGTAAAAATCTGGAAAATCAGTAAACACCAAGGAAACTTTGGCAAAATTTTTAGAAAATACTTTCAAAAACGAATCCGTAGGCGAAAGAAGGGATTAAAAAGAGCTTATAACGAAGAAGTTATGATTTTTGCAAGATTGTTGACGAAAAGTATTTTTCTGAAAATAGTTGCTGTTGGACGTTTTTCATGGTACAAAAAGAGACTTTAGACGTAACCCGGAGGAGCCGAGCTTTCCAAAATATATTACTACATACCAAGACGAAACCGTGGATATAAAGAACAAGTAAAACGGACAAGTAACGACAAAGATATACTCGTTTGAATATCGGCTAAAACCATTTTATAATTGACAGCTTTTATTAAATTTGGCGCAAAAACTACGAAGTACATTTTTGAGTTAGACATAATATCAAGTACCGAGCTTTATAACTAACGTAGTATTAGTTATTATGAGTATGTTTTCATCATTTCAAGGATTACAATCCGAGTATTTCAACGTCAACATGAGAACTTACGTTATATATATATATATAAGTATATATATTATAACTAGCTATTTATATTTTCTAATAGCAATATTTTTCCAAATTCTTGGATTATATATTTTGATAACAACAAGTGTTTTTCAAAGAGTAGAGTGGTATAGGAAACATGTGCATGGACATTCATAACATCATTTCATGATCTAAAGTAGATCGTACATCATTCATATTAGGTTGCGGCTAGTATGCGCGCCTTGTTTTTCAGCTCAGTACATGTTCATGGTACCATCATATTGGGTTACGACAGCAAATTGTTCATTGGTGTTCATTTCATTTCATCACGGTTTCATCAGTTAAGGTGAGTTTTCATAGCCCCGTTTTCAATTCAACATTTTTGATTGTTTTCAAATCCCACGGGGGGAATACATTGCATCAATTATTTCAGTACGAGCCCAAGTATTCAAACATGTACATAGCTTAAGTTACCTTGCCAAGTGCTAAGTCCCCTGTAACATCATGAACCGTTAATTTCAAGTACTAAGCGAGAGTGAGTGGATAGATCTATCGAGGGTGACGCCTCCATCCGTGGTAGTGGATACCAACAGTAAGCGGATGCATGTCATGTCTTTTACATTTGAATGTTTCGGCAGAACATTCGGGAGGGGCATAGAATTTCATCAGTCATAGCTTCGGTGTCATGAGCTTAAGGCTATTGTACAATTTTCACGAGATTTTTATCTTGCATTTTACTTGTGGTGGCCGTACATCAGTACATTTTACAAACCTATGGAATTCACCAACATTCGTGTTGACGTTTTAGCAATGTATTTCAGGTTATTAAGGTAGCTCATGAGACATGCATTTGGACCTTCATGGAGTCGCGGAGTCGACGCGTCTCATCATTATTTCATGCACTTATGTAAACATTTGATCTAGCAGGACTTGTTTTTCATAAACATGCAATACATTTTGGGGACCTCATTTTGTAAACTCTGAATTATTTCAATGATCAAATGCAGTATTTTCCAAACGACACTTTAGGTCGTTCAATGTAACTGTAACTGTGGTGCTATGACAAACACCCCCAGGTATTCCATTCCGCTGCAAGTCAGGTAAATTGGGGGTGTGACAGATTGGCATCAGAGCTAAGGTTATAGCGAACTAGGATGTATCTTGGACCCTAGACTATAACCACATCATCATAGCATCTCATCATTTCATCATAAGTGCATGATCATGATACATGTTGTTTCATACATACCCTGTGCGAGTTATTTATACTCATATTCGTATATGTATATCATTTTATTGACCTGGTTCACAAGTGACATGTTTTCAGATACTCACCCTGACATCCTTTTATCGTATTCCGACATTGAAGATGCCTTGTCATCTTCCACTACCATTATACCACCAGTTGCATTTACACCACCATTAGTACTATTGATTTGCCATAGGAACAGGGTTTTCCTATCATTCAGCCCGTACATAGAATGCCTTTTGGTAGTGTATTCAGAATAAATCTTAATGGACTTATTAGGATGCTTATTGCAAGGAAGATAGTGTGTTTTCTTTCCATCACTAGTAGGGCACTTACTACTCAGGTACTATCACCACCATCAGTTACTTATTACACTATTGGCCTTCCCACAGTGTGTACTTTAGTTTTACCTTTTGGATGTCGCGAGGTAGCGCGAAAGAGGGTAGTATTCCATTCACTAGTACCATCATTGTCATTTCCTTTTCCATTCCCATTTGCTCAGACTTCAATTGTTTCGCAACATTTTAGCATTATCTCATCAGGAATTAGGTTGATTTCGTTTTTGACGAATTAGTAGACTATTACCATTCGACAAGATTCACCCACGTATCCAATACACCATTCAAGCTATTTTACTATCATATGGGGAAACTGTTTTACAGAAAAATTTCTGAAGTAAGCTATTTTATTACCATCCTATACATTGATTTTTCTGTCGTTACACCAAGTATTTACTATTGTTACGCGAAGCAATTTTCATGTTACTTGAAAGAAAACATAAGGATACCATTTTAATAACAATGCGTTGAACACCATCTAAAACTTTTGAGGAAAGCTATGATATTTTAACAAAATCCAACATCGCATCATTAGTCCTCAATTATACATAGCCTGATCACCTATGTAAAATTCAGGAAGGATTATGCCATGAAGGAAATAATTACCTTTTCAAAGGATTGTTAATAACAATCTTCATTCGAAAGCTTTGTAAACAAAGGAACTCTTTCATAAACATCCCTTTTGCCGAACTATCTCTGGATACTTACCCCACCAGTCACTCATTCAGACATTAAGTTGGATTTTCCCATTGACTTTCCTAGAAGAGACTTTCCATATCAATTACATGCAGGATTCCTTTATACAATAAAAGCAATGAAAGGATTACAGAACTACTAACCAGAACTAGAAGTATATACAGAGAGAATTCATAACTCAACAACAATCCTAAGATACTGCGAGACCATCTGAATCACCATCCTTGACTTAGTTGTCAAATTTTATCATTTAAAGGTACTAGCTAGACTGAGCTACAGGATTGAACTCAATATAGATGTCCGCTGGACAACACAATAGAAATACACCAAGCTTCAAATTGAGACTGTAGAGCATTTCATTTAAACATGACCTCATCCATACATAAACTTTCCTGCAGTAAGTTTTCACAAAGTACAATTGTTTGAATCAAGAATATCGATGTAATTTCCTCTAAGGCCTTATGTCACTAGAAATTTCAGATAACCTCACCTTCATACCAAGCAAGGGATCAAACCGGAACATATCTCCTCATCTACATGGGAAAACAGAATAGACATTCATCGACACAACATCAAGTGATACATTCGTCTTGCCAATTACAACGATAAACAATTTCAGGACTTAAGTTAGTCTAAATACCTATGCTTGTAGTTATGCCAGATAACCATCAATAGACATTATCCAACTTCAGGAACTAAGTGTTAGACATCTATGCATTTAAGCGAACATTTCCTATTCTACCATTTTATCCTTGTTAGTGTTTTCACTTTTAAATAAAGTTGATGCGTTTACATAAATCACATACCTTGTGGAAAAATGATTTCTGAAATCCCTATTTTGAACAAGTACGATCCTTTTTGGTCAATCTTTAGCAACACAATGGTACAATGAGGAAAATACATAAACATCAAACTTTGGTAAGCAGTCGTAATCACAACATGCTTGAAAACAGTTCCTATTTCATAACTATTGGATTTTGGATCATCAGGAAAAATATTACTTAGTAAATCATCTGCTCCATTTTCTAAATTCGTTCATTCAGAAAAAGATTTCAACCAAAACTCACAATCGCAAGGCAAATTCCCAGAACCAACTTCCCTACAACATCGCTTATGCATTTAGGATTTGTGACTTGACAATAGAGAATATTTGGATTATGTGATGAAGGAATTAGGAGGAACATCACAAATTGATCACGAATTTCAGTAGTGGAGACCAAACCCAATAGACAAAGAAGGACATATGTCTTATCATCCGTTGGAACAAAACGCAAGGAACCAGATTGTTACCTATATTCTATCCCTTCAGATAACGCCAAGTTCGAAGGACCGAACGTTATGGAATTGGTCACAAGGGTTTATTGTACCCATTTCAGTTATTTTCCTGTTAAGGAAACCGATTCACCTTGGACTTCATGTAATCATTTCAGGATTTCCTTCAGAAACCCATTTAGATGTGAACATCACCTATCACCCTCAGACCGATGGTCAAAGTGACAGAACAATTCAAACATAGGAAAGTATGCTCAGAGCATGAGTGATTGACCCTGTAAATGGTTGGACTAATCACTCAACATAAATCAAATTCATCTACAACAATAGTTATCACACCAACAACGGGAAACTGGCAGAAGTTAGATTAGTACATAACACACATCATTTGGATTGGATATCCTGAACAACAAACCATCCAGATTCAGGTAGGAGAACAAACTAAGTTAAAAGCATTGCCTTGGATTGGCATGATACAAATTGGATAACAAGAAAGGTTGAACCTTTAGCATATTGGACTATTTAAGATTCATTTTAGAATCGACCAACTAGCATACAAATTTGAGTTCTGACAGAATTCAGCAGTATATATTACCAAGTATCACATTTAAAACATTAAGAAGCGCAGACCATCGATTGATGGGCCAAATTCAGAAAAAGCTCAACTCACTAGTTCAGTAGGCATTCATGAGATAACCAGAAATTTTCTACAAGTCAAGAATCAGTTACAAGTTCAATAAGTCGTAAACCATTAAAACTTCAAGTTCTGCAGAGTTATGCAGAAAGTTCTGCCTAGGAAAGGCATGTTATCATTCAGAAAACTTGGAAAGTTACACCAATATACACTGGACCATTTATATTTCAGACAGGGTAGGCCTAGTGGCCGTCAGATTTGAACATTGCCAGAGAACAACAGGATTACATGAACATATTTCACATTTTCAGATCCCCAGAAATGACTTACAGATGAGTCACTCATGATTCCATTGGAAGGGATTCATCCCAAATGACAATCTCAGACCTTGTAAGAGAACCAACAGAAACCATGGACCGTGTGGTCAAACAGTTGAATCAGAGTTGAATTCCTATCGTTAGAGTTCGCTGGAATTCTCGAATATCATCACCTTTTCATCAATACATTCTCAGAGACCAACATAAACTGAACTTCGGGACGAAGTTCCTTTTAGAGGGGAAGACTGTCACAACTCACCATTTCAGGTCATTTCAGGTCATTTCCCGAACTTTGGAAAAACACTATTCATCAAACACTATTCATCAAAACACTATTCATCAGTTTACTATTCATCATTTTTGGTGTCAGTTTGACATTCAGAGAAGCATTCAGAAATTTTACTATTCACGGAACACTATTCATTGCGGGAAAAGATTTCATCATTCACGTGCATTACACATTTCATCGTAAATTTAGTTTACGGATATTCAAATTCGTGTAACCGGATTGGGTTAGGTGCGAATTCATTTCATTAGTGTTGAGAACACTGCATACGGACTGGAGATAGTCTGCATATCATCATAACAGCATTTTCATGTTATACCACTCTCAGGATTTTCAAATTACTATATTCAGTACATTTAACGTTTTTACGTATAAGTAATTATAGTAAACGTTAACACATGGTTTATACACGAAGAATATATCTAAATATTCCCACAATGGTCCCGACATATTTTTATATCCATTTTAACATCATAAAAGTTATAACATTCAGTTACCCAGTATTTTGGAAATTTATTTTATTTATAACGTACGCTTATGAATATTACGACGGTTTTCGTGAAAACTAAACAATAATCACCCGATCACTCAGTAAATGTACCCAACATATTTTTAATATGTTTTTAACATTATTATAACTTTATTTCATCCCGGTATACTTCGTGAACGTTTATTGCTATTAAACCCGGTACCCGATTTTAACGAATAACGCGTAATAACACTTAACGCTACACTATATTTTCTAAGTGATCAAAACCGTTTTGGCTACTCCTTTTCACACCCAAAACCGGCCATGTGCCACCCCTTTTAACCATGTGCATTGATTTCCCATTTTAAACTAATAAACCTATATTAACATAACTTTACTAATTTACATAATCATAATATCACTTTTCAACTAAGATCAAAAGTTCATCTTTCTCTTGCTCTCTTCTCAAACCCACGACCCCAAATCAATCTCATTGATCAAGTGATCATTTTTCATGAAGTAAAACACAAAAGTTGTTCATTTTACAAGTCTAATCAAGAATCAAGCAACAAAAACACAAGAACATCAAGCATAATCATCCAATAATCATCTCATTTGGTCAAGTAAGTTTTCATCTTTATTTTTTCATGGATCATCCTATTTTTACATGTATTTCATAAGTATCATGCTAAAAACCATGTACAAGTAGCTATACCACACTTTATTTTGTCTAAAAAGAAACATACAAACCCTAACTTTTTAGTTATGAATCCCCTTGCTCTAATAACTTGGTTAGGAGTCCATGGCACCCTAAGAAGGTGTATGGTAGGATTAGATTAGTCATGTGGTGATTACAAGAGGTTTGGTGATGGTAGAAATTAGTTTTAGACCTTGAAAACTTGATTTGGAACCTATTTTAGACATGCTGTCCCGTTTTGTAAAAATCTGGAAAATCAGTAAACACCAAGGAAACTTTGGCAAAATTTTTAGAAAATACTTTCAAAAACGAATCCGTAGGCGAAAGAAGGGATTAAAAAGAGCTTATAACGAAGAAGTTATGATTTTTGCAAGATTGTTGACGAAAAGTATTTTTCTGAAAATAGTTGCTGTTGGACGTTTTTCATGGTACAAAAAGAGACTTTAGACGTAACCCGGAGGAGCCGAGCTTTCCAAAATATATTACTACATACCAAGACGAAACCGTGGATATAAAGAACAAGTAAAACGGACAAGTAACGACAAAGATATACTCGTTTGAATATCGGCTAAAACCATTTTATAATTGACAGCTTTTATTAAATTTGGCGCAAAAACTACGAAGTACATTTTTGAGTTAGACATAATATCAAGTACCGAGCTTTATAACTAACGTAGTATTAGTTATTATGAGTATGTTTTCATCATTTCAAGGATTACAATCCGAGTATTTCAACGTCAACATGAGAACTTACGTTATATATATATATATAAGTATATATATTATAACTAGCTATTTATATTTTCTAATAGCAATATTTTTCCAAATTCTTGGATTATATATTTTGATAACAACAAGTGTTTTTCAAAGAGTAGAGTGGTATAGGAAACATGTGCATGGACATTCATAACATCATTTCATGATCTAAAGTAGATCGTACATCATTCATATTAGGTTGCGGCTAGTATGCGCGCCTTGTTTTTCAGCTCAGTACATGTTCATGGTACCATCATATTGGGTTACGACAGCAAATTGTTCATTGGTGTTCATTTCATTTCATCACGGTTTCATCAGTTAAGGTGAGTTTTCATAGCCCCGTTTTCAATTCAACATTTTTGATTGTTTTCAAATCCCACGGGGGGAATACATTGCATCAATTATTTCAGTACGAGCCCAAGTATTCAAACATGTACATAGCTTAAGTTACCTTGCCAAGTGCTAAGTCCCCTGTAACATCATGAACCGTTAATTTCAAGTACTAAGCGAGAGTGAGTGGATAGATCTATCGAGGGTGACGCCTCCATCCGTGGTAGTGGATACCAACAGTAAGCGGATGCATGTCATGTCTTTTACATTTGAATGTTTCGGCAGAACATTCGGGAGGGGCATAGAATTTCATCAGTCATAGCTTCGGTGTCATGAGCTTAAGGCTATTGTACAATTTTCACGAGATTTTTATCTTGCATTTTACTTGTGGTGGCCGTACATCAGTACATTTTACAAACCTATGGAATTCACCAACATTCGTGTTGACGTTTTAGCAATGTATTTCAGGTTATTAAGGTAGCTCATGAGACATGCATTTGGACCTTCATGGAGTCGCGGAGTCGACGCGTCTCATCATTATTTCATGCACTTATGTAAACATTTGATCTAGCAGGACTTGTTTTTCATAAACATGCAATACATTTTGGGGACCTCATTTTGTAAACTCTGAATTATTTCAATGATCAAATGCAGTATTTTCCAAACGACACTTTAGGTCGTTCAATGTAACTGTAACTGTGGTGCTATGACAAACACCCCCAGGTATTCCATTCCGCTGCAAGTCAGGTAAATTGGGGGTGTGACACAATCCGTCATCCACGCAACTGTAACAAGTAATTAACTTGTAAAAGATATCTAGGGAATAGTGAAACCTAAGTAAACACAATTCTCCCGTATATTGCTCACACCATTATCTTAATTTAGTTTAATTTCATTTTTAGTATTTTATTTTGATTGCATCTTAATTGGGTTAGTTGATTAACAACTAATTCCGCCCAACTCCTTCAAAACTGAGATTTTTAATTGCTTTCTTAAAATATAAAAAACACAAAAAGAATCATCCCTCATCTCTAGACCTAGTCTTTAGGTTTTCTACTCCTAGCGACACTATTCCCAAGTTGAACGATCAATCTCCCGGTACTTGTCACTATACTATACTACAACGATCAGGTACAATGCCTGGTGGGGGTTGTAAGCTTTTCGAGATCCCTCGAGAGGTAAAGCCTGGTGCAATTCCCACGCATCATATCTTCCTAGCAAGTTCCTCAGATGCCTTCATATCTAAATCCCTCTTAGTCTTTGCAGCATCCTCTTTAGCTTGCCACTGTGCTGCAACTAGTTCACTTAGCTTCTCATTAGCTAGTTCCTTCTTAGATTTCTGTCTAGAAGGAATGTCTTGATCAACCATAACCGATTTTCCTTTTTCCTTCTGAGTTGACGCAGCTTCAGGAGGAACAGAATGCTGATTAGTAGAATCTATTACCTGAGAACCATCAGCACAATCAACATGTAAATCTGCTGATGTATCAATAGGAACCACCTTTGGCATTGGATCATCAGATGTTTCCTTGCTAGATGATAACACATATTCCTTTCCAGCAACAAGGAAAGTATCTTCTGACTGAGAAGCATCAGCAGAAGTCTTTTCAGCAGGAACATCAGTCATATCAACATCAAAAGAAGAGAGATCATCTGTTGTTTTGGGAAGTTCTCCAAATTCTTTCTCCTAACATAAATCACTTTATGATCTTTTGGAGTGGATGTATCAGCAGAAGCAGCAGTTGGTTCAGGCCTAGAAATAGGAGCATCATGCAAATCACTCTCTAGAGTAGTGGTAGCAAGAAGATGAATCCCTTCCAAGTCAAGTTTGTCAGAATCTGCAGTAACTTCTTCATCTGAATCAATCATAGCACCTTTGCTTTTCCTAGTTTTGAGCTTATTCTCCAATTTCTTGACTCTTTAAACTAGAGTCACCACAGCTTTTCCAAGAATCTGCTTGGTATGATTAAGATCCTTTTCCAAACTATCCACTTTATGCACATACCTGTTCAATAAAAAGGACAAAGAAGTGAGAGTAACAGGACCTTTAGATCCACCAACAGGGATATCTGTGGCATTGGAAGCATCATTGGTCCTAACAGGAGAGTTATACAATTCTTCATCTATATCCACATTTTCCTCAAAAGTAGGACTTAATGAACTAGGTATTGGAAGTCTTGTTATTTGTGGAGATTGTACAGGTTTGTCAGGGCCAAAATCTTCAGTAACTACATGCTCAGTAGGAGCATCAGTAGTTGGTGAAGGTATAGGTAATGGAGGACTAGGTGTGGCTGATCTTGAAGAAAGATGGTGGTGGCTGAGCATCAGCAGTAATTGATGCACTTGCATTAGGCGCAACTTCAGCCCTATCAGGAGAATTCACTAGTGCTTGAACATCAGCAGGATCCTGACCACCAGCAGCTGCATCAGCAGCTGCTTCATCAGCAGCATTGCCAGGAGGCAACATAGCAGGTAGTAAAGGCCTATGATCTACATTATAGTTGGTTTTCATAGAAGCAAAAAGCTTACTAGATAAACCCTTAACGGGCAGATGGGTAGTGTCATTGGTCTGGATACCTAAAATTATTTGAAGAAACCTAGGATACATTAAAAATTTAAGTTTGGAATCCTTAACATTACCAAGCATTTCATCAAATATATACTTAGAGAAATTAAAGGTTCTCCCCTGAGATAGGCACACAATGATAAGAGCAATGTCTGTGGAAAATTGATCCCATCCACCAGACTTCGAACTCATACATTGAAGCAGAGTATGTGTCAAGAATCTCCATTTAGGGCAAAATAAATTCTTGTACCAGACCTTCCCATTTCCACGATATCCGGCAGCCTGAAGACCTGCAAGTATCTCTTCCTTTGCTAATTCGTGCTCCCCACCTTCATCATCCAATTTTAATTGAGTCCTAACCAATGATTCAGTGATAACACATTCTACTCCATCAACGGTAGCCACAATCTCTGTTGGTCCATCTTCAACAGACCTTGTACGTGTCGTTCTCCAAAATTGTGTTACCAATGATTCATGGATAACATCAGGATATCGGGTTAAGGCATAATGAATCTTGGATCTTTGCAGAAATTCCATCATCTCCACATAATGACCGTCTCCTTTGCCACGAACCAAGAAGGCTTGCTTGTTATGATCACCTTTGATGAGTAGTTCAGCCATAGATTGAAAAGAGAGAGAGAGAGATAGGGTTTTGAGTGCTGAGTGAGATTGAAATGGTTTTTGAAATTGTAAAAGAAGAGGGAATCAGTTATTTAGACATGGGATTTGCATGTCTAGGTTAAATGGGGTAAGTTTCCAAACGTGAAGTGTAATTGGCAAGAATTGTGGAAACAATCTTTGACCAATAATTGACTATAATAAACCCCCAAGTAAACTAACCCATCTATCAAAACCAAGTCAAACTGCAGGAACCAATTGGTCAATCCGCAGAAACCAATTAAATTTTGACTACGGTCAACCATTCCTTGTATCAGCAGCAACCAAACAGCAGGAACAGGTCATTAGTGGTAACCATGTTTCAGTGAAAATCTCTTTTAGTCAAATTTTCGCTCTTAATAATCTGTAAACCACCTCGCATTTATGGTAATAAATACACACGGGTTGCTTGGCCTTATAAATATAGGGTAAAAATCCCCAAATCTCACCACTCAATTTTTTTTTAACCAAATCCCTAATTATAGACCCACCAATCAAGTAATAACCATGTCATCCAATCCACGCATAATCAACATCTCTTCTGACTCATCTGATTCTTCAGATTCACTAACATCTCCACCACCATTAGGATTGCTAACCCTCCCACGGGGTCTGACCAAAGAGCAGGCCAAGAAGAAGCAGCATGATGTACCTCCTCCAAGTTCATCATCATCAGAGGATCTTCCACCTTATCCTTCGGATTTAGATGATTCTGATGTGGCTAGAGAGCTAGAGAGATGATGGAATGCATTAGAGATGGGTGAAGCAAGTAGAGCCCCCAATCGTGCTGTGTCTCCCTTTATTTGCACTTCTTCTAATGAAGATGATGATGAGAATGATGCTCTATACAATCCTCCTCAACACTTGAGAGGCCCCAATCCTCCCGTCCAAGGCGACCATCAAGACCAAGAAAGTCAAATCCACCATTGCCAAAGACAAGGGAAGTGGTGATTGGGTTGCCTTGTCCCCAACAACAAGAACTCTTCACCAACAATAAGGGCAAGGAGAAGATGGTGGATGTGAAGGGCAAGGGCAAGGACAAAGTAGAATAGGAGGGTTAGGATTGATAGGCTAGTTTGCTTGTATGAAACTTTCAGTCTTTGTACTTTTGGATGATCATCAATAAAACTTGTTTCCTTTTTTTGAAATTACTTGATTGTTTTGCTTCTGATGAATGCACATTCCCCTTATGTAGATAAGCTAGCAGAAACTATCAGTAGGAACATACTTAAAAATATCATTAATCATCAATCTTGTGTCATCAGCAGCAATTGGTCAAACCTTAGTAACCTTCATCCGTAGAATCCATTTATATGAACAACTTGAACAATTAGTAATTGCCACAGACTCAACTACCTCCCATTAAGTTACATTAACTCACATTAATCCTCACTCAGGCCTATAAAGCTGTCTTCAAAGCACAAACTACCCAAAAATAAATTACACACTAATTCCAACATACCAAAGTCTTCCCAAACACACCAGTCATGAAGCCAAATCCCAAAGTTATTGATATTTCCTCTGATTCCACCTTTGATATTCCCTAAATACAAAGAGCATACTATTATCTTGGTGAGGGACCATCTGAGTTCTGTCCATATCCTTCCTCATCAGAGGAAACAGAGGAAACTCCAACTCCTCTTGCAGTTGTTGTCCCTAATTTTACTCCAGTCACAGCATTCCTTACTAGTGAGATGGAAAGGGTTTGTGCTGATATGAGGAAGATCTCTGTCCTTGAGGAGCCACAATCCTCTCAAAGGAACAAGGGTCCACTGAAGGTTGTCCTTGGACTTGCTGCTCCCAAGCTCTAGAATAAAGACATGCAATCCAGAGGGGTCCACAAGAGGATGCCTGACCCGAAGGACATGGGAAAGGGGAAGAGGAAGATGGAGTAGGAGTTTGGGCTGCTGTAGGTGGTAGTGTTGTGGTTTTGAAGGTTGCTGGTTGTTAGGTTGTTAGGTTGTGTCTTTTGTAATCCTGTAATGATGTTTGGTGGTTTTGATGATGTACTCCAGTATCTAAAAAATGAATGAACTTTTCATCTTGTTCCACTGATATATGTTGAGTAGATATTTGTTCATCAGCAGAAACATAACCTACAAACCAAACATTTAAACAGAACACAAAAGACAAACATAATAATACACATAGTTAGTATGAAACCTGCAAAACAAAGTTAGTAAACATAATAATATACAAATTAGACAACATCAATTACTATCCTCCCCAAAGTCATATGCCTCCCCTCAAGCTTATGCCTCCCCTCAAACATAGCATTCAAGGGTTAACCATCCCAATATGGATAACTAAGTGGTTAAACCTAGGTCCATCAAAAGCCTTTGTTAACAAATCAGCCACATTATCATCAGTATGAATTTTAAGCACCTGCATTAAATGTTTCTCATTTGCATCTCTTATAAAATGGTGCCTAATTTCAATATGTTTAGTTCTTTGATGAAAGACTGGATTTTTAACAATAGAAATGGTAATTTGATTATCAATATAGATTTTAGTGTTCATGAAGTTGAACCCATAATCCAGCATTTGATTCTGAATCCAGAGTACCTGACCACAACAGTTAGCAGTAGCAACATATTCTGCTTCAGTAGAAGAGGTGGCCACAATGGTTTGTTTCTTGCACTGCCAAGAAATTAGCCGTCTTCCAAGAAATTGACAACCTCCTGTTGTGGATTTCCTATCCAAATTAGCCCCAGCATAGTCACTATCACTGTATGCTTCCAGCATATATGGTGAAGCCCTTGGGTACCAAAGACCTAACTTGGGTTTGCCTTTGAGATACTTGAAAATCTTCTTCACAGCATTAAGGTGGGAAGTCAATAGAGTGACTTGATTTCTTGAGCAAGCACTGACAGCAAAGGTGATGTCAGGTCTTGAAGCTGTGAGATACATGAGTGATCCAATAATGGATCTATATAGATGTACATTAAGAGATTCATCTTGTTCATTTGGATTTTTAAGCTTGGGAGGTTCATAGGGAGTAGTTGTAGTCCTTAGTAGTTCAAAGTCAAACTTTTTTAAGATATCTTTTACATATTTCTCCTGATGGATAAAGATCCCATCAGGTTGTTGTTTGACTTGTAGCCCCAAGAAAAATGTCAGTTCCCCCATTGCACTCATCTGAAATTCACCTTTCATCAAATTTTCAAATTCCCTGCACCATTCTTCCTTTGTGGAGCCAAAAATGATATCATCCACATACACTTGTACCAGAATGATATCCCTTGAGTTCTTCTTAATGAAGAGAGTCTTATCAATAGCTCCTCTTTTGTTGCCATGCTCCAAAAGGAATGTAGATAACCTAGCATACCAAGCTCTTGGTGCTTGATTAAGTCCATAGAGTGCCTTGACAACCTTGTACACCTTCTTAGGATTTTTTGAGTCTTCAAAGCCTTGTGGTTGAGTGACATAGACTTCCTCTTCAATCTTGCCATAGAGGAAGGCACTTTTTACATCCATCTGATATACCACAAATCCCATGTATGAGGCAAAGGCCAAAAATAACCTGATTGCCTCAACCCTAGCAACAGGTGCAAAAACTTCAGTATAATCAACCCCTTCTTCTTGTCTGAAACCTTGAGCCACCAATCTTGCTTTATTTCTGACCACAATGCCTCTTGCATCCCTCTTGAACTTTAATATCAACTTGGTTCAAATAGCAATTTTACCTGCAGGTAGATCAACAAGTACCCATACATCTTGATTCTTGAATTGTTGCATATCTTCTTGCATAGCTTCAACCCAACTAGGTTCACTCAAAGCTTGTTTAATGCTAGTTGGTTCTACTTGTGATAAAGAAACAAGCAAACAGACAATGTTTTTGATCTGTGTGATTGTTTCTCTTCTGATTAGAAACATATGTGAAAAAGGCACATTGGCCAAACTGTGTCTGCTTTATTGCACTTCTGGCTAGAACCATAGCATTTGGATCACCAAGTATGTTATCTTGAGGATGAATGGTGTTGATCCTCTTAGTGGGAACATGATTAACATTAACAGAGGTTTCAAGATTAGTCAAAGTTTGAGCAAAGTCTTCATCATAAGAAGCTGATTGAAAAATGCCAACACTTAGTTCATGATTGCCAAGATCTGAGGGGGTGAGAAACCTGCCAAATGGTTCTTCTAAACTAGTGGATGTAGCAGTGGAAATAGGTTTTTCAGCAGAAATGCCTTTAGGAGAATTGGCAGCAGCAGCATCAGAAGATTCATCAGCAGAAATAGATTTTCTGTTGGCATCAATAGCAGATTGTCTCAATTGTGCCTCAGTGTCTTGAGCAAACTCAAGACCAAGCCTTTTAGCTTCTTCAGCAGCTGCATGCTCTTGCTTTTTGAGTCTAGCAAGATCTTCTACATAAGTTGAGTTTTCCACATCATCAGCAGTTTTGGCATCAGAGGCTTCTTTGTTAGTAGGACCTACAACATGAATAGGGAGAAAAGAAACAACAATAGTAGGTTCATCACAATCTGAATCATTGTCTGAGTCATCTTCCAGGTTACCTGCAATGTTAGTAGGTGACACTTATGTACCTGCAGAGGGGTTAGTTTTGAAATCATGTATACCCCAAGTGATCTGACAAGTAGTCAAGGTCAAAATACCATTCATGACCTTTACCCTGAGCATTTTCATTGTCCTCCAGAAATCTCAGGTTAAGAGTCTCTTCAATCTTTTTTTGCAGCCAAATTATATACCATGTAGGCCTTGCTATGAGCTGAGTAACCAACAATATACCCTTCAACAACTTTTTCTTCAAATTTACCTAAGTGATCACTTGTATTCAGAATAGTCACTTGACATCCAAAAGGTTTCAAGTATTCAATGGTAGGTTTCTACCCAGTCAATAGCTCATAGCGTGTCTTATAATGTGGTTTAGTAATCAACACCCTATTAAGTACATAACAAGTAGTGCCAACTGCTTCAGTCCAAAACATAGTGAGAAGTTTAGAGTCAACAAGCATAGATCTTGCAGCCTCTATCAGGGTTCTATTCTTCCTCTCTACAACTCCATTCTGTTGTGGAGTCCTGGGATTGCTATAGTCCCTTTTTATACCCTTTAACCCACAGAGTTTAATAAGATTGACGTTTTTGAACTCTGTCCCATTGTCACACCTTATGCCTTTGATCTTCTTGTTAAGTTGGTTTTCAATGAGGGCCATAAATTCTTTAAGTGTCTGAAAGGTTTGGTCTTTATTCACCAAAAAGAATGTCCAACTAAACCTACTAAAAGCATCAGTGATCACCAAACAGAAGTACTTATGGTCAATACTCCTGATGGATGTTGGACCAAAAAGATCCATATGGAGCAGCTACAAAGGTTCTGAGATTGTACTCACAGCAGTAATAGCTTTATAAGAAGCTTTGTGTTGCTTTCCTTTGTTACATGCAACACAGTTGTGTTCATTGGTGAATATCTTGGAAGGAAGTCCATGAACAAGTCCATCTTTAGCAAGCTTGTTGATTACTTTGAAGTTAACATGTGCCATCCTTTTGTGCCATCTTGTAGATTCATCCAAGGATGCTTTAGCCACCAAGCATGCTAGATCACCTTCTGGCTTGACACCATTCAAGTTAAATGTGTAAAGATTATGATTTCTTGGAACCCTTAGCAATACATGACTTTCATCAGGTATTTTGAAGTCAAGTGAAAGAATGAGACAGTCCTCTTTAGTGAAAAGCACATGAATCTTTTTGTCACAGATTTGTGAAACTGGAAACAAATTAAAACCTTGTAGCTCCTTCACATAATAGACATTCTCAAAATCCACTTTTGGAGTTCAGATGGTTCCTTTACCAGTGATTCTACCTTCTCCACTTCCAAATCTCACTTTACCTCCATCAAAAGGCACAAAGTTATGTAGCTTCTCTTGATTCCCAGACATGCTTCTTGAACAGCTACTATCAACAATACCTACGTCTTTATTTAAAAGAGGATGTCCCTACAACAACAAAAATATACAACAATATGAGTACCATAGAGAGACTCAAGTCTTGAAAGACTTGAGCCTGCCTTGTAGATCATTATTATGAAGCCATGTAGATGAGTTAGATCCACCATTGTTCCTGGAACCCCTGTATACATATGGTCTATTAAATTTCCAAGAACAATCTGCTGAGGACTTTACAGCAGAATCCCAATTTGCCTTTCCCAAAAACATTGGGTCAAAACATCCAGGCCAATAACCATTTTGAAAATAAGTATGATGATATCCAGAAAATGGTCTAGTAACATATCTACTCCTATCAGTAGTAACATATCTTCTAGCAGAAACAGATCCACTAGCAGGAATAGACCTATCAGCAGAAACTGAGTTTGTTCTGCTGGTGGTGTGAGGTGCTTGTGGATTACATGTGGGCTTGGAATAAGCATTGGTCCACTTTGGTCTAGGTCTATTATGAACAACAGAAATACCCATCATCTTTTCATGAAAATCACAATCTTTAATCAAATGCAATTTACTACCACAAACATAACACTTCTTCTTTCTAGAAGATTTATTGTAAAACCCTAAATCCTGAAAACGTAATTTACGTATAATTTCAAAATTTCTAAATAACGATACAAGTAATTATAAACGCGAATATAATTTAACGAATTAACCGTAAATCCATAAAATTATAACGGAAATTCACAAGTGATTTTTTTAGCATATTTTTGAATCCGAATAATTAGAAAACCTAAAATAAAATATGAGAACTACTTTTAACGCGACACAAATAATTATTTCTTGGGCCGTTTCTTTTTGTACACAAACAATAACAACAAATAATCCAATAACTAAATTTAGCCCATGAGTTTTCTTTGGCTTAGGCCCATTCACGACCCAACACCAACAATAAAAAAAAGGGATCCGGTTGTTTTATTTCTTTCACATGTACGCTTCACAAAAAAATTCAGAAAACCCTAACCCTAAAGAAAATAAAAGCGGCATAAATTTTCTTGTGTGCTTTCCCCACTTCTGTTTGAGCAGTAGAAGGAGCAAGAGGGTGAGATTGATCGTGTATTTTGATTCGAGGAGAGGTTTTGGTTTTGCTTGATTTTCATTTGTTTTGGATCCTTTGCTCTTGAATCTGTCCATTCGAAGCATCACAAAAGGGTATGCCACCATTTTTTTTATTTTTTTATTATTATTTTTTTTGGTAAACATAGGTTTCTGACTCGAAATTGTGAGACGACTAATCCCATGGCGACTACCCTTTTTGGATAGCCCGGAGTCGGCGCAGGTGAACCTCCGTGGCCACAAGGGGATTAATTTTCTCCACGTTGGATTCGAACCCTTTTTGGTATGGCACCATCTTTGTTCAACTTTCTCTTGTTTCTAATCTCCTATACACGTTGGTTTTCATGTTTTGATTGTAGTATGAATCGGCTAAAAGGTTACAAAGAGATACGATTAAGAACTTCACATGAAATCATAAGAATTACACATGATATAATGATTAAGAAACCCTAAATAATTCGACCTATATATATGAAATGGTTTTGAATATATGATTGATGATGATTACTTCAGGTCATGTGATAAAAGAAGGTTTCGGATGCGTTTGTGTGCTTAAACTTGTGTTATAGTGGTCTAAAAAGGATTTCTGAAAGGGACTATTTTGTAAGCTGAATATGTGTATGTTATGGCTTGAGATATATAAATGATTTATTCTGGGTTTTTGTTTTTAAACCTCATTTAAGGTCTTAGTTAAGTTTACCAATTGGTTGAGATTGATTTGGTCGTGTTTTTGATTTTTGTGTGATTAAGTGTTGAAGCTGAATTCGGGAGTCTGAAAATCAGTCCACTTTGTCGATTTTTCATTGATAAACTATAAGGAGTTGACCTATGAAACTCTCCAGTATGTAACTTCTATATGCCTAGTAATGTCATGAATTTTTCCGGATTTCTCCTGGATGTTATGGTGGGTCTTTCAAGTGGATACTTTTTGGGTACAACAGCAGGTCGGTTTTCTGAGTAGTCTGAGTTTGGGTATTTTTCGTACGGGGTAAACCTAATTTATAAATTCTGGGAAAAATTGTGTGGGTTCCTAAGACATGATAATATCACTGTGATTTTTGGTGAATTTTAGTTTTGAGTTCTATTATGGTTAATAAATTCGAAAATCAGGTCTTGTTTATGATTTAAAAGCTGAAATTCTAAAACATAAGAGTTTATTTGATAAAACTAAGAATAAAGGGGTTATGAATGTAAATTACTTAAATAAAGGGAAATAAATTGTAAATTGATGATAAAAGAGGGTTAATCTGGACTAAATGAAGAACTTATGATATTTACGCTTTAAACCCTAAAGTTGGAAGATTGTCATTCTAAACCCTAAAATTTATAAGTTAACCTAAATGAACCCTAAACTAATTATGATTGTACATTTTGAATACTTAACCTAATCTAATGTGAAACTTACAAAGTATGGATATTTCAAATCATTGTAACTTGCTAATGATGGAAATTTTCTATCTTTGAAAACTTACTATAAATGGAAAGTAACTAAATTTGGAAAGTTGCTAAAAATAGAAACCTGCTAAATATGGAAAGTTTCTAAAAATGGAAAGATAACCTAAATCAAGTAATCTGACTTGAAATGAACTACTAAATAATTCTCGACTTCTAATCCGTCTAGGTTCTGTGAAGAAGGAGTAGTTGCTATTCCTGTTTGATCCTTCTTGTGTCTGCCTTGTCGTCTGGTTGAGGTACAGATATTCTGACCTTTTCAGTAAAGGTTTCTCATGACTCTCTCCTTTTCTTTTGATCTGACGTTCTGTTTAGGGTTCCCGATGCCATTGCTATGAAACCCCATTTTATTTTCTGAACCTTTTCTGTGATGAACCTTCTTTATCTGAACCTTCTGATTTGGACTTTCTGATTTGACCTTCTAATTTGGACCTTATGATATGGACCTCTGATATGTATTTCTGATCTGATTATTTTGATGACCTATGATCTGTGTCATTTATGACATTCTGTTTGACCTATTCTAGTTTGACACCCGAGCCAAATTTGTTTCACTAGGCATGGGGGTTCCATGTCCGTGTCAGTGATGCACCTCTGACATGACTCTAGGGCAGTAGAGTGATGTTCTACCACATCCCTTTCTGTTATATGATACGCGCGCTTTATGATATGATTTATTATGGCCAATCTGATTTCTGTTGGGGCGTATGGATGCATCTTAGATTTGTTTCTGTTCTCTGTTATCTGTTATCTGTTATTTGTATCTGGTGATTGATGTTGCGTGCATGCACATCCTTCACAACTCTGGTAGGTCTCCCCTACATATGCTTCCTTATGTGTGATTATGACTATGACTATGATTATTTTGAAGGCTTTATATCTGTTTCTGGGCTCGTGGTTGATGACTAACACTTACCTTATCTCTTATTACTATTTCATACTTGCCTTTGATTACATTCTGTTATTTTCTTTATACCTTATTCAGTATTCATCTCTGTTTCATATTACTTTGTTGTTATATCTGTTCACTGGGCTTTTTAAGCTCAGCCGCATTTTCTTTCTCCCGCGGCAGGTTTTTGAAGGAAGCTGGGTTATGGGTGAAGAGTGCAAATAGGAGCTTTTAGAGAGGAATTTCTTGATGAGTTAATAGTGGTTCTAAAGATGCTTTAGATTAGTCATTTTGTACTTAGTTATGATATTGTATTCCTTTATCACGGAACCTTTTGTAACCCTTGTATCCATTTGTATTATTAAAGTTTATGCTTATGTTTGTTCTGATTGACACCATGAATGTGACATTTTAGCCCTTGTCGGGTTGGGGTGTTACAATTATGGTATCAGAGAACAGGCTGCGACTTGTAGTGCATTAAATCTTGACCTGTGAAGTTCGGACCATTAAGTTTCCGCTGTAGGCGCTCACTAGACGACCATTGAGAATTTTCTTTAGGACCTCCCCAGTATGAACCTAAGTTATTACCGGTGAGGAATGGGTAGACTAGGACATTGTGTAAGTAGCACTGCTTTCGCATTACTCTGATTCGTGCTTCTGCCTTTAGTTATGCCTTAAGAGTATTTCTATTTCTGTGGTTAAAAAGTTTTGCAACCTAAGTTCAGTAACCAAGTAAGTTTGAAATCCCTCGAGAATGACATTGATGCCTTATACCATCCAAATTCCCTTGATTCTGATCCTCAGATTCCATTTTGCCTGACAAGTATTCTGATATCTTACCGACCATTCCGAAGGTCATTCAAACGTGATGTGTTTGACACATTCTGTGAATTCATTATTTATGTTGGGCATAGAATGTATCATCTGATACAATTTGACTTTGCATAATCCTTTACTATTAGAACCCTGGTGACTGTTAATTATGGATATAGGAAAATTTGTTTTCTCCCTCTGAATGATGAACTTTGTTTGCCAATCAGTTCCTTGGAATGATATGATGTTAATATTATCTCATTATAGATTTGTTAACTGAGAACGATGATGCTGACAACTGATATTCCATACATCTCACTCTTGATAACCATACGATGTTTGTATTACCGTTGATACATACTCCACCTATCACTTGTGCAGAAACCAAACAAGATTCCAACACCTTGAACTGTACTCTTATCTATCTCAACATTTTGATGTATTATGTACTGGACTTTGATATATATAAACTATCCAGCTGGTTTGATGACTGTATTCGTTCTATGAATCCGTTTAATCTTGATATATCTGATTTTGAGGTTTCTTGATTTCGATTTGGCTTGTGACCTTTAGTAACTTGTTTCATTCTACTCCTAGTATGATGTTTCTGAAACACATGAATCTATTAAGATTGATGCTGCTATGAAAGTACAAAACTCTGATCTCTTCTGATTTTCAAGTTTCTCCTAGCACCTAATAGTGTCCATTCTTGAAAAGCTCTAGCACTGGAAGTATTTTGTAGTACAAAAGTTTTCAATGTTCTCTGATAAACCTTTTGGTATTCCCTCCTGCTTGAACAATAGAACATGAACTGATCTCATTCGAAGAAGCCAGGGAAGTTGAGAGATTGAATGAGCTGACGTAATATGATGTTAATCACCCTGATATTTTATTCTAGGATGATTCGGTCGATTTATGAAGAAGAGAAAGAGAAATATATGACGGTGGATCGACTATCGTGAACCTAACTAAATCACTATCCGAAATCATTAATCCTCCCCGCGTATTAATAAATGATTTAGTCTACCTTTGAAATGCAGTGATCTGATTACATTTGATGGACTGAAGAAGCAACCTCAAGAACTTCTAAGAAATGGGTTAAATAATCAAGAATAACCTCCGTAAAGTATTGAAGTTGTTATGAAGAAGGAAGGTAATGAGAAGTGATTCTGAAGCTACCTTTGTACTCATTATTGCGAACCCTGTTGATGCCAATTGTATTGGCAAAATTGTCAACTATTCTTACGCATCAAATGGAATTTATGTTTCTCGAATGTTTAGACATATGGTCATTGTATGACTCATTAGTACGTTTAGAAACAAGGAAGAACATGAGAATCAATTGTGCAAGTTGTTAGAAATCTGACAATCAGTTGTGTATTCTAGAATTTTGATGTATGTTGAGGCAATGGTGTTCTTAATTGAAAAAATTACTATAAACTCCGACATCAGATTAAAAGAAGCTGGAATCTTCTGAATCATGTAGAAAATTTTGGAGGATGCTTACAAATTGTGTTACTGTTAATAAATTTCGTGAATAGAGAGAAACAGGTCAGTTTGATTGAGAACGGAGTTCTAGAAAAAGCTGAAATAGAGATATGCTTCCGCACTCGCAAGTGGTACCTGACTTGGAACGCTTCTAAGAGAGACTCAGACATGAACGTGTACATCGCAAAAAGATGATTGTTTATGCATCAAGTCAACTATAAACGTATGAGAAGATTGTTCACTGCATGATCTGGAATTTACAACTGCAGTGGTTACCCCAAAGAGTGGAAAACAATCCCTACATGACAGAAGTGTTGGCGAGCAGAGGACAAGATCTAGTCAAGACGGCGGACCTGGAGCTGATGAAGACATACAGTCCCACTTCCCTATTCATCTTGGTTGTACTAAGATGAATTGAGAGCGAAAGCAGACTAGATGATGAAGGAATTCAAAGATCGTGCCAGAAGCTCACATCACTCCATCACATTCTAAGAGGAACTGCAGAAGGATTGACGAACCAGACTCAAGCTCATGATTGCATTCACCCCCAGGTTGATGGACAATTAAAGATAAATGACCGGACTTGAAGAGATGGGAGATAGTAAAATTCTGAATGAACTGATATTGAAGCAAACCCCTATGTTTGGATGGACTAATTCTGTGAAGGAAAAATTTGACGATGAATTCTCATTTCCGTTGTCCCACTTAAGTTTTGTTATCTTGTTATAAATCTTGTAAAGATTTCAAATTCTCTAGAAACATCTCAGTTCCGTGTTCATTCTGCGTTTTCTTGATATTGGCCTCGTTTTGAGAATTTTGGCAAATTGTGAAGATCTATGTTCTTGAACGCAGTACGTTACTTCTGTTAGAAATTCTGGGATTTCCATTACTCTTATGAGCAGTTGTTTTTCCTCTAGGTTATGATGTCTGATTCTGTTGACCTCTGGACTGTAGAAGTACTAAGTGGACTAAGAATAAGTAGCTTGTTAACGACTCGTGATAAAGTATGATCATCATGAGGGTATAATTATGTGGTACTCGTATTATGACGCCTGATCAACGTGATAATACTTACACCATATAATGTGCACTCATTGTGATCATAGGATATCTGAGGAGTGCCTTTAAAACCTTAGAAGTTCTGACATCCTATCTGAATTATCTGCGATTAGTGGGAGTTTAGGTTCATTCTACATATGCGTATGTTTTGCCTTCGTTCGTTCGATGTCTGGATAAGTTTGAATTTCTCGACATGTAATTCGGTTTGACCTCTGTATATCTGTTACAAATCCTAAGCTTCATGGTAGAGCCCTCTACAGTCTGATATCGTCGTTTGATCTGATTTCTGTCTGTATTCCTTATGTTATTACTGAAAAGATTCACTTACCATCCGTTATATGTTGCATTGGCCTTTTGACCAGATTCAACCTGACTTGGTCTCTGTTTGAGAAATCCGAAGCTATTTTGTCTGGATTGAGTCATGAGAAACAAATTTTTCCGTTTGATTATGTGGAAAATTGATCCGAGTGAGTAAATTGTCTTCGTTTCTTTTCGCGGTCTGTTACCCTTCTGTTGAACTTCCTACTTCAAATTTCGCGGACGAAATTTTCTTTTTAGAGGGGAAGAGTTGTAAAACCCTAAATCCTGAATACGTAATTTACATATAATTTCAAAATTTCTAAATAACAATACAAGTAATTATAAACGCGAATATAATTTAACGAATTAACCGTAAATCCATAAAATTATAACGGAACGTCACAAGTGAATTTCTGATCATATTTTTGAATCTGAATAATTAGAAAACCTAAAATAAAATACGAGAACTACTTTTAATGAGACACGAATAATTATTTCTTGGGCCATTTCTTTTTGTACACAAACAATAACAACAAATGATCCAGTAACTAAATTTAGCCCATGAGTTTTCTTTGGCTTTGGCCCATTCACGAACCAACACCAACAATAAAAAAAAGGGATCCGGTTGTTTTATTTCTTTCACCTGTACGCTTCACAAAAAAATTCAGAAAACCCTAACCCTAAAGAAAATAAAAGAGGCATAAATGTAGAGTGTGATGGAGATGCTGCATAAGAAGAGTGTCCCTTGATATCAAGTTCCAAGGCTCTGAGTTTGTTGTATAAGTCATCAAATGAGAGATAATCCAAGCCACCTTTGGTTTTCAATGATATGCTGACCTGAGACCATGATGGAGGTAAAGCTCTTATAAACTTGGAATTGACCTCCTCATTGTCAAGTCTGGCTAGAAGCTGATTCAAATGACTTAGCATCTTTTGAAATCTATCATAGCCTTTGTGAATGCCCTCTTCTTCAGTTATTCTGAATTCCTGAAATTCTTGCTTGAGCATAGACTTTCTCATCCTTTTAGATTCCTCATTGCCACCGAATCTTGTTTTTATAGCCATCCAGATTTCTTTAGGATCAGTCAGGTAATGAAAATCTCCCACGTGGTCATCAGGAATTGCTTGAAGCAAGATAGTTCTCCCTTTGTACAGCAAGAATTTCTTCAGCAGATGAGGGAGGAAAAGTAGTAATATTACCCTTAGAATCGTTTCCTTGCTCCTTAGGACTGCATCCATTTACTATCACCTTCCATAGGTTAAAGTCAACACTTGCTATCCAGTTTTTCATCTTCATGGCCCAAATCTCATACTCATCCTTCCTGAGATAGGGAAACTTGGCGTTGCTGTTGGAGAAAGCAACATGTTGAAGATGTTGAGTGAGAGCGTTGGCGTTTGTGAGAGTGACATCAGAAGTTTCTCCATCTACCATTGTAACTGAGTGAAAAGGCATTTGAGTGTAAGTTTGATTACAGAGATTATCTTGTGGCTCTGATACCACTTGTAGGATCTACACTTGATAGATCTTTAGCCAATGGATCGTTAGTTTACTAATGTAATCACTAGTAAAACTAAATAGACAATCTCTGTGAGCTTATATTTATCACGGAATATAAATACAAACTATATACTAAACACTTTGATCCTCTATTGATCGATATTATTCCCTAATAATTGTTTTGAAACACATATGATGAATGATTAATCACACATCCTTTTTAGGCCTTAATTCAGACCAAAAATACCAAATACTAACTAAAGATGCCAAGAGAACGTATGTTTTTGTATTTGTGTATGTGCAGGTACGGATATGAGAAAAATGAACAAAAATGATGCCAAAACCGACAAAAACGAGCACGAGAAGGGAAAGTGTCAAAAGCCGGAGCCGGGGAAGCAAAATGATAAAAGAAAGCTCATATTATCATTAGAAGTCCTCAGTGATTCATCAAAGTTGCAAAAACAGTCCCTGGACAAAGTTTGAAGAGTTGGCGATTTTAGTCCCTGCACTTTCAGAAATTGACAAAAGAGGTCCCTTGAAGAAATATTCGAAGAAAAATCAAATTTGATCCTCCATAATTCAGAGATTGTCAACTAATGCCCTTGGAAAATATTTTGGATGAATGGCAGTTTTGGTCCTTCAAAGTTTCAAATTATGCAATTTTGGTCCTTAACTAATAAAATTACTCTCAAATAATACAACCGGATCCATTTCCTTTTACTATACCTTAACCCACAAAACCCTTCCAAGCCCAAAATGAATAAAAGCCCAATCCCCTTTTCCTAATATCCAGCCCAAACAACAAACCCACCACCACCCTTTTTAAAACCCGATCCAAACTAAACATCCACCTCGGTCAACAAACCCGGTCAAACAATAAATAAAAAACCACCCCAAACCATTTTTTACCCGCCCCCCAAATCTACTCCCCATTCCCAGATTTCACTGTAGCCCATGAACCCTAATTACCATTTCCCACCAATTTACCCTCGTACCAATAATTACTCAATGATTGGGTAATTCTAGAAACTCACGCACATGTCAGGAATCTTCCAGAAGGGACACGTGTGTTGGGATCATAGTTTTCACTATTTTATCAAGTCTCGGTCATTTGTAATAATGTTAGGTTGCTTAACTATTATTTACTTTCATTTACTAAATGTATTAAGTTTACTAGGCTTAAGGTATGAAACCCATGGGCCTCAAAAGCCCACGAAATGATGAAAGGAAGGAGAGGGAGTGTTGCCCTAGCTCCTTCCCTATATATAGAAGCCTTAGGTCATTTGTAAACTTGGTTGGTTATTTGATTTCTTAAGGAAACTCTTGCACTTATATTTCTCTTATTCATATAATCACCCAACTCCTTATATCTATCTCATTCTTATACTTGTGTTTACAAAATGGTGACCTAACAAGTGGTATCAGAGCACTTGTTGAGGGGGAGCACTTGAAAAACTCATCGTTTGAAATACATAAGTTCATGTTGATATCTCCCCATAAGACTCAAAAAGCATATTTTAATCTAAAAGTTTGTCAAAAACATCATTTTCTATGCTATTTTTGAGGGGGAGAAAATGAAAAAGTGATTAAAATATACGAAGTCAAAGCTTAAAAGTTGTATCATGTGCGAGCTAGACTCAGTATTGACCCAGGAATTGACGAGACAATAAAAGTTAGTAATATCGAAAGGACTTATCCTCGACGGGTAATAACATCAAGTTAGTTACTAGAGCTAGTTGTCACCTAAAAGCTGACAATGCATCTCTTTAACTAACCACGTAAGCGTGTCTCGAAAAGGATATGTCTTAGTAGAAATGTACCGTCTCGAGAAACTTTCTGTGAACTTGATCAGGCCGGGTAATAACTTCAAGCTAGTTTAACTAGTGATGTAAGCGTGTCTCGAATCGGTCTTGTTCACGGAAAGTGGATCAATTCAAATGATTGCTCCTCCCGCATGTGCAAATTTATTAAAACACTTATGAGCACATGTGCAGGGGGAGCCCTTCAAAAGTGTACACAAAACTCTCAAAGTGTTAAACAAAATATTTGATTATCACAAACACTTTGAGAGATTTTCTATCAAAGGTTTCTTGGCTACTGTCGGAGTTATAAGGTGATTAAGATAGGAATAACCATCCTATGATCCGCCAGAGCCGGAGGGATCTACCCAAGGACATCTCCCATAGTTAGAATTAGAAGTCCTTAGGTATGATATAAAAAAAAGGAGAAAAGAATGAAAGGGAAAGAAGGAGTTGAAGAATTAAAAGGAAAAGTAAAGAAAAGGGTGAAAAGAAATAGCCCTCCATATGTTCAACCTTAGGGCAGACACCGGGTTCAATACGTATGCTACTGGTTGTTGCAAAAGACAACACCGGTATTGAAGACAAAGTCGTCATGGACCCAGTGACGCAATGCACTAAACCTTCTTAACCACTCAAGTTCTCTTAAAAGGACTTGTTTCATTCTCACGGGGAACCAGCGTAACCTATCGACCTATCTCTTAGAGATGGTTGATATTGAAGCAGGAGACCCCTCCCTAGTCTCCGCATAGGAAACCTAGTTGTGCACTTATAGAGTCTAGAGCCTTGAAATACATCAAAGATCTCTTAGGAACACTTAGTATTTCTACAACTGGTGTTCAACATCAATGGGCATCAGTTGTAAACTATCGAGTCCTTCGCAGATCTTAGCAATCTGCCGAGAACGTTTATGAGAGTATTACGAAAATATTTCTCAATGATTGAACGGAAATCCTGCCAGGGTCAACATCAAACAGCCCTGACAGCAGGTCACTTCGGTAACCTCACAAGGGTTACGCTTAGTGTTTGCGGTGGTTCCATTACGGTCTACAGTCGTGGAGTGATCCCCAGCGACTCACCCAGTCATTGAGCTACTCAGTAGGTCTCGGAAGCTCCTTCGGGAGTATCTGATATGGGAACGGCCTGGATAAGGATTAGAAGGAGTCTTCACAATATGCTGTTGATGAACTCTAATTCCTTATCTGTAAGTACCGGGTGTTTTATTGCTAACTGTTTACTCGCAGGTACCTCACTTCCATGATGGTAGATTCCAACATGCTTATACATACATCTTGAAGCAAATGATAGCTCCCCCAAAGATCTTAGCAACACAAAGCTCCAAGAAAGATTCTACGCCAATAAGAAGAATCTACAAAGTATAAATACAAAGATCTCAATGTATGAAAAGGAACTTCTTGTACGTGAAAGTCTAAGTCCAAAGATGTGTGAGTATGTTGGAATGGCGGACAACCACCACAGACGCAGGAGTGATGAAAGGCAGACTACTTCGTGACACAATCACTACATCATCACCAAAGAACAAAGACACAGAGCAAAGTATATTCATTATCATTCATACCATTTTTTTGAAGATGTCTAGAGTTTAACATGTCACAAGTCAACGACAAAGATGAAGACGTCAAGCAACCGTGATGACCGACCCTTAGGGGGAGATTGTTGGGATCATAGTTTTCACTATTTTATCAAGTCTCGGTCATTTGTAATAATGTTAGGTTGCTTAACTATTATTTACTTTCATTTACTAAATGTATTAAGTTGTTGGGTTTTGACCAAGTGATACTGCTGCTATGTGACTCTGCTGCTGAGTAATACTGCTGCTACAATAAAACTGCTGCTGGTATTAATGACTCTGCTGCTGAAGAAAATCTGCTGCTTGGGGAAACTACTGCTGAATGGATTAACATTGTATACGATAGGATAATTATGGAATAGATTATGTGTATAGTATATCTATTTAGATTATTCTTATCTTGTAGATAAAGGTATTGTAAACCTAGTAGGACTCCTTGGCCTATAAAAGGAGGATCCTAGGGTTAGTTTACGTACGTATTTATTATTCACTTCAAGGTTGTAAAACCCTAGCATTGTTGAGTGCTCGTATTAATAATATTGAAGTGTTGAAAGAGAATTCTTAATCTTCTTAAGTTAAGCTTTTATATTCCGCGTTTAAGCTTAAGTGTTTGTTTAAGTTAACTTCTATATAAGATCGTATAAGCTCAACTGGGATCAATAAGTGGTATCAGAGCTTGTGATCTAGAAGTTATAATCAAGAAGATTTTGTTTCTTTAAAGTTTGCTGTTCCAAATCGTTTGCTTAAGATGGGTGATGAAACTCATATGGTGACTGCTTCAAGGGTACCTATGCTCAATCCTTCTGAGTATGAGCTATGGAAGAGGAGGATCAGACAATACATTCGCATGATCAACTTCAACATGTGGAATGTTATTGTTAATGGTGATTCTGAACCTGAGAAGAGTGCTGATGGCAAGGAGATACCAATTAAGTCTGCTGAAGCCAATGCAACAAGGAAGCTGGAAATCAAGGCTCATAGTATTCTCTTAATGGGAATACCTAATGAATTTCAAATGGACTTTGATGATTGTGAAACAGGAAAAGCATTAATGGATGCAGTAGAATTCAGGTTTGGAGGGAATGATGCTACTAAGAAGTCCAGGAAGAACATGTTGAAGCATCCGTTTGAAAATTTCACTTCTGAATCTGGAGAAAAGATAATTGGCACATACAACAGGCTAAATCAACTTGTTAGTCATCTAAAGCTTGTTGGTTATGTTGTTCCACAGGAAGATGTAAATCTCAAGTTTCTAAGAAGTCTTGCACCTGAATGGAGTATACATACAGTGGTGTGGAGAAATAAGCCTGACTTTGAAACAATGAAGTTGGAGAGCCTCTACAACAATTTAAGGGTGTATGAATCTGAATTGGCTACGTCTTCTACTTCACCTTCTAGTACACAAAATCTTGCTTTTGTGTCTTCAAAATTCAAAGAGACACAAGAAACTCACTCTACTGCTTATGGTGTATCTACTGCTGATGGATCTGCTGCTAGTTCAAATGACAAGATTTCTACCAGTGATGTTGCTTTATGTGCATTCTTGGCTGAGCTTACTACTACCATAAGATCACATGTCATTAATCAAGATTTGGATCATATTGATCCAGATGATCTTGAAGAAATTGATCTCAAATGGCAAATGGCAATGTTGACTTTAAGAGCAAGAAAGTTCTGGAAAAAGACTGGAAGAGAAGTCAAATACAAGGCTAAGGAGAGTCCAGGGTTTGACAAGTCTAAGATTGAATGCTACAACTGCAACAGGAAGGGACATTTTGCTAGAGAGTGTAGATCTCCAAAGAAGAATGCTGAAGTTCCAAAGAAGACTGAAGAATCAAAGTCTGCAATGGTAGCTTGTGATGGACTGGGAGAATATGACTGGAGTGATATGGCTGAAGAAGAACCAAATTTCTCTTTGGTTGCTGCTGTTCAACCCAAAGTGCATAACTTTGCACTTATGGCATATGGTTCATCATCAGGCTCTGACTCTGAGGTATCTAATGACTCTGAATCATCTGGATGTTCTTTTAAATCTTGTTCTGACACTATAGAAGTACTTAAGGCTAGGAATGAGAGTCTAAATAGAGAAATTGAACATCTAAAACTTGATAACTTAGGTTATAAAGTAGGTATTCAAAATGTTGAGAGAAGGTTAGAATATCTCAAAGAGTGTGAAAAGGAATATGTAGAACAACTTAATCTCAGAGATATAGAAATTTTTAAGAAAAATAGTGAAGTAGAAGTTCTTAAAAATAAGTTAGAAGAAGCTGAAAAAGAAAAAGAAGCTGCTCTTGCTGAAAAAGAAAAACATGTAGTAAGAGTACAAAAACAACAATTTGCTTCTGATATGGTTAATAAGTCTATAGAGAGCACCTTGATGAGAAAAGGCAGTGGAATTGGATATAATGAAGTGGCTCCTCCAGCCAAAAGTGCTTATGCTCCACCAGGCAAAGAGCTATCCTTCATTAGTGAGCTAGAAATTGGAAAACCTGTAGGTGAAAGTAGCACAAGTACTCTAGAAAAACCTAAGGTTGAGACTAGAAAGTTTCCTGAGGCTCCAACTATTGAAGAATGGTATTCTGATAGTGAAAGTGAAGAAGAACAGGTTCAACCAAAACTAACAGTTAAAAAGGAAGAGATTCCTACTCAGGTTAAACCTAAGGTAGAACAGATTAAGTTTGTCAAGCCTGTGTTAGGAAATAAACTTGCTAGGAGAATGGTTGAGTACAATGAGGTGCCTAGAGAACAAATGAGATGTCTTGATAATAAGCCTAGAGGTAACCAAAGAAACTTCAACAACCTAGTTTCACAAAGATTAGGTAACCAGTTTGAATTACAAAAGAAGGCTTGTTATAAGTGTGGTAGTTTTGACCACTTGATTGGTAGATGTCCTCAACACCAAAGACCTGTTTGGAATCAATACACAAGGGTGAATCACAAATATGTTACAAAACAAACTCACCCTCATCCTAATAGAAACATGGTTCCTAGAGCTGTTTTGTTGAGATCTGGTGCTACTAGATCTATTTATGCTGCTAAACCAAATGGTGTTTTCAAATCAACAACTAGTTCTTCTAATGGCTCTATTGCTAGTAAGCATTCTGCTGCCAGTATGCACTCTACTGCTAGCAAGCAACCTGCTGCTAGTACAAAACTTTCTACTTCTGAGCCAAAACATCTTCCAAATACAGTTGTTGGTAATCACTTTTATGCTGTTAAGGCCTCAGCTTGCTGGACTTGGAAACCAAAATCAAATGTTTCAAATACTGTTTCCAAGAATAGTAGTGCATCAAGTGATTTAAAGAAATTTGATTATACTGATGCACAGGGCAGATCCAAGTCAGTAATGGCTTGGGTCATCAAGAGAAACTGATTTCTCTATTTTTCATGTGCAGGTCAATCTACTGGATGAGCTTAAGGATATGGTTATTGTTGACAGTGGATGTTCTGGACACATGACAGGTGATGAGTCTCAACTTGAAGATCTTGAGGCTTTTGATGGTGGTTATGTAGCTTTTGGGAATGATCCAAAAGGTGGAAAGATTGTTGGAATAGGTACATTAAGAACTGGAAATTTGGACTTTGAGAGGGTGCTTCTTGTGAAAGGACTTAAGTTTAACCTTTTTAGTGTCTCACAAATGTGTGACAAAAAGAATTTTGTTCTTTTTACAGACACTGAGTGTATGATTCTTTCTCCTGATTTTCATTTACCAGATGACAAATCTGTGTTACTGAAGGTCCCTAGAAAGGAAAATATATACAGTGACCATATTAAGAATATTATTCCTAAGAGGGCTTTGACTTGTCTAATTGCAAAGGCCACTATTGATGAGTCCAAATTATGGCATAGAAGACTGGGACATCTGAACTACAAGACTATGAACAAATTGGTGAAAGGCAATCTTGTGAGAGGCATGCCTACAAAGATTTTTGAGAATTGTGAAACTTGTGTTGCATGTCAAAAGAGTAAACAACACAGAGTTTCTTTCAAGTCCAAGACTGTAAACACAAATACTGTTCCACTACACTTGCTACACATGGATTTATTTGGGCCTGTATTTGTAAAAAGTCTGAATAAGAAGTCATATTGTCTGGTTGTCACTGATGACTTTAGCAGGTTTACTTGGGTATTCTTTCTTGCAACCAAAGATGAAACTCCAGGAATACTCAAAGCTTTCATTACAAGAGTTGAAAACCTGCACAATCACAAGGTAAAGATTATCAGATGTGACAATGGTACTGAGTTCAAGAACAGTGAGATGAATCAATTTTGTGTGGGAAAAGGAATACTTAGACAGTATAGTGTAGCAAGAGCTCCACAACAGAATGGTGTAGCAGAAAGAAGAAACAGGACACTTATTGAGGCTGCAAGAACCATGCTATCTGATTCAAAACTACCTGTACCTTTTTGGGCTGAAGCTGTGAACACTGCATGTTTTGTGCAAAACAGAAGTAAGGTAGTCAAGCCTCATAACAAAACTCCATATGAGCTATTTCATGGAAAGAAACCAATGATTGATTTTCTTAAACCATTTGGATGTCCTGTTACTATCTTAAACACAAAGGATCAGCTAGGCAAATTTGATGAAAAAGCTGATGAAGGAAATTTGGTTGGTTACTCTGTAAATAGTAAAGCCTTTAGGGTATATAATAAGAGAACCAAACATGTGGAGGAGAATCTGCATATCAAGTTTAGTGAAAACACATATAATTCTGCAGGGAAAGGACCAGAATGGTTATTTGATGTTGATACTCTTGCCAAAACAATGAACTATGTTCCTGTAATTGCCAATGTTGATAAACCACAGGAAGAGTTTGTTGTGATTGAGAAATTGAAGATTGGTCCAACCTTTGTACCCTTTCAGAAGGAACAAAGCTCTCAAGATGATGTTGTTTCTCATGAAAAACCTAAGGAAACTGAAGAAGGTATTGTCATACCTAATGAAGCAGAAAAAGAAACTCCTGAAGTTCCCAAGGTAGTTGTTGATGTCTCTCCTACACAGCCAGAAGACTCTACTGCTGACTCAGAAGACTCTACTGCTAGGCCTAAAGATACAACTACTGCTTCACCACATTCTGCTTCTAAGCCCACTAACTCTACTGCTACTTCCTTGTCTCCTAATTTGGACACTCAGGGTAGATCTATTGATGATACTATCTATCCTGATGATCCAAATATGCCTGATCTTGAAAATATCTATTATGACACAGACAATGATGCACTTGATGGTAAGTTATTTGGAGCTGCTGCTGATTATACTAACTTGGAACTCAATATTCCTGTTAGTCCTACAACTACCACAAGAATACACAAGGATCATCCCAAAGATCAAATCTTAAGTGATCCACAATCATCCATTCAAACTAGGCAGATGACTAAAGCCTTGAAAGATCTTCAACATCAAAGTTTCTTTGCCAGATCTCTGCATCAAAGAAATAGTCATAAAGATCTTCAAAATTGCCTGTTTGCATGTTTTCTTTCTCAAATTGAACCCAAAAACACTTACAAAGCCTTACAAGAAGCTAGTTGGGTAGAAGCAATGCAAGATGAGCTTTTACAATTCAAGCTGCAAGAAGTGTGGACTTTGGTTGAACTGCCAAATGGTAAAAGAGTGATTGGCACAAAATGGGTTTTCAGATGCAAAAGAGATGAGAGAGGAATTGTCATACGAAATAAAGCAAGGTTAGTAGCACAGGGATACACACAACAAGAAGGGCTTGATTATGATGAAGTATTTGCACCAGTGGCAAGAATAGAGGCTATTAGAATATTCTTGGCTTATGCTTCATACAAAAACTTTGTAGTGTATCAAATGGATGTGAAAAGTGCTTTTCTGTATGGGACCATTACTGAGGAAGTTTATGTGTCTCAACCACCAGGCTTTGAAGATCCTGATCATCCTGACAAAGTTTACAAGGTCAATAGAGCAATGTATGGTCTACATCAAGCTCCTAGAGCTTGGTATGACACCTTGTCAACCTACTTGCTAGAGTCTGGGTTCAGCAGGGGAAAGATTGATAAAACTTTGTTTCTCAAAAGACAAAAGGATGATATTTTGCTGGTTCAAATTTATGTTGATGACATCATCTTTGGTTCTACAAACAAAGCTATGTGTGTTAGTTTTGAGAAGCTTATGAAGGACAAGTTTGCTATGAGTTCAATGGGAGAACTCACCTTCTTCTTAGGTCTGCAAGTTACACAGAAAGAAAATGGCATCTTTATCAGTCAGGATAAGTATGTCAATGATATTTTGAAGAAGTTTGGCTTTGAAGATGCTAAGCCTGCCAAGACTGCCATGGAAAAAGATAAACCATTGATGAAGGATGAACATGGAAAGGAAGTGGATATACACTTGTACAGGTCTATGATTGGATCATTGATGTATCTTACAGCATCAAGGCCTGATATCATGTTTCCAGTATGTGCCTGTGCAAGATTTCAAGTGTGTCCCAAGGAATCACATCTCAATGCAGTAAAAAGAATTTTTAGATATCTGAGGCATCAACCAAAATTGGGCCTTTGGTATCCTAAGGATTCATCATTTGATTTGGTATCCTACTCAGATAGTGATTATGCTGGAGCTTCTTTGGATAGAAAGTCTACAACAGGTGGTTGTCAGTTCCTTGGAAGCAGGTTGGTGTCATGGCAATGCAAGAAGCAAACAGTGGTGGCTAATTCAACAACAGAAGCTGAGTATGTGGCTGCTTCAAGTTGTTGTGGACAGGTTTTATGGATGCAGAATCAATTATTGGATTATGGGTACAATTTCATGAATACTAAAATCCATATTGATAACAACAGCACACTTTGCATAATTAAAAATCCAGTGTTTCATTCTAAAACAAAACATATTGAGATAAGGCATCACTTTATAAGGGATTGCTATGAAAAGAAGTTGATTCAAATTGTTAAAATTCATACTGATAACAATGTTGCTGATCTTCTCACTCGCCGGTTTTATAGGGATTACGGAGTGATATGTGCATTAATTGTTATGTATAGTTGACCAAGGTCTATAGTCAACTCTGCTGCTGGCTCCAGTTCACTCTGCTGTTAGTTCTATCACTCTGCTGCTCGTTGTGAATGATACGGTTCTGCTGCTATGGTTGTAAGTAAGAGGGTGTTATGTGTAACTTTCTTCCATCAGTTTAAAACCTAATTGATCTTCATAATTGGTTTTCATATGTTCTCAATTGAAGTTATCACAAACCCTTACACCTAATCATTCCACTAATCACAAATCCCCAAATTCTCTAAAAACCTAATTCATGGAGCTTTCACGTATCTGGGTTGAGCAACACAACAGTGTGGTCGTTTTGAATGAAGAGTTAGTTCCTGAAGGTTTCACAGACATGGTAAAGTTTTTTAATGCTACTTCTCTTAGGTATGCACTCACTGTGAACCCTACTATATATGTTTCCTACATCAAACAGTTTTGGTTTACAGCTAAAATCAAAACTATGAATGGGGAAAAACATGTCAGTGCTTTTGTAGATGGGCAAAAGATTCGTGTAACTGAATCATCTATAAGGGAATCTCTTCTCTTGGATGATGAGACAGAGACTACTTGTCTTGAAAATGATGCTATTTTTGCTGGTTTAAAAGATTTGGGATATGAGGGGAAACATACAAATTTAAAATTTCAAAAAGCTCTCCTCTGTCCTCAATACAAGTTTTTGGTACATCTATTCCTTCATTGTTTGAGTCCTAAAACATCTGGGTGGCATGAGTTCAGTACTACCATTGCTTCTGCAATGATATGTCTGTGCAAAGGTCAACCATTTAATTTTTCAAAAATGATTTTGGCTGGGTTATTTAAAAGTGTTGAAGATGGTTCTTATTTGCTATATCCAAGATTTCTTCAGATCTTTATTGAAAAACAAATTTCTAAAACAAGAACCCATGTTTCTGAATATGATGCTCCAAAATTGGCTTCAAGAACTTTTACCTTTTTGATTAAGCATGGCAAAGGTTTTTCTGGTGCACATACAAATCTTACTTCTTTCATGGAACAAATTGTGCAAAACAACCAGGGTGAAGGATCAGGAAATCCCACTGATTCCCATCACACACCCAATGTTACTACATCTGTTACACAACCTACAAAACAATATACACGTAGGAAAACCAAAAAGAACACTAATCTACCTCAGGATAGTGTTAGTATGGCTGTACCAGATGAGGCTGTCCTAGGTGATGGAGAGGACATGTTGGCAAGGGCTGTCACTACTGCTTCTAGCTTAGCAGCAGAGCAGGATAGTGATAACATCATTAAGACCCAAACCAAGGCAACATCTAGAGAAAAGGATTCTTATGAGTCTGCTTCTCAGGATGGTAACCCTAGCCAAATGGATAACATAGGGGGCTCAGATGATCAAACTAGGTTTGATACTGAGTTTTTGTCCCAAGATTCACCTCTCGGACCAGGTCACACAGGTCGAAGTGATGAGGACAGGTTAGTGACTCATGAATTGACGGATCCACTTGTACATGATGACAATGTCAGTGATTCACCTCTCGGACCAGGTAATACAGGTCGAAGTGATGAGACTACAATGCAACTTATAAAAGAATTGACGGCTACTTGTACTGCTTTGGGGTTGAAATGTAAGTCTTTGGAAGAGAAGGTTCTTAATCTATCTGATGTTGTTGCTGGTCAAGACAAGGTCATCATCAAAATGCGAAAACAGATTAAGAGCTTTAAGAAATCAAGATCTTCAACCTCCTTGAAAAGATTGAAGAAAGTGGGGACTAATCCGGTTGTAAGTTCTTCTGAACCATCTACTCATTTGGAAGAGGATGCTTCCAAACAGGGGAGGAATGAAACTATCATGGATTCAGGGGAGGTAAATTTTGAAAAAGTTTATGATGTTCAAGATATGGATGCTGGAATAGTTTCAGGGGAGGTTCCAGTGATTGAAGAAATGGATGTGGATAGTCCTCAGAATGATGAAGACTTTGTGGTTGCTGATAAGTCTGGGAATGAAGTTGTTATGGAAAAGGTGGTTGCTGCACAAGAAAAGGTGGTAGATACTCTTAAAACTTTGGAGTCTGAGCAACTAGTGAAGGCAACAGGGTTGATGGGTAATGTGTTAAAGACTTTGGAAGATTCAGTGGTAAAACATGTTGAAAATGCTGCTATTGCTGACTCTACTGCTGTTCATAATTCTGCTGCTAAGGATGTTTCTGGTTCTGCTGCTAGTGGAATAGTGAATACTGCTGAAGTACAAGACTCTGCTGCTGGGTCTATGGACAATGCTGCTGCAGAGGCAATGGTTTTACTAAGTAAGAAGACTACTGATGACTCTACTTCCAAACATACACCACAATTATCAACTCAATCATTATCACAACCTATCACAACAACTAACACAACATCAGCAACAAGAAAACCTCAAAAAGGAATAACAATAAGAGAACCTGCTGCTACTCAAAAGAAGACAATCACATCATCTTCTACAGATAAGGGTAAAGGCAAGCAAGTTGATGTTCAGAGGTGGATGTATAAAGGCATTGATTTCACAGATATACCTTTTGATTCTTGGCCTAAGGAACTCCTAAGTGAACATGATTCTGCTGTTGCACTTAAACTACATGATGATGATCAATAGTTACTTTTGGAAGAAGAGAAAAGACAGGCTGAAGAGTTAAGGAAGTATGATGAATGGGTCAATGAGAAGATCAGAATTGATGCTGATATTGAATTTCAAAAGTTGATCAAAGAGGAAGGTAATGAAACTTCAACTTTTGATGTGCAATCCTGGTACAAAGAGTTCATTATCAAGAAGAGAAAGCAAAATGATGCTGCTAGAAAGAAGATAAAGATACTTAAAGGTCCAACTGTTAAACAACAAAGAAAAGAATATGAAAGATATCTAAAGAATATGGCTGGATGGAAATTGATAGAGTTGAAACCTTATTCTGATAAAGAGGTTTTTGACTTGTATCAACAAGCTAAGAGAAGAACAGATACTTTTTATCCTATTGGATGTGCTGAAGACTTGGAACAGATTGCTCAGATGAACAAGAAGTTGGTACCTGAAAAGGTAGCTGAAGCAGAGCATGTTCAAGAAGCTAATGTTGTTGAACAGATTGAGGGTGATGCAGCAAAGACTACTTCTTCTGTGCAGGGTGATAAAAGAAAAGGTGTTATTCATAAGTCAGTTGCAAAGAAGAAGAGAAAGATTGGAGAAGGAAGCAGTTCTATGCCTGAACGAAATGAGTTTAAACATGGTCTTGATCATATTCCTTCTGAGCATCAAAAAGAACAATTGAAGGGTTATACTGTGGTTGGCAAGATGGAAGATCCTGAAGTAGTTGATGCTAAACCATTAGGAATTAAATATCCTATTGTCAAAGTAACTACAGGGTATGATACTAACATTGGAGCATTTCATGATGTCCAGAGATCTGATGGTAAGACTCACAGGTTTCTTAGATTTCAATAGATGTTATACTACTTTGATAGAGAGGATGTTGAAGACTTGTGGAAGTTATACAAGGCAAAGTTTGGAGCTAAGAAATTTGATGGTAAAAAGTATGAGAGAGATCAAATTGATCATATCTTAACTTCTTCTGATAATGTTATGTGGAGAGCTCTTAAACTTATGTTTGAACCTTCAATGGATGATTCTGAATGGACAGAGATAGTAGAATACAAAGTAAGAAAATGGAGACTCTTTCAAGATTCTGGAGTTCATGTGCTAGAAATTGGACCTATTACTTTGTATATGCTAGCTGAAGTAGATTACCCAGTGGTAAGATACTGGAATATTGTCAATCAGATGGTTAATGGTGACAAGTCACTTAAGCTGCAGAAAGATTATGATTCTGATGATCAAGCATTCAATTTGCTGTCAAAGTATAAGAAGATATTTGATCAACTGAATTTTCAAGAGTTGAAGTGTTTGGAAGCATCCTCCAAGTGATTAATTGAGCTTTGAAGAAACTTGAATATTTAGAAATAAATATTAAGTTTAGGGGAGGATTGTTGGGTTTTGACCAAGTGATACTGCTGCTATGTGACTCTGCTGCTGAGTAATACTGCTGCTACAATAAAACTGCTGCTGGTATTAATGACTCTGCTGCTGAAGAAAATCTGCTGCTTGGGGAAACTACTGCTGAATGGATTAACATTGTATACGATAGGATAATTATGGAATAGATTATGTGTATAGTATATCTATTTAGATTATTCTTATCTTGTAGAGAAAGGTATTGTAAACCTAGTAGGACTCCTTGGCCTATAAAAGGAGGATCCTAGGGTTAGTTTACGTACGTATTTATTATTCACTTCAAGGTTGTAAAACCCTAGCATTGTTGAGTGCTCGTATTAATAATATTGAAGTGTGGAAAGAGAATTCTTAATCTTCTTAAGTTAAGCTTTTATATTCCGCGTTTAAGCTTAAGTGTTTGTTTAAGTTAACTTCTATATAAGATCGTATAAGCTCAACTGGGATCAACATAAGTTTACTAGGCTTAAGGTATGAAACCCATGGGCCTCAAAGCCCACGAAATGATGAAAGGAAGGAGAGGGAGTGTTGCCCTAGCTCCTTCCCTATATATAGAAGCCTTAGGTCATTTGTAAACTTGGTTGGTTATTTGATTTCTTAAGGAAACTCTTGCACTTATATTTCTCTTATTCATATAATCACCCAACTCATTATATCTATCACATTCTTATACTTGTGTTTACAAAATGGTGACCTAACAAGTGGTATCATTCGCCATATGAAGGTGTAGTTTTTGTTTTCATTGATTTTTGTTTCTTAAACTTGTTTTATAATCGATTTTTTGTTCAAATTTTTGTACTTTCTTGCTTGTTTCTTGGTTTTTATCACATATTTGCTTACAAACTTGTGCTACAAATCAAAACAAACAAAAAAGTACCAATCTTTTCTCAAAAATTCGATTAGGGTTTATTGTACTTGTTTTCGCAACTTTTAAAATTTTTGAAAAAGTTCTTAAAGTTTTCAACTTTCTTAAAGATCTCTTCATTTTACACCTAAAAGTACAAGAATCTTGAAATAAAAACGAGTTTTTGGCAAGCTTTCTTTGAAAACAAAAATCTGCCAATTTTTCGCAATCCCTACTTTTACCCAGTTTCGCAAACGTGTATACGTTCTTCATTTCGACTTACGGATCGTGGACTCAGTCTCTTCTCTCTTGTATAAGAAAGAAAAGTACTTCGACTTTTGGTTTACTTTCGAAATTGTATAATTTCGAAAAAGTGCTCGTGACTTTGTGTTTTCGAAAACATTAATTTTTTCGAAATCACAGTTTTTTCGCAAACTTGTATAAGTTTCGAAATCTCACAACCATCACTCAGTTTCGCGAAAACTTACTTAAGTTTCGAAATCACCTAATTTCGCAAACCTAAAGTTTCGCAAACCTTAGTTTTGAAATTAACAAAAGTTTCGCAATCCCAGTTGAAGAACACTTTCGCAATCACAGGATATGTGGAGTTTGATAGACTCCATGGACCGTTTTGAGCATCTAGGGTTAACAATAACATAGACAATATGCAGCGGAATAATTAAAACAAATCATATGTTATTGACAACAAGGTTTTTCCCAATCACCTCCAATTATATTTGATCAGAATATAACGTGTTGCCTAACTATAACATGGATCTAAGACACCTCAGACCTTGAAGGATTCGAACAACACAAACTAGTTCTAGGCGTTTATAGTTTGCACGCCCTAGAACACACGCACACCTTTCTAGTCGACTACATTGTGAAAGACATAATAAAACATACGACCTGTATCCTCTTTATATAATAGAGGATTAGGTTTACAAAGAATATTCTAAATAATAAAAAGATCCGTAGTAATCTTTTTCTTGCATTTGAAGTTTCATCCTTTGTCATCTTTAGCCCTTCTTGTTTCATTCTTTTATTTATTTTGTCACATCAAATCAAGAATCCCAACAATCTTCCCCTATTTGATGATGACAAAACAAACAAAGTCGTGTACGAACTTCCCTAGGCGAAGTAGAGAAGTTGAGATGTATGCATCTCCCTGAATGAAACAAGTATTGTCTTCCCCTTAATCCATGCCATGCCACTCCAAAATTTCTTCCCCTTTTTGTTATCAGCAAATAGGGAACGTATGCAATATGATCTTCCCCTTGAGTGGTGCATGTAGATGAACTGATTAAACACATCATAATATGCTTCCCCTGAAATCAATGTATTAACCATCTTCATGATTCTTCAAATCTGTAGGCTCTTATGTAATGATCACTGATGAAGAAAACTGAGTATAACGAATTTGATGAAGAAGTTGAATAACCCAAACTTGTGTCTTATGTCTTGTACTAACCACGTGACTCCAAACTTATATCCAAGACCAAATATATAAGTAGACCGTAATCTCTTGACAAAATCCTCATCTTCAATGAGACACTGAGCACAATAATGTAACTCCTTCAAGTGATAGTTAACTAGGTCTTCGTCCATCCTCCCCTTGACCTATGGAAACTAGATTTGACAAGTCTTCGTCACCACCGTATAAAACAAACAAGTTATCTTCAAAGTGCTACACCCACTTTGAGATATGATAAGAACACAAACCTTTGAAACTCAACTACAACATCAACTAAGTGATATTTAACCTTCTTCGTAATCAATTAATCCAATAAGAACGAGCCATTAAATCTTTTAAGAACAAAAACCGAACTCCTCGTGTGTGTGAAAAACCATCTCTTCAATTAATAAACACATCAGCAGAATAAATCTTTCGAGCAGCAGAATAAAATAACTAGCAAAGTAGCAGTAGTATGCAGCAGCAGAAGCACAAAGCTAGCAGCAAAGTCTCAAAAGTAGCAGCAGTATGCAGCAGCAGAATCATAAAGCCAGCAGCAGTTTCAAACATGCCTTTATCTGCAGCAGTGTTCGACACACCAGAACTTCCACATAAAAGCTCAGATTGAAGATCCATCTGGTGGAAATCTTCCTTGATATATAGAGAAGCTCCAGTAAAAATTTCAGCCCGATCCAACGGTTAACGAAGGAGATATCGCCGTTTGAAAACTGACCTGCAGAAAGTTACGAAAATTTACACCAAATTCGATTTTCAGCATCATTCTTCGACTAAAAACCTTGTGAATCCCTAGGTAATGAGCTCCCCAAGCTCTGATACCAATTGTGGAGTTTGATAGACTCCATGGACCGTTTTGAGCATCTAGGGTTAACAATAACATAGACAATATGCAGCGGAATAATTAAAACAAATCATATGTTATTGACAACAAGGTTTTTCCCAATCACCTCCAATTATATTTGATCAGAATATAACGTGTTACCTAACTATAACATGGATCTAAGACACCTCAGACCTTGAAGGATTCGAACAACACAAACTAGTTCTAGGCGTTTATAGTTTGCACGCCCTAGAACACACACACACCTTTCTAGTCGACTACATTGTGAAAGACATAATAAAACATACGACCTGTATCCTCTTTATATAATAGAGGATTAGGTTTACAAAGAATATTCTAAATAATAAAAAGATCCGTAGTAATCTTTTTCTTGCATTTGAAGTTTCATCCTTTGTCATCTTTAGCCCTTCTTGTTTCATTCTTTTATTTATTTTGTCACATCAAATCAAGAATCCCAACAGGATAAGAAAAGTTTCGCAATCACAGGATAAGCAAAGTTTCGCAATCCATATTTTGCTAAGTTTTTTCTCGAAATTTGGCTAAACCTATACCTTCTACAAGATCCATTATTACACAAGTGTTCTAAGATGTCTCAACCACCTAACTACTACTTCCCTTATTCTCAGCATCAGCAACATCAGCAGTATCATCAACAACAATACCATCAGCAACAACCGTATCAACAACCTTCACAAACACATGTTCAAAAACAACCGTTTAATCCACTACATCATTACCTAATGATGCAACAACATCAAATCATTCCTCAACAACAACCATATCAAATGCCACAACAAAACACTCAGTTTTCCTCCAAACAACCTCACTGGTTTGACAGAATGTGTGAAGTTATTACAACTCAACAATCCAGACATGAGGCAGGATCACTTGAAACACCTCCAATGCTTACACCTGGGAACTATGTTCAGTGGTCAAGTCGATTCTTACGATTTCTTGAACTTAAGAAACCTCATGGAAAATTCTTGAAACAAGTGATACTTGAAGGACCATTTGAGTAGCCAACAAGATTTGAAATTGGTGATCCAAATGCTGATCCTCCACGTCCTCCTGGTGATAGACCTCTTCCAGAATCTCAACTCACAGTAGAACAGAAATTACATCGTGAAGCTGATGAGTATGCAATGGCCTATATACTTCAAGGAATACCAAATCCTATTTATCGAAGTGTCGATGCTTAGAAGACAGCCAAAGCTATGTGGGAACATGTTCATCTCCTTATGGAAGGCACTCAATTGAACAAAGATGATATGGAATCCAAACTCTACATGGAATACACAGACATCACAATTGAACCAGGAGAGTCACTTGAATCCTGCTATCATCATTTCACAAATGTGGTCAATGATCTGGAACGTCACAAAATCACAGTACCAAGGATAGCAGTGAACTCCAAATTCGTCGGTAGTCTTGGTCCAGATTGGCATAAATATGTGACATTTGTTCGTCAAACTAAAAATCTTCATGATGCTCCATATGGTTTGTTGTATGATTTTCTAAAACACCATGAACCTGAAGTGGAAAAAGATCGAGCTCTACGAGGAGGATACACACCAACACCAACACCAAATTCTTTGGCTCTCGTAGCTCAATCTCCCTATGCTCCACCACCAGTGTCAAATCATGCATATGTTTAAGAGCAGAACTACTTCAGTTATCCACAGTCTTCCACCTCGAACCAAATGGTCCCTTATGATTCATCTCCACAGAATGCTTCTACTCAACTTGTTCCATTAAACAACAATGATGCAGTATATTACTCAAATTCCAATGACGATGACGATGATGACTTTAACACGTTGAATCAGGGACTTGCTCTTATTGCTCGTGCTTTTAGCAAATTCTCCAACAAAACAAACAACTGTCAATGTTCATCTTCTAACACAAGGAATCAAGCTGTTGTCAATGATGGAAGAGTGGAAATTCAGAATCGTAGCTATGGTCGATCTGGTTCAGGAAGTTCTTCTGGAAACTTTGGGAATGGTCAGAGGTTTAGTAACAATGCAGGGTTCAGGAACGACTCGGTGTCTTCTCAACAAAGGTCTGAACCAGTTGCAACTAGGAACTCCAACTCAGGGAATGCAGTGTGGTGCTATAACTGTAATGAACAAGGTCATATAGCGACCGCATGTTCCAAACCGAGAACTCGGGGTAGTAAGTTTCACAAGCAGGCATTACTCATGGCTCTTCAAGATGAAAAAGATGGACATTTCCCTGAACAAGATAACAACTTCATGGCAAATGTGTACAATGATGATGACATGGAAGATCTGGAAGCTAATGCAGCTGTGATGCTTATGGCCAACATGCAGGAACTTCAGTTCAATGATTCAGGTCCAGTGTATGACACTGACGGCTTGTCTCATGTACATGACCAAAAAGCATGCCTAATACATGAAATAGCTTCACCTTCTGCTTCTGAATCAGATATGGCGCAAGTTGTTCCATCTACATCATCTTCATCTTCTCAAATAGATGAACAAATAAGCACAGTTGTCATATTTGATGATGACACGGTTGTTTCATTTGATGATCCTATTGAGAATGATAAAAATGATCATATAGAACAACATGAACCATCATTTGATCCAGACCCTGACCTAATATTGTTATCTAAACAACTGGATGCACAACAACTGCAAATAATAAAATGCAATGAGAAAAACAAAGTTTTAAAAGAGAAAAATGCGTCACTTGCAAGAGATATTGAGTGTTATAAAATTCAGCTTTCAAATCAGGAAGACAAAATTAAAAATGCAAAAAGTTTTGAAAAAGCTTTTCAAGATTCTTACAACAAAGAACAAGATCTTCAACGCAAAATGCAAGATTTAATTGAGTCAAACGGAAAGTTGATTTCGAAACTCGAAAGTGAAAAGTATGAATTGAAAATGCAAGTTGAACGTCTTCAAACAGTACTTTCAAAAACAGAAACAGAATTGTCAAGTTGTAAAAAGGAGTTTTGTGAACATAAAATACGAAAAAGGAAGTATATAGATGACTTACTCGGTGATATTGTTGATCTTGAAAAACAACTCAAAGAATTTCGTAACATTGTTTACAAACACGGGAACTCTGTCACAACAATTCAGAAATTTACTTTAAAACCGAGACCCGATAAAGGTTTTGCACTTGGTGATTACAATTCAATGTTTCTTCATACGGCATTCAAAGAAATTCCTAAAATTTACAGTATGGACCATTTGCTTGATAATACGATTGTACGTGCTGTTTTTTTTGATACTGAGGAAGAAGAAGAACTTGAAGACGAGAGTCGATCAAAAATGAGTAATGTTCAATATTGGACACCATATGACTCTTCAAAAGCTCCACCTCTTTCTAAATCTTTTGTGACTCAAAAAGAATTACCTGAGAAATCATGGTACGTCACAGAGTCATATGTTTCATCCTCTAATGCGGCCCCTGTCTAAACTGTAGCACAAGTTAATGGTCCTTTACCATCATCTGGTGAACATACACCTTTACCAAAAAAATGTCGTGTCTTAAATTATTTCAAAACTTTTATGGAAGACATCGAAATTTTAGAGGAAACAATTGAACGCAATTCTGACATAAAAAATTGAAACTTTTCAATCCGCTTACGAGCGAGAAAAGAGAGATATTTTTCAAAAACAAATGCTGCCAATTGTTAAACACCTCCGTCTCTGTGCTACACGTTGGGATCAGGAACTTCAAAACGAGGTCAAAAATATGATAAACGTTTTCAATTCTACTGAAAATGCGATTTTGGTTCAAAAGCAAAGAAATAGAGTTCTAAAAAATGATGCTGATCGACTCTTGGAACAAGTTCTCAATGTTGATATTTTGTCTGTTATCGTGAATGATCTCTATAAATCTGGTACTTCTATGCTTATGGATGATCTTTGTGTTGATAATAACTTGTTGAATGTGGAAATTGAGACACTCAAATTGGAAAATGATAAGCTGAGAATTAACAATGATGATGTGACAAAACAATTTTCAAAAGAAATTTGTCAACTCAAACAAAGGCTTGAATGGTATCAAGCTCAAAGTCTTGAAATGGAATTGAAGCTTCAAAGTCAAAATGTTTCAAACTCTTGTCAGATTTGCAAAAACAACGAGTCTTTAAAAAGTCCGTGTCTCCGATACGAGACAGAAATTGCGGATTTAAAAATTGAAAACGCCGAATGGCAACAAAACCGCGATGACATGAAATATTGCAATGGTTTACTTGAGTCTGAAATCCAGGATAAAAATCACATTATCATTGATTTGAAAGAGAAAATTAAGCTAATTCAAAAGGGAAAGATGGTTGACACCACGGTGATAGCACCAGGAATGTATCAATTAAACTAAACTGCTAAAGAAAATGTCATTCAAAATAATAATGTTGATAACTCCACTTTTACAGGACTAGTCTCCACTAATAGCGTTAGCAGACCCAAGCGAAAAAGTAAAAAGAAGAATAGGATTTTGCAACGTAAAAGAGGACAACTAGAAGCTCAAGAAGTAGAAGATCAACTTAGGAATTTGAATAATACTCATGTTGCATCCGATTTAGATTCTAATCTGGCAAATTGTAATCAAAATCTAAATGTAACGAATAATGAACCTTTGAATGTTTTGAATATTAAGGCATCTTGTGTGTTTTGTCGTAAAAGCGTATCATCTGGTGATTATACAAAATGTTTAGCTAATTCTCTTCTCAATCGTCATAAGAAACGTAGGACACGCATTCCTTCTAGGACGACTACTGCCTCTAAGTCTAATTTAGGAAAGCCGTCTTCTACGGTTTCTAATGAAGTTGAAGTTACCCCCATAGGTGCCGAGAACAAATCTAGGAATGAGCCAACTACTAGTGCATTTAACATTAAGAAAGCAAAAACTAGTTGGAACTGGCAACGTTGGTTACAATACAAACCAGACTTTAAATGGATTCCTAAATTGTTGAATACATGTGTTTCTAACCAACAGGAACCTGCACTGTCTTTGGGTTCCACCCTTACTTCTGTTCCATCTGTGTGTTCTTCTTGTGATGCAGGTGGTACAGATCGTTCTCTGGATTGTTGATAGCGGATGCACCCGACATATGACAGGCAATCTCAAACTGTTACACAACTTTGTCTCAAAGTTTATTGGTACTGTCAGATTCGGGAATGATCATTACGCTCTAATCATGGGATATGGTGACTATATCAGCGGGAACATTGAAATCAGTCGTGTATATTATGTGGAAGGCCTTGGACACAACCTTTTCTCTGTTGGTCAATTCTGCGATGGGGATCTCGAAGTTGCATTTCGTGAGAAAACTTGCTTTGTTCGTGACTTACAAGGAAACGATCTAATGTCTGGCTCACGAGGCTCCAATCTTTATACAATATCAATGTCAGATATGATTGCAACATCTCTGATATGTCTTCTCTCGAAAGCAGAATCAACTAAATCTTGGTTATGGCACAAACGTCTTTCGCACTTGAATTTCAAAACAATGACTGACCTTGCTCGTTACAAACTTGTTGATGGATTTCCAAGATTCCGTTTTACCAAAGATCACTTATTTTCTGCCTGTGAACAAGGAAAAAGTACTCGGGCTCATTTTCCTTCAAAACCTGAGCACAGTACGAATCATGTTCTACAATTGCTACACATGGATTTGTGTGGACCGATGCGTGTTCAAAGTATCAACGGTAAACGCTACATTCTTGTAATAGTGGATGATTATTCAAGATGGACTTGGGTTTACTTTCTACGAAGTAAAGATCAGGCTCCTTCAATGATCATCACCTTTCTCACTAGAATTCAAGTTCAGTTACGCAATACGGTACGAATCGTCAGAACTGAAAATGGAACTGAATTTAATAATCAGACACTTCGTCATACTTCGAGAAAGTGGGAATTGAACACCAAACATCTATTCCTAGAAGCCCAGAACAGAATGGAGTTGTTGAAAGACGCAACAGGACGTTAGTGGAAGCCGCTAGAACTATGTTGATTAATGCTCAATTACCAGATTACTTGTGGGCGGAAGCTGTTTCAACTGCATGTTATACCCAAAACCGTTGCATGATCACAAAACGCCATCGCAAAACACCTTATCAAATTGTTCACAAAAGGAAACCGAACATCGATTACTTTCATGTATTTGGAGCACTTTGTTATCCAAAAAATGATCGTGATGATTTAGGCAAACTTAAAGCAAAGGCTGACATCGGAGTGTTCGTGGGATACTGTGAAAATTCAAAAGGTTTTCGGATATGGAATCGTCGTACAAGAGAAATTCAAGAAACCATTCACGCTAATTTTGATGAACTCACACAAATGGCTTCTGAGCAACACAGCTTAGGACCCGAATTCAACCGTCTTAACTCTGCGGCATCTTCGGCTGAACCATTACCACTCAACCGCAAAGAGTTGGAAACCTTGTTTGCTCCACTGTTTGATGATACAATTGAATACCGTTCTTCTGAGGTCTCACCTAATTCCGCTGCTCAACCTGATAACATTCCAGTACCAGACTCACCTCAACAAACAACTACAAGTGTTGAGAGAGATGGTCCTCCAATTGTATCACCATCTACAGCAGAACAAATTGGTTCTAACTCCCGCCATCCAGCTGAATCCTGATGCGTGATCCTGATGCGTTCTTTAATCTGTTTGCATGATCCACAACCCGCAGAGCATGATCCTGATGTGTTCTTTAATCCGTTTGCACCGGCTCCTACAGTTCCTGATATAGCTGAGTCGTCAACACGCAATTTGGATCCTGCTAACATGCGAGATACTTATCAACTACACCCTTCAACACACAAATGGACTCGAGACCATCCACTAGTTCATATTATTGGCCATCCAGATGCACCGGTAATGACAAGACAACGAGTTCACACTGATGGAGAAACTTGTATCTATGCACTCACAGTACATTAAAGAAGCAATGACTTATGACAACTGGATTGAATCTATGCAAGAGGAATTTCAGCAATTCATAAGATTAGAAGTCTGGGAATTAGTTGAAAGACCTGACGGAGTCTTTGTCATCGGGTTAAAATGGATCTGGAAAAATAAGCTTGATGCAGAAGGAACAGTCTTACGTAACAAATCACGTCTGGTAGCAAAAGGATACTCCCAACTCGAAGGACTTGATTTTGCTGAATCCTTTGCTCCAGTGGCTAGACATGAAGCTGTTCGGATATTTTTGGCCTATGCTGCACACAGGAACATGGTTGTTAACCAAATGGATGTGAAAACCGCATTTCTTAATGGAGAACTCCGTGAAGAAGTGTATGTGAGCCAACCAGACGGCTTCGTTGATCCTGAGCATCCTACTCATGTTTACCGACTCAAAAAGGCACTCTACGGACTTAAGCAAGCCCCACGGGCATGGTATGACAAATTGTCCACTTTCTTGCTGGCCAATAAATTTTCTAAAGGATCGGTGGATCCAACACTATTTACAAAAACCTACGGGGAGGACTTACTTGTTGTTCAAATATATGTCGATGACATTATTTTTGCCTCAACAAAAAGAAGTTACTCTAATGATTTTGCAAAATTAATGAAAGATAATTTTGAAATGTCCATGATGGGTGAACTTTCGTTCTTTCTAGGACTACAAGTTCAGTCCAAATATGCTCTTGAAATTTTAAAGAAACATGGAATGATGTCTTGTGATACTTATAATACACCAATGGGCTATACCACAAAACTAGATGCTGATTTACATGGGACTCCTGTTGACCCTACCAAATACCGAAGTATGATTGGGTCCCTCATGTATTTCACAGCTAGTAGACCTGATATAGTATTTGTTGTCTACATGTGCTCTCGCTATCAGTCTAAACCAACTGAAAAACACCTTAGTGAGGTCAAAAGAATCCTTCGATACATAAAGGGAACCATTAACTTGGGAATCTGGTATCTGAAGGATTCTGGTTTTGAACTAATTGCTTTTTCAGATGCTGACCATGCAGGATGTTTAGACACACGCAAAAGTACATCTGGTGGATTACAATTTCTCGGAGACAAACTTGTGTCATGGCAATCAAAGAAGCAGGACTGCACCTCACTGTCGTCAACAGAATCTGAATACGTAGCCATGTCTGCTTGTTGTGCTCAAGTCATCTAGATGAGATCACAACTTAAGGATTATGGCTACCTATTCAACAAGATTCCTATCTACTGTGATTCCAAAAGTGCAATTGCTATCTCCTGCAACACAGTACATCATTGCAAATCCAAACACATCGATCTCCGATATCACTTCATCAAAGAGCATGTGGAAAAGGGTACCGTTGAACTTTATTTTGTTGGGACTGAATACCAATTGGCGGACTTACTCACCAAATCCTTAGCACCATCAAGGTTTGCTAGTCTAGTTCACCAAATTGGTATGCGATGTTTGACTCCAGAAGATCTGGAAAAGTTTTTAAAACACAATTGATCGTCAAACATCAAAACTATCTTTGTAAATATTTCCTTAAATATAAACCAATCAAAACAAAAAAAGATTTTTCATTTTTTTTCTTGCACTTAAAAAAAAAAAAAAAAAATGCAAGTATATCACTTCTCTTCAACATCTTGTTATTTTTTTCCCAAATGTTGAGGGGGAGATACGCTCAAAATTCTTCACATCTTTTCTCAAATTGATATACTTGCATATTTTCTATATGATGCGGTTCTTCGGAGAATGTGGAAGTATTATGTTCATTTCCGTGTCTCATCTCAATGGCGGTTAGGAGTATATCTTTGTTTTTCACTCATTTGTCATTTAACTTTAGGAATCACCATGTATTATCTAAAGTTAAGGGGTAAAAAGTGTCATTTATCAAAAGATCTTTCAATATAAACAAAACAAACACCCATTTTCCATTTTTTCGAAAAACCAGACAACCTAAAACCCTCCATAATTGAAACCGACGGCTACAATTCATTAGAGTAATCCGTGCTTGTGATCTTCAATCTGTAAGTTCCTTAGTGATCTTTAGGGTATTACAAACATAGTTTTTCGTTTAATTGTAAATCCAACGGCTCAATTTCTTGAAAAACCGATTTCGAGAACTAGGGTTTTTGCGATTTCGAAAAGAGCTATAATCATGCTTAGGAGTTTGATTCTTGATTGGGTTTTGTTATGATACTTGTTTCTAACCTAACCACATCACTTTATCATACTTTCCTTCATGTTTAAATCAATTTAGAAATCTAGGGTTTTTAGTTCGATTTGGGTTCTTTTGATTTTGTGGTTGTTTGTGTTATGTTATTGGTGGGATTTGTTGCCATGATCATAAGTATTAATGTTGTGCCTATCTTGTTGATATTTATCTATTGATGCTTATTTCTCGATAACTTGTGTGGTTCGTTCATAATGAGTTTCTATCTATCAGAGTCTATATGTGTTGCATGCTGTCATAATGAGCTTTTTACACTTGTTTGTGATATGCTTGTACCATCGATACTCATTAGACTCAAAATTGAAATATTTTCGAAAACTTGTTCTTAATAATTATCGAGATCTTAGTCAACGTGCATGTTGGTGATGTCTAATTGATGTTTATCAATCTTTATGACAGGCCTGAATCATTGGATAATAAAATTGCAAAAGAAACGTACGTATGGATAAATTTCAAAAAATTCTTGTATAAGAATTTCTTTCGAAATCCCATTTTTTCGCAAATCAAGATTTCGCAATCTCGTCATTTCGAAAACACTCTTATTGAGTGTTTGCGAAAGTTTCTCAAACGCTTTGTGTTTTCGAAAAATCTTGTTTTTTTTCGAGAATACATACTTTGAAAATCTTTCGCAATCTCTTACATAAGTGTGTTTGCGATAAAAATGTATCATTGCTCTAATGTTTTCGAGAACCATGCTTCTTTTCGAAATCACATATGAGAAAATCTTTCGCAATCACACATCCTTGAATCTTTTCGAAAAATATTTCACTTAAGTATGTTCTCGATAAAATTATTATCGAGAACACACTTGGAATATTTTTTCGAAAACCTTCATTATGATTGTTTGCGAAAATTTTTCCTTATGACTGTTTTTTCGAGATCATGATTGATTTACTTTTCGAAATCTTGAAAATATTGCGAAAATATGTTGATGGCTTGTTGTAATTTCGCAGACTTGTAATTATGTTGTGATTGTGTTGTAATCATCATTTGTTGTAACATGATGTGTAAATATGCTACTTGGATCATTTTTGTGCTTAAGTGTATGTACTCTAATTGATTTCATGATTCTAAATGACCAATGTTCTTCAAGTATGCATTATATGTCACTTCACACATAACATAATGAAACATTCGTGCTTAATTGTCTTAAGTAGATATCGATAACCAAACTCAAAACTGTGCTAACACGTAACAAATTTGGATGTTTGGTTTATGATTATATTGTTCAGATTAACATGGCTGAACACAACGAGAATGTCCCTGAACAAGATCTTCCATTACTCACCATGGATGACATCACTCCCGAAAACTACAATGTCACAATTGGCAACAACAATCCACGAGTTGATTTCGACAAGTTGAGAATTACAGAGAACTCGTGCATGATAGTCAAAGATATCCTACTTGCACATCCATGCAAACATCTGCTCATCTGTTCTACTTCAGTTCCTCTGTTCTACCTTCATCAGTTCTGGATAACGGCTAAGGCAAATTTGGATGATGAGTCTTTTACTGTTATGCTAGATCGCCAAGTCTACAATGTTAATCACGACGTTCTTCGTACAGTCCTTCACCTGCCTCAAGCTGACAACGAATTCGCTCCAATACTGCCTGAACTGGACCTTCTTGACTTGTTTGTTGAATTAGGATATGATGTTGATGACAACGTACCTCTAGTCAAACATTCCCGATTCAATGCCAAGAATATCCCTCAACCTTGGAGAACATTCTGTCTGTTGGTTGTAAGATCGATATCAGGAAGAAAGAGTGGTCATGAACATCCTAGGCTTGAACACTTGCAAACGTTTTGGGGAATGGTGACTTTGACACCTATTGACTTTGCAGTACCAATCATGAATGATATAGTCTACAGCATTCAAACCGATCGTGTGAAGACTATGATACCATTCACAAGATTTACCAAGCTTCTCATAGAACATCTCTACAAAGACACTCCAGAATTCATCAAGAGGATGGCAGATCCTAATGAGCCAAAACACCTCTTCGAGGACGATTTCACCACCTCATTCATCAAGACGACCACTTCCTCTACCAAGATCAAAGGAATGAGGCTTCCCGAATACCTTCTTGATGACAAAATCAAGAAAAGTCTGAACTACAAGCTGTATGATAATGCTTACAAAGGGGTACAGGAAGAAGCCACTATACAGACTCGAAGCAAAGGAGGTGTAAAGTCTGGAAGTACTACAAGCACCACTGGCTCACCTCAGACTAAGTCTAAGGCTGCTCCCAGGACTAAACCATCTATTAAACCCAAGGCTTCTGCCAAACCTAAACCAACATCCAAGTCTACACCTGCCACCAAGCCAAAGAAGAAGGCAACTCCTGAGTACTTTATTCGGGATGAACCTACACCTCCACCTTCTGACACCGAATCTGAGTTCGATACGGAATCTGAAGAAGAATAACCAGATTATGAACTGAGAGTAAGAGCACCTGATGACGGATTTCCTGCAACAGAGATCGCCATACAACAAAGTCTTGAAACTTATGAAGAAGAGACAAGGAAAAGAAAAGGGATCACTATTCATGAGCCTATTGATGATGAAGAAGACGAACCAATCGTTGAACCTTTGGTCGATAAACGCAAACTGAAAAGTATAGTTGTCGACACTCGAGCTGAAGAAAAGCGACTACGGAAAGAACAAAGGAAAGCAACTCTCGAAAGCCGACTCATGTCTCAACCTTTAACTCCACCACCTATCGATCAGTCGGAACATGAAGGAGCTACGAGCAGCACGATTCCTCCCGTTGTGTCCACAACGTTAGAATCAACTCCACAGCCTGATGACACCGTTAAAGATACAGACAAAACTGGAGATGTCAATATGACAGAGACTGCTAATTTAGAGGAAAATGTTGGCGGACAAGAGAACATAGCTACAGATCAGGAACATGAATACCTCATTACTCCAGAGTTTCTTGCACGAGAAGCAGAGGAAGCAGAGGAACGTCGTAGAAAATAAAATGAAGAAAAGAACGCGTTCGACACCAACATATTTCTTAAGTCATCTTCTCAGCAGACTTCCTCAGCAAAACCTCCACCTCCTCAAGACTCTCCACCAAAGGATCCGACTCCTCCCGCTTCTTCTTCAAACTCTCACAACGAGTCGTCGTCCAAATCATCACCTGAGCATTCATCTCCCACACCTTCAGAAACCGCATCAAAACAACATTCAATCAATGAACCGAAACAACCAGTTGATCTTCAGGAGCAAGTCAACAAACTTACCAACATGGTTACCAGTCTTACCAAACAAATTGAAGATTTTCAGGAGTCAAAGCAGCTGATCGATAAGTTCTTGAACTCTGATTACACAGGATTTATCAGGACTGCCACACATGACTTTCTCTCTGAAAATCTAGTTGAGATGATCACTCCTGAAGTAGCAAAACTTCTTGAACCAATCAAGGACAACTTGGATCACAGAATCAGAAGTGTCACTAGAAAAATGTTGTCAACTACACCATTCACACTTCACACTGCAAAACCTTCTACTGTTGCTCCAACCGTCCCTGAATTATCTTTCAATGAAATGCTTGCCAAACTCTTCGACAATGTTGCCTCCAAAACCACACAGACTGCTGAAGAAAAAGCACTTTATGATGCTATGGTGGCTTACATAGCCAAAGAGTCATGCAAAGATGCAGCTGGAACCCTGAAAAGGACAAGAAAAGATGATGATCCTGACCCAAATTCTAAAGGCAAGAAATCTAAGTCTGGAACCGGTCCCTCATCGTCTCTACAACCACAAAAGGACTCCACTCCTCCTGGAAATCAACAACACCCCTCAGCTACTGGTCAAGGTCAAACTGAAGAAGAGGAAACATTCATGGAACCTAAAGATGACTACCAGGGTCAACCTGACACCGATTACCATGCTCCACCTATTCCTGATTCTCATGCTGGACCATCGTCACCATCCAAGGCTAAAGACAAAGATGCTACATCTGAGTCCAAGAAATCAAAGAAGAAAAGACGTCATTCATGGCTCGACAATGATGACACTCCTCAGAATGATTGGTTGACAGAAATGGTTCAAGCTCAACCTCCTCTCGAAGAAGAAGAACCCCTTCCTGGTAACACTCTACAGTTTACCCAAGTCATAATGAAGGATCTTCAGATCAACAAACTCACAAAGACGGAGCTCAGAAGAATCAATAGGGATGCACAAGAATTCCTCAAGAAAAGATCTGGAAACAAAGTAGAATACGAATATCATATGCAGAATATAGCTAGTGCAATGTCTGCCGACTTTGACTGGCTAAATCCTGAAGTGAATATCGATCTCAGTTCCAAAAATCATGAAAAACCTTACTTCACTGACTGGACCAAACCATTACCCTTGAAAGGATTTCCAGATAAACCCAAGATACCTTACAGCTTCTTCTTCAACAAAGATCTTCGTAACATCCAGCTCACCCAGGAGACATCCAAGAAGAAATATGCTTCCTCACTCACAATCTCCGTACCTGCCGCAAGATACGAAATTCCTGCCATTGAAGAGACCACTCGTATTTTCAGCAACTCCATCGTAGCTTACGACAGAGATGCTCTACACGGAATTCAACATTGGCCAGAACGTCGTCATCTCGGTTATACCAGCAGATTAGGAGAGAAATCATTGGAAAATGTGAAGCAAAAATCTAAGATCATCGCCATCTTGGAGATTCAAGAGTCGCAACGGTTTAACTACATACTCATGCGTGAAATTGTTGTTAAATGACAAGATGAAAAGAAGTACAAGTTCTCAGAAGCATACTTTCCAGACCTTAATCTCAATGACATCAAACACATGTATCTCGAAAAGTTTCAAGGAAGAATGCATGGATTCGATAGAGATGTACAGTACAACTTCATGGCATCACTACTTCTTTACATCCGACGACTAATAGTTCAAGAAAGAGTGGAAGATCTTCAGCTTGGAGTGGAAAGTTACCAACAGAAGATCAATTTGACAAAGCCGTAATTCACATTTGATGGAATCTATCAAACGTCACAGTTTACTCTCAACCAAGATCCTTTTGGTTTCACCTACATCAACAGCAAAAAGCTACAAAGTTTCATGAGGTTCGATGAGGTACACAAATTCTGTGATGTTACACTCAAATCTGTTCGTGATGGGCTGGTCAAAAGGTTGAATGATGACCGCCGAAAGATAGCTAAGGGGGAACAACCTAGATGGAAATCCAGTACAAGAAGACAAGTTCGTAACTCTTAAAGATTGAAGAAAGGTTATTTCGACGGGAACAGATCAGACGACTGGAAAGCTATATCCGTGTCAGACCATCGTTTCCTATCAGACTCTTCGAAAGACCAGAACCCAAGTTCACTGACTTTGATGCTCCACTTCCTGACGAAGATTAACTTGGTACATTTGGTTATTCTTTTCAATAACAATTGTTTCATTTTGATTGAATTATTTTCATTATGGCTTGTGCACGCATTACAGTGCACAACCCGAACTTGTAAAGAAAGGACCCTGAGGTACGCATCAGTGCCTCAATCCTAAATATAAGGAGCGAAGGCTTCTTACTTTTGAGTAGAATTAATCAAACATTTATGATTTTTCATACTTCTGCTCAAAAGGACAAGTATTTCACCTCAATAAGACCTAATCACTTGTTGAGGGGGAGCACTTGTCAAAAACAAAAATACTTTGCTCTAAAATCAAAAGTTCTTAGTGAATCTCCCCGTAAGACTCAAAAGGCATATTTTAATCTAAAAGTTTGTCAAAAACATCATTTTATATGCTATTTTTGAGGGGGAGAAAATGAAAAAGTGATTAAAATATACAAAGTCAAAGCTTAAAAGTTGTATCATGTGTGAGCTAGACTGAGTATTGACCCAGGAATTGACGAGATAATAAAAGTTAGTAATATCGAAAGGACTTATCCTCGACGGGTAATAACATCAAGTTAGTTACTAGAGCTAGTTGTCACCTAAAAGCTGACAATGCATCTCTTTAACTAACCACGTAAGCGTGTCTCGAAAAGGATATGTCTTAGTAGAAATGTACCGTCTCGAGAAACTTTCTGTGAACTTGATCAGGCTGGGTAATAACTTCAAGCTAGTTTAACTAGTGATGTAAGCATGTCTCGAATCGGTCTTGTTCACGGAAAGTGGATCAATTCAAATGATTGCTCCTCCCGCATGTGCAAATTTATTAAAACACTTATGAGCACATGTGCAGGGGGAGCCCTTCAAAAGTGTACACAAAACTCTCAAAGTGTTAAACAAAATATTTGATTATCACAAACACTTTGAGAGATTTTCTATCAAAGGTTTCTTGGCTACTGTCGGAGTTATAAGGTGATTAAGATAGGAATAACCGTCCTATGATACGCCAGAGCCGGAGGGATCTACCCAAGGACATCTCCCATAGTTAGAATTAGAAGTCCTTAGGTATGATACGAAAAAAGGAGAAAAGAATGAAAGGGAAAGAAGGAGTTGAAGAATTAAAAAGAAAAGTAAAGAAAAGGGTGAAAAGAAATAGCCCTCCATATGTTCAACCTTAGGGCAGACACCGAGTTCAATACGTATGCTACTGGTTGTTGCAAAAGACAACACCGGTATTGAAGACAAAGTCGTCATGGACCCAGTGACGCAATGCACTAAACCTTCACAACCACTCAAGTTCTCTTAAAAGGACTTGTTTCATTCTCACGGGGAACCAGCGTAACCTATCGACCTATCTCTTAGAGACGGTTGATATTGAAGCAGGAGACCCCTCCCTAGTCTCCGCATAGGAAACCTAGGTGTGCACTTATAGAGTCTAGAGCCTTGAGATACATCAAAGATCTCTTAGGAACACTTAGTATTTCTACAACTGGTGTTCTACATCAATGGGCATCAGTTGTAAATTATCGAGTCCTTCGCAGATCTTAGCAATCTGCCGAGAACGTTTATGAGAGGATTACGTAAGTATTTCTCAATGATTGAACGGAAATCCTGCCAGGGTCAACATCAAACAGCCCTGACAGCAGGTCACTTCGGTAACCTCACAAGGATTATGCTTAGTGTTTGCGGTGGTTCCATTACGGTCTACAGTCGTGGAGTGATCCCCAGCGACTCACCCAGTCATTGAGCTACTTAGTAGGTCTAGTAAGCTCCTTCGGGAGTATCTGATATGGGAACGGCCTGAATAAGGATTAGAAGGAGTCTTCACAATATGCTGTTGATGAGCTCTAATTCCTTATCTGTAAGTACCGGTTATTTATTGCTAATTGTTTACTCACAGGTACCTCACTTCCATGATCGTAGATTCCAACATGCTCATACATACATCTTGAAGTCAAAGAAAGCTCCCCCAAAGATCTTAGCAACACAAAGTTCCAAGAAAGATTCTACGCCAATAAGAAGAATCTACAAAGTATAAAGACAAAGATCTCAATGTATGAAAAGGAACTTCTTGTACGTGAAAGTCTAAGTCCAAAGATGTGTGAGTACGTTGGAATGGCAGACAACCACCACAGACGCAGGAGTGATGAACGGCAGACTACTTCGTGACACAATCACTACATCATCACCAAAGAACAAAGACATAGAGCAAAGTTCATTCATTATCATTCATACCATTTTTTTGAAGACGTCTAGAGTTTAACATGTCACAAGTCAACGACAAAGATGAAGACGTCAAGCAACCGTGATGACCGACCCTTAGGGGGAGATTGTTGGGATCATAGTTTTCACTATTTTATCAAGTCTCGGTCATTTGTAACAATGTTAAGTTGCTTAACTATTATGTACTTTCATTTACTAAATGTATTAAGTTTACTAGGCTTAAGGTATGAAACCCATGGGCCTCAAAAGCCCACGAAATGATGAAAGGAAGGAGAGGGAGTGTTGCCCTAGCTCCTTCCCTATATATAGAAGCCTTAGGTCATTTGTAAACTTGGTTGGTTATTTGATTTCTTAAGGAAACTCTTGCACTTATATTTCTCTTATTCATATAATCACCCAACTCCTTATATCTATCTCATTCTTATACTTGTGTTTACAAAATGGTGACCTAACAACGTGGTCCAATGATTTAACACACGGAGGATCAAGTCACATCAATCAACTAATCCAAGGGTTGAGACAGAAGATTGGGGGCCAAGGCGTATCCAAGGGTTCATATTCACTCAGAGAAAACACAGAATCACACGGATAGATGACCTGGCTTTTACTCTCATCAGCTATATATACCCTCTCCTCACTCATGTAAAAGTGTCCAATTTTTCATGTATTTAGGAAGATTTTGACCATTTTAATTTCTTGCCATTTCTATTCTTGTCATTTAAATTCAGGTTTAATGTAATTTTCAAGCTTTGTACTCATTTTCTTATTATCAATATAATTCATTTTCATTTACAGCTTATTGTCTTCATTTTCTTTTTACAGTTTCAATTATTTGCTTTCTATTTAGTATAATCAGTAGTTTATAGTTGTTTTTAAATCATCATTTAAATTTCTGTTTTTCACTTATATTGAAAATCCAAAAAAATAGGAAAAATCAGAAAAATAAAAAATATGGTTTAAAGTTCTTGTTTAAGTTTCAAATCAGTTTTGTTTTGCTTATTGATGACTCATATTAGCTAACTAATAGCTTTGTGAGCATCATCTGTTCTTATTTCTCAAATTCTACAAAAGTCAACACAAGTCAAGTATTGAGCTTATTGAAATAAGCTGTGCTTATTGGGAGTTTTGGCAGCCATAAGGTGTCGTTTGGCCTGTCACAAAGACAGGCTGTGTGGGAATACCTCTATGTTTAGCTGAGAGGTGGTTTGTAAGTTTTCATTTATGGTTTCATTTCTTGTCTTTTAGATTCTGCTAAATTAGTTTTATATGTTTTACTTTTGATTACTGTCTATTTGTTTGTTCATTTTTGCTTAGACATCATCTGTAGTGGTAGCTTGATATTAATTTAGTTCTCAGTTTAATTGGAATAGGTTTGCTACTGTTTCGTTGACTGTGTAACTATTTCAGATCTGTTTTTGTTTGTTTGAGGTGTTTTTATTGTTGGATTTGTGCACAACTAGTCTCACTTGCATCTACTTGATCTGTTTAGTAGAGAGTTGTTAGTGAGAATTGGCATTTAAGGTGTAAGTCTGTTGCAAGCAGGGGTGTTTGGATAGGTGTGGTTTGCTGAGTTTATTGGTGATTCTGAGGTTGTTATTAGTTTAGAAATCAAACTCAGGGCATAACTAAGCTTAGTCAGGAATATTTTTGTAGGGTATTTTATATTAAGTCATATTTGCTTTTAAAATCTTCCTAATAGTTTAACCGATGGGACTTAGATTAGAATAATCATAGAAGTAGTTGCACAGTAGTTTATTTGGTTTAATTTAGTTCCATTACACCTTATTACTTCATCAGTCATCATTTAGGATCAACTTAAATTCATTTTAGTCAATTTTTCATAAATATCAAAAAGTCAAAATAAGCTTAGGAACTCAGGTTTTGGTCAGACCTTGGTAATCATTCATAGGATTCATTATTGTTTAGAAATACATTTTTCTTGCTGATTTGTGTTCCTTGGTGGCCTAAGTATCTGAAACAACAAGAAAATTCAGGTTTAGATCTCAATTGCTTATTAGAATTTTAGATTCTAATTGCCTGTATGGCTTAAGCACTTCCCCTGCACCAAGCTGTTCATCAGAATATCAAGCATGGACTAGGTCCTCAATTGTGTAGTATAGTTAAAGCTTTTTGGGTTTTTAAGTTCTCAGTAGGTCTGTATATCATTTGCCCCCTCAAGTTCTTATTCCACAGCTTATTAGCACTGCTTATTTGGCCTGCCTTATTGAGTGGTTTAAGCTAGTGACTGTTTTTAGTTTTAGGGCTGCATATGTGATTTATAGCTTGGAACCTGAGATTTGTTTCTTATATTAGTTCTATTGTACCTCTAGTAGCTTATTTCATTGAGTGGTATCCTCAGCTTATTCTGTTTTGGCTTATGCTTATTTCCATATAGCTTATTGATACTGTTTGTGATCCATTCTGATTTTCTGAGTATCTTTTGATCTCAAATCTGTTTATCTGAGCTTATTTTAGTCCTGAAAACATCTGTGTTAAGTTTGGGTCAAGATTTGGTCAAAGTGCTTATTAATAAGCACTTTTCAATAAGCAGTTTTAAGCCATTAAGCACTTCCAGTGCTTATTTTCAACTTTTTATATTTTTCCTAGTTTTCCAAATAATATTTTAGATTTTTCCTGAAATTTTCATATTTTTCTGAGTTGATTTGCTATTTTTCTTATTTAATTTTCATTTATATTCAATTTTTAATACATTTTAATTACCAAAAAAATCAGAAAAAGCCAAGAAAAATCCAAAAATATTTTAGAAAATTATTTTCATTTATTTTAGAATTTTAGAAATTTATTTCGCATTTTTCTCATTTATTTTGAATTTATTTTGAATTTTTAATTAGATTAAATAGTTTTTAATTCCCGAAAATTACATAAAAAGCCAAAAAAATAGTTTTCAGTTTTAAAATTACCTATCAGTTATTTTATAATTTCAAGATTTAATTTTCATTTTTCTCACCTTTATTTGAATTTTCTTTTAATTTTTAATTAGTTAAATAGTTTTTAATTCATAAAAAATAAATAAAAAGTCAAAAAAATATTTTTCTTTTTCTCAAAATTTTCTTTTATCATTTTTAACATTTCAAAATTATTTTCAAGTCCGTAGGAGTAGTGTAGCATAAAAGTCGCATTTTATTTCGTACGTTACGTTTATTTTACGTTTAAGTTTACGTTTTCGATTCTACGTTACGTTTTAAGTTTGTTTAATTGATTTACGCGCTTAGTTGGTTAATTGTGCTTCATTTACTTATTCATTAGTATAATCTCACAAAATCACTTTTTACCACTTTTACGACGCGTTTCACGATTCGGGAATTCGAAATTTCATTCACACCTTCACTGGGACACGACCCGGGGAAATACTTTTCTAAGCATTTCTTCGGTAAAACAATCACTATACTATTAAAAGACTTTATCAAAATGGCGCCGCTGCCGGGGAAGGTTGAAGTGAATTTTTCGTTTTCGTTTTTCGAAATTGTGTTTTGATAACCTTCCTTATATATATTTTCTATAAAAACCAAAAAAAAAAATAAAAAAAAAATCAAAAACAGTTTTCCTAAAGTGTTTTCAAAAATACCAAAAAAATAAATAAAAATAAGAATAATAAAGTTACAGCCTCGTCTCGACCGAAAGGAAGAGCGTTGTAAACCAAATAAGCTTCTCAATATAACTACGCGTGAAATTAGTTGCTAATCGGATTACTTTAATTCTACGACGAATAAGCGGAAAATACGGAAGCTTTGACATTAAATTGCAAGCTGAAGAGAGATCCATTCTTCTCTCCCGTTCCGTCGCAAGTAGATTTAAGGGAAACGGTTTACAATTAACGTAACGTTTGAAAAAACAAAAGAAAATAAAAGTTTTAAGTTTTTGAATTTTGTTTTCCAAAAATAAAAATACAAAAAAGATTTTTCTTTTCCATTTTGATTTTCCTTTTATTTGATTTTATGATAATTAAAAACCAAAAATAATCTTCTTATCCTCTTATCATGTAATTCTTCTTCTTTAACCCTCTAACCGATAATTCTTATGGATCCGACTTGTTTTATATGTGGAGAACCGTTCTTTGAAGGTTCTTGTGTATGGTGTACATGCGGACGGTGTGGTAACGATATTCGAGACGGAAGTTGTTTGTGTTGCAATTCATTTGCTTATGCACCTAATTCGTACAACAACGTTCCAAATTATTCCGACTACCCACCTCAGCCCGATTCATTCAATCAACAAATTTGCAAAGAATGTGGATTTACTCATGGACTTTGTATGTGTTATGTTTCGAAAGCTGAACTCACATTCACCTCCGATTATGATCCGAACTTTTCAAATTATTATCACAACGATTTCAACTCATATGAGCAAGTTCCGTACTTCAATAATGAATCGTTTCAAAATGCACCGATTTCACAACAATACGGTTGTGAGTATTGTGGAGGTCCACACTTTAGCACCGATTGTCAAACAAGGAAACCGTTTCCTTGTGACAATGATTATCACGACCAACCTCCACAATATGAAATGATCACTAAAATGATGACTGCCCAAAATAACTTTACCGAGTTATTAGATCTTTTTAAAGAAGTAATTCGTGTGAAAGAACAAGTTAACACCATTAAGAGTGACTGATACGTGGGAATCGCACCAGGCTTTACCTCTCAAGGGATCTTGAGAAGCTTGCAACCCCCACCAGGCAGTGTACCTGATCGTTGTAGTATAGTATAGTGACAAGTACTGTGGGATTGATCGTTCAGCTAGGAATAGTGTCGCTAGAATTAGAAAACCTAAATACTAGTTCTAGAGGTGAGAGATGATTCTTTTTGTATTTTTATATTTTTTAGAAAGCAAATAAAAATCTCGGGTTTGAAGGATTTGGGCGGAATTAGTTGCTAGTCAACTAACCCAATACTAAAAATGAAAATAAACTAAATTATACTAAGGTTGTGAGCAATAAGTGGAGAAAATGTGTTTACTTAGATTTCACTACTCCCTAGACATCTTTTACACGTTAATTACTTGTTATAGTTGCATGGATGACGGATTGTATTCCTTAATACCATTCATGGGGTAGCGCACTTAACTCCCCAATTCTATGAGCTCTTATCTCCTCCTATACCATGCCCAGCACAACCATAGGGATTATAAACAGTGGCTCATGCATTAAATACAACCAATAAAGACCTAGTGCACATCGGTTCATGTTTCCTAAGACGTTCAAGCATGTTACCAATTGGAGATCTGCCAGTTTTCTTAAGCCTAACATATAAATCATTCATCCAAGACAATTATAAACAAGTAATCAACACATAATTAACATCTAGGTTTCATTAGATCCAAGTAAACACAAGATAGATCTAGCCTAGCATGATGGAATTAAGACAAGAACAAGATATAGACAACCAACACATAGGCATATTGATTGAATTAAAAGAACACTTATGTCAATTACACATGAAAGGTATCAAGGGCTTAGAACCCTTGAAAAACCTGTAAAATTCGCACCAAGTTCGTACTTAGGGTTTCTCCAAAACTTCTCTCTTTTTAATGTGAAAATTAGAAAACTATATATAGGAAAAGGGGTCTGACGGCGTCAAGACCAAACTTGTGACGCCGTCACCTCGCCGCCAAAACTCTTCTCGGACTGCCTTGATCTACTTTTGACGCCGTCATGTGTTGTGCATTTCCAGGCCGTCATGACTTTTACTCTTGACGCCCTACTTCGTGACGCCGTCAAATCTGTACTGGGTCGTCATGGAAAATTGCTCTTGACGCCGTCAAGGATTCCTTCTTGACGCCGTCACCTACTGTTCCCAGCAAGGAAAATTAAGACTTTGGCGTTTTCTTCACTTTTATGCTCCAAAAACGTCCGAATTGCTTCTTTTTCCAGATTTCACTCCCAAAGTACCTAAAATCATAAAAGGAACAATTTAGGGCAATATTTGATCAAATAAGTTCAATTCCGGGCTTAAATGACCCTCTAAAAGTGGTTCATTTTTCGCCTCATCATATACCCTTACACTTGAGATTTGCTTGTCCTCAAGCAAATGTGCTTTTATTCTAGTCAAAATACAAGTTAGGGGTCATTTAACACTAATATAAAAGTAATTACAACAAATAATCGTTCCACTAAAGACCAATAGACAAGCACGGAGGTCATACACAAGCACCTCACAAATAGTGTTTAGATACTCACATCTCTCGGGTGTAATAAAGTGTAAATTACAATATGGAAACGGAAGATATCTCTCACTACCTGTCATAGCAAAATAGATTACCATAGGCTTGGGAAAGGATCAAACCTCCACCACATGGCGTAAGCACCTAGGATAAACTATCAAAGAGGTCTTTTAAAGGGTTGTAACGTTAGGTGTAGGGATATGAAATACACGGTTTTGTTGGATAAAGGAAGTTTTTACTGGTGGCGAGTTAACAATCTTGGTTAATTACATGTACAATATGGTGTTGCTAAGCCAAGACTAGACTCGATTTAAGCTAATAACAAAAATAACAAAAACATAAAATGAACATACATGAAAAGGGATGGTAGTCCGTATGTTTTTTCTCTTTTTTTTTTTTTTTTTTTCTTTTTTTTCTTGATTTTTTTTTTTTTTTTTCTTTTTTTTTTTTTTATTTTTTGCATACACTCTTACCCTACCATCCAAAATAATACATCATAGGGGTTGAAAATTCCCCTTACACTTGAATTTTTACATACTTTACATTAAACTATTCTATTGACTCGAATTAGGAAAATCAAAACACTTGGAGCACTTTTAAAATTAACGTACATATGTGGGTAATAAATGATGTTCTTCCCCATTACTTCATAAAATAAGTACTTACCCATGAGTCTCAATCGTCCCAAAACAATATGTACAAGGATATGACTCGACTTAGCAACCATGTAATCAATTAGAAAGTTAACTTAGGGTTTAACAAATAACAATAATGCACTAAAAATGAGCGCATACACGGAAGGCTAAGGCGATTTGGTTGTACATTTAAGTGGGGTGTAACAAATTCTTCCTTTAAGTAAAATGCTTAAAGTTAGAAACGAAAAGATAGGCTTGGAGGGGTGAATTAGGGGTTTCGTGTACTAAAAATGAGTACAACGCTAAGGGTGTGAGAAAAATTAGTTGACTTAACTAGCCAAGTAATATGACTTAAATGGTCAAGTAATTATAATACGGGTTTAACACAAGGGTGATCCTAATGCCTCTTATCATGTAGTAAATCCTACTACACGAATGTAGTCTCACTAGCGGTCTCGGGATGCATCACTAACGTAAGTTCTAGAATATAAATGCTACCGGTACACTCATAAGCACTAATAGTAAATGTTTTTCCTATCAAATCTAAAGACGAACCTCACATATTTGGGTGGAAAATTTTTCTGAATATACGGTTATGTGCTAGTCATACAATCTCCTATCCATGAGACGCTTGCTATGGCTAAAGTTTCACTCCTAAATGTTGTAAAAAATTTTAAATTTGGCGCTAAAATTGCACTAACAAGTATTTCTCATAGTTTTATTACACATCTACCATCAAGCAAAACAAACTCAAGCGAAAGTGCATATGTAAGGTATCATCTTTTTACCCTCCCCTTACACTTAAGATGAACATTGTCCCCAATGTTCAAGTAAAGACTGTAAAAGTGAAAAAGTAAAGAGAATGAAATCAAATACTCCCCTGATTCGCTCGGTATGGATAATAAGGTGGCCAGGTTAAATCTTCCTCCAAGAAAATGAACAATCAAAGCTTCCCTTCCAGAATATAAATCATCTTCTTGTCATACATAACCTGTAAAACCTGAGAAAATAGACAAGAACAACCTCGCGTAAAATCGGCGGCATCCTATATAAGTTACTAAATCCTAGAAAACAAGATAAGATATAATGCTTGTGGAATGAAGTTTGCAGATCTCCTGGAGATTATAAAACTTAATAATTCACAAAAACCATAAGACTCCGTTAGAAAAACAAAATCGGTAAAATTTCCAGATTTTTACACTTGACGCCGTCAAGAGTTAACTCTTGACGCCGTCAGAAGTGACCTGCAGAAATTCTTATGTTAAGTTTCCGGAAAATTTCTGGAAAAACTTGGTCCTACTTCCTGGAAAATCCTGCAAAACTTCATTACGACTCAATACAAGCATTTGACTCTAACAAATATGAATATACATGTTCATTTAATATTGTAGAGAATCATGATCGGTTTGTTTCTTAAAAACATATTTGGGGTTTCCCCTTACACTTATCTTTTGCAAAAATACTTTTAGGTGGAGTTAAGACTAGGCCAAAACAACAAAGTAAAGTATTTCCACTATTTAATTGAGAAACATGATCTACCAACAATAAAAATAAAGCATGCATACGGAAGCAAATAACAATCAAACAAAATAAAATCACACAAAACATGGGTTGCCTCCCAAGAAGCGCTTTTCTTTATTTACGAGTCTTGTAGCTTGACTCAAAGTCATGGGTTACTACGTGACCTCATCGTTGGTTCCATTCTCTAGGTTGTCTTCTAAACCAGTTTTGTATTCCGGACCTAGTTGCAAGCATTCTTTGTAGAAACCAAGCATCCTATTCTTTACATACTCTACTCCTCTACGTCTATCCTCCTCATTCCTATAATAAGCTGCTTGCTTGTGTTCTTTTTCAAAATTAGAGAGAAGGCGGTATTGCTCAATCTTGTAAGGCATTTGATAGGCAACCTCATCATTCTCTTCCTTGAATCTAACTATCCTTAAAGTCGGATCATAACTCATCCTAGTGGCCTCAAAAAATGGTTTTTCGAATATTATTTGGCTTAGGCAAGCATCTATCACCGGACGAGTGTCTTCAACTATCATAAAATCGATATCATAGGTGAGATTCCCTATAATCACATGCAATCCCTTCACTCTTCCTGCAAAATTACTTATCAGATTCTTATTGGGCATTATCCTAAAACTAAGTTGCTTCTTCATCACCCAGTTGTAATAAGTCCTAGTCATGATGTTCACGGGGGATCTAGGGTCGATGTAAGCTTTCCATATATGCATGTGCCCGATATTACATGGTATGTTAATGTTAGAGGGGTCTCCCATTTTGAAAAGGGGGGTGCCAAGGATATATGGTCTATCGGGACTATCGAATAAATCCTTATGGTATTCCTGTTCTTCCTTGGTGGGCAACTTATCAAAATACTTTTCTATAGGCTCTACCTCCTCTAATTCCTCTCCCCTAGTAACCTCAACTTCCCTACTCTCATCCTTAGTCTCGGTTTCTACTCTAACTTCATCCTTGTCACTCTCTTCTATCTCCTTATCTATTGGCTTAATGGTGACAACATTGACAAAGTGGACATGTTTGGATGATGAGGGGTCCTTAATTTGAATTCCGTTATTGGTGTCCCTAGTGTCCTTCCTAGGTGTGACTAACGCTTGGTTGTTGAGGGTTTTCAACAAGTTGTCAATCTTATTGGTCATCTCCGTTTGTTGTTGGTTAAATTCGGTTTCGAACCTAGCTATGCGAGCTTCTTGAGATGCCATAAACTTTGACATCAATCCTTCAAGATTGTTGGTACTACCATAATTGTTAGAAGGATTGTTGTTGAAAGTACGGTTGGAGGGTGGACCGTTTGGTTGGTAATGATTAGGCGGATTGGAAGAATTGGGTTGATTTTGTCTCCACCTAAGGTTTGGGTGATTTTTCCAAGAGGGGTTGTATGAATCACCATAAGTGTTTGGCTCGGGCTTGAAAGTGTACCACTTATCTCCCGCTTCGTCGGTACGCGTGGATGCGTAATCCGCAAAAGCTGTTCCGGGGAGTTCCACACAATCACGAGTGTCATGGGGACCACTACATAATTCGCATGAAGAAGTGATTTTGTTCACTTGGATTGAAGGTTTAGGAGCTTCGTAAGATTTCATGAGAAACTTGACTTGGTCCTCAAGTTCCATGATCCTACGGTCGGGAGTGCTAGAATTGTTCGAAGGCAAAGATATTGCCTTGACCGTTTTGTTCAAATCACGGGGATCATTCCAACTTTCGTTGTCATAGAGAGCAAGATCTTCTATGAGTTCCCATGATTGTTCCGCACTTAGATCACGTAGCTTACCACCGGCCGATTGGTCAATGGCTCGCCTCGTGGAGATGTCGATATGGTCATAAAAAGTTTGGACTTGGAGCCAAAGATCTATGCCATGATAAGGGACTTTTTGGAGTAAGTCCTTGAAACGAGTCCATGCTTCATAAAGAGATTCATTTTGACATTGTTGGAACATCAAGATGTCATTTCTAAGCTTAGTAGTTCTCCCCGGTGGGAAAAATTGAGCAAGGAAACGAGTGGTGAGATCATCCCATGTGGTGATGGATCCCGCGGGTAAACACTCAAGCCATTGACTAGCTTGATCCCGTAGAGAGAATTGGAATAGGCGTAATCGGGTTGTCTCTCTAGTTTCAACACCTAGGTCTATGGAATCTACGATTTTGAGGAAGTCCTTAAGATGTTGGTTTGGATCTTCGGAACGAAGTCCATGGAATGCACATCCGCTTTGAACCAACCGGATGGTGTCGGATCGCAAGGGGGTCACATTGGCCCCGGTGAGCTCAATGGTGTTTCGGTAGCCTTGGTGGCTAGGTCGGGAATACTCTCCTAAGGTTCGGGGCCTAAGGGGTTCTAATGGTGGGTTTTGTTGTGGTGGGATGACGGGTTCAAAGATGTTCCCGTTGTCCATGATGTCGGGTGGTGAAGAGTTACGAACAAAAACACAAAGAAATAAGATAGACTAAAGAAACCTAAAAATAAAAATAAAATCTTACTAGAACGGAATCTAGCAAGTAGACCTAATAAAAAGAGATTCTAACCTAGACAATACCTATTCCCCAGGCTGCGGCGCCAAAAACTTGATACGTGGGAATCGCACCAGGCTTTACCTCTCAAGGGATCTTGAGAAGCTTACAACCCCCACCAGGCAGTGTACCTGATCGTTGTAGTATAGTATAGTGACAAGTACCGGGGGATTGATCGTTCAGCTAGGAATAGTGTCGCTAGGATTAGAAAACCTAAATACTAGTTCTAGAGGTGAGAGATGATTCTTTTTGTATTTTTATATTTTTTAGAAAGCAAATAAAAATCTCGGGTTTGAAGGATTTGGGCGGAATTAGTTGCTAGTCAACTAACCCAATACTAAAGATGCAATCAAAATAAAATATTAAAAATGAAAATAAACTAAATTATACTAAGGTTGTGAGCAATAAGTGGAGAAAATGTGTTTACTTAGATTTCACTACTCCCTAGACATCTTTTACACGTTAATTACTTGTTATAGTTGCATGGATGACGGATTGTATTCCTTAATACCATTCATGGGGTAGCGCACTTAACTCCCCAATTCTATGAGCTCTTATCTCCTCCTATACCATGCCCAGCACAACCATAGGGATTATAAACAGTGGCTCATGCATTAAATACAACTAATAAAGACCTAGTGCACATCGGTTCGTATTTCCTAAGACATTCAAGCATGTTATCAATTGGAGATCTGCCAGTTTTCTTAAGCCTAACGTATAAATCATTCATCCAAGACAATTATAAACAAGTAATCAACACATAATTAACATCTAGGTTTCATTAGATCCAAGTAAACACAAGATAGATCTAGCCTAGCATGATGGAATTAAGACAAGAACAAGATAGAGACAACCAACACATAGACATATTGATTGAATTAAAAGAACACTTATCTCAATTACACATGAAAGGTATCAAGGGCTTAGAACCCTTGAAAAACCTGTAAAATTCGCACCAAGTTCGTACTTAGGGTTTCTCCAAAACTTCTCTCTTTTTAATGTGAAAATTAGAAAACTATATATAGGACAAGGGGTCTGACGGCGTCAAGACCAAACTTGTGACGCCGTCACCTCGCCGCCAAAACTCTTCTCGGACTGCCTTGATCTACTTTTGACGCCGTCATGTGTTGTGCATTTCCAGGCCGTCATGACTTTTACTCTTGACGCCCTACTTCGTGACGCCGTCAAATCTGTACTGGGTCGTCATGGAAAATTGCTCTTGACGCCGTCAAGGATTCCTTCTTGACGCCGTCACCTACTGTTCCTAGCAAGGAAAATTAAGACTTTGGCGTTTTCTTCACTTTTATGCTCCAAAAATGTCCGAATTGCTTCCTTTTCCAGATTTCACTCCCAAAGTACCTAAAATCATAAAAGAAACGATTTAGGGCAATATTTGATCAAATAAGTTCAATTCCGGGCTTAAATGACCCCCTAAAAGTGGTTCATTTTTCGCCTCATCAGTGACGAAAATGAGCTTTATTAAGAAAAAAATTCTACGATTAATCCCACTCAGACTTGTGAACCTTTAAATGTTGAAGATTGTTCTATGACATTTCTCGACGACGATTTCTTTAAACGTAAGGCTTTTAAAATAAAAATGGAACAACTTTACGCCTTATCAAAAATTGCAAAAATTCGTGTTGATGAACCATCGGTTCCTACTCCCTCTCCGGTGAGGGAAATGGAACGAGAAACCAAGGTGACAAAGGACTCGTTACTTTCCACTAACAAAGGAAATGCTAAATACGTCCAACCTACGGTTGTCCAAGAGTCTAAGCCGACAATTGTTTTTAATCCGTCAAGAATTGATCCAAACCTTTCACGATTTATGGTTAAGAGTTTGTCAAAAAAACGTGCTGAGCTTAAAACGGTGTTTAGAAGAAATGAGTTGCCTAATCTTCACGAACAAGAACCGGAGACCATAACGAAAGTGGTGGAAATTCCTAGCTCTCAGAGCACACCACTTGTCCCACCTCCGGATTCTTTAAAAAGTTTTTCGAGACTTGAATCAATTACTCCCGACTCTTCTCATCCTTCTCTCACACCGGTTGAGGGAAGTGATCCCGTTTTGGAAAAAGTCGATACTTTTCTTGATAACAATGATTCTATTTCAACAGAGATTGTTACGCCGTCAAATCCTTTGGAGCCCGAGCTCCAGGATTCTTTACCAGATTTAGAGAAATATGTTTTTGGTACGGCTAAAGAATGTGAGTCATCTCCAATTGAAAATTCGATTGATCCTGATGAGATTTTCTCCGATTCTGACAATGACGATGCTATATTTTGTGGAGACATCGAATATGTTGATGAAATATCTTTTGAGCTCGTCAGCTTAGAAGATGAGAATGATGAAGTTGACACGGAAATCCAAGATGAAGCTCTTCGTGAGAAATTATCCAAAGTTAATCTTCTCATTTCTAAGATCGAGGCATTGAAAGATCCTACGACTTTTTCTCCTATCCCCGTTATGGATAGTGAATTCTTACCCGAGCTTGAAATTTTTCGATTTGAAGAGACGAGTAGTGGCAATCCCAATATTCATGCTGATATCTCTCTTCCGGATTATGAGCGTTTTGATTTTGAAATTGATTTTGAGCTTATTTCTGATAATCCGACACGTGATCCTCTTTTAGAGGATGATGATCGATTTCTTGCTGCGGGGGACTTGATACCACCGGGTATTGAGAATGACGATAATGGCCTTCGAAGAAATGTTCTTGAAGAAATTCATAATGATGATTTACTTACCGATGCTGATTCATCTATCTTCGATTTACCTTCTTCTCGTCCACCGGCGAAACCACCCGATGTAGATTTTGAATCAGATACGAATGAAGAAATTTTTGAAGGGGTGGACGAGATTTCCGAACAAGATGTTCCTGTGCTTGATATTTTACCCAACCAACCCACCCGTGATTCTGAACTTGACTTTGCTTTTCTCATCTTGGGTTTTCAACCATACTTTTCTTATCCCCTCATTTCTTCACTTTTCCACTCCACCGGGAGTGAGGATACCGTTTTTGACCCCGGCATCTCCGTTTGTGCCGGTTGTCCGTTCCATCTGCTCTCCCCAAGGACGAATTAATTCGGGGATCGAGTCAAGCTCATGTGACTCGGTGAACAAAAACAAGCGCTTCATGGGAGGCACCCCATGTTTATCCATTTCATCTTCTTAATTTTCTATTTTCTAATAACGTAACGTGAGGGGGGCGACCCTTTCCAAACTCGTGTTTTCGTGGTTGTTTTTAAATGTTCAGGAATTTCCCCGAAGTTTGAGGACTCTCGTGCTCGTGGTTTGTCGTTCTCTCCACTCGAGTCTCATCCTTCGCTGCTCTTTCGAAAATTCACCATATCCAAAATCTTATCGAGTAACGTTTATCTTTTCGCATACTTAATAAACGGCCTTAGATTTTACGTAGGATTACCCGTACCCTTAAAACATTGAGGACAATGTTTCACTTTAGTCTGGGGGGGTGAATCTTCGATTCGATTTGACTTGTTACCTTTGTCTGAGCTATTAACTTACATAACTCCATTTTCCACCAAAATTTTAAATTTTTGTCACCTTTTTATAAAAAAAATGAAAAGTGAAAAAATGAAGAAAAAAAATATATATATATGATATGAATAATAAAATTTGACACCTTGTTTTGACTTTCCTACCGGCGAGAGTAGAAATAAATGTTTCGACTTGACCGGGCATGTTGAGCCCTAGCTCGTCTCCCTTAACCAATATAATCAAATGATTATGGCTAAGCATCCGTGGATCTCATTACTTGGGATTTTAAATTTGCGGAGATCGTGGAATGATAGAGTTTATTTAGATGTTTCGTGCTAAACGTGGAGTAGTTGGATCTCTTTAAAAGCCCACGAGAGGTATTTGTGGCCTCCTTGTTCCCACAAGCTTGCACACCAATTAAAAATAGATCTCTAGGATTAATTAAGGGTATACGGTTTGGGCAATACTTAGTTTTTTCTCGTTCCCAACAAAATCTCTGCATATGGCGGTTTGGTACACATAGGGGTACTGCCAGTGTTACGGTAAAATAGACTATTGCATCTTGCCTGTTCGCAGCCGATGTTGTGATCTTAGTAAAGGCCGTAGGACTCGGGGTTTGGCATATGATTATGAATATCAATAATAATAGTCCAAAGCCAAATAAAAAGGCAGAGGAATCCAAAGCTATAAAAAAGCAGCGGATAGAAATCCAAAGTCATAATAAAGCTCTTACATCTTGGCGGCTCATAAACCATTGACTGTAAAAGAAATAAAGGACTAAGGACCAAAGTATTATTAAAGTTCTTATGATTATGCAAAAATGCCAAGCTTCGACTCCGGGGGTTTCCCTAATAAAAAGCTTCCATTTCGGGTATCAAACATGGTATGTCTCGGTCGTAAATAAAAAGGGGGACCACCACAAATTATGTTAAATCAGAGACCTTCATGTGGACCCGATTTCTGTATGCAGGGATTTTCAAGGGAAAGTTTGGAAACTACTTAGCGTTCAAATTTTGTGCTCTTATCGGACTAACAACTACCAAAACGAGAAAATATGAAGCAATTCATTTCTCACAAATTAAAATCTTGAGATAAAAAACTTAGGACCTAGGAACAAGAGATAATACACAATTAACTTTTGTGGGTAGTGTTAGCATCTAACTTGTGAATAAACAATGATCTCGATTTTACGCTTAGTTTGGGAGCTTCTAAAAAATCAAGGATGACGATTTTTATCCGTACGGTCTCTTCTCTGTGAGAAGTGTTTCTACTCGTTGACCCTGAAAATTATCAACAGATAAGAATTGTTAATGAAAGTCAAAGCAAACCGTCACATATATAAATGAAAAAGTACAAAAATAGTAGTTGTAGTTGTTATTCAAGAAAATTGGAAAATAGAGCATTTTCGAGAATAAATGATTTTACTATCTCTTTTGAACATCATTGCTACTTTACAATGTCAGTAAAGAGAGGTTTTGAAATTATTTATCTCTTAAGCGTGAGGTGATGACATTGCGTGAGGGCACGGCAATACCTTAGTCTGGGGGATTTTGATGAGTGATTAATCACACATCCTTTTTAGGCCTTAATTCAGACAAAAAAATACCAAATACTAACTAAAAATGCCAAGAGAACGTATGTTTTTGCATTTGTGTATGTGCAGGTACGGATATGAGAAAAATGAACAAAAACGATGCCAAAATCGACAAAAACGAGCACGAGAAGGGAAAGTGTCAAAAGCCAGAGTCGGGGAAGCAAAATGATAAAAGAAAGCTCATATTATCATTAGAAGTCCTCAGTGATTCATCAAAGTTTCAAAAATAGTCCCTGGACAAAGTTTGAAGAGTTGGCGATTTTAGTCCCTGCACTTTCAGAAATTGACAAAAGAGGTCCCTTGAAGAAATATTCGAAGAAAAATCAAATTTGATCCTCCATAATTCAGAGATTGTCAACTAATGCCCTTGGAAAATATTTTGGATGAATGGCAGTTTTGGTCCCTCAAAGTTTCAAATTATGCAATTTTGGTCCTTAACTAATAAAATTACTCTCAAATAATATAACCGGATCCATTTCCTTTTACTATACCTTAACCCACAAAACCCTTCCAAGCCCAAAATGAATAAAAGCCCAATCCCCTTTTCCTAATATCCAGCCCAAACAACAAACCCACCACCACCTTTTTTAAAACCCGATCCAAACTAAACATCCACCTCGGTCAACAAACCCGGTCAAACAATAAATAAAAAACCACCCCAAACCATTTTTTACCCGCCCCCAAATCTTCTCCCCATTCCCAGATTTCACTGTAGCCCATGAACCCTAATTACCATTTCCCACCAATTTACCCTCGTACCAATAATTAAACAATGATTGGGTAATTCTAGAAACTCACGCACATGTCAGGAATCTGCCAGAAGGGACACGTGGTCCAATGATTTAACACACGGAGGATCAAGTCACATCAATCAATTAATCCAAGGGTTGAGACAGAAGATTGGGGCCAAGGCGTATCCAAGGGTTCATATTCACTTAGAGAAAACACAGAATCACACGGATAGATGACTTGGCTTTTACTCTCATCAGCTATATATACCCTCTCCTCACTCATGTAAAAGTGTCCAATTTTTCATGTATTTAGGAAGATTTTGACCATTTTAATTTCTTGTCATTTCTATTCTTGTCATTTAAATTCAGGTTTATTGTAATTTTCAAGCTTTGTACTCATTTTCTTATTATCAATATAATTCAGTTTCATTTACAGCTTATTGTCTTCATTTTCTTTTTAAAGTTTCAATTATTTGCTTTCTATTTAGTATAATCAGTAGTTTATAGTTGTTTTTAAATCATCATTTAAATTTTTGTTTTTCACTTATATTGAAAATCCAAAAAAATAGGAAAAATCAGAAAAATAAAAAATATGGTTTAGAGTTCTTGTTTAAGTTTCAAATCAGTTTTGTTTTGCTTATTGATGACTCATATTAGCTAACTAATAGCTTTGTGAGCATCATCTGTTCTTATTTCTCAAATTCTACAAAAGTCAACACAAGTCAAATATTGAGCTTATTGAAATAAGTTGTGCTTATTGGGAGTTTTGGCAGCCATAAGGTGTCGTTTGGCCTGTCACAAAGACAGGCTGTGTGGGAACACCTCTCTGTTCAGCTGAGAGGTGGTTTGTAAGTTTTCATTTATGGTTTCATTTATTGTCTTTTAGATTCTTCTAAATTAGTTTTATATGTTTTACTTTTGACTACTGTCTATTTGTTTGTTCATTTTTGCTTAGACATCATCTGTAGTGGTAGCTCGATATTAATTTAGTTCTCAGTTTAATTGGAATAGGTTTGCTACTGTTTCGTTGACTGTGTAACTATTTCAGATCTGTTTTTGTTTATTTGAGGTGTTTTTGTTGTTGGATTTGTGCACAACTAGTCTCACTTGCATCTACTTGATCTGTTTAGTAGAGAGTTGTTAGTGAGAATTGGCATTTAAGGTGTAAGTCTGTTGCAAGCAGGGGTGTTTGGATAGGTGTGGTTTGCTGAGTTTATTGGTGATTCTGAGGTTGTTATTAGTTTAGAAATCAAACCCAGGGCATAACTAAGCTTAGTTAGGAATATTTTTGTAGGGTATTTCATATTAAGTCATATTTGCTTTTAAAATCTTCCTAATAGTTTAACCGATGGGACTTAGATTAGAATAATCATAGAAGTAGTTGCACAGTAGTTTATTTGGTTTAATTTAGTTCCATTACAGCTTATTACTTCATCAGTCATCATTTAGGATCAACTTAAATTCATTTTAGTCAATTTTTCATAAATATCAAAAAGTCAAAATAAGCTTAGGAACTCAGGTTTTGGTTAGACCTTGGTAATCATTCATAGGATTCATTATTGTTTGGAAATACATTTTTCTTGCTGATTTGTGTTCCTTGGTGGCCTGAGTATCTGAAACAACAAGAAAATCAGGTTTAGATCTCAATTGCTTATTAGAATTTTAGATTCTAATTGCCTGTATGGCTTAAGCACTTCCCCTGCACCAAGTTGTTCATCAGAATATCAAGCTAGGACTAGGTCCTCAATTGTGTAGTATAGTTAAAGCTTTTTGGGTTTTTAAGTTCTCAGTAGGTCTGTATATCATTTGCCCCCTCAAGTTCTTATTCCACAGCTTATTAGCACTGCTTATTTGGCCTGCCTTATTGAGTGGTTTAAGCTAGTGACTGTTTTTAGTTTTAGGGCTGCATATGTGATTTATAGCTTGGAACCTGAGATTTGTTTCTTATATTAGTTCTATTGTACCTCTAGTAGCTTATTTCATTGAGTGGTATCCTCAGCTTATTCTGTTTTGGCTTATGCTTATTTCCATATAGCTTATTGATACTGTTTGTGATCCATTCTGATTTTCTGAGTATCTTTTGATCTTAAATCTGTTTATCTGAGCTTATTTTAGTCCTAAAAACATCTGTGTTAAGTTTGGGTCAAGATTTGGTCAAAGTGCTTATTAATAAGCACTTTTCAATAAGCAGTTTTAAGCCATTAAGCACTTCCAGTGCTTATTTTCAACTTTTTATATTTTTCCTAGTTTCAAGATAATATTTTAGATTTTCCCTGAAATTTTCATATTTTTCTGAGTTGATTTGCTATTTTTCTTATTTAATTTTCATTTATATTCAATTTTTAATACATTTTAATTACCTAAAAAAATCAGAAAAAGCCAAGAAAAATCCAAAAATATTTTAGAAAATTATTTTCATTTATTTTAGAATTTTATAAATTTATTTTGCATTTTTCTCATTTATTTTGAATTTTTAATTAGATTAAATAGTTTTTAATTCCCGAAAATTACATAAAAAGCCAAAAAAATTAGTTTTCAGTTTTAAAATTACCTTTTAGTTATTTTATAATTTTCAAGATTTAATTTTCATTTTTCTCACCTTTATTTGAATTTTCTTTTAAATTTTAATTAGTTAAATAGTTTTTAATTTATAAAAAATAAATAAAAAGTCAAAAAAATATTTTTCTTTTTCTCAAAATTTTCTTTTATCATTTTTAATATTTCAAAATTATTTTCAAGTCCGTAGGAGTAGTGTAGCATAAAAGTCGCGTTTAATTTCGTACATTACGTTTATTTTACGTTTTCGATTATACGTTACGTTTTAAGTTTGTTTAATTGATTTACGCACTTAGTTGGTTAATTGTGCTTCATTTACTTATTCATTAGTATAATTTCACAAAATCACTTTTTACCACTTTCACGACACGTTTCACGATTCGGGAATTCGAAATTCCATTCACACCTTCGCTGGGACACGACCCGGGGAAATACTTTCCTAAGCATTTCTTCGGTAAAACAATCACTATACTATGAAAAGACTTTATCACTTTGATCCTCTATTGATCGATATTATTCACTAATAATTGTTTTGAAACACATACATAATACAATGACCTTTGGTTCCTTTTATACTAGTGGAAATCCTAACCTTTCTTACAAGAAACGAATAACATTAAACTAATAAAAGATATTCTACACATCTTGTCCTAAAATAAACAAACTCTATCCACGGATTAACTATATCCGCAGGATGCTTATATCAGCAGGAACCAGTCCTTAGCAGAATCAACTATATGTATCCGCAAGAACCTGTTAGTAGAATCCATCAGCATTATTTAAATACTGACTTCAATAATTCCTTACAAGGGTAATAATTGATCAAATAATCTTGAATTTGGGCTTAAATGACCCCCTAAAAGCGGTACACTTTTCGCCTTGTTAATACAAATATCGCCTAAAAACGTTATTTATATTTTACGATCTTTGCTAAGTTTTGTTAACGACAAGATGTAAACTTTAGTTTCTAAGCAAAACATAATCTTAGTTTTTAAGACTTGCATAAATTAGACTTTTGCTACATTTTACATTTCATAAAACACAACACAAGTTTATTTCTTAAAATAGAAATTGTCACATCACATTTATGGCAAGTTTTTTCATTATGCATTTATGGAAAGAAATGTGTTTGACTAACTTTGTTGTTGCTTGCAAGCTTTGTATTTGACTTGTTATTATGAGATGTGACAATGTTTGGTTGCTAGGAGTTATGAGACAAGACCTTGTTTGGTTTGAAGAGTTATTGCAAAAACCAACTGCAAGCTTGGCGGTACCCTGGAGGTACACGGGCGGAACCCTTCTCAGGGGTCCGCCTGATCCGCCAGACCTGCAGAAGGTTTTGGCTATAAATATTGAGCCACAAGTTAAAATTTGGCTCATCACTTGACATTACATTTTACACACACATTCATTTTTTCATCTAACCTCTTAACATTTCATATGTGAAGTTTCTTTTTGTAGCAAAGAGATTCACGAGCTTACTAAAAGTAACAAGTATTCAACACAACGTTGCAAGACTTGTTAGCTTAGCATTGTGTAGACTTGTGTAGTTTACACTTCATTTGATTGTGTACTTTCAGTAGTGATCGGTTAGTATTTTAGTCCTAAAAATACAAAGAGTGTTGGGTGTTGTTGTACCCTAGTAAAAGAACTAACGGGAGTGGTTATGCCCTTGTAAAAGAACTCGACATTTTAGCTTTGTGTTGGTAAAAGTATAAGCGACGTGTAAGGTTTTCTCCGCCGGTGAAAGGAGCTTGTTGACTAGTGAAAGAAACTCTCGAGTTGGATACTCGGAGCGCGGACGTAGGGCAAGGAAAAAGAGTCCTTGTAGCCGAACCACGATAAATACTCGTGTTGTGGTTTGATCGTTTCTTTCATTTACTTGCATGTTATATATTGTGTTTGTAAATATATCTTTGATCAAACGGAAAGTTTCAAAGCTAACTTAACAAGTTAAAAAGATTTTAATCGGCAAACTATTCAACCCCCCTTCTAGTTTTCCACAATTGGTATCAGAGCTACGTTACTCAAGCTTTTAAAATATATTGTGTTTTAAAACTTGAAACGATCCATGGATTTTGAAAATTACAAAGAAGGGCAATCTATGCAAAGACCACCACTCTTTGAAGCAAATGGTTTTATATATTGGAAAAACCGTTTTGAAACTTACGTGAAATCTAAAGATATAGATTTGTGGTATATAATTATTGATGGTGATAAAGTAGTTACTAACATCAAAGATGATGATCAAAAGAAATTAATAGGTAAAAATAATGAAGCTAAAATGATGCTTTATAATGCTTTGCCTAAGAAAGAATATGAAAGAGTCTTTTTGTGTAAAACCGCCAAAGATATTTGGCAATCTTTAATTGTCACTCATCAAGGAAACTCACAAGTTAAAGATAACAAAATTGATCTTCTTGTTCAACAATATGAACAATTTGTTATTTCCGAAGATGAGATTATTGATAATGCTTTTGCTAGATTTAATACTATTATTACTTCACTTAAAGCACTTGACGAATCTTTTTGTAGTAAGAACTTTGTCAGGAAATTTCTTAGAGCACTCCATCCGAAGTGGAGAGCAAAAGTGACGACAATTGAAGAATCCAAAAATCTTTCAAGCATGTCACTTGATGAGCTAATTGGAAACCTCAAAGTTCACGAAATGGTAATGGAAAAAGATTCGGAACTAGTTAGAGGCAAGAAAGAAAAAGTTAAGTCCATTGCCTTGAAAGCTAGAGTCCAATAAAGTGATGATGAAGAATCTACTTCGGATAGTGATGATGAGGAATATGCTATGGCCGTGAGAGACTTCAAGAAGTTCTTTCGTAGGCGACGGAAGTTTGTAAGGCAACCTAAAGATGACAAGAAAACCTTCCGGAAAGATCGTGATGATCGAAAAGGAAAAGTTGAAAGAAAATGTTATAGGTGTGGAGACACAAGTCATCTTGTGGGAGAATGTCCAAAACCACCCAAGAGCAAACCTCAACAAGCTTTTGTGGGTGGTGCTTGGAGTGACTATGAAGGAGATGATGATGAGCCAAAGAATGATGATATTGCTCTCATGGCTCACAACTCAAATGAGGTGTGCCACAAAGTTTGTTTGGAACCGGATGAATGGATTAAAGATAGCGGTTGTTCAAGGCACATGACGGGTAATAAAAGCCTCTTCTCAACATATCACAAATGTAATGGTGGTAATGTTACGTTTGGTAGTAATGCTAAGAGCAAAATCATAGGAAAAGGTACAATCTCTCATGACTCCCTTTCTATAGATGATGTTGCTCATGTTGATAACTTAGGATTTAATCTTCTTTGTATTAGTCAACTTTGTCGTAATAAGTATAATGTCCTTTTTAGTGAAAACGGTTGTAAAATACTTAAAGATGGTATAACCGTAGCCAAAGGTGTCCTTAAGAACAACATATACGTCATGAAGTTGGATTCAACATCTAGAGACAAACTTTGTCTTACCTCATTAGATGAATCTTCAACTTTATGGCATAGACGTTTAGGATATGCTAACATGAGACTAATCCAAAACCTCTCCTCCAAAGACTTAGTTCGAAACCTACCTAAGTTGAAATATGACCAACACTTTTGTGATGCTTGCAAAGTCGGTAAACAAGTCCATGGTAGCCATAAGGCTAAAAACTTGGTTTCTACATCTAGGTGTCTAGAACTTTTGCATATGGATTTATTTGGTCCATCCGCTATACAAAGTTATGGAGGTAACTTCTACTCTTTGGTAATAGTTGATGATTACTCAAGATATACTTGGACAAAATTTTTGAAAAGTAAAAATGAAGCTTTTGATAAATTTGAAATTCTAAGTAAGAAAATTCAAAATCAAGTAGGATCTAATATTGTGTCTATTAGAACAGATCACGGTCGTGGATTTGATAATGAATTTCAATTTGGAAACTTTTGTGATAAAAATGGTATAACTCATAACTTTTCGGCTCCACGTACTCCTCAATCTAATGGTGTAGTAGAACGTAAAAACCGGACATTGCAAGAGATGAGTAGAACAATGCTTAATGAACAGAACATTCCACAAAAGTTTTGGTGTAATGCCGTTGACACTTCAACATACATTTTAAATCGAGTCTTAATTAGACCATTTTTGAATAAAACTCCTTATGAACTATATAAAGGTAAAAAGCCTACATTAGGATACTTTAGAGTGTTTAGGAGTAAATGTTTCATTCTTAACGCCAAGGATTATCTCACCAAATTTGACCCAAAGTCTTATGAAGGTGTATTTCTTGGATATTCACAAAATAGCAAAGCGTACATTGTTTTGAACAAAGAAACCTTAAGAGTCGAGGAATCATTGAATGTAACATTTGACGAGAGTCCACCTCCCTCTAAGACATCACCTTTGGTAGATGATGACTTAGTTGAAAGCCAAGCAATAGAAAATCAAGAAATTTTAAGTGATGACAAAGAAGATGAACTTTTTAACAAAGACCTTGTCAATATCAAAGAATCTAAAAGTCATCCATTAGATGGTGTTATTGGCAACATTAATGAAAGAACACTAAGGTCAAAAGTTCAAAATGAAAGCAACTATTTTTGTTTCGTGTCAACTATTGAACCCAAAAATATTAATGAAGCCAATAAAGATGAATCTTGGGTAATTGCAATGCAAGAAGAGTTAAATCAATTTGTTAGGAATGATGTATGGACATTAGTTCCTTAACCAAAGAGTCAAACTATAACAAAATGGGTATTTCGAAATAAAATGGATGAAAATGGAATTGTGTCTAGAAATAAAGCTAGGCTAGTTGCACAAGGATATAACCAACAAGAAGGCATTGACTACGATGAAACTTTTGCTCGGGTTGCTAGGCTCGAGTCAATTAGAATCTTACTTGCATATGCATGTGCACACAATTTTAAACTTTTTCAAATGGACGTCAAAAGTGCATTTCTAAACGGAGTCATTAACGAAGAAGTGTATGTTGCCCAACCACCGGGCTTCATCGATTTTGAAAAACCAAATCATGTTTACAAACTTAAAAAGGCTCTTTACGGACTTAAGCAAGATCCAAAAGCATGGTATGATCGACTTAAAACATTCCTAGTTGACCATAAGTATACCATGGGCTTAGTTGATAATACTCTCTTCACTAAGAAGAAAGACTCACATATTATCATAGTCCAAATCAATGTTGATGACATTATATTCGGATCAACTTGTGAAGAATTATGTGTGGATTTCTAAAAAATCATGCATGACGAGTTTGAAATGAGTATGATGGGAGAACTCAACTTTTTCTTAGGACTCCAAATCAAACAACTAAAAGATGGTATCTTCTTTAACCAATCTAAAAATATTAAGGACATGCTTAAGAAATTTGGACTAGAAGATTCAAAACCTATCAAAACTCCCATGTCCACGGAAACTAAACTCACCAAGGATGAGGAAAGTGAATCCGTAGATAGCACTAAATATAGAGGTATGATTGGTAGTCTACTTTACCTAACGGCTAGTAGACCCGACATTATGTTTAGTGTTTGTCTATGTGCTCGTTTTCAAGAAGATCCTAAAACTACCCATCTCGAAGCCGTTAAAAGGATTTTTAGGTATATTAAGGGCACTACACATTTAGGTTTATGGTATCCCAAAGGAACGGGAATAGACACCATAGTGTATGCCGACTCGGATCATGCCGGTGACTATGTCGATAGAAAAAGCACAAGTGGTATTTGTACTTTTGTTGGACATTGTCTCACCTCATGGTTCTCTAAGAAGCAAACGGCTCTTGCTATCTCAACAACGGAAGCCGAGTACGTTTCGGCCGGAAAGGCATGTCAACAAGCTCTTTGGATGAAGCAAGCTCTTGTCGACTACAGAATTCAACTCAACGACATCACATTTCTTTTTGACAACAAAGGTGCCATTGATCTTAGCAAAAACCCGGTTCAGCATCCTCGTACCAAACATATTGAAATCCGTCATCATTTCCTTCGTGACAACGTCCAAAAAGGAAATATCTCAATTGAGAAAGTTTCTTCCGAAGATAACATAGCCGACATTCTCAAAAAAACCTCTTAAACGTGAACCTTTTAATCTTCTTAGGCTAGGCTTAGGACTCATGGAACCTACATTGTAGTTCTGGACATTAGACAAAATTCACAAAAATCAAAACAAATCCAAAACCATTTTCCTCAGCAGGGCCGGCGGAACCCTCAGCCATAACGGACGGAACCCAACTCAGGGTTCCGCCGTATCCGTCGACCTGCAGAAACATTTTCTTTGTTTATATTAAACCAAACACCCATTATCTCATACCACCACTTCAAGGCTGCTACTATTCACTTCACCACTCATCCACACCTACGAATTCTTGGTCCTCCATTCATTTACATTGCAAATCAATCATCATTGTAAGTATTCTAAACATGATTACAATCCTGATCTGAGTCTAGGTATTCTATTTCTTGCACAAAAACAAAAACTTGGGGTTATGCACTAACTTGAAAAACTCATGCATTAGATTAGGTGTTTAATAAAACTAATCATGTTTTCCATAGTTAGGAATTGCATCTTTAATTAGTATAAACATGTTTGCTAAAACACCCCATGTCAAATCCTTCCAAAAATTTCTCACAAGTAGGACAAATATTTTTTCGTCTCACATTGAGAATACAAAATCAAAACGTTATGTTTAAAACATCACTTGCATAATGTATCTTGAATGCTAAAGGGAATACATAACCAATATGTATTTTCGGGTACAATCAAACGAAGCTACATTGAACTAGGAGCGTTTGGGTTATCTTTTGTTTTATAACAAAACTTGCATAAAACGATTTTGAAGCATCAAAATGAGTCAAGATAACCGCACCTCCACATTGTTTTCATATAGGCACACACTAGAACTTCCACATTATAATAGTGGTTTACGTAAACTAAAATGTGAAATTTTGTTGTTCTAGGAATCATCATGCCTCCTCTAACCCACTACGACCACAAGGACACCATTAAGTACCTACCAAAACACCACAAAACCAAAGGCCTTACCGCAAATCAAGTAAACGTTTTCAAAGCCCTAGAAAAACACTATGTCCATGAGGGTAGAACCATAGACCCATCTTTCCTAGAAGGCACAAACCTTTACGCCGATTTTGCCACAATCAACTTTGAGTGTCTTTTGAATATCAACAAGCCTATTTGTCCTAGGTTCATTCTAGAGTTCTATGCATCATGCGTCCTCTCCATGGATGATTATGGTCATATGTCTATCAAGTTTAGGGTTAGCGGTCATCAATACTCCTTCACTCTTGAGGAGTTTGCTCAAATCCTAGGTGTTCCAAACCGTGGTACTTGCCTCTATTCCGACTTGCACTCCCTCTCAACTCTTGACAACCTTCAAGACCGTATCCACCCTTATGACACACCTCTTGTCTCAAAAGACGTTCTCCGTGACCACCTCTTTGTTAGGACCACCACCACTAGGAGAACCCGTTCGGGGAATGAGGTCGATAAGGACCCATATGGAATGGAAATGAACGAACTCAAACCCCAATTCAAGAAATGGGAGGAAGTCCTTAGAGCCAATGTCATTAGCACAATAGGGAACCGTGACCATATCAACCTTTGCCTTTGCTACATGCTCTACTCCTTGTCTGTTAGGCAACCTTTCAACCTTGCCTACTACATGGCCAAGAGAATGGCTGACATTCCCGTGCATGGCACAACGGCTGTGCCGTATGGAATGCTCTTGACCCGTCTCTTTAGGTTCATCTCACCCATTCCACCAACTCCAAACGGTCTTCGCCTTAACTACTCTCTCATCCCACACACCTTTGTCCCACTAAGTGATAAGAGAGTGTACAAAGCCCAAGGAAAACGTCCACATCCACCTACCTCATCTTCGTCTTCCTCAATGAGTGCAGATGACAATTTGCCAAACTCTAGGCTCCCTCCTATCGAATACCTTTCTCAACTTCCGGATATTCCTAATGAGTCGGAGGAGTTCAAGCAAACAAAGGGGATGTTTAAGAATCTTGGAAGGTTCCTTGGAAAGCTCAAGAACAAGATCGACCGTCAATGAGTGCGGGTGTGTAGGAGTGTTTGGCACTAGGTGCTATTTGAACAAATTTGGTCGTTTAAACAATATTTGTGATGAATTTGTATGTTTGTACAATGTTTGATACAATTTGGAACATGTAATATCTAACTTTGATGCAGGTAGACAACTTTTGGCAAGTTGTCAAATTTTCAAGTTTATAATATTTTCACTAAGTATAGTGAAATTCTCGACCTCAAGGTCAAAGTCCTATGAAATGCATGTTTACGTGTCTATTTTTTGCATTGCCCAACCAAAAATGCTTTATCTCTTTGATTTTAGGAGTTTTCGAAAATTTTGAAAATCGTCTCGCGGGTCAAAAACGTGGACTGTCACTTTTTTTACCCCTGGCGGATCTGGCGGTACCCAATATTGGGTTCCGCCAGTGCAATTTCTGGGAATTCCAGAATTTGCCCAATGGACCAGGCGGCACCCTCAAATGGGTTCCGCCTGTGTATTCTGAGGATGCCGTCAGCAACCTGCAGAATTTTTGTTTTCTTTTTCGCCAATTCAACATTGAAACACCAAAATCCAATCCTTTTAGGTAGAAACCCATTACTTGCAATGTGTTTAGCATAATAGGATACTCCTTCTTCCATAAACTTAACCAAAACCAATTCCCGCCAAAATTCAAATTTAACCATAACAACCTCAAGGACCCCTCAAACATAAAGGAAGGAACCCTTTTAAGGGATCCTTGAAATCCCTGAGATTTATACTACCACAAATCCACCAAAACCACTAAGCATTTAGTGCAAAACTTGTCTTCTCACTTCACCATTTTCATTGGATTGACTTCCATGATTTGACAACCCACAATTAGTTTTTCAAATCATTAGAAACCTCCATTTTTGTATGGACTAACATCAAATCCAAACATTCCTTTCCATAATCCATCAACACTATAAATTAAGCCATCCTAAACATCATCAAATCACACCTTCCTCAACATAATTTCTGAAACTTATAAACCATTTTTTACGATGACTAAGTCAATAAACACCTCTCAACCATCAAGACCCATCCGGAAAACCGCCCGGATTAGTGTTAAACCACTATGGTCCAATCAACCCATCAACCTAAGCTCCTCATCCTCGGATGAATTCACATCACCCATAAAAAATGAACACTTTTTGAACCTTGCATCTCCATCACCATCACCCAATGAACCAAATGAGCTCACTCCACCACCAACTAAATCACCTATTAACCCAACTCCACCAAGTGCTCCAACTCAACCATCCAAAACATCATCACCATCACCACTACCCAAAATTGAGCCAATGGAACTATTTGGGTCTCCTCCCACATCACCACACCCATTTGTCCAAGATCTTAATGATCTTCCACGAAGACCTACACAACCACCACCTTTTGCAAATGAATCACCAAGGTCAATCCTTGACCAAGATAACCTTTTCAACCACATTCAACCACCACAACAAGTGTACCATCCACCTAAACCATTATTGTTTCACCCCATCTACCATGACATCCATGGTCCTCTATATGGAGAACCAAACTTTGAAAACAATGATCACCCAAATCCACCACATTCTCAAACCCAAACCTTTGAGACCTTCTTTCCCTCATATGAGGAAATCCAAAGCATGGTTGAGAATCACCTTCATCAAGCAATGGAATTTCAAACCACATTGCTTGACTCAATACCAAATCCATCCTCCACCCAAGAACCAAAAACCAACCAACCTTCAAACCAAGAAACCAAAACCAACCCATTTCACCCAACTCATCCCCATGCTTGCTCAAATTGTGAGCAAATGGATGAAACCATCAAAACATTGCTTAACCAATTCCAAAATGAAACCCGTTTTGCCTTCCAACACGTTATAGAACGTTTGGATGCACTTTCCCACCCCAACAAATCCTAGGCAACCTATGAAGGCCATTTGCCCCACTCTAGGAATGTAGGATTTTATTTTATTTTCTTGGTTATTTTTTAGTTTTTGTGTACAAGTAGAAGAATAAGTCCACATTTCTTGTCTTTTGACTTTTATAAGTCAAAATTTTACTTGGAATGATATTTCTTTCTACTTACTTTTGTGCATTGTTGGTTGATCAATCTTTGGTTTGTCAATGTGGTTGCAATGTGTGTGGTAACTACAAGCATGACTATATATATCACCAACTAACCATTTTTTTGTAGGTCTCAAAATCCATGTTTCCCATCTTGGCACTCCATTTAGGGGAAGTATCGACCAAGGGGGAGCATTGGCATTATTCCGCTTCGCTACTCTTCTTTTTGTTTCGACAAAAAGGGGGAGAAATATATTAACCCTTCAAATACTTGATATGCTTTTCGTCTCTTAAGTAAAACAAGGTTAATATAATTTTTTTTTAAGTCTTAAAAACCAAGATTTTGCGTGTTACTTAAAAACAAAGTTTATGTTTTGTCATCAACAAAAAGGGGGAGATTGTTAATACAAATATCGCCTAAAAACGTTATTTATATTTTACGATCTTCGCTAAGTTTTGTTAACGACAAAATGTAAACTTTAGTTTCTAAGCAAAACATAATCTTAGTTTTTAAGACTTGCATAAACTAGACTTTTGCTACATTTTACATTTCATAAAACACAACACAAGTTTATTTCTTAAATTAGAAATTGTCACATCACATTTATGGCAAGTTTTGTCATTATGCATTTATGGAAAGAAATGTGTTTGACTAACTTTGTTGTTGCTTGCAAGCTTTGTATTTGACTTGTTATTATGAGATGTGACAATGTTTGGTTGCTAGGAGTTATGAGACAAGACCTTGTTTGGTTTGAAGAGTTATTGCAAAAACCAACTGCAAGCCTGGCGGTACCCTGGAGGTACACAGGCGGAACCCTTCTCAGGGGTCCGCCTGATCTGCCAGACCTGCAGAAGGTTTTGGCTATAAATATTGAGCCACAAGTTAAAATTTGGCTCATCACTTGACATTACATTTTACACACACATTCATTTTTTCATCTAACCTCTTAACATTTCATATGTGAAGTTTCTTTTTGTAGCAAAGAGATTCACGAGCTTACTAAAAGTAACAAGTATTCAACACAACGTTGCAAGACTTGTTAGCTTAGCATTGTGTAGACTTGTGTAGTTTACACTTCATTTGATTGTGTACTTTCAGTAGTGATCGGTTAGTATTTTAGTCCTCAAATTACAAAGAGTGTTGGGAGTTGTTGTACCCTAGTAAAAGAACTAACGGGAGTGGTTGTGCCCTTGTAAAAGAACTCGACATTTAGCTTTGTGTCGGTAAAAGTATAAGCGACGTGTAAGGTTTTCTCCGCCGATGAAAGGAGCTTGTTGACTAGTGAAAGAAACTCTCGAGTTGGATACTCGGGGCGTGGACGTAGGGCAAGGAAAAAGAGTCCTTGTAGCCGAACCACGATAAATACTCGTGTTGTGGTTTGATCATTTCTTTCATTTACTTGCATGTTATATATTGTGTTTGTAAATATATCTTTGATCAAACGGAAAGTTTCAAAGCTAACTTAACAAGTTAAAAAGATTTTAATCGGCAAACTGTTCAACCCCCCTTCTAGTTTTCCACACGCCTTATCAGTATCAAAGGACTGTGATCCGACTTCTCCTTAGCAAGAGCCCGGTATTCGGCATTGGACCAATCATTTATGACACTCCAAGACACCAAAATATGATCAATTCGACTACATTTATTTCCGGACACATAAGTGAACTTTCTCCCTCTCAACATAAACTCGTGAAAACCCACCTTGTCTATAAAGTTGTTAAACTCATTAGTCACTGATGCAATGAACTTGGATTTCCTTCTCTCCATTCGATCCCTCACGCAATTAAAATCCCCTCCAACAATCGAATATTCTTGATCTTGAACAATAATCCACTCTAACTCGGTCCACAACAACCTCTTGTCCACCAACTTTTGAGGCGAGTAAACATTTATGAGCGTTATACTTTTCCCCGTTTCTTTCAAAACACCGCGAGTACAGAAATAATATCTATGTTTTTCTATGGACACCAAAGTAAATCTCATCGGATCCCATAATGATAGCAAGCCCCCAAACCATCCCGTAGCCCCCACCCACTCATACTAAAACTCACCATTACCCCAAAACCTACGTATATCCATACCATCAAGAGACGAGAATTGAGTCTCCTGAAGCATAATAAACCCAATTTCATTCGAAAGCCTTAGAGAACGAATCCAAGGACTCTTCTCTTCACCACCCAACCCTCAAATGTTAACCGAAAGGACATTCATTGATCAACCATTTGAAAACCTTCATTGTTAATTACCTTATTTAAATCTCCTTCAAACTGATCAATATTAGATGCGCCCAAAGTCTTAGCCAACATTATCGTATCAATCACTTCATCACTAAAAACATCTTCCAATCTTTGAGCCACTATAGGATCTCCTTCACTATCAACATGATTCCTTCCAGAAGTCGAGTCAACCTCTACACCAACAACCTCACGATTTAAATCCGGAGTCAAAAATTCATGATTGTTTTCTTCAGTATCCTTCGTTTCGTTCTCCACCTGAGCATTCCCATCGACTCTAAAGATAAACTAATCCAAATCAAACGGGTCAACATCATCTCTTTGTATTTTTTTGGGGCGTTCTTGATCCAAAGGAGATTTGGACTTACTCCTACCGCTTTCTTTCTCGCAAACCTACCCCTTTTTTTCTTATGCTCCGTGCCCTTACCCCTTCATGCAAATGATGAGTAAATACTTCATGCACGTCCGGGATATTATTTTGAATTCCATCAAATGTATTGGATGGAAAATTTTTAACACCAAGAAGAGGATCTTCCAACCCCGAATCACATCCAGTAGTAAGGCTACTACCAGACTTCTCGCCCCTCACCACTGTATCTGACAAAATACAGTCTTCTTCCTCCTCTCCAAATTAACTAAGCAATCCAGTATCCAATCTCCTAGTTCCTCCTCCACCAGAACCCCGAAACTATTACCTTTCCATTTCAACAAAATCTTCTGATTCACCCGATCAACTGATTTACAAAGAACCCCGATACAAGCAAAAGATTTTGTTAAGAACAATAAAATGCAGTTTTAAATAAGATTAACACAGCAAAATGTTTCAACATTTAAATTCTTACTAGGAATAAATTCAAGAATTTGCAAAGATCTTTTGCAGAATAACAATATCTGTTGAATGACAATTTGATGGCACCTCTTTAACTTAAACACAAACCAAAGTTAGTATTTAAGGTGATGTTTGTTTATTAAGAGGCTCTAAATCTGAATCTGACTCGAGTATATGAATCTGAATCTGACGCGTAAAATGATTTTTTTTTTACTTTTTAAATGTCTGAATGATATATGTACAAATCAGCTTTATTCTTACAAAACATAAACATATTTAAACATTATATAAAGCATCTAAGTCAATAAATTAACATAGTTTAGCAACGCAACATTTAAGGACATTGGGTTGCAATTTTATATTGTAAAGTAGCTATATATTATTGATGTGTTGTATTTCCATGTGATTGAACATCTTCATCATTTAAAATTGCCTCTATCAATTACTATACAATCATAAGATTGCGAAAAAAAATGTCATATATATTATCAATTAACAATTAGAATATATTTTAATAAATAATTTAAGCTCATGTTCAAATTACACATGCCTTTTCGCGGTTCTCATGATATTTAAGTAGATTCTAGAATATTAATGAAGAGCATTTTTTACACCCACCCCAAAAAGATACACCCAAATCGCCTTAGCCCCCTTATTGTGCACTCCTTTTTAGTGTACGTACATCATATAAATAATAACCCTTAGTTAATTGTCTAGTTAGTTACATAGTTGCTAAGTCGAGCCATATCTTGTATATACAGTTTTGGGATGATTGGGACTTATGGTAGTACATTATTTATGAAGTAATGGGGAGGAACGTCAAATTATTACCCTCATATATACGTTAATGTTTAAGTCCTCCATGTGTTTTGATCCTCGTAATTTGGGACATTAACTAGTTAATTTACGAATATTATTCAAAAGTTCAAGTGTAGGATGCAATTATAAATCCCAAGTTATTTATGTTATTATGTTATAGCAGATCAAAACGATAACAAGGCAAAAGTGTATGATATATATATATATATATATATATATATATATATATATATATATATATATATATATATATATATATATATATATATATATATCATACACTTTTTTGCCTTGTTATCGTTTTGATCTGCTATAACATAATAACATAAATAAAATTCTAACAGGGAAAAGCAAATTTAGAAAGGCATTATGAGTTAAACCAACAAAGGGTTGCACAATAAGAGTAGACATGTCGAATGGTGATAATACTTGTTTCAAATTCCAGTTTATTTGGCTCGCAATGTCAACCCATGTTACCAAAACAAACATATGTAAATAAATGTATAATGTGTAAGATCTTCAAATTGATATGTTACTCAAAATTTACTTAAAAGACTGTAAAAGGCATATGATGTAACTAAAAAAACATCAAGATCCACATTCCACAGTACTAAGAACCCAGAGAACTCTTACCTTATGGATCACGAGTTCCATTTCAATTTCCTTAGCTCTCCATTCATCCGCTTCTTTATCAGCTTGCTCAATTCGCTAACGTACCTATCAAGTCACCAAAAACTTAGCAAGCTAAAGTATCAATATCAGTATTATAGGCTTGAGCCTCGGCATGACTCATTCATAGTGTCACAGACATTAATCCATGCAAATAAAAAACTTAAGACGGGTGGGCTTGCTGCCAACGACCATAGAGGGAGCAAAAATCGCTTAAACATGATACTATAACCAAGAGATGACAAGGAAAGACGGAAAGAGAAATCAATGCTAATATAATTAACTAAAAAAACCCATTAACAAATTGAGGAAAAAAACCATGGAATATCAATGTTTTCTTGCAAACTTGTGATGAAGAAACAAAGAAATCTGTAAACAGAATCAGCACGCTTGATGAGATGAAAAGTGTTACGCTTTTGAGGGGTCATTTAAGCCTTAAATCGCGATTATATGATCAAATATTGCTTTAAATCATTCCATTTGTCATTTTAGGTACTTTTGAGAGGAAATCTGGAAAAGGAAGCATTTTTGACGTATTTGGAGCATAAAAGTGAAGAAAATGAGAAAGTCTTAAATTATGCTAGAAATAGTACTTGACGGCGTCACGCTCTACAAGGTGACGGCGTCACGTGTTGACAAAGAGGTGGATAATCACTTGACAGCGTCACACCATCTACTGTTCACACCACATTAGTTTTATTAGCTTTATTTACATTTCTGTTATTTTATTTTGATTGCATCTTAGTTATTGGGTTAGTTCACTAGCAACTAATTCCGCCCACTCTTCCAAAACCCGAGATTTTACTTGCTTTTTATAAAACATAAAAATACAAAAAGAATCATCCCTCACCTCTAGACCTAGTTTTTAGGCTTTCTAATCCTAGCGACACTATTCCTGAGTTGAACGATCAATCCCCCGGTACTTGTCACTATAATATACTACAACGATCAGGTACACTACCTGGTGGGGGTTGTAAGCTTCTCGAGATCCCTCGAGAGGTAAAGCCTGGTTCAATTCGCACGCATCAAGTTTTTGGCGCCGCTGCCGGGGGAATAGTTATTGTCTAGGTTAGGATTTCTTTTTATTAGGTCTACTTGCTAGATTCCTTTCTAATAAGATTTTATTTTTATTTTTAGGTTTTCTTTAGTCTATCTTATTTCTTCGTGACTTTGTTCGTAATCTTTACCATCCAACATCATGGAAGGTGGTAACATCTTTGAACCCATCAACCCACCACAACAAGACCACCCACAAAACCCACCACTAGCTAACCAACCTCTTAGGCCCCGAACCCTAGGAGAGTATTCCCGACCTAGCCACCAAGGCTATCGAAACACTATTGAGCTCACCCAAGGAGCCAATGTGTCACCCTTGCGATCCAACACCATCCGATTGGTGTAAAGCGGATGTGCATTCCATGGACTTCGTTCTGAAGATCCCAATCAACATCTCAAGGACTTCCTTAAAATCGTAGATTCTACAGACCTTGATGTTACAACTAGAGAGTCAACCCGATTACGCCTATTCCAATTCTCTCTACGTGATCAAGCTAGTCAATGGCTTGAACGTTTCCCTGCGGGATCCATCACCTCATGGGATGATCTCACCACCCGTTTCCTTGCTCAATTCTTCCCACCGGGGAAGACTGCGATGCTTAAAAATGACATCTTGATGTTTGAACAACATCAGGGTGAAACTTTCTACGAAGCATGGGCTCGTTTCAAGGATCTACTCCACAAAGTCCCTCATCATGGTATAAATCTTTGGTTATTAGTTCAAATCTTCTATGACCATGTCAACTATCCCACTAAACGTACCATCGATCGAGCCGCAGGAGGGAGATTGCGTGATAAGAACGCCGAGGAGTCTTGGGCAATTATTGATGAACTTGCCGCCAATAATCAAGAGTTATGGGAGTTTAATCACACTATAAAAGCGGCCATCAACACAATCTCGACACCTGGAGGGACTAATCAAATCTCTGATGAACTCCTTTGTAAACTTGAGGCAAAAGTTGACTATTTCGAGGAAAGGCAAAAGAGACCCTTAAGTCCTAGATGGGCTGCTGTCAATTCTGTCTCGAAAATGACTTCAACGCCGTTATCAGAGTCCCCCTCTAGGGAGAATGTTGAGACCTTTCAAAATTATGCATCACCTTATTCTCCTCCTGAGAAACTTAGCCCGGAATTTGAAGCCAGAATGGGGGAATATATGGCAACCCATTCTGAGCGGCTTGCTAGATTCGAGGAAGCAGTTTATAAACAAAAGGACGAGATGCAAGAGAAAATGAATGATATGATGAGCCTAGTGGAGGAGTATGCCAACCAGAAAATCCCTGAAAGGATGTTGCTGAGGAAAGAAAGCATCACCCCTACTACCCGGTTTGTTAATTCCATCACAATTGTCCATACGAATAATGAGAAAGTAGAAACCCCTAGGGAACAAACCACAGAAGAACCGCCACAATCTCAACCCTTTAAGTTACTACCTGAAACATGATATAAACGAAAGTACCATAACAAATTGGATAAAGGGTGACGGGCGTAACCAATCCTCCAAACAGGGTTTAGAGAAGGAGGAAGAGGGAAAAGATGAGTATGATACATTACCTGGGGGACCGATATTTGAAAAACTACTGGTACAGAAAGTAGCTACTAAGCAGATGGCGTGTGAGAACTTTGAGATACCGGCCAGCATCGGGAATTTGAAATATCTAAACGCTTTCACCGACCAAGGATCGGAAGTAAATCTTATGCCCCTAACTATCTACACCCAAATAACATCAAAAAGCCAACAACCACTCGTGTTAGGCTATCCTTCGCTGGACACTCTTACGTGTACCCCCTAGGAATCGCAGAAGATGTGCTGGTCAATGTCGCGGGATTCATGTATCCCGTTGATTTCATGATCATCGATGATAAAGGGGGTGGATGCATGCCAATAATCCTTGGGGTACCATTCCTTACCACCGCAAAAGCTGTCATTAGGTATGAAAATAGGAAAATTGAGCTTAAATCAGGAAAAAGAAAGATTAGCTTTCCTATGACCTCGCGGTATGCGCAAGAAAATTTGATGAGGAGAAGGCCCAAAAACAATATTGACACATCGCTTATTCATGTTCAGGAGAAGATACTTGCATGGGAGGCGAGAATCAAAAGTTACAAAGAGACTAAACATGAAAGAAGCAAAAGCAAAAGCCACGAAGTTCATGTCGAGTTTGAACATAGTCAACCAACGAGGAACCATGTACCATTCAAAAAAGGGGACCTAGTACTCTTAAGACACTTAGAGATAACGATACCTCCTGATAAACCGAGTCACTGGTGGTATGGGCCATTCACAATTGAGGGCATAAGCCAAAATGGGATGGCTAACTTGAGTAGCAAAGGAGGAGGAGAGGTGATTGCAAGTATCGACAGATTGAAACACCACCACCATGATAGTAATGATCGCAACTATATGGGGTACATCATCTCGAGAGATGAGGTCACGTAATAACCCATGACCTTGAGTCTAGCTACAAGACTCGTAAATAAAGAAAAGCGCTTCCTGGGAGGCAACCCATGCTTTTTGTGATTTCATTTGTTTTATTGTTATTTGTTTCCGTATGCATGCTTTATTTTTATTGTTGGTAGATCATGTTTCAAACTAAAATAGTGAAAATGCTTTATCTTGTCGTTTGGCTTAGTCTTAACTTCATCCAAAGGTACTTCGCAAAAGATAAGTGTAAGGGGAAACCCCAAATATGTTTTTAAGAAACAAATCCGATCATGATTCTCCACAATATTAAATGGACATGTATATTCGTATTTGTTAGAGTCAAATGCTTGTATCGAGTCATAATGATGTTTTGCAGGATTTTCCAGGAAGTAGGACAAAGTTTTTCCAGAAATTTTCCGGAAACTTAACATAAAGATTTCTGCATGTCACTTCTGACGGTGTCAGGAAAAAAATCCTGACGGCATCACGTTTAAAAATCTGGAAATTTTGCCAATTTTGTTTTTCTAACGGAGTTGTTAAATCTTTAGTTTTATAATCTCCAGGAAATCTGCAAACATTCATTCCACAAGCATTATATCTTACTTTGCTTTCTAGGATTTGTTAGCATATATAGATTGCCGCCGATTTTACGCGAGGTTGCCTTGTTTGTTTTCTCAGGTTTAACAGGTTATGTATGACAAGAAGATGATTTATATTCTGGAAGGGAAGCTTTGATTGTTCATTTTCTTAGAGGAAGATCTAACCTTGTTACCACACTATCCATACCAAGCGAATCAGGGGAGTATTTGATTTCATTATTTTACCTATTTCACTTTTACATTCTTTAATTGAACATTGGGGACAATTTTCATCCTAAGTGTAAGGGGAGGGTAAATGATGATACCTTATAGATAAACTTTCACTTGAGTTTGTTTGTTTGATGGTAGGTGTGTAAAAAAAACCATGAGAAATACTTGTTAGTGTAATTTTAGCGCCAAATTTAAAATTTTTTACAACATTTAAGAGTGAAACTTTAGCCTTAGCAGGCGTCTCATGGATAGGAGTCGTATGACTAGCACAAAACTATACTATTCAGAAAAATTTTCCACCCAAATATGTGAGGTTCGCCTTTAGATTTGATAGGAAAAGCATTCACCTTTAGTGCTTATAAGTGTACCGGTAGCATTTAGATTCTAGAACTTGCATTAGTGACGCATCCCGAGATCGCTAGTGAGACTACATTCGTGTGGTAGTGTTGATATAAATAATGTATAAAAACGTTATTAATATCTTTCGATATCCTTAAGTTTTGACAATCACAAAATATAAGAACATTAAACGTAAAGTTAATACGTAAACAAGTTTTAAGCAAGTTTATATCATCTCATCCAACATAATCACTTAAGGTATGAATAAACAAGTGACTAATACATTTTATGATCAAAGGGATGTTTATTTAAATAATACAAAGTTTATAAAATTAAATAAACTTATTATATATTTTTGAAAAACATTTTTGGTAATAAAGGAAAATGTTTAATTCATAGTTAATATATGAATTCAAATTTTTAACAAAAATCAGTTAGTTTTTCACCAAATAAACTTTCCCCACTAAAAGACAGATTTTCTGGCTGTTACAGCTCGGCGGCCCCCTTAATTTTAAAGGGGCCAGCACACAATTAAGGGGACCGGCCACGCTCCTCTGTCAGATTCTGTCAGAAATTTTTCCCTATAAATACCACCTCAAACCTGGAATTTTTCTCACCTATTGCACGAAAATTTTCAGATTCAAATCTCTCTAAACATCTTCCTAAAAACCCTTTGATCATATAATTGTTAATCCTTGTTTCAAGTGATTCATTCCCTCACCTCTCATCTCTCAAAGTGCAAGAGAAGAATACTCCTTTAACATCACGTTGAGAAGTATTGTAGATTTGTGTATATAGTCTAGTTGTTGTGTACATTCAGCGTAAAGGTATGATAGTAGTGTAACTAGATAGATCTAGGAATAGAAGTTGTGTAGGGAGAAGAAGTTATTTAGTAGTGAAGTAGTGTAGTTGTGAAGAAGATCGGTGTGAAGAAGATTGGTGTGAAGTAGATAGGTGTGAAGTAGAAAGGTGTGAAGTAGAATTGGTGTGAAGTAGATTGGTGTGAAGAAGTTATGTAGAAGTTATGATTAAGTTGTGGTGTGTACATTGGTGTATAAGGTTTTCTCCGCCATAAGGGAGCTTGTTGACATAGTGAAGAAAACTCTCGAGTAGGTGACTCGGGGAGTGGAGTAGGGCAAGGAAGGTGTCCTTGTAGTCGAACCACTATAAATCCTTTGTCTCGCGATTAGATCTTTCCAACTCTAACTTATTACTTAGCTTACTTACTTACATCTCGTATATAGCTATAATTGTCTATATTATGCATGTGTTAATTGTACATATTTAGCTTACTTCGTTATTACTTTTCATACCTCGATATAGTTGTTCATATTGTTCAAGACTTGAATTCACATAAGATCGAATCAAAGTTTTAAGAGTAAACAAGACTTTAAAACTAAACTAAGTTTTCATAAATAAAAGGGACGTATAAATACTTGTCTATATTGTTATTGTTTACTTGCGTAGATATTAATTCTTTTAAGTCATACTCATCCATATTGTTATTATTTACTTGTGTAGATATAAGTACTTATAAGTATACATGCATTGATCTCACATAAACTAGAAACAAAGTTTTGTTTTAAACAACTAAGTTTTCATAAAATTAAAAAGACGTAAAACTATTCAACCCCCCCCCCTTCTAGTTTTCCACAATTGGCATCAGAGCCAGGTTAAACAAGATTTTTAAAATATACTGTATTTTAAAACTTGTATCGATCTATGGAATCGGAAAAATATTTTGAAGGTCAATCTTTGCAAAGACCACCACTATTTGAAAGTGATGGATTTTTATATTGGAAAAATAGATTCGAAACTTATGTGAAATCGAAAGATCTTGATCTTTAGCATGTCATTACCTTTGGTGATGTTCCCCCTATTCAGTATAATTTTGAAACTAAAATGGATGAAGTTGTATCTTTTGGAAAACGAAATGATGATTTGAAAAGGAAACTAGAAAAAAATAATGAGGCTAAAATGGTTATTTATAATGCGTTACCACACAAAGAATATGAAAGAATTTTTATGTGTAAAACCGCAAAAGAAATTTGGGATTCTTTACTAATCACTCACCAAGGTAATAGTCAAGTTAAAGATAATAAAATAGATCTTCTTGTTCAACAATATGAACAATTTACGATTCCAAAGGAGGAATCAATAGATAATGCTTTTGCTAGGTTTAACACTATCATCACAAGTTTAAAAGCACTTGATGAGAATTTTTCTAGTAAGAATTTTGTTAGGAAATTTCTTAGGGCTCTTCATCCAAAATGGCGAGCTAAAGTTACGGTGATTGAAGAATCGAAGAACTTGTCAACTCTTCAACTTGATGAGTTGATCGGCAACCTGAAAGTCTACGAAGCAATAATAAAGAAAGACTCCGAGATGGTCAATGGAAAAAGAGAGCAAAGCAAGTCAATTGCGTTGAAAGCTAGGAAGGAATCTTGCTATAGTTGTCGCCTTTTGAAGAATTTCTTGAAAGGCGACAACTATAGCAAGAATGAGAGAAAGTGCTTCAAATGTAGTGATCCAAATCATCTCATCGGAAAATGTTCAATGATGCCAAGAGATTAAAATCAAAAGGCGTTTGTTGGAGGAGCTTGGAGTGATAGAGATAACGATGAGAAAGAAATCACAAATGAGGAGAAGTGTCTTATGGCTAAGACATCAAGCGAGGTACGTTCCGAAACCGAATATTTTAGTGACGAAAATTTATCATTAGACGAAAAAGACCTAGATAGTGAATATAATAGGTTATGCAAATTAGGTCAAAAGGTTATAGCTAAAAATAAGTTACTAAAACATATTAATAATCTATTAGAAAATGAAGTACTCGAATTAAAAATTAGACTACAACATTTGGAAAAAGGAAAAGAATTTTTTATAGAATGTAAAACATGCATAGAGGTTAAAAATGAAAACGAAAAACTTAAAGATGAAATTTTCAAACTTGACAAGTTTAAAAATAGTAGTAACCTACTTAAGAAAATAATAAGTGTTCAAGAAACTTCGGGAGATAAAACCGGTCTAAGATTAACCTCAACTAATGTTTCAACTAGTGAAAATAAAAGTATAAAGTTTGAAAGTTAATCTAGTAAACAAAAATCATTAGAATCAAAAACTAAGTATATACTTACAAAAGATAGAAAAATACCCATTGTGTATGATGAAAAAGTAAAAACTTTTTATAAACCATCCTTAAAGACCAAAGTAGGATCCTCTAACTCTAAATTAAGATCTAAAACTCCACCACCAAGAAAACCAAATAATCTTCATACTCGATCTAAAACACCTCAACCTAGAAGAAACCAAAATAGACAAAACTACAATAATACTAGTCATCAAATGTGGAATTATCAACCAAGTTACAATCCTTGGGGAATATTACCACCATACATGCATCCCAGCCAAATGTTGAATATGTTTGGACCAAACAACTTTGGACCAATGAGACAATGGGGACCAAGTGGCTAAGCTGTCAATCCTGGAAGAAGTTGGAATATCATCTACAAATGACTTCTATAAGTCAACATGGCCACTTGAAGTGCTTGAAGATATTCCATTGAAGACTAAAAGGTACGCGTTTCTTTTAAGTTCATCGCTATAATTTGCATGCTTAGATAAATGATTAGTTAGATTAATGCTTAGTTATACATATATATGTACATAATAGCTTATATTCTTATAACCTAGAAACATCATTGGTTGACTCGCCTAGGAATAAGATAAAATTGTTCGTTTTCGAACAACATAGAAAATGGAAATCTTCTATGTCCACTAGTAGAAAACTCATAGTGATGAAGTGAAATGAGTTAAGTGGATTAATCGTTAATATAGAAGTAAGACTAGATCCCTCGCGTAAGAAAACTATGGATGAAACAAGCTCTCGAAGACTATGGCATTAGGTTAGAAAATATTCCTATTATGTGCAATAACAAAGGTGCTATAGAAATACGTCATCTCTTTCTTAGGGACATTATACAAAAAGAAAATATAACAATAGAGAAGGTAGCTTCGGAAGGTAACATTGCCGATATAGTCACTAAGCCTCTTAAGCATGATTTACTTAACTACTTACGTTTAGGATTAGGAATGATGGAGCAAATTGATTAAATTCTTGTAATACTTAACATCTTCTGAAAAATCAAAGTTCTGAAAAATTTTCTTTGTCAGATGGGCGGACCCCTTAATTTATAAGGGCGGCCCCCTTAAAATTAAGGGGACCGGCCTCACTTTAAGGGGGCCGGCTATCTGAGCATAAAATTTTAAGTTTTCTTTCTTCTCAAATCTGAGTCTAGGATTCTATTTTGCATAAAATCAAGAATTGAGATATTTTGTTTTGCATAAATATATTCTCAAATAAAATCTCAATTCATTTTGAAATTATTCTCACGTTAAAAAATAAATAAATAAATAAATAAATAAAAATAACTCATTGTTGAAGAATGATAGAAACATTTTTCTCAAATCATGCATAATAGTCTCTGTCGTTGTCTATATACATATAATCCAATATATACACATACATGACACTTAGAAGTGAGCAAAGCTAAATCAAGGAGAACAAGGATCGTTTCTTAGGAATCTTTGTTTAGGAGTCGAAACGATCTTAACTCTGTATTTGTTTCATATAGGCATACACTAGAACAAAATCAAGAATTACACTATCACATTTGTTCCATCACTAGTTCTCACTAACTAGTTGCCTTACACTAAGATAGGAGTTTTAGGTTGAATGATTTGCTAAATTGCTTATTTGTCTTATTGATTATGCATGCATGCTTAGTTATGACTGTTTTATATGCTTACTTGCTTGCCTATATACTTTTCATACATATTTCATTAAGATAATACTCGCCTTGTTGCCTAAAGAGTTGGACTTGCCCAAAACCAAACCTCATAACCTTTACACACTCAAACCTCAAAACCTTTACACACTCAAACCTCATAACCCTTACACACTCAAACCGCCAAAGTGAAATGAAAAACTAAGTCATCCCTTCCATCAACATCGCTCTCACCAATCACACCACTTGATACTCATTTCCCATCTTCACCAATAACTCCATCTAGTCATCCTCACAAAAAGATTCAACCATTCCCTACACTCTACAAAGTGTGTCATTACCAATACAACTTAACCCATGAAAGTAAAACCATACATCATAATAACAAACCATCCATCTTATCACCCAAATACACCTTCACTCTTGCTCCCAAAAATACACCTTCATCTCACTTCACTCAAATACACCTTCACCCTTGCTCCCAAAAATACACCTTCATCTCACTTCACCCAAATACACCTTCAACACACCACACCTCACCATAATCTACCATGGATTCACCAAAAACTTCCATTTCCAAAATATTAAAGAGACAAAAGATTCTCATCATCACTCCTAAATAACTCTTCATTGACTTAACCAATCATGACTTCTCCCAACAAATCAAAGTCAAAAATCCTCATCAATAAATGATGTTGTCTCTAAACAACCAACACCTAAGCCTCCAACTTACCCAAATGAAACCACCCTTCTACATCAACAAGACAACTTCACAATCACTCTCACCAATAAAATCCCACATTCACCTCACTCACTTCTACCAAATGATCCTTTTGAGGAACATACTCAATTTCAAAACAACAACCATTACCCTCAACAAAACATGAATCACATGCCAAATCACAACTCAACAACACCACCATCACCTTCCTCTGAACAATGAAAGTTCGTTGAAGAGCTCAAAGAAGCTCATGAGCTAAGTACTCTTCTTGTCATGCATCTTGTTCTATGCAACTTGGACCAACCACCTTTATCACCCTACTCAAATTGTCTCCCTCACTCACTCCACTTAAAGCAAGTTGAGCATCATACCCACTATTGTCCTTGTTGCATTTACCTCCAAAAACAAATCATTCTCTTGGAAGAACACCTCACTTGGATTGAATACCTCCTCACTAGGAAAAACTCAAACCCATCACTCACTCAAGACACCAATAATTCATCAACCGCTCCAAACCCACAACTTACCATTGAAAATGCATCCGTAGACATCACCCTTTCATTATCACCCATAACATCTCTTAATGCACACTTCTCCTATCCCAAACTTCAATCCTATCCCATGAAGCTTAATTGAAGCCAACTACCATGCTTCCCATCAACATCCACCAAACTCTCCAAACACCATTCCAACAAAAATCTATCTCCACTAAATCCAACTACCATGATTCCCATCTACAAATTAATTCTCCACAAACCTTTTGTGTTCCAAGCAAGTCCAAGAGACCTCAAGTTGGCAACTTAGTATTATCTTGTTAGTTATCTTATATTATTCTTGTGCTCTAAATATTTTTGCAAGCATTCTATATCTTGATTTCTTATGGCCTCAAAACGAGGGAGAGTATACTTCAAGGGGGAGCTATACATTCGTCTGGATAACCTTTTTGATGTTAACAAAAAGGGGGAGAAGTGATATAAACTCACACTAAAAACTTGCATATATATTAATTTTTAGTTTAATGAGTTTAGATTGTAATCATCAAAAAGGGGGAGATTGTTGATATAAATAATATATAAAAACGTTATTAATATCTTTCGATATCCTTAAGTTTTGACGATCACAAAATATAAGAACATTAAACGCAAAGTTAATACGTAAACAAGTTTTAAGCAAGTTTATATCATATCATCCAACATAATCACTTAAGGTTTGAATAAACAAGTGACTAATACATTTTATGATCAAAGGGGTGTTTATTTAAATAATACAAAGTTTATAAAATTAAATAAACTTATTATATATTTTTGAAAAACATTTTTTGTAATAAAGGAAAATGTTTAATTCATAGTAAATATATGAATTCAAATTTTTAACCAAAATCAGTTAGTTTTTCACCAAATAAACTTTCCCCACTAAAAGACAGATTTTCTGGCCGTTACAGCTGGGCGGCCCCCTTAATTTTAAAGGGGCCGGCACACAATTAAGGGGACCGGCCGCGCTCCTCTGTCAGATTCAGTCAGAAATTTTTCCCTATAAATACCACCTCAAACCTGGAATTTTTCTCACCTCTTGCACGAAAATTTTCAGATCCAAATCTCTCTAAAAATCCTCCTAAAAACCCTTTGATCATATAATTGTTATTCCTTGTTTCAAGTGATTCCTTCCCTCACCTCTCATCTCTCAAAGTACAAGAGAAGAATACTCCTTCAACATCACGTTGCGAAGTATTGTAGATTTGTGTATATAGTCTAGTTGTTGTGTACATTCATTGTAAAGGTGTGATAGTAGTGTAACTAGATAGATCTAGGAATAGAAGTTGTGTAGGGAGAAGAAGTTGTTTAGTAGTGAAGTAGTGTAGTTGTGAAGAAGATTGGTGTGAAGAAGATTGGTGTGAAGTAGATAGGTGTGAAGTAGAAAGGTGTGAAGTAGAATTGGTGTGAAGAAGTTGTGTAGAAGTTGTGATTAAGTTGTGACAAAGTTGTGGTGTGTATATTGGTGTGTAAGGTTTTCTCCGCCATAAGGGAGCTTGTTGACATAGTGAAGAAAACTCTCGAGTAGGTGACTCGGGGAGTGGAGTAGGGCAAGGAAGGTGTCCTTGTAGCCGAACCACTATAAATCCTTTGTCTCGTGGTTAGATCTTTCCAACTCTAACTTATTACTTAGCTTACTTACTTACATCTCGTATATAGCTATAATTGTCTATATTATGCATGTGTTGATTGTACATATTTAGCTTACTTCATTATTAATTTTCCTACCTCGATATAGTTGTTCATATTGTTCAAAACTTGAATTCACATAAGATCGAATCAAAGTTTTAAGAGTAAACTAGACTTTAAAACTAAACTAAGTTTTCATAAATAAAAGGGACGTATAAATACTTGTCTATATTGTTATTGTTTACTTGCGTAGATATTAATTCTTTTAAGTCATACTCATCCATATTGTTATTATTTACTTGAGTAGATATAAATACTTATAAGTATACATGCATTGATCTCACATAAACTAGAAACAAAGTTTTGTTTTAAACAACTAAGTTTTCATAAAATTAAAAAGACGTAAAACTATTCAACCCCCCTTCTAGTTTTCCACAGGTAGGATTTACTACATGATAAGAGGCATTAGGATCACCCTTGTGTTAAACCCGTATCATAATTACTTGACCATTTAAGTCATATTACTTGGCTAGTTAAGTCAATTAACTTTTCCCACACCATTAGCGTTGTACTCATTTTTAGTACACGAAACCCCTAGTACACCCCTCCGAGCCTATCTTTTCGTTTCTAAGTTTAAGCATCTTACTTAAAGGAAGAATTTGTTACACCCCACTTAAATGTACAACCAAATCGCCTTAGCCTTCCGTGTATGCACTCATCTTTATTGCATTATTGTTATTTATTTAAACCCTTAGTTAATTATCTAATTAATTACATGGTTGCTAAGTTGAGTCATATCCTTGTACTTATTGTTTTTGGACGATTGGGACTCATGGGTAAAGTACTATTGTTATGGAGTAATGTGGAAGAACATCATTTTATTACCCCCATATGTACGTTAATCTTAAAAGTACTCCAAGTGTTTTGATTATCTTAATTCGAGTCATTAGATTAGTTTATTATAAATTATGTAAAAATTCAAGTGTAAGGGGAATGTTCATTCCCTATGATGTATTATTTTGGATGGTAGGGTAAGAGTGTATGCAAAAAAAATAAATAAATAAATAAAAAATAAAAAAAAATCGAAAAAATTAAGAAAAAGAAAAAAAAATAGAAAAAGAAAAGAGAAAAAACATACGGACTACCATCCCGTTTCATTCTATGTTTGTTTTATGTTTTTGATATTTTTGATTTATTAGCTTAAGTCGAGTCTAGTCTTGGCTTAGCAACGCCATATTGTACATGTAATTAACCAAGATTATTAACTCGCCACCAGTAAAGATTGCCTTTATCCAATAAAACCGTGTATTCTATATCCCTACACCTAACGTTATAACCCTTTAAAAGACCACTTTGATAGTTTATCCTAGGTGCTTACGCCATGTGGTGGAGGTTTGATCCTTTCCCAAGCCTAAGGTAATCTATTTTGCTATAACAGGTAGTGAGAAATGTTTTCCATTTCCATATTGTGATATATACTTTATTACACCCGAGAGATGTGAGTATCTAAGCACTATTTGTGAGGTGCTAGTGTATGACCTCCGTGCTTGTCTTTGGTCTTTAGTGGAACGATTATTTGTTGTAATTACTTTTATATTGGTGTTAAATGACCCCTAACTTGTATTTTAACTAGAATAAAAGCGCATCTGCTTGAGGACAAGCAAATCTCAAGTGTAAGGGTATATGATGAGGCGAAAAATGATCCATTTTTAGGGGGTCATTTAAGCCGGAATTGGAATTTATTTGATCAATTATTGACCTAAATTGTTCCTTTTGTGATTTTAGGTACTTTGGGAGTGAATTCTTGAAAAGGAAGCATTTCGGACGTTTTTGGAGCATAAAAGTGAAGAAAACGGCAATGTCTTAATTTTCCTTGCTGGGAACAGTTGCTGACGGCGTCAAGAGCAATTTTATGACGGCGTCAAGAGTTAAAATGGTTACGGCCCAGTAAAAACGTGATGGCGTCAGAGCAAGGCCGTCAAGAGTAAAAGTGGTGACGGCCCTGAGCAGCAATACAAATGACGGCGTCAGATCTCGATCTAGGCAGTCCGAGAATTTTATTGGCGGCAAGATGACGGCGTCAGAACTTTCTTCTTGACGCCGTCACCTTAGTAAATCTATATATACTCTTTGTTATTTTCATTCTAAAGTGTGGAGAATTTTAGGGTCGAACTTGATAAACCCTAACACGACTTGTACAATATTTTCAAGGGTTTTCACCCCTTGAAACCCTTCATGTTCAATTGAGATATGTATCCTTTCAATTCATTCAATATGTCTATGTGTTGTTTGAATATATCTTACGCTTGTCTTGATTTTAACATGCTAGGCTAGATCATTTGTGTGTTTGCTTAGATGTAATGAAATCTAGATGTTAATTATAGGTTGATTGCTTGTTTATAGTTGTATTGGATGAATGATTTCGATGTTAGGCTTAAGAAAACTGGCAGATCTCCATTGTGTAACTTGCTTGAACGTCTTAAGAAACATGAATCAATGCATACTAGGTTTTTATGGTTGTATTTAATGCATGAGCGAATTCTAGTGATCCCATGTTAGGAGCTTCTTGCAGGCTCGACATAGGAGTGAAGTAGGAGCTTATAGAGTTGGGGAAGTATGTACGCCACCCCACAATTGGTATTAAGGAATACAACCCGTCATCTACCCAACTATAACAAACAATTAACCTGTAAAAGATATCTAGGGAGTAGTGAAATATAAGTAAACACAATTCTCCCATCTACTGTTCACACCACATTAGTTTAACTAGCTTTATTTACATTTCTGTTATTTTATTTTGATTGCATCTTAGTTATTGGGTTAGTTGACTAGCAACTAATTCCGACCACTCTTCCAAAACCCGAGATTTTACTTGCTTTTTATAAAACATAAAAATAAAAAAAGAATCATCCCTCACCTCTAGACCTAGTTTTTAGGCTTTCTAATCCTGGCGACACTATTCCTGAGTTGAACGATCAATCCCCCGGTACTTGTCACTATACTATACTACAACGATCAGGTACACTGCCTGGTGGGGTTGTAAGCTTCTCGATATCCCTCGAGAGGTAAAGCCTGGTGCAATTCCCACGCATCATAATACTTTTACATGTAATTACCAATTAAGACGTATCAAACAATAAATTATGTGAAAGAATAAAAGTAAGAAACCATCAGACCATAACACGATTGTTTATCGTGGTTCGGCTACAAGGACTCTTTTTACTTGCCCTACTCCACGCCCCGAGTATCCAAGTCGAGAGTTTTCTTGCACTAGTCAACAAGCTCCTTTATCTGGCGGAGAAAACCTTACACCACACTATTTCCGACACTAAGCTAGATGTCTAGTTCTTTCACAAGGGTACAACCACTCCCGCTAGTTCTTTTACAAGGGTACAACAACTCCTGATACTCTAAGTATTTTGAGGACTAAAATACTAACCGATCACTACAAATGGATACAATACAATGAAGTATAAACTTTACTAGTTTACACTAATGCTATGCTAGACAAGTCTTGCAACGTTGTGTTGAAGCTTGTGAGTTCATGATCTTCTTGCTACAAAGAAAGACTCACAAATATGAAAGTTTACTAAGTTAGAAATGAAGTATATGCAGTGTATTATGATGGAGAGTGATAAGCAAAACTCAAGAAGTGAGTTGCTATTTATAGGCCAACAATCAGGCCAACCCACGGATATGGCGGAACCCATCCTTTGTTTCCGTCCGTTATATCTGAGGGTTCCACCAACATGTTCGACAGAATCCTGCACAAAATATTTCACAATCTAACACAATATTCTCAAGATCTCACAAAGTCAACTTTGAGATCTTGAGTATGAATCAATACATAATAAAACATGTTTCTTACACACATGTTTCCTTGAAGGGACATGTGTGATGCAAGGGATGATGTAACTAACATTTTATTTCTAATTTTAGATATTCATAAAAAAGAAAGTATACTTGTAAAAAATAGTTTATGTATAGAATCAAAACATGTTTGTTTGAGATGTTTAGCAAGTGAATGTTTTACTAAAAAGAGTTTGCTTGCTTATATCCTAATATGACATACTATTTAGTAAACTTGCTAAATATACATAAGAGACATTTTCAACACATGTACTTAAACTAAAGTATACTTACTTAGAAATTACTTTGTGAAAACATGCAAATGTAGTTTGAGTGAAGTTAAGTAAAAGACTTTTAAACTATATTTATGATTTGCCAAAATTAAACTTTATCTTTTGTAGTTAACAAAACTAAGAAAGATCGTAAAATATAAATAACGTTTTTAGGCGATATTTGTATTAACAATCTCACCCTTTTTGTTGACGACAAAACATAGATTTTATTTTTATGCAAATGGATAATTAAAGATTTTGAGCCTTTTGAAAATTTACATTTCATATGATTATTTCAACTTTTGAGTATGTCATTTTAGATGATGTATTTAAAGTTGATTTGGTAAAATATATCCTATCTCCCGATTTTTGTCGAAACAAAAAGAAGAGTAGCGAAGCGGAAATGTGTCAAGCCAAATGCTCCCCCTTGGACAATACTCCCCCTAAATGGAGTGCCAAGAGAGGATACATGGATTTTGGTCCTACAAGAAAAAGGTTAGTTTGTTGTAGAGATAAGGATGAGAGCATAATACCAAGTATAAGAGAATAAGCATTCATCACATCACATAACAACAACTATTTAGTAACAATCAACCAAACACAATATATAAGTAGAATCATTTAATTTCAAGTAAAATTTAAACTTAGACTATAAATAGTCAAACCTAAAGACTTGAAAAAAGTCTACTATTGGAGAAAGAAAAAACCAAACAAGGTGAGATGACAACTACACCTATAAATGAAAAGGTTCCTAAGTGAGATTCTACCATTATTTGATCCTAAGAAAGCTCTATGCTTGAGGCAAGTGAAATATGGCGTTAAGACGTTCCAAGATGTGGTTAAGGATAAACCTCATTTCATCTTGAAATTGATGTACCAAGATGTTTCACCCCTCACTTAGGTGAGCGGTTCTTTCGCACATGGTGCAATCATGGTGAGGAGGTGGCGGTTGTGGAAATTGGTTTGTAGTTCGTGGATCATTGGTGGTGGTTCAAATATTTGTTGTTTCGGGAGCAAAGGTGGATGGTTGATGTAACAATTCGCAATTTCAGGTTAACTTTTATTCCCGAAAATTTTACTATTCACTTTTTACTATTCACTTTTTACTATTCACTTTTCACTATTCATCTCAGAAATTTTTATTTCATATTCTCGTAAGTTAAACTATTTTAACGATAATCCGAGAGTTTGACGCTCGTCGGATCATTTCTGCAAAAATCACAAAGCCGTGTCCGAGATTTACTTTTAGGTTTAAACGTCCTTCTAGCATCCCGATATGTCCATAAAACATTATAAACAATAGAAATATGATTTTCTCTCATTTTAGGACAATTCCAAAAGTTTCGGAATTTTACGTTTTTCAGTTCAGCGTTTTACGCGAATTGCGCGTTTTAGACCCGTGTTTCCAGTTTTTAGCAGGGTTTTCGCACCCGATAGAACCTACCACTCATTTTATATTTTATTATGGACTATATTGACATGTTTAACCATATTTATAAGTTTCATATTTTTAGGATACCCGGTTTTACGTTTTGAGGCTTAATCATTTACGGTTAGCGATTTACGGAGTCAAAACTAGCTACATACTTAGGATAATACCATCAAAAGTCCACACCTTGTTCTCCAAGTTCTTCAAACCGCCACTAGGGGGGGGGCATTCACACTTGTGGCATCATCTCATGACTTTAGCCATTAGATCATTTTTAATTACAACTTTGTCTCCAAGTTTATGTAGTTTCCTAGCCACCTTCCTAACCTCCTCATTCTTAGTATAAATAGCAAGCTAATCTCTTCCATTCTTCATCAACAAAAACGCCACAACATAAGTACCTAGCACCATGATCCTTTGATCTTCAATATACAAGTTACACTACAAAGTTCAAGGTCTTAGTATTCTCTACCTAGTTCTTAAGTTTGTTTGGTGATTCCATGGTTGAATTAGGAGCTACACAAGGTTACTAGGGCTGAAGTTAATGGGTTTTCACAAGGTCTATATCAAGTCTATCAATGGTTACAAGAGTTATGGTGAAGGGTTTACAAGCTTAGGTTTAGTGTCCTAGTTCTATACTTGACTTCCTTTCTTAAGTGAAAGCCAAAAGTTGTAAGAAACCCTTATACACTTTCTTACTCAATATCATTTTCATGCTTATTATGGTTCTTTCATGCTATATATGGTCTTTGTATTGTGTTCATGATGTTTAAAAATGGATAAAACGAGTATTGGTATACATATGTTAACTTATGACAAGTAAACAAGCAAACTAGTGATTTTTATGGAGAACCACGACCAAAATAGTATAACTTTGATATTTGACACTTACTTACTGTTAAAGAGGACTTAACAAGGAAAATATAGCAATTTGAATCACCCAAAACGAGTACACGAGTCAAAAGTTATGACCATTTGAAGTTAGCGAAACCAAAACGGCAAAACTGCCTAAATAGCATTCTGATCAAATTATGATTTTAAAAGTCCCACTTCTGGTCCGATTCATCAAAAAGTTAAAACACGAAAGTTGTCCGGAACGATGTTTTCGTTCAGGAACACAGAAGCTCGAGCCCTGAAAACGCTTTCCGAGTGATAATTTCTTCAAATTCTTAACAGCCCATTTTTAGACCAAAGTCACTATATTATAGTTATGAATTACTAAGACCAAGAGGTCTAATGACCTAAAGCCAAGACCACAACCATGGCTAAAGCCAAGGTTGAGTATCAAGACCATGGTAACAATGACCAAGGTCACGGCAAAGCCACGGCTAAAAACCATATAACTTTTAAAGATCAAAACTTATATATATGTTATCAAATACTACAATAGTAGGGAGCCTCATGTGAGGAGTTCATTAAGTAAGCCGTCGAGACGAGTTGTGGATTTACGAGTTAAAGTGTCCTGGCTCCTCGAACGTTTACTCCATGACTTCTGAATTATGTCGGCCCGAACGGTAGTAAGAGATTTACAACCTATACATGTTACATAGACCATTTATACTTAAAGACTTACACTATATACTAAGTATTACATCATGAACATTATGCAAGACATATATGGGCAATTCTTAGTATTCTTAGACGTTACTCCAAACCTAAGTCGCAACGTTCTATTATAGGCTGCTCTTAGAGACTTTCGTGATTCGACTACCACTTTCATTTCTCATTACATAAGCTTAAGGTGAGTCATAGCCCCTACTCTTTTCGTACTTGTTTTAACTCTTGGGGGGGATACATGCTCAACTACTTGCTTACTTGTACAAATACTCAAAACATTTATACTTGATTGTTTTATACTTGACTGTCTTATACTTGATGGCATTATACTTGATTTCATACATACATGACTGTCTTATATCTTTGGGAAGTGGCTCCCAGTAAACTTATATCTTTGGAAAGTGGCTCCCAGTTTTCTTTGGGAAGTGGCTCCCAGTTGTCCTTGGGAATTGGCTCCCAAAGTGAGGTCTTCGGAGATGAAGTAGAGACTCACTACTAATTGCTTAATTGTCTTGATGAACTTATACATGTCTTTATTATACTATATGTTAGCAGTGGGTTGTGAACACACAGGTTACAAGTCTCTTATGGCGGGACTTGTAACTGAGTGGATTCACAATGCCTTTGCTATGTGAACATTCTTTTAAGGCTTTTCAACTGTTTTAAGACAAACTCTATGAACTCACCAACCATTGTGTTGACACTTTAGCATGTTTATCTCAGGTTAGTAAGGCGATAGCTAGTGCGTGGAACTTAGAGTCAAGCTGCATATTCTGAAGACTTACGCTTTTATCATTTACCATTCAAAACATTTTGTATACATTTATGTATCATACTTTGGAATCTCATGTTTGTAACTTTGAATTCATTAATCGAATGGTAACTTTTCAAAACGTCTCATTTAGAGTTCGTTTTCTATAACTTATACTTTGTATTATGAAGTAGCACCCCTATGACACAGTCTTCCGCTGCGGTATTTTGGGGGTGTTACAGTTGAGAGGTGTGTCGGTTTCCTACAATAGATGAGTACATTGCTGTTTGGAAATCCATGGCTTGGCTGAGATGAGAATCAATCATGTTCTTGAAAGCATAGAGGCTTTCCAAGCGAGTGTTGAGTTCTTCATGAGTGTTTGGAGATTTGGTCCATAAAGAAGCTTCAATTTCCTCATAAGTAGGAAATATGGATTCAAACCGGTTGGGAAAGTCATGAGGTGGTTGTTGTTTTTTATCAAGATGATGAAAGCTTGGTTCTCTATTAAGAGGACCGTGGATGTCATTGTAAATGAGATGGAACAACAATGGTTGTTGATGAGGATGATCTTGATCTTGTGGAAAGATGGAAGGTCTAGCATGCTTGTAAGCCAAATGCTCTATTAGCGATGGTTGATGAGGTTTTTCTTCCAATGGGTTACTTGGTTGAGACCGAGGTTGTTATTGAGTTTCCATTTGTTCCATAGTATCAAAAAATGGCAATGGTGGTGGATTTGATGATCTTAGTGGAAGGTCATCCAAAGTTTCCATAAATGGATGTGGTGATGTTGGTGGTGTCTTGAAGAGTTCCATAGGTGTCATTTTTAGTGATTGAGATGATGGAGTTTTTGAAGGTTGACTTGGTGCCGAAGGTGGTGTTGGATCACTTGGAGTTATGGTTGGTGGAGGAGTGGTGATTTTGTTAGTAATGCAAGGGTTTGGAGATGGTGTTGGAGTAGCAAGGTTTAGGAAGTTGTTATCATTGATGGGTGATGAAATATTGAGGGATGAATCACTTGATGATGAGCTAACTTGGATGGTTTTGTTGAAATAACAAGCTTTGACGCTTATTCTAGCGGTTCTCCTAATCGGTCTTGATGATTCGGATGAGGTGGTGGATTTTGTCATTGCAATACTTTTGGTAGGATTAGAGGTATGAGATTAAGAGAAGTGAAGGTGGTGGTGTGAATTGGATGTGTGCATTGTTGATCAATTTATAGGAAGAGCGTGATATGGAAATTGGTGTTTGGATTTGATGTTGATCCATACAATGTTGGAGGTTTCTAATCAAATGGAAGAGTTCCAAGAAGTTTTCAAAAAATTGGAAGTCAATCCAATGGAGTTGGATGGAGTAAAAGACTAAGTGGGAAACTAAATGCTATGTGATCATGGTGGATACATGTTGTCAGGTTGTTCCACGGATTTGGAGGAACCAAAGGAATGGTTCCTTGCTTGTATCAGAAAGGTTCCTTGGGTTAGTTTAGGCGAATTTGAAATTTTGGTGGGAATGATGATTCTATTGGTTAATGTGTGATTAGATAGCTCTAGAATTACTGATAAGTACTAACTAGCATGTAGGAAGCAAGTTTGGATCCTAAGGATTGCTAGAAAAATTCAGAAAATTCAAAAATCAAATTTTGCTGAAGTCTGGAGGAACCAATTGACAACATGGCCGGAACCCAAATTTGGGTTCCGCCGATTCCGTCAGTAGAAAACTTGGAGGAACCAAGTTGGATAACCGACGGAACCAAAAATTAGGTTCCGCCGTATCCGTGGAGCCTCAGATTTGAGACAGAGCGTATTTCACGACTACGTGAGTTTTCCGAATTCCAAAATTTTTCCTAAAACTTAAGCAATCAATTTTTTGTAGATGGAAGAAACAAAAATTGCAGGTAATATAGTTTGAGAGAGCGATTCTAGCACTCAAAATTTTGGCCGAAAAGTGAAAATAGCATAATACCAAATTCTTATCCCCTGCAAATTTATGTTAGTTCACACATAATCCATAAACATAATATCATCCTAAGACATCATGAAACCATAACATAACATTATTTTGATGGCCAAATTGTTTAAATGCACTCTTGTGCCAAACACCCTCTTATCTCGCTCATTTCTTGTTCACCTTCTTGTAGATCTTCCCGAGGTATCTCCCAAAGAATCTCCACATGCCTTTGGTTTGTTTGAACTCCTCCGACTCATTCGGTATTGTGGAAGTTGTGGGAGGTACTCAAGAGGAGGGAGCCTAGAGTTTGGTAGATTGTCGTCTTCACTCATGGAGGATGATGATGATGAGGTTGGAGGGTGAGGACGTTTACCTTTGGCTTTGTAGACTCGTTCATCACTCAATGGCACAAAGGTGTGAGGAATAAGAGGATAATCTAGGCGAAGACCTCTAGGATTTGGAGGGATGGGTTCACAAAACCTAAAGAGACGGGTGAGAAGCATCCCGTATGGAAGAGCGGTGGTACCTTGAACCGAGATGTCTGCCATCCTTTTGGCAATGTAGTCGGCTAAGTTGAAGGTTTGTCAAGTGGATACACTATAGAGCATGTAGGAGAGACAAGTGTTGATATGGTCCCTATTTCCTAAAGTGCTAATGACATTGGCTTTAATGATCTCCTCCCATTTCAAGAATTGTGGTCTCAACTCATTGAGCTCCATTCCAAAGGGGTCTTTGGCTACTTCCTCTCCTCCTCGGGTTCTCCTAGTGTGAGAAGTCCTAACAAAAAGATGGTCACAAATTTCTTCTTTGCTCACTAAAGGGGTATCATAAGGATGAATGCGGTCATGGATTGAGTCAAGAGTTAAAAGTGGCCATTTGTCGGTGTAAAGACATGTGCCCCGATTAGGAACACGAAACACTTGAGCAAATTGATCTAAGGTGATTTCAAAGTCATGTTGGTTGATAGAAAAGTTTAGTGACATGAGACCTTCATCATCCGTGCTAAGGGTCACGGAAGCATAGAATTCTAAGATGAAACGAGGACAAATTGGCTCATGTATGTCTAAGAGACAATCAAAGTCAATAAAAGAGAGTTGTTCCCTAATGTTGGTTCCGATAAGGAAAGTAGGATCAATGGTTCTACCCTCATGAACATAACGCCTCTCAAGGTTCTTAAAGATTTCTACTTGGGCCGAGGTTAGCCCTTTGGTCTTGTGGTGTTTGGGTAGGTATTTGGTGGTGTCTTTGTGGTCATAGAAGGTTACGGGAGGCATGATGAACCTAAAAACATAATTATCAAAATTTTAGCTTATGTAAGTAGTGGTTTAAGTATAAAAAATTCTAGTGTGCGCCTATATGAAAACAATATGGAGTTGTGATTATCTCGACTCATTTTAATGTTAAAATGGTTTTACTTATGCAACTTTTGTGTAAATTTTGAGATAATCCAAATGCTCCTAGTTCAATGTAGCTACGGTTGAATGTACCCGAAAATACATATTAGTTATGTATTCCCTTTAGCATTCAAGAGATATAATGCAAGTGATGTTTTAAACATAACGTTTTTATTTTGTATTATCAATGAAAAGCTATTTTTCCTAAATGTGAGAAGATTTTTCAAAATTTTGACATGGGGTGTCTGGTATAATGTGATAATGTCTTACAAGATGCAATTCCTAATGAAAAACATAAATTGTTTTGTTTATGACAAATTTTCTTCATGAATTCCTAAGTTGATGCATAACCCCAAGTTTTTAGTTTTTGTGCATAAATAGAATTTCCTAGACACAGATCAGGAGAGTAATTGTGTTTAGAATACTTACAATGATGATAGGAATGAAGAGTGGCTGACCAAGAACCCTAATTTTCGTGTAAAAATGGATATAGAAGTGAATAGTAACTATTTTTTGTGAGTAGTATAGAGTATGGGACTTATATGGTTTAATATATAAAAAGAGAACCTGTACAAGCTTTTGAAGGACTGGGCGGAACCAAAGAGAGGGATCCGCCCTTTGTTTTTCTTGGTTCCACCAGTCCTGCAGGTTAATGAACATGGAATTTTTTGTTTTTAATTTCTACGATTTTATTTAACGTTTGAACTAAGAAGTAGGTTCCATAAGTCCTGGTCCTAGTCTAAGAAGATTAAATGGTTCACGTTTAAGAGGTTTTATAAGAATGTCGGCAATGTTGTCTTCGGAGGATACTTTTTCGATGGAGATGTTTCCTTTTTGAACATTGTCACGAAGGAAATGATGACGAATTTCTATTTGTTTAGTACAAGCATGTTGGACAGGATTTTTACTTAGGTCGATGGCTCCTTTGTTGTCGCAAAGGATAGATATGTCTTTAGTCATTATTCCGCAGTCCACGAGCGCTTGCTTCATCCAAAGAGCTTGTTGACATGCTTTTCCAGCCGACACGTATTCGGCTTCCGTTGTTGAGATTGCGAGTGTTGTTTGCTTCTTTGAGAACCATGAGGTGAGACAATGTCCAACAAAACTACAAATACCACTTGTACTTTTTCTATCAACATAGTCACCGGCATGATCCTAGCCGGCATACACTATGGTTTCTACACCCGTTCCTTTGGGATACCATAATCCTAGATGTGGAGTGCCTTTGATGTACCTAAAAGTCCTTTTTACGGCTTCAATATTGATTGTTTTGGGATCTTCTTGAAAACGAGCACATAGACAAACGCTAAACATAACGTCGGGTCTACTAGCCGTGAGATAAATTAGACTACCAATCATACCCCGATATTTAGTGTTATCTACGGATTCACTTTCCTCATCCTTTGTGAGTTTGGTTTCCGAGGACATAGGCGTTTTGATAGGTTTTGAATCTTCCAAACCAAATTTCTTAAGCATGTCTTTTATGTATTTAGATTGATTAAATAATATCCCATCTTCTATTTGTTTAATTTGAAGTCCTAAGAAAAAGTTGAGTTCTCCCATCATACTCGTCTCAAACTCGTCATGCATGATTTTAGAGAAATCATTGTAAAGCTTATGACAAGTTGATCTGAATATTATGTCATCAACATAAATTTGAACTATGATAATGTGTGATTCATTCTTCTTAGTGAAGAGAGTGTTGTCAACTAGGCCCATGGTATACATATGGTCAACTAGGAAGGTTTTAAGTCGATCATACCATGCTTTTGGAGCTTGCTTAAGTCCGTATAAAGCTTTTTTAAGTTTGTAAACATGATTAGGTTTTTCAAAGTCGGTAAAGCCCGGAGGTTGAGCAACATAAACTTCTTCACTAATAAAACCATTTAAGAATGCACTTTTGACGTCCATTTGAAAAAGTTTAAAGTCATGTGCGCATGCATATGCAAGTAAGATTCTAATTGACTCGAGCCTAGCAATCGGAGGAAAAGTTTCATCGTAGTCAATGCCTTCTTGTTAATTATAACCTTGTGCTACTAGCATAGCTTTGTTTCTAGACACAACTCCGTTTTCATCCATTTTATTTCGAAAGACCCATTTTGTTCCAAGTATAGTTTGATTCTTTGGTTGAGGAACTAGTGTCCAAACATCATTTCTAATAAATTGGTTCAATTCTTCTTGCATAGCTATTATCCAAGATTCATCACTTATAGCTTCTTTTATATTTTTAGGTTCAATGGTTGATATAAAACAAAAATAGTTACTTTCATTTTGAGCTTTTGATCTTAAGGTTCTTTCATTAAGTTTACCTATGACACTATCTAATGGATGACTTTTAGATTCTTTGACATTGATTATTTCTCTATTTTATAGTTCATCTTCCTTGTCGTTTTCTAAATCAATTTGATTAACAACTTGACTTTCAATTAAGTCATCATCTACCAAAGGTGATGTCTTAGAGGGAGGTGGACTTTCGTCGAATGTTACATTCAATGATTCCTCGACTCTTAAAGTTTCCTTATTTAGAACAATATAAGCTTTGCTATTTTATGAATATCCAAGGAACATACCTTCATAAGACTTTGGGTCAAATTTATTGAGATGATCCTTTGTGTTTAGTATAAAGCATTTACTCCCAAATACTTTAAAGTATCCTAATGTTGGCTTTTTACCTCTGTATATTTCATATGGAGTTTTATCTAAAAATGGTCTAATTAAGACTCGGTTTAACATATAAGTTGATGTGTCGACGGCATTACACCAAAACTTTTGTGGAATATTTTGTTCGTTAAGCATTGTTCTACTCATCTCTTGAAGTGTCCGGTTTTTACGTTCTACTATACCATTAGATTGAGGAGTGCAAGGAGCCGAGAAATTATGTGTTATACCATTTTTGTCACAAAATTCATCGAATTGTATTTCGTTATCAAATTCCCAACCATGATCCGTTCTAATAGACACAATGAAATTTCCTACTTGATTTTTGAATTTTCTTTCCAAGAATTTCAAATTGTTCGAAAGCTTCATTTTTACAAAAATCTTATCCGTGTATATCGTGAAAAATCATCCACTATGACCAAAGTATAGAAGTTTTCTCCATAACTTTGATTAGCGGATGTACCGAACAAATACATATGCAAAAGTTCTAAACATCTAGTTGTGGATACCATATTTTTAGCCTTATAGCTACTATGAACTTGTTTACCAATTTTTCAAGCATCACAAAAGTGTTGGTCGTATTTCAACTTGGGTAGGTTTCTAACTAATTCCTTAGAGGATAAGGATCGAATAAGTCTCATATTAGCGTGACCTAAGCGTCTATGCCAAAGAGTCGAGGACTCATCTAATGAGGTAAGGCAAAGTTTATCTCTAGATGTTTTATCAATTTTCATGACGTATACGTTGTTTTTAAGAACTCCTTTAGCTATAATTATACCATCTTTAAGTATTTTACTTTCGTTTTCACTAAAGAGGACTTTATACTTTTTACGGCAAAGTTGGCTAATACTAAGAAGATTAAATCCTAAGTTATCAACATGAGCAACATCATCAATAGATAGAGAGTCATGAGAGATAGTACCTTTTCCGATGATTTTACTTTTAAGCTTGCTACCAAAAGTAACGTTACCTCCGTCATAGACTTGATAGGTAGAGAAAAGACATTTGTCCCCCGTCATGTGTCTTGAACAATCGCTATCTTTGATCCATTCATCCAGTTCCAAACACACTTTTAAGCACACCTATTTTATAACAAGCATTCAAACATTTGGTCCCCAATATCTCATGGGTCCATTTTGGTTAATCATGTCATTACCTTGATTCATGTAAGGAAATGGTGGATATGGGTTCCAAGACATAAAGTTTGGAGCTTGATGATGTCTAGGTAATTTTTGACCCCAGCTATGTTGAAAGTAGGGTTGTGTGTTGTAGTTGCTATTTGGAAAGGGGCGTTTGGATATAGACGGTTTAGGTCTTGGTTGAGTAGTTCTAGTTCTAAATTAATTTTTAGCAAGTCCTACTCCTATTTTAATGGCATGTTTAAGTTTGGTTTCAGTAGAACTAGTGTTTAACTTCTTTGTAACTTTAACAAATTCATTACGGTTAGTTATTAAATTGTTCTGTTCTGCAGCAGTCTCCACGGAACCAATGGGTTCAATAGGTGGAACCAAATTTTTGGTTTCGTCAGTTTCGTGGGTCATTGCTGCAGTTTTGTCATTTTCTTGTCCTTTTTCGCCTTGTTTCTTTAAACTACTTATTGATCCTGTTTTCATGAATCCTAACCCTGTTATATCAAAATGTGACTTTTGGAGTTTCATTATTTCATCCGCACAACAAATACTTTTATCAAACTTCTTAAACTTCGAGTTTTGTTTAATAAGACTATCTTGTGTAATTTTAAGCTTCTCAATTTCAAGTTTGAATTCTTGACATGATTTGCACGTTGTGTCAATGTTTTTACTCTTTTCCAAACGTTTAGCTTTTTCTAAAAATTCCTTTTTAGTCTTCAAAAATTTGTTTTTGTTTATGATTTTTAAGCTTAACTCACAAAGTTTGTTGTATTGTTGTTCTAATGTGTTATCATCAATAGAAGAATAAGATGAATCGGAATGTACCTCATTTGAGCTTTGAGCCATAAGAGCTATTTCGTCATTTGTTGGCTCTTCATCATCATTCTCACTATCACTCCAAGCACCACTCACAAAAGCACTTTGAGTTTTGCTTTTGGGTGGTTTTGGACATTCCCCTATTAGGTGACTTGTATCTCCGCATCTAAAACACTTTCTTTCATTCTTTACTTTCTTAATATCCCGATCTTTACGTAGAGACTTCTTTTCATCTTTAGGTTGCCTTACAAACATTCCTCGTCTTCTAAAGAACTTCTTGAAGTCTCTAACCGCCATGGCATATTCTTCATCATCACTATCCGAACTTGATTCCTCATCGCCACTTGATTCTATTCTAACTTTTAAGGCAATAGATTTTACTTTTGCCTTCTTGCCTCTAACTACCTCCGAATTTTTTTCCATTGCCATTTCGTGAACTTTGAGATTTCCAATAAGCTCGTCAAGTGCCATGCCTGAAAGATCTTTAGATTCTTCAATAGCCGTTACTTTTTCTCTCCACTTAGGATGGAGTGCTCAAAGGAATTTCCTAACAAAATTCTTGCTACAAAAAGTTGCATCAAGTGCTTTAAGTGAAGTAATAATAGTGTTAAATCTAGCAAATGCACAATCAATAGTTTCATCTTCGGGAATAAAAAATTGTTCATATTGTTGGACAAGAAGATCAATTTTGTTATCCTTAACTTGTGAATTTCCTTGATGAGTAGTGATTAAATATTGCCAAATTTCTTTAGCGGTTTTGCACATAAAAACTCTTTTATACTCTTTCTTTGGTAAGGCATTATAAAGCATCATTTTTGCTTCATTATTTTTGGCAATTAGTTTCTTTTGATCATCACTACGCTTAGTAATTGAACTATCCTCATCCCGACCACTTCCGGTAGCCTTATGATCACCTTCAATAAAAATATACCATAGATCTATGTCCTTTGATTTTACGTAAGTTTCAAAACAGTTTTTTTCAATAAATAAAACCATTTGGTTCAAATAGTGCTGGTCTTTGCATAGATTGCCTGATGAGGCAAAAAATGAACCGTTTTTAGAGGGTCATTTAAGCCCGGAATTGAATTTTTTTGATCAAATATTGCCCTAAATCGTTCCTTTTGTGATTTTAGGTACTTTTGGAGTGAATTATGGAAAAGGAAGCATTTCGGACTTTTTTGGAGCATAAAAGTGAAGAAAACGGCAAACTCTTAATTTTCCTTGCTGGGAAAAGTACCTGACGGCGTCACCAAGTTCTTAATGACGGCGTCAAGAGGAAAACAAGAGGTGAAGAGGGTAGAGTCCATGACGATCCAGAATGTTTTTACACTAGGGCGTGACGGCGTCACCATAGGCCGTCATGGCCCCATTACTCATGACGGCCAAGGAAAATTTACTCTTGACGGCGTCAGATCTGGATCTAGGCAATCCGATTTTATTATGGGCGGGGGGTTGATGGCGTCAGAATTTTATTCTTGACGCCGTCACCTTGGAAAATCTATATACACTTTTGTAATTTTCAATCATAAGGGAGGACAATTATAGGGACGACTTGGAGAAACCCTAGGACGATTTTATCAGTACTTTCAAGGGTTTTCACCCCTTGAAACCTTTCATGTTCAATTAAGATAAGTATCCTTTCAATTCATTCAATATGTCTATGTGTTGTTTGAATATATCTTACGCTTGTCTTGATTTTAACATGCTAGGCTTGACTCTTGTGTGTTTGCTTAGATGTAGTGAAACCTAGATGTTGATTATAGGTTGATTGCTTGTTTATAGTTGTTATGGATGAATGATTTCGATGTTAGGCTTAAGAAAACTGGCAGACTTCCATAGTGTAACTTGCTTGAACGTCTTAAGAAGCATGAACCAATGAGTACTAGGTTTTTATGGATGTATTTAAGGCATGAGCGAATTCTAGTGATCCCATGTTAGGAGCTTCTTCCATGCTCGACATAGGAGTGAAGTAGGAGCTTATAGAGTTGGGGAAGTGCGTACACCACCCCACGATTGGTATTAAGGAATATAACCCGTCATCCACGCAACTGTAACAAACTATCTACCTGTAAAAGATATCTAGAGAGTAATGAAATCTAAGTAAACACAATTTTCCCATTTATTGTTCACACCACTAGTTTAATTAGCTTTATTTACATTTTTGTTATTTCATTCTGATTGCATCTTTAGTTATTGGGTTAGTTGACTAGCAACTAATTCCCCCCATTCTTCCAAAACTCGAGATTTTAATTGCTTTTATAAAAATATAAAAATACAAAAAGAATCATCCCTCACCTCTAGACCTAGTTTTTAGGCTTTCTAATCCTAGCGACACTTTTCCTGAGTTGAACGATCAATCCCCCGGTACTTGTCACTATACTATACTAAAACGATCAGGTACACTGCCTGGTGGAGGTTTTAAGCTTCTCGAGATCCCTTGAGAGGTAAAGCCTGGTGCAATTCTCACGCATCAAGTTTTTGGTGCCGCAGCCCGGGGAATAGTTATTGTCTAGGTTAGGATTTCTTTTTATTAGGTCTACTTGCTAGATTTCTTTCTAGTAAGACTTTAATTTTATTTTTAGGTTTTCTTTAGTCTATCTTATTTCTTCGTGCCTTTGTTCGTAATCTTTACCATCCGACATCATGGAAGGTGGTAAATCTTTGAACCCATCAACCCACCACAACAAGACCACCCACAAAACCCACCACTAGCAAACCAACCTCTTAGGCCCCGAACCCTAGGAGAGTATTCCTGACCTAGCCACCAAGGCTATCGAAACACTATTGAGCTCACCCAAGGAACCAATGTGTCCCCCTTGCGATCCGACACCATCCGGTTGGTGCAAAGCGGATGTGCATTCCATGGACTTCGTTCCAAAGATCCTAATCAACATCTCAAGGACTTCCATAAAATCGTATATTGACATAAATAATGTCTAAAAACATTATTAACATATTATCAATATCTGTATGTTTTGATTATTAAAAAACTTAAACTCATTGAACTAAAATTTATGACATAAACAAGTATTTAGTGATTAACATTCTCTTTATATCCAAATCACTTAAGATATGAATAAACAAAGTGTTTATTGCAATCTATGATCAAAGGGGTATTTAATTAATCGTTTCAAAGTTTATTTAATTATACAAACATATTATATATTTTTGAAAAACACTTTTGGTAATAAAGAAAAATATTTTATTCATACTAAATATATGAATTCAAATTTTTAACCAAAATCAGTTAGTTTTTCACCAAATAAACTTTCCCCACTAAAAGACAAAGATTCTGGCCGTTACAGCTGGGCGGCCCCCTTAATTATAAGGGGCGGTCCCCTTAAAATTAAGGGGACCGGCACACTCTAGTTGTCAGAATTCTTTGCCTATAAATACCACCTTAAATCTGGAATTTTTCCCCACCTTTTGCACTCCTAAACTTTCTGTTCTAGATCTCAATTTCCATTCTCTTAATCCTTTGATCATACATTCATAAACCTTTGTTTCAAAGTGATCCAAACATCATCCTCTCAAGTTCAAGAAAAGATTACTTCTATCCCTCAAGACAAGAAGTATTACAACTTGTTGTGATCTCCGCATCTAAGTTGTTAGAGCATCTTTCATTGTATCTATCTCTTTGTGTAGTTAGTTGTGAATATTTGATAGAAGATAGTTTAGCTAGGTAGATAAGTAGTGTGATAGGTTAGTAGTTTGTTGTGAACAAGAAGAGTTAGGAAGTAGAAAGGTGTGAAGAAGATTGGTGTGAAGTAAATAGATGTGAAGAAGATTGGTGTGAAGTAAATAGGTGTGAATTAGATTGGTGTGAAGCAAATAGGTGTGAAGTAGAAAGGTGTGAAGAAGTATTGGTGTGAAGTAGATTGGTGTGAAGAAGTTGTGTAGAAGTTGTGATCAAGTTGTGACGAAGTTGTGGTGTGTAAATTGGTGTGTAAGGTTTTCTCCGCCATAAGGGAGCTTGTTGACATAGTGAAGAAAACTCTCGAGTTAGGTGCTCGGGGAGTGGAGTAGGGCAAGGAACGTGACCTTGTAGCTGAACCACTATAAATCTCTTGTCTCGCGGTTCGATCTTTCCATCTCTCATGTATTTCTTTACTTACATTATCATTGCTATATCGTACATATATATTGTTGTTTAAATTGTGCAAGACTTGATATCACATAGTATTGAATCTAAATTTTTGAAAACAAAGAAAACTTTCAAACAATTTTGTAACAAATTAAAAAGACGTAAAACTATTCAACCCCCCCCCCCCCCTTCTAGTTTTCCACAATTGGTATCCAGAGCCACGTCTAGCAAGATTTTTTTAAAATATATTGTATTTTAAAACTTGTAACGATGTATGGAATCTTTAAAATATTTAGAAGGGCAATCTATGCAAAGACCATCACTATTTGAAAGTGATGGATTTTTATATTGGAAAAATAGATTCGAAACTTATGTGAAATCAAAAGATCTTGATCTTTGGCATGTTATTACCTTTGGTGATTTTCCCCCTATTCAATATAATGTTGAAACTAAAATGGATGAAATTGTATCTTTTGAAAAACAAAATGATGATTTGAAAAAGAAAATAGCAAAAAATAATGAGGCTAAAATGGTTATTTATAATGCGTTACCACGCAAAGAATATGAAAGAATTTTTACGTGTAAAACCGCAAAAGAAATTTGAGATCCTTTACTAATTACTTACCAAGGTAATAGTCAAGTTAAAGATAACAAAATAAATCTTCTTGTACAACAATATGAACAATTTACGATTCCGGAAGAGGAATCAATTGATAATGCTTTTGCTAAATTTAACACTATTATCACAAGTTTAAAAACACTTGATGAGACATTTACTAGTAAAAATTGTGTTAGGAAATTTCTTAGGGCATTGCATCCGAAATGGCGAGCTAAGGTCACGGCAATTGAAGAATCAAAGAATTTGATGACGTTATCACTAGATGAATGATTCGTTGTGTTTTGGTGTGTGCAAAAACAATTTATCAAAATATCAACAAACGTGAGGTCTAATTAATCGTGAGACAAATAGACGTGAAGTAATACGAGTAAACCGTTTAGGAAAACAATTACCTCGCAAAACTTGTGAAAGTGATATTCAAATTGTGAGATCGGGAAGTGATTTCCCGGGTCGTACCCCAACGAGGTGTGAATGGAAAGCTTCGAATGAGATTGGGGTTAAAATCTTGTATGATTGGAAAGGTTATTTAGTGTTACGATACGTTAAATTAACGAAATTGGAAAATTAACGAACGAAAGTGAAAGTAAAGTAACCTAAGGCAACTAACTAACTAGGAAAAACCTAAAATACTACGAGAAAACATAATTAGGTATCGAGAATCCTAAAACATAAACTAAAATAAAAACGTGACGTTTATTTAAAAATAAATGTCAACGCGTATTTTAAAACGTAAAAGTTAAGCTAAAAATGTCCTACGGGTTTACGAATGATTTTCTAATGTACTAAAAGACAAAAGAAATTTTTAGGAAAAAGAAAATTATTTTTTTGACTTTTTATTTAATTAATTTTGATTAAAAACTATTTTTAGTAAATTAAATTATGAAAAATACTAAACTATGTTAGAAAATTATGAAAATTTCTGGAAAAGTGATTTAGCTGATAAGAAATGAAATAAAAATAAAAATGATTGAAAAAGCTCACGAATAAGCTAGGAATAAGCTTGGCAGCTTATTTAGCTTAATTAACCCACAAACACTACAAAGGATTTGAATATGCAAACTATGGTGGAACTGGTGCCCCAGAGCTAATGGTAAGGGAGGTTGTATTTGTGTCGTTGGTACCCTAGAAGTCAGGGGTTCGAAACCCATTTTTTTGCAAAAACTCCAAACATTAATTTTTCTCTTTTATTTCTCTTGTTTTGCTGCTTCTAACACAAACACAGCCCACAAACTTCTTTTCCCTTCCTTTCTTTTTGAAAACAGATAACAACTACAATTTGTGGATGATTTTCAAAACAGATTCAACATGAGTATTTCAAAGTTTTCTTAGTTTTCTTTTTGTTTTCTCCTATTCGACTGCCAACCAAACCTATGTTTAAATAAACTTAAATGGTCAAGTAAACAACAACAACTCCTATTGACAACAAATAGATAAAAAAAAAAAAAAAAAAACAACAACAACAACAACCTACAAAGAAATCCTATCAACAAGAACAACAATTTTTAACAAGAACAACTCCTAGAACACTGCAGCACCAGTGGTTAAATAAGCCTAAAGATGGCTTCAAAATAAGCACCAAATAAGTAGTAGAGGGCAAACTAAAACCTATATCCTAAACACTACCTAGAGGACTCTCTAAAAATACAAAGATCTAAACCTAATACTGATTAATGAGCAATCTAGACCTATTCCAATTTTGACAAAAACTGAAGGTGCAGGGGAGAAGTTCAGCAAATAGTCAACTTCCCAATCAAATTTACCTAGGCAAACCACTTTCAAATTGAGAATTTCTTTTTGAGAATGATAAACAAGCTAACAGAGATCCAAAATCAACAAACCTTTTGTATTTTCATCCAAAATCAAATTCTACAGAAGCTTTTGAAAATTGTCCCATTTTCTATGAATGCCATTTTGACTTTATGAGAATTTTACACAAGTTTGACTTTTGTGAGATTTTGATAAGCCTAGATGATTATAATTGATAAACTAAGCTACTTATGAAACTATTTTAAGCTAGATTAACAAGTTTGAAGCTGTTCTTAAGATTAAAACACCATAAGAATTCAACAGGTATGCAGGATGGAGAATTCAAGGAGCATTTTGACTTTGTGATGAAATACCCTACTGACCTATGCTAGATTAGACTAAGTTACAAGCTAAGAGAGATGTCTAGACCAAATACTCCCTCAGAATGTACATTAAACTCAGCAAACCACAATAATCCAAACACCCCTAAATATGACAGATTCAAAGGAATTATAAAGACACTCAACAATTTGATACTGAACTTAAGCTAATTACAATATAATGGGCTAAAACAAACTTAATTGAGCAGAAAACAACAATCAATAACACTCAATCATTCTTAACACAAGATTTGAGAAAATATGGTGTAATGCCTTACTTGACATCCAAGCTAGAATCTGAGACTTATGAATCAAATGAACAACCTAAGTGCTCCCCTGAGCTCTAAACCAAACTCCATAGTCATCTGCTACTGCTTCTACACCTTCTTTCTTCATCTTTTTATTTTTTTTCTATTTTTCTGAATTTCCATTAGGATTTTCTGTTTTTTTTTTCTTTTCTATTTTCTTGATTCCTTTTGATTCAGAGAGACTTACTAACACTTAAGAGACAGTTTAAAGCAAAAATTAAGAGCATTTAGGTTCAAAATAAAGTAACTAGAAAAATGGAGGCAAAATCGAATTTAAATCAAACTTGGATTAAACTTTAATTAAACTGAAAATTTAGAAATACAATGCTTAAATAAGAGAGAAAACAAAATTTTAAACTAGGATTGGATGCCTCTAAGGGCTTACAAAAGCTTCCTATTTATACTACAATGGTGGTAGGTACGAATTGCTCCTATTGTGCTTCATCTTCTGAAATTAGGGTTTCACAACCTTTCCTTGAACCTTGCGAACGAATACCCACCATCCAATTGCTCTGAGATTGATCCTAGCCATATATCTAGTTTTGGCGCCAAAAAGTAATTTGAGTTTGGTGGATTGCCAGGGTGTAATAAGGGTGTTAGGTACAGGTTTGTGAGTGGGGGGAAGATAGTAGTGGGATTGGGGAATGGGTTGGAGAGTGATGGGAGGATGGTGATGGTTGTTTGGAGGGTTGCAGGTCACTTCTGACGGCGTCAAGAGTTAACTCTTGACGGCGTCACGTGTAAAAATCTGGAAATTTTACCGGTTTTGTTTTTCTAACGGAGTCTTATGGTTTTTGTGAATTATTAAGTTTTATAATCTCCAGGAGATTTGCAAACTTCATTCCACAAGCATTATATCTTATCTTGTTTTCTAGGATTTAGTAACTTATATAGGATGCCACCGATTTTACGCGAGGTTGTTTTGTCTATTTTCTCAGGATTTACAGGTTATGTATGACAAAAAGATGATTTACATTCTGGAAGGGAAGCTTTGATTATTCATTTTCTTGGAGGAAGATCTAACCTGGCCACCTTATTATCCATACCGAGCGAATCAGGGGAGTATTTGATTTCATTCTTTTTACTTTTTCACTTTTACATTCTTTACTTCAACATTGGGGACAATGTTCATCCTAAGTGTAAGGGGAGGGTAAAAAGATGATACCTTACATATGCACTTTCGCTTGAGTTTGTTTTGTTTAATGGTAGATGTGTAATAAAACTATGAGAAATAATTGTTAGTGCAATTTTTGCGCCAAATTTAAAATTTTTTACAACATTTAGGAGTGAAACTTTAGCCATAGCAAGCGTCTCATGGATAGGAGATTGTATGACTAGCACATAACCATATAATCAGAAAAATTTTCCACCCAAATATGTGAGGTTCGCCTTTAGATTTGATAGGAAAAGCATTTACTATTAGTGCTTATGAGTGTACCGGTAGCATTTAGATTCTAGAACTTGCGTTAGTGATGCATCCCGAGACCGCTAGTGAGACTACATTCGTGTAGTAGGATTTACTACATGATAAGAGGCATTAGGATCACCCTTGTGTTAAACCCGTATCATAATTACTTGACCATATAAGTCATATTACTTGGCTAGTTAAGTCAACTAAATTTTTCCCACACCCTTAGCGTTGTACTCATTTTTAGTACACGAAACCCCTAGTACACTCCTCCGAGCCTATCTTTTCATTTCTAACTTTAAGCACTTTACTTAAAGAAAGAATTTGTTACACCCCACTTAAATGTACACCCAAATTGCCTTAGCCTTCCGTGTATGCGCTCATTTTTAGTGCATTATTGTTATTTGTTAAACCCTAAGTTAACTTTCTAATTGATTACATGGTTGCTAAGTCGAGTCATATCCTTGTACATATTGTTTTGGGACGATTGAGACTCATGGGTAAGTACTTATTTTATGGAGTAATGGGGAAGAACATCATTTATTACCCCCATATGTACGTTAATCTTAAAAGTACTCCAAGTGTTTTGATTTTCTTAATTCGAGTCATTAGATTAGTTTAATGTAAAGTATGTAAAGATTCAAGTGTAAGGGGAATGTTCATTCCATATGATGTATTATTTTGGATGGTAGGGTAAGAGTGTATGCACAAAAAAAAAAAAAAAAAAAAAAAAAAAAAAAAAAAATCGAAAAGATTAAAAAAAAATAGAAAAAGGAAAAAGAGAAAAAAAATATACGGACTACCATCCCGTTTCATTCTATGTTTGTTTTATGTTTTTGTTATTTTTCATTTATTAGCTTAAGTCTTGGCTTAGCAACGCCATATTGTACATGTAATTAACCAAGATTGTTAACTCGCCACCAGTAAAACTTCCTTTATCCAACAAAACCGTGTATTTCATATCCCTACACCTAACGTTACAACCCTTTAAAAGACCTCTTTGATAGTTTATCCTAGGTGCTTACGCCATGTGGTGGAGGTTTGATCCTTTCCCAAGCCTATGGTAATCTATTTTGCTATGATAGGTAGTGAGAGATATCTTCCGTTTCCATATTGTAATTTATACTTTGTTACACCCGAGAGATGTGAGTATCTAAACAATATTTGTGAGGTGCTAGTGTATGACCTCCGTGCTTGTCTATTGGTCTTTAGTGGAACGATTATTTGTTGTAATTACTTTTATATTAGTGTTAAATGACCCCTAACTTGTCTTTTGAGTAGAATAAAAGCGCATTTGCTTGAGGACAAGCAAATATCAAGTGTAAGGGTATATGATGAGGCGAAAAATGAACCACTTTTAGGGGGTCATTTAAGCCCGGAATTGAATTTATTTGATCAAATATTGCCCTAAATCGTTCCTTTTGTGATTTTAGGTACTTTGGGAGTGAAATCTGGAAAAGGAAGCAATTCGGACGTTTTTGGAGCATAAAAGTGAAGAAAACGCCAAAGTCTTAATTTTCCTTGCTGGGAACAGTAGGTGACGGCGTCAAGAGCAACACCCTGACGGCGTCAAGAGTAAATTCCATGACGACCCAGTACATATTGGACGACGTCACGAAGTAGGGCGTCAAGAGTATAAATCATGACGGCCTGGAAATGCTAATACATGACGGCGTCAGAAGTAGATCAAGGCAGTCCGAGAAGAGTTTTGGCGGCGAGGTGACGGCGTCACAAGATTGGTCTTGACGCCGTCATACCCTATTTCCTATATATAGTTTTCTAATTTTCACATTAAAAAGAGAGAAGTTTTGGAGAAACCCTAAGTACGAACTTGGTGTGAATTTTACAGGTTTTTCAAGGGTTCTAAGCCCTTGATACCTTTCATGTGTAACTGAGATAAGTATTCTTTTAATTCAATCAATATGTCTATGTGTTGGTTGTCTATATCTTGTTCTTGTCTTAATTCCATCATGCTAGGCTAGATCTATCATGTGTTTGCTTGGATCTAATGAAACCTAGATGTTAATTATGTGTTGATTACTTGTTTATAATTGTTTTGGATGAATGAATTTGATGTTAGGCTTAAGAAAACTGGCAGATCTCCAAATGGTAACATGCTTGAACGTCTTAGGAAACATGAACCGATGTGCACTAGGTCTTTATTGGTTGTATTTAATGCATGAGCCACTGTTTATAATCCCTATGGTTGTGTTGGGCATGGCATAGGAGGAGATAAGAGCTCATAGAATTGGGGAGTTAAGTGCGCCACCACATGAATGGTATTAAGGAATACAACCCGTCATCCATGCAACTATAACAAGTAATTAACGTGTAAAAGATGTCTAGGGAGTAGTGAAATCTAAGTAAACACATTTTCTCCACTTATTGCTCACAACTTTAGTATAATTTAGTTTATTTTCATTTCTAGTATTTTATTTTGATTGCATCTTTAGCATTGGGTTAGTTGACTAGCAACTAATTCCGCCCAAATCCTTCAAACCCGAGATTTTTACTTGCTTTCTAAAAAAAATATAAAAATACAAAAAGAATCATCCCTCACCTTTATAACTAGTATTTAGGTTTTCTAATCCTAGCGACACTATTCCTAGCTGAACGATCAATCCCCCGGTACTTGTCACTATACTATACTACAACGATCAGGTACACTGCCTGGTGGGAGTTGTAAGCTTCTCAAGATCCCTTGAAAGGTAAAGCCTGGTGCGATTCCCACGTATCAGATCCTTTCGCAAGCCTATGGTAATCTATTTTGCTATGACAAGTAGTGAGAGATGTTTTCCATTTCCATATTGTGATGTATACTTTATTACACCCGAGAGATGTGAGTATCTAAACACTATTTGTGAGGTGCTAGTGTATGACCTCCGTGCTTGTCTTTGGTCTTTAGTGGAATGATTATTTGTTGTAATTACTTTTATATTAGTGTTAAATGACCCTTAACTTGTATTTTGACTAGAATAAAAGCGCATTTGCATGAGGACAAGCAAATCTCAAGTGTTAGGGTATATGATGAGGCGAAAAATGATCCGTTTTTAGGGGGTCATTTAAGCCCGGAATTGAATTTATTTGATCAAATATTGCCCTAAATCGTTCCTTTTGTGATTTTAGGTACTTTTGGAGTGAATTCTGGAAAAGGAAGCATTTTGGACGTTTTTGGAGCATAAAAGTGAAGAAAACGGCAAAGTCTTAATTTTCCTTGCTGGGAACAGTACCTGACGGCGTCACCAAGTTCTTAATTATGGCGTCAAGAGGAAAACAAGAGGTGAAGAGGGTAGAGTCCATGACGATCCATAATGTTTTTACACTAGGGCGTGACGGCGTCACCATAGGCCATCATGGCCCCATTACTCATGACGGCCAAGGAAAATTTACTCTTGACGACGTCAGATCTGGATCTAGGCAATCCGATTTTATTATGGGCGGCGGGTTGACGGCGTCAGAATTTTCTTCTTGACGCCATAACCTTGGAAAATCTATATATACTTTTGTAATTTTCATTCATAAGGGAGGAAAATTTTAGGGACGACTTGGAGAAACCCTAGGACGATTTTATCAGTATTTTCAAGGGTTTTCACCCCTTGAAACCTTTCATGTTCAATTAAGATAAGTATCCTTTCAATTCATTCAATATGTCTATGTGTTGTTTGAATATATCTTACGCTTGTCTTGATTTTAACATGCTAGGCTAGATCTCTTATGTGTTTGCTTAGATGTAGTGAAACCTAGATGTTGATTATAGGTTGATTGCTTGTTTATAGTTGTTATGGATGAATGATTTCGATGTTAGGCTTAAGAAAACTGGCAGACTTCCATAGTGTAACTTGCTTGAACGTCTTAAGAAGCATGAACCAATGCGTACTAGGTTTTTATGGTTGTATTTAATGCATGAGCGAATTCTAGTGATCCCATGTTAGGAGCTTCTTGCAGGCTCGACATAGGAGTGAAGTAGGAGCTTATAGAGTTGGGGAAGTACGTACGCCACCCCACGATTGGTATTAAGGAATATAACCCGTCATCCACGCAACTGTAACAAACTATCAACCTGTAAAAGATATCTAGGGAGTAATGAAATCTAAGTAAACACAATTTTTCCATTTATTGTTCACACCACTAGTTTAATTAGCTTTATTTATATTTTTGTTATTTTATTTTGATTGCATCTTTAGTTATTGGGTTAGTTGACTAGCAACTAATTCCGCCCATTCTTCCAAAACCTGAGATTTTAATTGCTTTTATAAAAATATAAAAATACAAAAAGAATCATCCCTCACCTCTAGACCTAGTTTTTAGGCTTTCTAATCCTAGCGACACTATTCCTGAGTTGAACGATCAATCCCCCGGTACTTGTCACTATACTATACTACAACGATCAGGTACACTGCCTGGTGGGGGTTGTAAGCTTCTCGAGATCCCTTGAGAGGTAAAGCCTGGTGCAATTCCCACGCATCATTGCCCTTCTTTGAAGTTTTCAAAATCCATGGATCGTTTCAATTACTAAGATACAATATATTTTAAAATCTTGAGTAACGTAGCTCTTGATGCCAATTGTGGAAAACTAGAAGGGGGGTTGTATAGTTTACCGGTTTTAGAATTGATTTTCTTCTAATACTTTTACGTGTAATTACCAATTAAGACGTATCAAACAATAAATTATATGCAAGAATAAAAGTAAGAAACGATCAAACCATAACACGATTGTTTATCGTGGTTCGGCTACAAGGACTCTTTTTCCTTACCCTACTCCACGCCCCGAGTATCCAACTCGAGAGTTTTCTTGCACTAGTCAACAAGCTCCTTTACCTGGCAGAGAAAACTTTACACGTTGCTTACACACTATTTCCGACACTAAGCTAGATATCGAGTTCTTTCACAAGGGTACAACCACTCCCGATAGTTCTTTTACAAGGGTACAACAACTCCCGATACTCTAAGTATTTTGATGACAAAACTACTAACCGATCACTAGAAATGGATACAATACAATGAAGTATAAACTTTGCTAGTTTACACTAATGCTATGCTAGACAAGTCTTGCAACGTTGTGTTGAAGCTTGTAAGTTTGTGATCCTCTTGCTACAAAGAAAGACTCACAAATATGAAAGTTTACTGAGTTAGAAATGAAGTATATGCAGTGTATTATGATGGAGAGTGATAAGCAAAACTGAAGAGGTGAGTTGCTATTTATAGGCCAACAATCAGGCCAACCCACGGATACGGCGGAACCCATCCTTTGGTTCTGTCCATTATATCCGAGGGTTTCTCCAGCATGTCTGATAGAATCCTGCACAAAATATTTCACAATCTAACACAATATTCTCAAGATCTTACAAAGTCAACTTTGAGATCTTGAGTATGAATCAATACATAATAAAACATGTTTCTTACACACATGTTTCCTTGAAGGGACATGTGTGATGCAAGGAATGATGTAACTAACATTTATTTCTAATTTTAGATATTCCTAAAAAAGAAAGTATACTTGTAAAAATAGTTTATGTATAGAATTAAAACATGTTTGTTTGAGATGTTTAGCAAGTGAATGTTTTACTAAAAAGAGTTTGCTTGCTTATATCCTAATATGACATACTATTTAGTAAACTTGCTAAATATACATAAGAGACATTTTCAACCCATGTACTTAAACTAAAGTATACTTACTTAGAAATTACTTTGTGAATACATGTAAATGTAGTTTGAGTGAAGTTAAGTAAAAGACTTTTAAACTATATTTATGATTTGCCAAAAATAAACTTTATCTTTTGTAGTTAACAAAACTAATAAAGATCGTAAAATATAAATAACATTTTTAGGCGGTATTTGTATTAACATACTCCAAGTGTTTTAATTATCTTAATTCGAGTCATTAGATTAGTTACATGTAAACTATGTAAAAGTTCAAGTGTAAGGGGAGAACCAAGGCTCCTATGATGTATTATTTTGGATGGTAAGGCAAGAGTGTATGCAAAAAAATAATAATAATAATAATAAATAATAAAAAAAAGAAGAGAAAAACATATGGACTACCATCCCGTTTCTTTCATTTATGTTTATGTTTATGCTTATGTTTAGCTTAAGTTGAGTAGTGTCTTGGCTTAGCAACGCCGCGTTGTACATGTACTTGACAAAGACAATTGACTTGCCGCCAGTAAAATATCCTTTATCCAACACACCGTGTTTTTCATATCCCTACACCCAACATTATAACCCTTGAAAAGCCCTCTTTGATAGTTTATCTTAGGTGCTTACGCCTAGTGGAGGAGGTTTTTGATCCTTTCCCAAGCCTATGGTAATCTATTTGCTATGACAGGTAGTGAGTGATATTTTTCTATTTCCATTAGTTATATAGGTTTATAACACCCGAGAGATGAGATTATCCAAACACTATTTGAGAGGTGCTAGTGAATGATTTCCGTGCTTATTTTGATTAAGGTGGAACGATTATTTGTTGTAATTACTTTTATATTAATATTAAATGACCCCTAACTTGTATTTTGATTATAATAAAAGCTCATTTGCTTTAGGAAAAGCAAATCCCAAGTGTAATGGTATTTGATGAGACAAAAAGTGTTACGCTTTTAAGGGGTCATTTAAGCCTTAAATCGCGATTATATGATCAAATATTGCCTTAAATCGTTCCTTTTGTAATTTTAGGTACTTTTGAGAGGAAACCTGGAAAATGAAGCATTTCGGACATTTTTGGAGCATAAAAGTGAAGAAAACGACAAAGTCTTAAATTATTCTGAAAACAGTACTTGACGGCGTCACGCTCTACTAGGTGACGGCGTCACGTGTTGACAAAGAGGTGGATAATCATTTTACACTAGCCGCACCAGAAAGAATTTTGGAGTTAAAGAGTGACGGCGTCACGTTATAAAGCATCAAGGATATCACGTGTTATCATAAAAGGAGATGACCCAGAGAACATTACAAGGTGATGACATCAGAAGTGGATCTAGGCTATCAAGGAACCCTAAGTACGGCGAGGTGACGGCGTCACGACCCATAAGGTGACGCCGTCAAGGTTGTAAAATCTATAAATACTCATCAAATTTTCATTCATTAAGTGTGGAACTTTAGGGAGAATATAGGGTACGAACCCTAGTCGACTTTTGCAGAAATTTTAAGGTTTCTAAACCTTTTTTCTTCCATGTTTAATTAAAGATAATTATTCTATCAATCATTCAATATGTCTATGTGTTGTTTGATTCTATCTTACGCTTGTCTTTACATTAACATGCTAGGCTAGGTTTGTTTGTGTTTGCTTAGATGTAATAAAACCTTGCTATTGATTATTGATTGATAATTTGTTATTAATTGTTGTTGGATGAATGATATCAATGTTAGGATTAAGAAAACTGGCTAATATCCTATTGGTAATATGCTTGATGTCTTAAGAAACATGAATCGGATGTGTACTACGATTAATTGGTTGTGTTTAATGCATAAGTGACTATTTATGAGGCCATGATAGGATACTAAGCGTGTCGTCATAGGAAGAGATAAAATCTTATAGAGTTGGGGAAGGACGTATACGCCCCCACGAATGGTATTAAGGAATACAAACCGTCATCCACGCAATTGTAACAAATCTATCAATCAATGAAAGATAGCCAGGGAGTAGTGAAACCTAAGTAAACACGTTTTTCTCCATATTAGTTTCCCACACATTATTTTCTTGTCATTTTATTTTTATTGCATTTGTAGTTAATTGGGTTAGTTGACTAGCAACTAATTCCGCCAACTCCTTCAAAACCCAAGATTTTTACTTGCTTTCTAAAAGATAAAAAAATACAAAAAAGAATCATCCCTCACCTTTAGACCTAGTTTAGATCATTTTCAATCCTAACGAACACGATTCCCTGTGGAGAACGATCAATTCCCTGGTTCTTACCACTACACTATACTACATCGGTCAGGTACACTTACCTGGCGGGGATTGTAAGCTTCTCAAGATCCCTTGAGAAGTAAAACTTTTGTGTGACAATCCAAATCGCATCAACGCTTTTTGTGGTTTCACTATAGAATTCAAACAAAATAGCAACATGAAATAGAACCTAGAGTGCAAGTTTATATATTAAAAAAACTATAAAGTTGCGTGCAAGAGATCCTAGAGTGAAGATATTGTTAGTGGGTTCCCTACAAACGTGCAAGTTGTGTTGCAAATTTCTTACATGTAGTTTTATAGAAGATATAGAACATAAAGTTACCTCTGTAGATATTCCAATTATCCTCACTAGAACATATATATATATATATATATATATATATATATATATATATATATATATATATATATATATATATATATATATATATATATATATATATATATATATATATGATCATAAGCACTTCAATCATGGTAGTCATTCTTAAAACCCTAAAAGATTTTGGAAGAAAGAGAAATGTATTAGAGAATATGATTAATTAGCAAAATCTAAATTTCTTTGAAGGAAAACATACTGATAACGCTCAGTATGAGCATGTTTTTTGTTACGTTATAGTTAGTTTTGTGCATCATATTTGATTATTTTTATATATTTTTGTTACTTAATCATGAAAAAGTGTGCATGCAAGTAAATGTAGCCAAGTACAGATAAAGATGAAGAAAAGTGAAAGAATTGAAGAAGTTATGCACATTTAGAGATTCCCGAGACTAAAGCAACATTAAAAACCATGCAAGGACTTAGTGATTTGAAAGCACCAATATTTCCATGCTTCTATATCGAGAAAATATCAAGTTCTATGGAAGAATTCAGTGCTAGGATCGAGATAAAACATGCAACGAACCAAAACGAGAAAAAGGGAAACATGTATTCTTAAAATGATATGGATGATGAAGATGAAGAAGAGGAGTTTACCTCAAAAGAAAGGGAATCAAAGATGAACAAAATAACCAAATCAACCAAAGATTATACCCCAAATAACTATATATATAACCTGGAGGAATTAATCAATAAACCACTAGAGCAAATATGAATCCGAATCTTGAAGATCAAAACAAAGAAATCACCTTGTGGTGATGGTGGTGGGGGCACAAGGAAGAAGAGATGAGAGGGAGAGATTTTATTTTGTGTGTATTTTTTTTAGAGAATGGTAGAAATGAGAGGTTTAGGTTGTATTTATAATAGGTTATGAGTGATCTAGAGAGGATTAGGGGGAATGTATCTAGTCATTTTGTTTGTTAAGGAAAAAAATTAGGTTGGAAGGATCTAGAGAGGATCCAAGGTGTTTGATAAGAGTAAAATTTAAATGATGTATGTGTGTGGGGGGGGGGGGGGGTGGGGGCATCGACCACAATTAAAAAAGGAGGGGTGCATTTTGCAAATTTGAATTTTTGTGTATAAAGGAGATGTATCTATATAGTTTGAGGATAGGTGGATATGTATGCACATGAGTGCAAGTGAAATGCACAAAATGTAATTTTTACGCAACCCTTAAAATATGTGGGGGGGGGGGGGGGGGGGGCGTCGACCACAATTAAAAAAGGAGGGGTGTGTTTTGAAAATTTTGAATTTTTGTGTATAAAGGAGATGTATCTATATAGTTTGAGGATCGGTGGATATATATGCACATGAGTGCAAGTGAAATGTACAAAATGTAAATTTTAGGTAACCCGTAAAATATATGTTAATGACAAGTTAAAATAATATTCGTAAGATTATAACACGTAATTTATAAGTAGACTATACTTGGTCTAAAGTTGAAACACATCCAAAAATGTAGTTCCAATCACAGTTAAGCGTGCTCACGAGACAACACAATTGGCATGGATGACCACACCGGGAAAACACAAAAAAAACTACAAAAAGACTATTGATGGTTCAAAGACCTTCAGAAAACTTAATTTCAAATACGCGGCAGTTTTAGTTTATATTGATCACGTAAGTGTCAAAAGTGAAATAATTCGTGTTTTTGGTTAAATGGCGTGTTTCAGTTTACGCAATTTAACCTAATGGTTATACGTAAAAGTAAATGTTTTTGAGTTTATGGATGAGTAATGATTTGAAAAATATGGATTGTCACAAGTTCATTGCTAAAAAAGGCAGTATCCCTCTTTCATTCCCCCCTCTTTACATATCTCTCATATACCTTCTTAAGCAAAAGAATGACAATACGCATCTCTCAAATATGCAACATGCCCTATGATTCATCAAACCGTATACTTACATATTATTATTTACCGTTTAAAATACAAAAATGCAAAAATTAATATTATCACCACAAATTAATATATTACAAAATGGCTCCACCACAACCCGCAAGATGTCGAAAATTATTCGGCACAAATATAATACTTAATTGGTTCTGCCACAACGTGCGGCAGTCTAATTCCTCATTCTTCAACATAAGAAACACACTTACAACTTAAAAAACATAGTAACACACTATTAATGTATTATTACTTGTGATATATTACAGAAAAAGACACAAACAAGACATAACAAGAAAATCTAACCTCTACTCACTTATATATTATAATAAAAATCATCGATCAACAATCATTATTAACATTTTTCTAAACTAATCAATAAATCACACCAATAATGCTTCATGAACAATAAAACACAACAAATAATCACAAGTATCTTCAATATAATCTTAAATAAACCTTAAGCCATATTTTCAATCGGAGGTTGAATCAGCTCGTTTTGAGCCATGCTTCTTTGCCGGAATCGAGTTCAAAATGTCATATCCTTCCATTTTGATGTGATTTAACAATTCTTTTATGGTGAATTTGATTTAGGGTTAGGTTTCTTAATCTCCACGGGGTGTGGTGTGTTTTGTGGTCTTTTTGTGCGTGTTTGACAAATGAGAAAGAGGTTTGAATGCAATGGTTGACCGTGTTAATTGGTAGGTGAAATAATTATTTACCCCTCCAATCTATACTATATTATAAAACATTTGTGAATTTTTATAGAAGGAAGTATTAAAATTTTAAGACAAAAAACATTAATATAAAAGGAAAATTAGAAAATTAATATAAAATTAGAAAATTTAAGTCTCATTTAAACCATATAGTAACCCCTACAATAATGATATATTTTAATAGAATTGTTTATAAGAAAAACTCAACCACCAATTTAATGATAAAATTTGAAAAATTCAAGTGCTAATTATTTACACTATTAATAATTTAGACGATTTACTTTTAAAAAACATATATTTACTACGTTATAAAGTATTTAAGATATGCTAAATAAAGAATATTTAAAATGAAAAACATTTGTTCATCACAAAAGTAGTCACCGGATACCCGCACCGCATTGCACGGGTACCCTTCTATTTAATTTGTGTATTATGTCATTTTTTAATCTAGACTATTAGATTAAATTGGATCGTTGATGGAGATTAGCCTCTTAAATCTGAATAACCCAACTGATAAACTTATTACCTCTTATCTATAACATAAACTTATCAAAAAAAGGGGATCTTCATAGGTAATACCTGCATGAACGTTTATGAGGTGTAACATACATCATAAATAGAGAAGAGGATCAATCGACATGACGACTTGTGCGTTTGTTTTTGTTTGTGTGGATACTTATTTAAAATGTATTTTTGTGGTGTCTATTTACTTGTTATATCAAGTTGGTAACAATATAGTGTTGGAGAGAGAAAATTAAGGTAACGTTCGAAGTGTAAGTCACTTAGATGTCTTTATTACAAGATGCCTTCGTATTTTTTAAGCGTATAACTCTAATTTGCCAAAGTAAAATAGAACCCAAATTTTGCTTTGCAAGTAGGTTAGATTAGATACTTGAATGGACAAGGGTATTCTATTTTTATGTTCCAACAACTTGAAGTGAAATTTACATAAAGTATGTTATTGTTAATCAAAGTTCGAATTATCACGAGACAGAAAAGGTGATAACCTAATCAAGCTTAGTGGATATAAAAGATTTATACGAATAACCATGAACTTTTAGTCAATTTTATACGAATAACCATTAAGTTTAACTTTATGTTAATGGATACAAAAGCTTAATGTTAAAGCTATATATATTTACAACCTTTTTAGCTTCTTACATTAACTTTATGCGACTAACCATTAAGGTTATGTAACCTTCTATATATGGGGATGATTAAAAACATTTTATACCCATAATAATCTTTAGATCATCACTCAGAATATAAGGATAAAAAACGATTTATATACATGGGATGAGTCCGCCAGCATCAAGATACACATCACAATCATATATTTTCTTCTTTAGTTTTCCTAACTTTCATAGTAAATAGTGTTTCTCATTTTATTAATTTAAAATGTTTAGCAAGTCTAACCTAACACGTCAAATAATGTATATCTTATAAAAAGAAGGTGCAAAATCAAAGGTTAATATATAGGAAAAAGTTATATAATCCATGTATCAATTACTACTACATAATATAAACATCCCAGTTAGAATAACAATTCATTTTCCTTGCCCTTTTTTTACTTATCAAAGTTTGGATTTTGGTGGTTAGTGAAACTGTGAAAGCATCAGATTCCCACATCCGTGAGTCACTTTACACATTTAACCCTTTAAATCCCAATATAACACTTCATAAATTTTACTAAACAAGTTACTTTTAGCTCGTGCATACATAAAATTTATATCTAGATACCAAAACGTACAAGCATGCTCGCTGTTTATACAAAGTTATATGGAGAAAATTTTAATATAGATCTCAAATTCTCTAAATATCTAATTCTAAATATGTAATTAACAAATTTTTGTCACTTATTTTTTCATCAAAAATAAATAAATAAATAATAAAAAAAAATTCTCATTAATTTTTTCTAAAATTAAATATCTCACAAACCATTAGTCGTTACACGAAAAGAATCATATCGTCTTAACGAGAATTAAGTTATCTTTCTATAGAGGGACACTTCTATAAACTATCAAAGATTTATTATTATTTTTTCTTAATATTGAAATTTACGTTAGAAAACTCACATGTGATTCATGAAATCATATCTGATTTGTGAAATCACACTTGATTTATAAAATAACAAATCACATGTGATTTTCTCAGAAGAAAATTCTAACACTAAAACAAAACTCAGAAAAAAAATGGGCGAAATGATATCAAAGTGCCCATCTACTGAAAGATAAGAAAATTTTCTTCACGATAGTATCTTTTTTGTCGCTTAACGATTTACCATTTACAAGATATTTTGTTTTTAGAAAAAATGTGAAAAGTGGCTTTTTAAAATTTTAACGAAAAAATAAGTGGCCAAAATTTGTTCATTGGGTGTTGGGGACTATATTTAGAGCTGAAAAATAAACAGTCCCAAACACCCCATTTCCCAGCTTAAAAAACAGTCTCAAACACCTCATTTTTCACCTTCAAAAACACTCCCAAACACCCACATTAACTCAACTATTAACACAGTCTCAAACACCTCTTCAATTCAACTATTAAAATAGTTCTAAACACCGGTTTAATTCAGCTATTAAAATTTAAAACAGTTTGTTACTTATTATTACACGTTTAGGCTAAAATGAGTCAAAATTGATGAAACATCTATAATATAAACGAACAAAGTTACTTATTAGTACGTGTTTGGGCTAAAATGGATGAAATGGCTCAAAATAGGTGAAATTGGTGTAATGACTAAAATAAATGACAAAGTTACATATTGGTACATATTTGGGCTAAAATGGGTAAATGGGTCAAACGGGTGAAATGGGTGTAATGACTCAAATAAACGACAAAGTTACTCATTAGTACACTTTTAGGATAAAATTGGTGAAGTGGGTCAAAGTTGGTGAAACGGGTGTAATATAAACGACAAAGTTACTTATTAGTATACGTTTAGGCTAAAATGGGTCAACTGAGTTATTTTCATTTTTGTGAAATTAACTTGTTTTGTGACTTTACAGGGATGGATGATTGAATTGCAGAAGAGCCAAGCCGATATAGATACAAGGATGACAAACGAGGAGATTTTGACCTTAAGTCTTGGAAACAAGCCGGTGGTTTTTTTCTATGACTATGTAGGAGGTTGTCGGTCAGTTCATCATTATCTTGCTCAACACATTCTCACCCCAACCATTGTTACTCCAAGCACAAATGGCGAGGTATATGGCAAGTTATGTGGCAGAGAATAATCAACAGTTCGACGAGTTATATCAGCAGTTGATAGATAATTAACATCGAGGTGACCCCGTCCGACCCGCTAGACCCTAGTCACTTCATGAATGATGATGAAGATGATGATCACCCCATAGATAAATAAGCCAAGATGTATTTGTCTAGGCTGGTTGTTGAACAATTTATGCTTTTAAACTATGTCATTGAACAATTTATGTTTTTTTCTTTAACTTTGTGTGTGACGATACGACTTTTAACATTTATCAATTTTGAATGTGATTCGTATGTTTTTTTTGGCTAAAAGGTCAACGACCCAGTAAATATATTACTCCAAAAATCATTTAAGTACAACGGATATGGGTGAATCTTATATCTAAGCCCGTTACATAGGCGATTCGTATGTTTTAGTTATCATTTATGTTGATTTGGTACATGCGAAAATGGGTCGGAAAACCTGAGAATGCGGTTGCTATTAGCCTGCATTTTAAAAACTGCTTGTCACCTTTAGCGATCACATGTATTCGCTAAAAGTCATCACTATAGATTTTGGTCAATAAGTCAAAGATACCTATAGCGACGACATGTCTTCGCTATATGTTTTGTCATGAAAGCTTAGCCGAAAGTCAAAAAGGAAAAAAAAGTCAAATCAAATCCATGGTCGCTCAAAGTGAAAATAGTTGTCGCTAAAAATTAATCGACGTTTCTATAGAGACGGAATTTATTGAGACCATGTGTCGTCGCTATAACTTTTAAGCGACGACAAACCTGACTTAGCGACGATATCCGTTATCACTATAAGACTAAAATGCTATTGTACATGTAAGGTTGGAATGTGAAGGTTAAAAATAACTTTTTGGTGATATCGACACAAATTTATAAGTTACGTAAAAATATATTGGTACTTTTCAAAGCTCTACCTTTGATGATACAAGATATTTTAAAAAGTATGTTAGTGTGATGTAGAATTAAGCCTTAAATACATTAAACATGGCGAGTACAACTTTAATATTAGGCAAGTAGTTAAGTAGAATCAATTCGGCTCTTTGCATTGGTTAGATACCAATTTTCAAGAGCATTCATATTTTGACATTAGAGGACTCTTAAAGTCTTAATATTTTAATAAACCAAGGATGTTGTTGCTTTCAGATATAAATCATCAATCTTGTACCACTAGAAGAAAAAGTGGAACGGGCGAGGTCACTATACTAATGTACACATCAATATCGCATTATGGACGTTACGATTAGTAAATCACAAGATTACGTAAAGAATCAAACAACATTATTATTTTTCTCTGGATAATATTTGGGCGGGTATCTTAGGAAAAATAAACATCATCATCGGTTTGAAATATGTGAGTGTTAGACGTAAGACACTCCAGTGGCAAACATCGTTATAAAGCGGACGTGTAAATACAATCATGAAGACAAAAACTAACACACCATCTATACGCCACCTTCTTATATCACCCTATATATACCCTTTCACTCTTCACTTTCTTTCTTCAAACTACACTGCACACAACACAAATATGGTCTCTATAACTAACACAAAATGCATTCTTTCACCATCCTTCTTTCTCCTTCTCGTCATCGGTTTCTCGATTTTCTTTAAGGGAGAATCAAGAGCACCTTTTGCTTGCGACCCGAACAATAGGGCCACAAAAGACCTTCCATTTTGTCGTGTAAACCTACCGATTAGAGACAGGGTTAGGGATTTGTTAGGGCGATTAACTTTGCAAGAAAAGGTAAGACTATTGGTCAATAATGCAGCCGCGGTGCCTAGACTAGGCATTCAAGGGTATGAATGGTGGTCTGAGGCGTTGCATGGCGTTTCTGATGTGGGACCAGGAACGAAGTTCCTTCCCACGTTTCTTGGCGCCACACAGTTTCCTCAAGTCATTACAACTGCTTCGAGCTTTAACGATACTTTGTGGGAAAAGATTGGAGAGGTAATGTGACCTTTTCAGTTTTCCTCATAAGAGACAGGAAAATAATATCATATCTTGATGTTATTAACTTATTATCAAGTACAAATATATATATTTTTTTATTCCGTCACATGAAGACTATGCTATAAATATTCTTTATCTACTTATTGGGTTTTGATTTTACACGGGCGAAATACGAAAAACACTGCATAAACGAAAATAATACTCGTAATAATAATAAGAGGTTAGTTGGTGGACCAAAATCCTAATGCACCCGAACCCATTTAACTTTAGTTCCTATTGGCCATATATCTCAATGAAAAAAATGGACCCACAGATCCATGAATTCTTTTTTACTTTATCAAAATTAACGAAACATCCTCTCATAAAATCCACTAAAATTCTTCATTTCTGAAAATATATATAAAAACTATTTTTAAAAGGAAATAGGAACGTATTATTATTATTATTATTATTATTATTATTATTATTATTATTATTATTATTATTATTATTTTAAATGCAGGAAATAGGAACGTATATTTGGTCGGGATAATTATTGTTTTCAATATTCTTTCTACACAATTATTTTATATTACTAGTTTTTTCTTAGCCAATTTCATATTTATCCAACTTAAATATGATAATGTTATATTTTACTCAAAACATCTTTAACTGCATTGTACATTATGCATTCAAAACCTGTATTTTGATTATATATATGATATTTTCATGTTTAGATTGGATAAATATGAAATTTTATATTTATTTATTTATTAATTCATTTATTTAAGATTTTGAATGCCAAAGAGTTTTAAGTTCGTCACACAGATTGAAAGGTGGTTAAAAACCACCATTTTAAGTAAATTTAGAGCGACCACTTTATAGTTGTTTGCATAACACATACTAAACTTGATACGTCACATTTCAATTATGATAATAACAACCCTAGTTATGATAATTAACAACCTCTTTTAGTGTTAAGTTAACCATGTATGGCCTACTAGTTTTATGATCATTGTGGTTATTAAAGCGATATAAAATGTCATTAGATAATGCATATCACATCATAAAACAACATATCATTGATGAAGCAATGAAAGTTTCTCAAACGATTCATATCACCAATAACAGTTGTTTTATTTGTTTACTTTTCACAAAAGGTTATTTCTTGACATCTAATCATTAAAAGGAAACACAAAACAGAATTCAAAAAAAGCGAATTGGTGACAAAGCTATTTATTTATGCGTAAAGAATTATATTGTTCGCATACGTATTGGTTAAGCATATTAAACAATTATTTTTTACGTGAATTTTGGTGCTAGTGCGACTGTGGTCACGCTCACTAGTCACATGATATCCAAATTTTACTGCCAATAAAAACAGGGCCTGTTTTTGACAGATATATGTGTGTTTGTTAATTGCATGTGACCTTGAATGAAGGTAATAATAATATAGGGCCGTTAGTAAAACTAGTGGAGGTATAGTGCCAAAGAATTGAAAAAAGAGATTTTTGTTTTCATTATTCACTTTTCCTCATTCATTTATATTAGCATCCTATAGCCAAAATTAGAAAGACATGCATGCATTTTACCATGTGAAAAAACAAATTAAAAGAAGGAAAAGTTCAAATTATCAAACCTAGATATGGATTCTTGACAAGCTAGCAAATAATATCATGTTTTACACATCGGTAATCGGTTTAGATTTCACGTAAGGGTATTATCGTCTTTACGTATACTAGCGTCTAAGACATCTCTTCAAATCACCTGAATGATAAATTACGATTACATGTTGTTTCAGCAAAAAACATCTTATTTGTCATGATTAGACGTTGTTTCAATAAAACATCTTATTTGTCATTACCGTTTAATTGAAGTTAACAATCTTTGAACCAGAACCAATGAAAGAGTACGTTTAGATCTCACTAAATGAATCTCTATGAGATGTGGACACTGAAAACGACAGTTTTCATTTGTTTATCATCCAATACAAGCTTATTTAAATATTTGTACTACTAGTTAAAATAAATACTCTCTACTTTCGGTTTATTATATTTTACAATTTTATTTATTTTACTCTCAAATACTTTTCATAATAATTTGCATTTGATTGATGCAACCTCTCTACCTTAGGTAGGGGTATGGTTGTCTACATCTCAACCTCCCTCATACACCGTGGAAGACGGTATTGGGACCCATAACCCGTGGAAGACGGTATTGGGAGTTACTTTACTTTACTTTTACTTTTTTGATGCAATTAATACATGGTAAAACTGATTATTTATTTATTCAAATCTACATTTATTACATATATTATAATTTTTAAAAAAATATTTGTGGATGTTTAAATCGGGATGGAGGGAGTATAAACCAAAAGTAAAAAGTGAGTGTGTAGTTACTTATGTCATGCTACAGGGTTTTTTTTGGGCACCTATGGCATCGCCAAAACTGCACCCTCATGCCATGTTATTCGTCTTATAGCCATTCACATCACATTCATTATTCGGCTTGTAATTAGTGAGTGAAATATTTTTGATGATGTGTTTTAAATTTTTTATTAAGAAATGTGTTTATATTATAAAAGTGTTCTATGTATATGCTAACCAAACCTGTTAAATTTATAAGGGCCGTAGAATTGCTTGTGGATATTCAGTAGTACAAGCTGTCATGTGCCCTTTTAATACAAGTGGATTTATTTTGGCATGTTTTATAGCCCATGCTATGCTATTTATATCCCATGACCACAACAGGACCATTTATTTTGGCTTCTACCCTAATTGTGGGGTCTCTTTCACTATAATAAGTTATTACCCATCTTCCAAAAAGACCCTAATCTTTAAACATTTCAATTATAATTAATAATGATACACTTTGTCATAACAACCGAATTAATTAGTACTTTTATGCAAAGATATAAAAGCTATTTAGATTGGAGATTCCTCACTTTTGGTAATATCTGTACTGCTCACTACTGTTGCATTGCAAAAGTGACTATTGTTGAGATTGAGAAAAAAAAAAAAAAAAAAAAACTTTTTCATGGTGGCTCGTTATGTTAGTAAATAGTAACAAATAAATGGATTTATATGTTGTTATAAGACCTATATGTTTTATTTGATAAGTAAATATGTTTTATATGACTTAAGATTTGTAGCTTTGAAGTTTGAAAGTAAAGACATTGTGTGTTTACGTACAATTTAAAAGATGTACATCCTTAATTGACATTCTCGTAAAAAAAATATAGGTGGTATCAAATGAAGCACGAGCAATGTATAATGGAGGAAAGGCAGGGCTAACGTTTTGGAGCCCAAATGTAAATATTTTCCGAGATCCTAGGTGGGGTCGTGGTCAAGAAACCCCGGGAGAAGATCCGGCATTGTCTGCTCGATACGCTGTTAGATATGTTAGAGGACTTCAAGGTAACGTGGGTAACAGATTGAAGGTTGCTGCTTGTTGCAAACATTATACCGCGTATGATCTTGATAATTGGAATGGCGTTGATCGCTTTCATTTCAATGCCAAGGTACGTATGCTTAATCTTTTTACTAAATAATATAATCATTTACATGTTCAAATAAGAATTAAGTGAATAACACGACTTTTCCAAGTCACCAACAAAAATATAATGCACTATTTAATACCTTAAAACAAAATATAAAAGTTACCTTTGAACTTATGGACCACTTAAATATGGTGTATGATTGTGAAGAAAATGTTTTTTAATAACATTCAAACAAAAGTATACAAACTGTAACATATAATGGTCCACAAATGTTGCGCAATATTCCTATGAAAATTGTTCTCTTGTTTTGTATCAATTTCAATTATCAACTTTGTTTTAGTTCAATTGTATCATTCTTTTACTTGGTCAATAATACTTTTCACGAGAAAGTAATAAAAGTCACATCATTGAAACGCTATGAAAACAAAGGTTTAGTTTTCTTCAGAATCGTCACAAAAATTGATGCACTGTTGCTAAATTTGGTCATAAAGATGAAATTACTAAAGACCTTGCCATTAGTTTCATTGAAAAAAAAATGCACTATTAAAAGATGTAGCCTTTGACATGTATAACTAAACCAAGAAAAAGTAAGAAAGTGAAATGTATAACTAAACGAAGAAAAAGTAAGAAAGTGAAATGTATAACTAAACCAAGAAAAAGCCAAATTTTGAATGTTCAAATGAATTTTCTACATTTCCTGAAGTTGCTTTCTAGAAATAGTTTAGTTTTCTAGAAAAACAGGACCATAAAAGAGTTAAATCAACACATAAATTTTGTCCAAATTGCGTCACATAAAGTGGCATGTGTGCCTAAAAGTCCAAATTTTATTTATTGAAACGACATTCCAACTATCTACTTAATTACTTTTTTGTTAATACAAAAAGTGTGTCACATAGTTGTTGAAACTTAAAAGGTTGTAGTCTTTGAAACGTAACAAAAAACATGGCTTTCTTTAATAATACCTTGCCATCAAAAGTGGCATATGTTAGCTAAAAAATGCTTCATCTTACATGTTGAAGTGAAAAATACAACTTTATATCGACTCTTTTTTAACTAGGATACATTATATGGTTAGTAGGAAACGCACCCATCTGAGACATGAAAAAAGTTTACAAATTTCGGTATAAATTTAGACAAAGTGACACACGATTATTAAGCGATGCTCATGCACCTTTTGATGACGTTGAACAATAACGAATATTGTATATCAGTTGTGTCAAGATTTTCTTCGCATAACCTTAAAAGATATATAGGTCTTAAAACTTATAAGGCTAACTGTCAACATAAAAACTGTGCAGGTGAGTAAACAAGATTTGGAGGACACATATAATGTACCTTTTAAGGCTTGTGTTTTGGAAGGCAAAGTTGCTAGTGTAATGTGTTCATACAATCAAGTCAATGGGAAGCCTACTTGTGCAGACTCAAATCTTCTCAAGAACACGATTCGTGGGGCTTGGCGCCTTAATGGGTACAACTTATTAAACACTTGATTACAGAATTGGTGGTTCACTATTTCTGGTTTGTAGAACTATTTCTAATCATTTTTATTTTTGAAAATTAGATACATCGTGTCAGATTGTGATTCAGTTGGTGTAATGTATACGAGTCAACATTATACGACTACACCAGAAGATGCAGCTGCAGAGAGCATCAAAGCAGGTTTGGGTCAAATTTATTTACACTTGTAAATTTACTTTATGTTGTGGGTTATGCTTATATGAGTTCATTTTTTTACAGGTCTTGACTTGGACTGTGGCCCGTTTTTGGCGATTTACACGGAAGGGGCAATAAAACAAGGGAAGTTGAAGGAGGCTGATGTTGATGGGGCCTTGATTAACACCATCGCAATACAGATGCGTTTGGGCATGTTTGATGGGCCAAGACAACCGTATGCAAACTTGGGGATACCAGATGTTTGTTTAGGATCCAGTAATCAACTAGCTTTAGAAGCAGCCCGTCAAGGCATTGTTCTTCTGGATAACCGTGGGAATGGCCCACCATTGTCAACAGTACGGCATCGTACTGTTGCTGTCATCGGGCCTAATTCTGATGTTACCGTCACCATGATAGGCAACTATGCCGGTAAGTAGTATAAAAAAGTTAACCCACACTTTTCTATTAAAAGGTTTAAATCTAATTGTTTTGGAAATTCTAGGTATTGCTTGTGGTTATACCACACCTTTACAAGGTATAGCAAGATATGTTAAGACAATTCACCAAGCCGGGTGTAGTGATGTAGCTTGTAACAATAACCGATTAATTGGCGCGGCTGAGGGAGCTGCCAGACAAGCAGATGCAACCGTGTTAGTTATGGGCCTTGATCAATCTGAGGAAAGGGAAGCAAAAGATCGGGCCAACATACTATTTCCAGGACATCAACAAGAGCTAATTTCTAGAGTTGCAAAGTCTTCGAGAGGCCCAGTTGTTCTAGTCATTATGTCTGGTGGCCCATTGGACGTCAGATTCGCAAGAAACGACCCTAAAATTACGACTATCATTTGGGCTGGGTATCCTGGTCAATCTGGTGGAACGGCTATCGCTGATGTTTTATTTGGAACAACCAATCCAGGTTACTACAGATTAATAAGCTTATAAACATTTCACCAAAACTACATTGTCTTTTAATAACTTGTTGGGCCTGTTAGTTACAGTCCAATATGCGTAAATAAGTTACCCATGACATTTTGCGAATATTGTGCAGGTGGAAAATTGCCTATGACATGGTACCCACAAGAGTATTTGGCTAAGGTACCAATGACAAATATGGGAATGAGGGCTGACCCTGCTCACAACTACCCTGGTCGGACATATCGATTTTACAAAGGGCCCGTGATTTATCCATTTGGACATGGTCTAAGCTATACAAGTTTCCGACATTCCATAGCTCAAGCCCAAACATCGCTCTCGGTTCCCATGCTAGCAATCCATCTTGAGAGCAACAACGCGACAACCCTAACCAATGGGGTCCGAGTATCACACACAAAATGTTCAGCCCTCACCACGGACCTACACATAGATGTAGAGAATACAGGAACTATGGACGGGACCCATACCGTAATGGTGTTCTCAAGCCCACCTGAAGGAAAATGGGCCACAAACAAGCAATTGGTGGCCTTTCAAAAGATCCATGTGGTGGCTGGTGGGCTACAAAGGGTTGTACTTGACCTACATGTGTGCAAACATTTGAGTGTAGTTGACCAATTTGGTATCCGAAGGGTTCCAATGGGTGAACACACACTACACATTGGTGATCTAAAACATTCTTTAGCCATCAAACCAACTCTTGAAGAAATTAAGTACTGATGATAAATTTTTCGTATTAGATTTTAATATTAAAAGTTGCATTTTTTTTTTCCTCCTACTTTTGCCCCTAAGAAAAAACAACAAATGTAAATGGGGTGTTTAGTAGCAGACTTATTTTTCTTTTTAATTCGCAAGAAAAGTATAAAGGGACTAAAACCCGATAGATGTGAAAAGGCTTGATTTTAATTCGCAAGAAAAGTATCAAGGGACTAAAACCCAATAGATGTGAAAAGGCTTGTTTTGTGTGCTGAATAAATGTATTGTAAGTTACATGAAATTTAAAGAAGAAATGTGAATAAACTTATCTTTTCATCAGTTATTATTCTTATCTATCCTTTGTATTTTATTTATGTTATAGTTTTCTTGGTTGAGTTACAAGTTATTACAATAGAATTGTTCTTTATTTAAATTTTACTCCTATACAGATGCACTTATTTGTATCTAATTTGAATCGAACATTTTTATACTTTAAGTTAAAAAAAAAAAAAAGGAACATCTTTTGTGCTTTACTAAAGATCATCCCATAAGGAAAAACATGGTTTCATTTTATTCTATTAACTGATTGTTTTTATGCTTTTTTGTCTTCAAAATAGATTGAATAGAATATTAGCAAATGATGTATGCCTTTGTCACTATTTTTGTTGATTTAATATGGTTGAACATTAATTTGGACTTTCTTATGACCATTACATGTTCATCTTAACATGTTTCTAAATTCGATAATTGCTTCTGATCACTAGCATAATGTTAAATCTAAAATACAATCAACGAAAATTTAATGTTCTCGAGTTTTCTTAACTTAAAGGTTTGTTAGTCATCATATATTATATACAGTATTTATTCTGCATGGTCATAGTTTTACCGTATTAGAAGTAACAAACCAAATTATCTTTGGGTAAATACCATAAAATAACAACGTACTTTCTCTAATTTACCGAGATGAAACACGTACTTTTTTATTAACATTTAAGCCAACGAAACTTTCAAATATTGTTCTGAAGTCAACAAAAAGACCTATTATATTATAAATAATAATTGAAATGACTATATTACCCTTGTCTTCTTAAACATAAATCCCTTTATAGGTGTTTCATCTCGGAACAATACTTGATAGTTTCGTTGGCTTAAATGTTAATAAAAAAGTACATATTTCATCTCGGTAAATTAGAGAAAGTACGTTGTTATTTTATCATCTTTACCCTTTATCTTTTTAAGAAATGCATGCAACAACGGCAACATACCCCAATCATCCCCAAAGAGAATATACGAGAGGTAGAAAGTACATAGTCATACCATTTTCTCATGAGAATATTAAGTATCTAATTTCAGAATTGCATATATCCAACTAATGTCAGTCGCGGACCCAGAAGTAAAACTAAAGTAGTTCCTTTACATGGTTAAGAAGAGAAAGCTAAAGGTTCAAATGATCGGGTCGGTTGGATGGGTCGTGTTATGTTTATAAAAGTGATAGTTATTCATTGTTATGAGCCTTTTAATTGTAATTTTTTTTTGAACGGCAAAATTTATTAGAAAGCAAGGAAGAAGCAAGAAACTTCTCCTTGCCAAAGAGAACAATTACAAATGATTAAAAACCCAATCATTCCAAGACATATGCATCTTAGAATCTCGGGCCTTTAACCAATTAAACGACGTTAAAACAATCAAATCAAAAATGTCACTTCTTCTAATCAGATTGTTGTTGAACACCACCGAGTTCCGGAAACGCCAAAGGATCCAAATAGAAGCTATAACAATCACCTCGAACTTTATCTTCGTCTCACTTGATCTTGAGGAATTAACCAAACCGTCATACCACTCTTGTATGCTATCCCCAACTGAAATCGTTACGTCACACCATCTTGATATTTTTCTCCAAACTTGATGAGCCACTTCACAACCCCGAAAACAATGTATGCTTGTCTCAACACCGTCAATGCAAATAGGGCAATTCAAGGTATCTATCTCGCATCCTCATTTAGATAAGCTGAATCGAAGTGGAAGTCTATCCAAACGAAGTCTCCAAATGAGGATATTAGCTCGTCTAGGCACGAATTTACTCCAGCGTGTTGCGGTTAACGCATGAATTATATTATTGTCATCTATAAATTTCCTTGTAGTACCAATCGAGAACACTCCATCTGCATCTAGATTCCACACAAATGAGTCCAGAAAATCTTGCAATTGTTTACCACTAATTAATGCCATTAAAACGTGGAATTGTTGCTGCTCTCTGCCATCTCTCAATTCTCTACGCCATTGCCAATGCCATGCACCATTAACAAATCTTGAGCTAATCATGCAATCTGGAACCATGTCAAGCTTGTATAACCTATTGAACTTATCTCGGAGACTTTGATTTCCCACCCAAACATCCAACCAAAAAAAAGTATCATTACCGTTACCAGCCTTCTTCTCCAAGACATTTCAAGTAATAATCTGCTTTGCATTCATATCTCGTATTAACCCTACAATTTTTGCCCACGTACCATTCGACTTGCAAATACTATCTTGACTCATACCTGCTTGATCACCATGTATACCTTTGATGATCTTAACCCACATAGCCATTGGTTCATTTACTAAACGCCATCGCCACTTTTGTATCAACGATTGATTAAAAGCCAAAAGGCTTTCAATGTCTAACCCACCATTTTCAATAGACATCAAAGTAGAATTCCATTTAATTGTAATAATTTTGTATAGATTAAGTGATGGGTGTTTGGACTATGTTTTGACTTGATAAGCAAATATATATGATGTATTGTTAAGAATTAAGATAACTAGTTTAATTATCACTCCCAAGCCTATAATCAGGTAACAAAGCTAATAGCCCATCAAAATCCCATGAGGCTTCCATCCAGGGGTGTTCACGGTTCCGGTAATATTCACAGTAACCGAAAATCGAAACAAACCGAACTGAAAAAGCTTAATCGAATTCGTAACCGAACCAAATTGGTCAATCGAACCGAATCGAACTAAATATTTGGTTATCAGTTTGGATATGGTTTTGGTAATGAAAACCGAAAATCAAATTCTCATAAATATATATATTTTTTCTCTGTATTTATATGAAAAAACATTAATAAAACTCCTTTTTAGTATAAATACAACATTTTTTTATGTATTTATATGAAAAAAAAAAGTTTACTAATACTCTTTTTTAGTATAAATATATCAATATTTAAACTTGAAAAAAAATTGTGCTAAAAATTTATATAATTAAATGAAAAAATAATCAAAATTATGTAATTCGGGTTATTCGGTTCGGTTAGGTTTGATTAGGTTCGGTTCGGTTTTCGGTTATAGGGGTTCGGTTTTCGGTTATTCGGTTCGGTTTGACCCAGAATTTTTTTTAACCGAATTAACCGAATCGAATAAACCGAATAACTTGATAACCGAACCGATAAACACCCCTACTTCCATCCTTGTATATGAATGCCTAAACCCTCTCATTTGGAAGATGTGAGAAACATAACTATGATACTACAAAGCAAAAACAATCCGGAACCTACGTAGGATCTTAGCAAGCTTAAGATCTTATAGGATCCCGATCTTGACCATAGGATTTTAAGATCTAATCCGATCTAATCTCACTTTTCTTGAACCACAAACTAAAAAACTATAATGCTTTTGATTATGTTTTTTAGAATTTAAAAACCAACATATTAATCTTCTTAAACATTCCATATCTATAATTTATAACAATATTTCCATGAAACATTCATATAATTTTGTGTTTATGATATGTAATAAGTTGTAGATTTAAATAATATTACAAGGCCAAACGATCATTAATAGGATCCCGATCTTTAAAACCTTGACTTAGAACTATACATTTTGTTGTTCTAAACTTTTCTATCTTCTAGACCATGGGTTTTTTTATCTTTCATTCCTCGAGGTATTACTCCCTTCGTCCAAAATTACTAGTCTCCATTAGTTAAAGTTTTTGTTATAAAAATTTTACCTATATTTTTATTTGTGTTATATAACACTTGATGAAATTATACAAATGACAATACATGTAAAAATTATCCATTTATATATTTTGCATCAACTATCATATAACACAGAAAAAATACTATGGTTAAAATTGAATAAGAAATATTTTAAAAAGAGTAAACTCCAAAATACATCCTTGCGATTTACCCTGTTTCACATTCCTCCGTTAATAAAAGTTAACCACCATACATCCTTCAGTTAAAATAAGGACTAACGATGCAAAACTAAAAGATAACTACACTATTATTTTGGAACAAAGTGAATAGTCCAAATAAAAAAAATGAAAAATAACACAAGCACAAGCTCATGAATATTAGAGGAGATATTCGGCCCAAGCCCGACTTGTGGGTTTGTGGTCCATTAGGGTTTGGTTTAAGGTTGCTTATTATCAAAGTTATGTATTTAGTATAAATACATAGGCTATCTTCAATGTATTGCAATTTCAATCAATAAAACTATACTGTTATTTTACATGGTATCGGAGCTTTAGGTTCAACCCACCACAAATAGTTGTCCTCCGGTCATCGACGAGTAGCCGATGATGCGGAGGAATCCCGATGTATTTATCTTCGTCTACTTTATATTTTCGTTTTTTAAGAGTTTTTCTTATTAACAATTCCGAATATCTCATCTGACATAACTATGAAAACATATTTTCCATTCTTTAGTTTTATTTGTGATGCTACTGTTCATGCAAGCAAAAAGAAGAAAAAAAATGTTTTCTTTGGGATGCTACTGTTCACGCAAGCAAAAGAAAAATAAAATAAAACAATTGTTTGTTCAAAAGGGATCTACACATCTAGTCGACTAAATTTCGACTAGTCTTTCCCTACCGTCGACTAAAACTCGACCTTTGGTATTACTTTTTCGATAGGCGCATGAGATTACTTCTTCAAGAATCAATGTGAAACACTTTTGATGTCCTAATACACATCATTGGTTAAGCTACAGGTTCTTCTACTAGTACCACATACTTTGTTTGCTGCGTTTCGAGACAGGCTGCAATTTTTTTCTTGATGTCCTAAAGCACATCAATGGTGAAAAATTGTTCTGATTTGAAGATTTCAAAGACTCGTATATGAGCTTGCTTGCTATTGGGTCAACAACTTAATTCCAGCTTCATGTTTTTCTGTTTTCTACTCCAGTCCGAGCTTTCGCGATTTCGCATCACCGCTCGGACTGCGAGGGAGTATTAGAGGAGATATTCGGCCCAAGCCCGACTTGTGGGTTTGTGGTCCATTAGGGTTTGGTTTAAGGTTGCTTATTATCAAAGCTATGTATTTAGTATACATACATAGGCTATCTTCAATGTAATGCAATTTCAATCAATAAAACTATATTGTTATTTTACAATGAACACGTGTACGGTAGATGTGGGTGCGTCGGTAGAGAAGACGCGAGGGCATGTGACAACTTATGGGACTTGTTTAGTGAGGGAGTTAGATGTTGAAATCCTACCTTCTATACCATCTAGAGAGACGATTAAACAGTGTGATTGTTTTTGAAGATATTTTGAGAAAACTTGAGGGTTTTTTAGTTGAAAAATAATTGTTATCTTACCATAATGCATGAATGTTCTTATATAAATTATTAAAAATTTAGCACAAAAAATTATTAATATACCCTTGATGCAATTGAAACATTTCTATTTGAAATTCTTTAATTTTTTTTCAGCAAAATACAACATTAAATAGGTGTCATAGTTATCTTTTATAATTTCCTAATTTTACAAAGTTCTATATATTTATAGGAACTATGCATACACATTTACAACATAAGCTATTTGTACAAGCTAATATCAACTAAAATATGACACTTAAATAATTTTGTGAATTGATTGTTACCCGCACTAAATAAAAGAACGTGACTGGGATATTCGGTGATCTGAAGCGACCAGAATCGTCATCACGAGAGCGAAGTGAAAACGAGGTGGTGATTTTGGTTGTCTAGGGAAATTGATGTTCTAGTAAAGTGACCATAGGCCATATTTTGTTGGGAAAGTGGACTTAAATGGGCTGACGCAAAGTTACCAGATATGGTATGTCAGTCGTACGGTCGCTAATTAATAAATGGAGGTATGTGATACTCACATCAAATAAATTGATCCACATCAAATAAATTGATCCACATATCACAATTATGCATATATTATGTTGTAACATATGCATTAGTGATGTGATATTAACATATTGTGGTGTGTGTGCATCAATTTTTTTTTTTGTAGTGTCAATTCTTTATACTAAAATTGTACTACGTAGAATCCAACAATCATTTAAAGAATTTGTATAAAAATGTGTGACACATAATATCCACAATAAACCAGTCAGCCAATAAAAGTGTAGTACTAACAATCTAGTAGGAAACTAAATTCGGAGAAATAACATATTCCGAGTAAGTGAACCATGGAATTGCGGCGTAGGAAAGAAATTAGCGTATGTTTATTTTAGGTTATTGGAGATAGTTTGGGAGAAGACTGATTTTGCTCAGGCACCATGTTAGAATTGGAAATTTTTGCATAAACGTATTATTAGCCACATTCGGCATATATAATTTAACAATGCTGGAAGAGTAAGCTAAAGCATCTGGTCGAAGTCCGTAAGTACTCTATTGGGCTAATACATTATATATTTGATAGTGAATTATGGTTATCGTCGGGTTTAAGGTGGTTATGTGTGAATTATTGGTGGTTATTTTTTAAGGCATTCGAATATGCGATGGGTGGATATATGATGGTTAAATTTGGATTGTTCGTGGTGGTTGTCAGTTATGTGTGGCGGTGCGAAGTGATGTAAAGGTGGTGGATCCGTGGTGGTTGAATGTGGAGGAAGGTGACAGAGCTCGTGGATATTGTTTTACTTGCGGTGTTTGCATTCTTTTCTTTACTTCATTTTGCATTACAGAGATGATAAAACACATGGTAAAGGTTATATCGGAAATTAATCAGCTACTTTAGGTTTATGTTTTGAGATGTTTGTATGCATGTTTGAGATATAGTCTATTAGCAGTTGTATACTTATAGGTATATGTGCATTTTAATAAATACATATAACGACTGATTTGGCTGTCGCGTGTTGCAGCGGAGCTAGTTTAAGTAAAAGTAATAGTTTTTGATGAGGCGAAAAATGAACCACTTTTAAGGGGTCATTTAAGCCCGGAATTGAATTTATTTGATCAAATATTGCCCTAAATCGTTCCTTTTGTGATTTTAGGTACTTTGGGAGTGAATTCTGGAAAAGGAAGCAATTCGGACGTTTTTGGAGCATAAAAGTGAAGAAAACGGCAAATACTTAATTTTTCATGCTGAGAACAGTACCTGACGGCGTCAAGAAGAAAATCCTGACGGCGTTAAGAGTAGAATCCATGACGACCCAGTGAAAACCTGAAGGCGTCACAAGAAGGGCGTCAAGAGTTAATATGGTGACGGCCTGCATAAGGGATACACATGACGGCGTCAAACCCAGATCTAGGCAGTCCGAGAAACTATTTGGCGGCGAGATGACGGCGTCAGAAATTTGTTCTTGACGCCGTCACCTCAGAAAAACTATATATACTTTTCTATTTTTCATTCATAAGAGAGGAACTTGTGTGGAGAATACTAGGGCCGAACTTGTGAAACCCTATGTCGTTTTTTACTGTATTTTCAAGGGTTTTCACCCCTTGAATCCTTTCATGTTCAATTGAGATAAGTCTTCTTTCAATTCAATCAATATGTCTATGTGTTATTTGAATATATCTTATGCTTGTCTTGATTTCACCATGCTAGGCTAGATCTTTCATGTGTTTTCTTAGATGTAATGAAACCTAGATGTTAATTATGTGTTGATTACTTGTTCATAGTTGTATTGGATGAATGATTTCAATGTTAGGCTTAAGAAAACTGGCAGATCTCCATTGTGTAACATGCTTGAACGTCTTAGGAAACATGAACCGATGTGTACTAGGTTTTATTGGTTGTATTTAATGCATGAGCAAATTCTAATGATCCCATGTTAGGAGCTTCTTAGCCGGCTCGACATAGGAGTGAAGTAGGAGCTTATAGGATTGGGGAAGTAAGTACGCCACCCCATGAATGGTATTAAGGAATACAACCCGTCATCCACGCAACTGTAACAAGTAATTAACATGTAAAAGATATCTAGGGAGTAGTGAAATCTAAGTAAACACAATTCTCCTATATATTGCTCACACCTCTAGTATAATATAGTTTATTTTCATTTCTAGTATTTTATTTTGATTGCATCTTAGTAATTGGGTTAGTTGACTAGCAACTAATTCCGCCCAACTCCTTCAAACCCGATATTTTTAATTGCTTTTATAAAAACTAAAAAATATAAAAAGAATCATCCCTCATCTCTAGACCTAGTCTTTAGGTTTTCTAATCATAGTGACACTATTCCTAGCTGAACGATCAATCCCCCGGTACTTGTCATTATACTATACTACATCGATCAGGTACACTGCCTGGTGGTGGTTGTAAGCTTCTCGAGATCCCTCGAGAGGTAAAGCCTGGTGCAATCCCTACGCATCAATTTTTTGGCGCCGCTGCCGGGGAATAGTTATTGTCTAGGTTAAAATTTCTTTTTATTAGGTCTACTTACTAGAATCCTTTCTAGTGAGATTTTTTATTTTTTTATTATTTATTTTATTTTATTATTTTTTTTTTTTTTATAGAATTCCTTTAGTATATCTTTTTCTTTGTGCCCTTTGTTTGTAAAACTATTTTCATTTGTCTTCATGGCGGATGAGATTCCATTTAGATCATTAACAATAGAGGAACAATTAGTTTACTCGGATAGATTTGCTTCCTGTTGTTCCAATGAATTTTTAAGTGATCTTAGCTATATACAAGAGGAGATGGGTGTAAAGTTTGATAGGTTTGATGAGTTATGCGCATGTGCGGCCTATATTAAACAATCATTGTTAGGATCAATTCCTTTTAGTAAGACCCTTTGGAAAAATTTTGAGGAAAGCCTCCTAACCATGAACCATGAGTTCAATGAATTGATGGGTTTGTATACATCACAACTTGAGGAAACAATTAAGGAGGATTTAGCCGAACATGATCATATTGAGCAAAAAGATGAATCCTTTAGGCAAATTGAACATTGTAATCAAGTTATTGAGGAAGGTTCTTATGAATCAGACTTAGAACTTGAAATGGCTAGAGAAGGATTTGAGATACTTAGGAACATGTTTAGGTTAGATTCTACTAAAACACGTGATGAGGATATAGGTGATGTTGAGAAAAGGAAGGATGAGGTAAATAACACAAACCTACAAAGTACCCCACAACTCCCACCATCACTTGAGGAATACACACCACCCGTGACTTACCCGAAAGAAGTAGAAGAGACTATAGGAGCCCCAATAGAGGTAGAACCCTTGTACCAAACACCACTAGAGGATATAGGTTTGAATACTTAGTGATAACCTTACTCTTAGTTCTAGGGAATTACCTAGTGTTGATGAACCGGAACCTCAATCTTCACACAACTTTCCATCCTTAGATATACATCTAGGAGACAAAAGAGGAGCCGACCCACCCATCAACCCATGTAGTCCGGGTAGTCTTAGGACAAAAGTAGTGGACTCTAAGCCTTGTAGAGAGGAAACCAATATAGGAGTGAAAAATGACCTTACATGCTTACATCACCCATTTATGATTGATCATAAGAAACATTATGGGTTTAAACCGGGTTTATTAGGTCAAGATGGATCCCCAACTAGTAGTCTCTTGAAGTTGATAGAAAATGATCCCTTTCTAGGAGAAAATCTTAATCCACCCATTAACCCGATTGAATTTGGTAAGGTTATGATGATAGGAGCACACCCCTTTGAGCATATAATTCATCCACCACACTTTCCTCACGAGGCATATTTCCACCCTAAGGGTGTGTATTGCTAGTATCACCCACACTTAATCCTAAGTGCAGGGAAAACCTCCCCTATTTCTGTTAAATAAGGGTAGAGTCAGGCTCGTGACTCGAACAAAAACAAGCGCTTCTTGGGAGGCAACCCATGCTTTGTGTGATTTTTAATTGTTTGATTGTTATTTGTTTCCGTATGCATGTTTTATTTTTATTGTTGGTAGATCATGTTTCAAAACTAAAATGGTGAAAATACTTTACTTTGTCATTTGACTTAGTCCTAACTTCATCCAAAGGTATTTCGCAAAAGATAAGTGTAAGGGGAAACCCCAAATATGTTTTTAAGAAACAAAACCGATCATGATTCTCCACAATATTAAATGAACATGTATATTTGTAATTGTTAGAGTCAAATGCTTGTATCGAGTCATAATGATGTTTTGCAGGATTTTCCAGGAAGTAGGACCAAGTTTTTCCAGAAATTTTCCGGAAACTTAACATAAAAATTTCTGTAGGTCACTTCTGATGGCGTAACGAGTTTTACTCTTAACGGCGTCACGTGTAAAATTCATGAAATTTTACCTGTTTTGTTTTTCTAACGGAGTCTTAAAGTTTTTCTTGAATCATTAGTTTTATAATCTCCAGGAAATCTGCAAACATCATTCCACAAGCATTATATTTTATTTTGTTTTCTATGATTTATTAGCATATATAGATTGCCGCCGATTTTATGCGAGGTTGCCTTGTCTGTTTTCTCAGGTTTTACAAGTTATGTATGACAAGGAGATGATTTATTTTTCTGGAAGGGAAGCTTTGATTGTTCATTTTCTTGGAGGAAGATCTAACCTGGACACCTTATTATCCATATCGAGCGAATCAGGGGAGTATTTGATTTCATTCGTTTTACTTATGTCACTTTTACATTCTTTACTTGAACATTGGGGACAATGTTCATCCTAAGTGTAAGGGGAGGGTAAAATGATGATACCTTACAGATACACTTTCGCTTAAGTTTGTTTGTTTAATAGTAGATGTGTAATAAAACTATGAGAAATACTTGTTAGTGCAATTTTAGCGCCAAATTTAAAAATTCTTACAACATTTAGGAGTGAAACTTTAGCCATAGCAAGCGTCTCATGGATAGGAGATTGTATGACTAGCACAAAACCGTACCATTCAGAAAAATTTTTCACCCAAATATGTGAGGTTCGCCTTTAGATTTGATAGGAAAAGCATTTACTATTAGTGCTTATGCGTGTACCGGTAGCATTTAGATTATAGAACTTGCGTTAGTTATGCATCCCAAGACCACTAGTGAGACTACATTCGTGTAGTAGGATTTACTACATGATAAGAGGCATTAGGATCACCCTTGTGTTAAACCCGTATTATAATTACTTGACCATTTATGTCATATTATTTTGCTAGTTAAGTCAACTAATTTTTCCCACACCATTAGCGTTGAACTCATTTTTAGTACACGAAACACTTAGTACACCCCTCCGAGCCTATCTTTTCGTTTCTAACTTTAAGCATTTTACTTAAAGGAAGAATTTGTTACACCCCACTTAAATATACACCCAAATCGCCTTAGCCTTCCGTGTATACACTCATCTTTAGTGCATTATTGTTATTTGTTAAACCCAAAGTTAATTATCTAATTGATTACATGGTTGCTAAGTCGAGTCATATCCTTGTACATATTATTTTGGGACAATTGGGACTTATGGGTAAAGTACTTATTTTATGGAGTAATGGGGAAGAACATCTTATTATTACCCCCGTATGTGCGTTAATCTTAAAAGTACTCCAAGTGTTTTCATTTTCTTAATTCGAGTCATTAGATTAGTTTATTGTAAAGTATGTAAAAATTCAAGTGTAAGGGGAATTTTCATTCCCCATGATGTATTATTTTGAATGGTAGGGTAAGAGTGTATGCACCAAAAAAAAAAAAAAAAAAAAAAAAAAATACGGACTACCATCCCGTTTCATTCTATGTTTGTTTTATGTCTTTGTTATTTTTCATTTATTAGCTTAAGTCGAGTCTAGTCTTGGCTTAGCAACGCCATATTGTACATGTAATTAACCAAGATTGTTAACTCGCCACCAGTAAAGACTGCCTATATCCAACAAAATCGTGTATTCCATATCCCTGCACCTAACGTTATAACCCTTTAAAAGACCTCTTTGATAGTTTATCCTAGGTGATTACACCATGTGGTGGAGGTTTGATCCTTTCCCAAGCCTATGGTAATCTATTTTGCTATGACAGGTAGTGAGAGATATTTTCCGTTTCCATATTGTGATATTACTTTATTACACCCAAGAGATGTGAGTATCTAAACACTATTTGTGAGGTGCTAGTATATGACCTCCGTGCTTGTCTTTGGTCTTTAGTGGAACGATTATTTGTTGTAATTACTTTTATATTAGTGTTAAATGACCCCTAACTTGTATTTTGATTAGAATAAAAGCGCATTTGCTTGAGGACAAGCAAATCTCAAGTGTAAGGGTATATGATGCGGCAAAAAATGAACCACTTTTAAGGGGTCATTTAAGCCCGGAATTGAATTTATTTGATCAAATATTGCCCTAAATCGTTCCTTTTGTGATTTTAGGTACTTTGGGAGTGAATTCTGGAAAAGGAAGCAATTCGGACGTTTTTGGAGCATAAAAGTGAAGAAAACGGCAAAGACTTAATTTTCCATGCTGAGAACAGTACCTGACGGCGTCAAGAAGAAAATCCTGACGGCGTCAAGAGTAGAATCCGTGACGACCCAGTGAAAACCTGAAGGCGTCACAAGAAGGGCGTCAAGAGTTAATATGGTGACGGCCTGCATAAGGGATACACATGACGGCGTCAAACCCAGATCTAGGCAGTCCGAGAAACTATTTGGCGGCGAGATGACGGCGTCAGAAATTTGTTCTTGACGCCGTCACCTCAGAAAAACTATATATACTTTTCTATTTTTCATTCATAAGAGAGGAACTTGTGTGGAGAATACTAGGGCCGAACTTGTGAAACCCTAGGTCGTTTTTTACTGTATTTTCAAGGGTTTTCACCCCTTGAATCCTTTCATGTTCAATTGAGATGAGTCTTCTTTCAATTCAATCAATATGTCTATGTGTTGTTTGAATATATCTTATGCTTGTCTTGATTTCAACATGCTAGGCTAGATCTTTCATGTGTTTGCTTAGATGTAATGAAACCTAGATGTTAATTATGTGTTGATTACTTGTTTATAGTTGTATTGGATGAATGATTTCAATGTTAAGCTTAAGAAAACTGGCAGATCTCCATTGTGTAACATGCTTGAACATCTTAGGAAACATGAACCGATGTGTACTAGGTTTTATTGCTTGTATTTAATGCATGAGCAAATTCTAATGATCCCATGTTAGGAGCTTCTTAGCCGGCTCGACATAGGAGTGAAGTAGGCGCTTATAGGATTGGGGAAGTAAGTATGCCACCCCATGAATGGTATTAAGGAATACAACCCGTCATCCACGCAACTGTAACAAGTAATTAACATGTAAAAGATATTTAGGGAGTAGTGAAATCTAAGTAAACACAATTCTCCCATATATTGCTCACACCTCTAGTATAATATAGTTTATTTTCATTTCTAGTATTTTATTTTGATTGCATCTTAGTAATTGGGTTAGTTGACTAGCAACTAATTCCGCCCAACTCCTTCAAACCCGAGATTTTTAATTGCTTTTATAAAAACTAAAAAATACAAAAAGAATCATCCCTCATCTCTAGACCTAGTCTTTAGGTTTTCTAATCCTAGCGACACTATTCCTAGCTCAACGATCAATCCCCCGGTACTTGTCATTATACTATACTACATCGATCAGGTACACTGCCTGGTGGGGGTTGTAAGCTTGTCGAGATCCCTCGAGAGGTAAAGCCTGGTGCAATCCCTACGCACCAGTTTCGTCTGACGGATTTGTTGAAATATGATATTTATTGCTTTTGTTTCGTTTTAATACTATCATTAATACTTTAAAGTATCAACCATGTAGTAGAGGCATAAAATTAATAACACATTACCTCAATTTAGAACATATAGAAAGAAAAAAAAAAAAAAAAAAAAAAAAAAAAAAAAAAAAACTTTATATTTAGCATACCATACAAATGATTATACTGAAAAGTTTTTAAACTAAAAAAGTTCTGTAAACACTTCTAAATGTCCATACAATACTTTATGTCCGATCTTGACTGCAAATTGCGTCCACATTAAATGCAATTGACATGTACAACTGAATTGCCTGCCATTCTAGAGCCTATGTTTTGTTGGTACTTTTACTCATAAATCCCACAAACCATGACTGAATGTTGATGGATTAGGGTGTTCAAGTGGGTTAAGAAAGCAAGGTAGGATGCAAACGACACATTTTTGGGAAAAAGTTCTTCAAAGGGTTAAAATGAAGGAGTTTTTGTAGGGATATGATTAAGATTTTTCAAGAAATCACAGCAACATAGTTGGTAATGAATAGAGCATAGTTTATAGTTGCCTTTCAATAACATTCCATTGCATTCTTTAACGAAAAGATGAAACATCAACGCTTAATCTTCTCTGGACTTGAGATTCATAACCATAACATACCTGAAAGAAATATACTTCCTCTTTCTCTTTAGGGAGAACCATTTTGGGTATCATAACCGCAACTACAGTTTCTAATTGCCTAGGGATTCAATGGCCCCAAGTCTAAAGTTTTTCCTAAAGATACGTGACCTGAAAACACAAATAGAGAAACTATATCCGATCCAGTAAATTGCCAACTAGGCCTTTTTAGGCAGTGAATCATATCCAATGAATTCGCTGAAATTATATCATGCCAACACATCATATACTTTTAAAGAGTTCACATGATTTTTGTCTTCTAAAGGATATGTAGAGATTCAAGCAAACCTTAACTACAACATGCTTACTGATTTTGTTCTGGTCAAAATAATCATTTATTGCATCAAGTATATAGCATTGGTTAAAAAAAATGCATTTTTGACAAAGAGTTGTTCCCAGTTAATGCCATCCACGGTGAATACCTTACCTAAATGAACATCATACACTAAGCACTAAACATACACAGGATCTCACTATTTACAAAAATTACGGGAACCCTAACATTCTTATGTGCACAATAGAAATCATAAAAGCCACAAATCAAGTGGCATCAAATGTTGACCTAACACTACAATCTAAAAAAATCATGTCAAGTCTGGTTGTAACCTTAAATGTAGTAACTGCTAATGATGTTGCAAAGCTTGGTTCGGGTGCAAATAAGCTAAAATGTTCCCCGCGTAAAGAAATCCATTCTTCACACGCAATTCAAAAATTCATGTCACGACCACGTGAAACAACACTTGCAAAATATGAACTTTTATAGGCACCTTATGAGCGCAAACAGAAAACAGTATGACAAAATACTTATGACAATTTGTTATCAGAATGCATTCAATCAAGAATTAATGTGACTCATTAGCCTTTAAAAGATATTTTCAAATTAAAAAAAATAAAATAAAAAAAAAATAAAAATAAAATAAAAACCGTAAATCTAGCACTTACCACCATGTATTATGTTTCAAAAACCATATAAAATCCCTACCAATAAACACATATGAGCCTTCCAAAGCCACAAAATTGTTTGTCCCAAATAATGTCAGTTTTTAGATCAACAAGTCAAAACAATTTAAGTAACAACACAATATAACATTTCAATATATTACTCTTTATTGATATAAATCAAAGAATTACAAAGTGTTATGCGGAAAACACCTAATTGAATGAGAATGTATAATCAACTCTCTAAGCATGCGAACTTAGATTACTAAGTTTGCAAGTGAACTTATAAATTTATAAGAGATTTTATATAAGTTCAATAGGGAGTAACGGCACTTCAATAAATTCAACAATTTGAATGTGAAACGACAACCTTTTACTCACGACCAACATTTCTATTCATACAAAGTACAAGGTTGTTGCTAGCGGGGTTAGGTAGGTGCGTGTCAAGAATCTAATGGAAGAGATACAATAAAGTACATCTTTCATTTAATGCATCTATATTAGGAAACGCTCATTCCTTGCTTTTATGAATAATTTTGTCAATTGTTCACTGCTTTATCATCAACTCGTACATGTTTGACTTTTCACTAAACTACACTTTATCACACTCAAATTTATTTATGAGAAGTTCCGCCTAAACTTCAGTGGAATAAGAGTTATGCTCTGTTGGCCAGTCAAAGAGCTGAGAGGTTCATCAGGGTATTGCCATCCTTGATGAACCTTTATACTTCAGCTTGAGTTTCTTCTACATAATGACTGACCCGCATCAGCTAGTAGGTATGTCTTCAAGTGAACTTGACAATATCTATGACTTAAACTCTGGTGGACCTGCTCGCTAAATTTATCGTCAACGAGTCTTCTTGAGTTGCTCTCTGATTTCCCTTAACAGGGAGTCTTCTTTACTTAGACTAATTTATGTTCAAATCCTAGTCAGAGACCATTGGGCACTAAATTGGCCGAACAATCTCCCCCTATTTGGATATAAATTATACTAAGTATAAATTATTGTAAGTGAGTGAAACAACTTCTTCTTACACATAATTTAATACATGCATCTAAACAAAATAAGAACTGTCATTAAATGATTACAACACAGGTTATTAGATCAGTTCAGTCCATCTAAGTTCTGTTTAACTACTTCATAGTGAGGTCTCCCTTCTATTTCCTTCATCATCTAAGCAGCAAAAAACTTAACAACTTGAGTTTCCAGTCGAATGATTGTGTAGAGTCTGATTAGTTGAGTGGTGGATGCCAGGTGAAACTCACTCCGCCTTTTGAAGCACTTGTGATAATTACTATTCAAAAATATCATAAATTGTCTCAGGGATTGACATCGCTTGGCCTTTAATGCCATCGACTCCTAAGAGAAGAATTAAGTTCCTCTCAGCTCCTTCCACAATTGATTCTGGAGCGACAAAAATTTCATCAATGTTCACTCTTTTTCTTTTCTTCTGGGAGGGTTTAGGGGCTGGCATGTATGGTTCACTAAGCTTAGGTGGTGGACTATGACCAAGTCTAGCTTCTGGCCCAATTAAATCTAGTGGCCAAATTTTTATTTAACTCAATAGCAGCTGGAGATTTTAACTTCTTGATTGCATCATCAAACTCTATCCATTTAGAGAAGCCCAAGTTATTTAGTTTGAAATCACTAAACAGATCATAGCTGTGCTTTTCATGATTTTTGTAAACTTCCAGAGTGTATGGCCCTTTTCAACTTTGGCTTTGATATTGGTGATCTTTTCTTGTCTTACTATGAGAGACATGGCTTTGTCATATTTACCTTTGAGTTGAGCCGGCTCAACTGCTCTTCTTGTTTCATGTTGTTTATATGTCATCTATTGAGCAACAATGTTATCAGTGCCGGCTTTAGCTATGAGAGCCTGAGTGGTTTCCCTTGCAGCCTTTTCTTCAACACCTTGTTTCTTAGCCTTCAACTCTTTAATGATTTATTCTCTGGTTGCACCATGGATTTTGGGCAGTTTTAATAATAATTAATTATTATTAATTATTAACTATTTCTTAATTACTAAAAACTATTTTAAATTAAGAAAAATACTAAATGGTGCAAGAAAAATCTGAAAAAATTACAGAAATTATTTTTACACACCAGAAGCCTAGGAAAATTATAAAAATGAGAATTGCTTATTTATAAGCAGAAGAATAAGCCAATTGGCTTAAATAGAAGCTACCACTTCTATTAAGTTGGGCTTATTTGAGATTTTCTTTTTCAAAACTACTTATTATAAGTTTTTAAGCAACTTTTGTGAAGTGGGTTTGACTGTGGTCAAGGAAATAAGCACTTCAAGTGCTTAAACCCTTGACAGTTGACTTTCTTTGACCAAGAGTGGAAATAAGCTCAAATGAGCTAATGTGGGGTCCACCTTGGTGAAAACTGATGAAAATAAGTACAATGAACAAATTTAAGCAAGTAACACACAAATAAGCTAACAGAATAAGCCACCAATCACAAATAAGCACTTTGCTTATTTAGATTCTGAGACAGAATGGGACAGACTTATGAGGCCAAACAAAGTGGGGTCCACAGGTCTAGAGGTCAAACAAAAGGTCAACCCTTAATCCCTGGTAGGAGAGGGGTTGAATGGTACCAAGTTGGGTCAGTGGGACCCACTGAGGTGGCCACAATGAGCCACCAAAGTTGGTGGTGTGGCTGAGTGGTCTGTGCACAGGGCAAAACCTTGCCCTGCAACTCAGTTTGAGCTTAAGCACAAGCTTGAGAAAAAATCACTAAAATAAGGCAACCATGTGGACATGTAGTTCTACTGATAGACAATTACTCCAACAAATTTTAGAACCTAAATCCACCCACAAAATTCACAATAAATCATCCTATTTTAGGAAAAATCTGAGTATTGCACTTTTGACTTTTTGAAAAACTTAGGTTTTGACTTTTATGAACTTTGATTGCTGATTTAATGATCAAATATGTTTAGTTAAGATATAATATGACCAAATTAAGATGTAATACAAAATTTTGAAAGGATTTGATTTGTTTTGGGGCTCAACTGTCACCACAGTTAACTGTGGTGATAAATCTCTTGTGATTTTGACTTTGGTTGTATTTGTAAGCAAGAAAATTGTTTCCCTAAGCTTTTATCCACCCAAACAACTAAATGAAACACAGAGTTGCACAAATAAACAAGTAGAGTAGCACAAACAGACTACAACCAAACACTCCTTAAAAAGCAGTTTATGATGAAAACTTGATTCAGACAAACATGAAACACAACCAATTGATTACAACTAATCTAGTAAGTAATAATTAACTAAGAAAAGCAGAAATTAACTACTGAAACTACTTGTTACTGAGAAAATGAAATTTGTGCTTACAAAGCTTTCCAAGCTAGGCTGCCAAGGACCAAAGAACCACAATCTCCAATCCTATATGACTTACACAAGTCCCTAACCCACGGCCATCCTTTATTAACTGTGCTCCAAGCTTATTCAACCATTGATCACCAATTTTTTATTTTTATTTTTTTTCTGATTTATTGCTATTTAATTGAATTTTGATTATGAGCAAACTAGAAACTTGTGAAACCTTTAAAAAAAAACTTTCTAAATGAGTTACTAAGGGTGTATGATTACTGAGAATCACTTGTGGAACTAAGATGAGTGTTTAGAATTCTTAACTTAAACTTGAAAATTGAAAATGAGATAGAAACTTTAAAACAGAACTTTCATTGATAAAAAAGATTACAATACATTAAATTAAACTGAAAAACACTAAAACTAAGGATATTACACACTAACTAATGCTCATATGAGCTCAATATATAATACGAGCTAAAAATAAACCCTAGGTCTTCCCACATGGCACCTTTTTGAATTCTGAGAGTCCCACAAGCTTCATGTTGACTCCTTGACCAAATCCCAGCCATTAAATTGTACTAAGATCAATCTTGACCCTTGATTGCCATTTTTGGCGCCAAAACTTACACGGGGTAATATGAGTGGAACTGGTGGGGGTTGGTTTGGGAATTTATTGTGGTGGGTTAGTTTGGTGTGGTGCATTAATTGTGGGGGGCTGAGATGAAAAAGGTGAGGAGGGGGGGGGGAAGTTTCCCTGGTTTTACGCTGAGGTGTTGGGAGGTTAGGGGTGAGTCAAAGGGTCGTTTGACCGGGGGGTTTTATATTTAAAAAGGGGAACGGGCTAGGGTTTTGGGCCTGGGTGGACTGGGCTTGGGGATGGGTTGGATAGGTTTTGGTTTTGGTTTTGGGAAATAATAAATAAGGGTCCAGTTTGGTTTGTTTAGTCACAAGGACCATTCTTGCAATTAGACCAAAGATGAGGGATGAAGTTGCACACTTTCCAAAGCTATCCAAAGGACCAATGTTGCCAAGTTTATAATTTCCAAGGACTAAATTTGCATTTTTCCACTTTTCAAAATTCCCAAGGACCTATTTTGCTATTTTTGGATTCTCAAGGACCAAACTTGTAATTTTGGAAAACTTATTACACACGTGTAATTTTTATGATTTTTGACTTTTAAAACCTTGGGTTGACTTTTCCTTTCAAAGTAAATGCATAGGGACTAATTTTGACAAGTTTTGAAACTTGGGGGACTGAAACTGCCAATATTGCAAACTTTATACGTTTTTCCTTTGTTTTTGCACATTTTGCATTTAAAACACATAAAACACAATCCATGGGATAATTTAAGTATTTTGATATCTTTTTGATTGTTTTTGTATGTTTTGGCAGTTTAAATATGTCAAAAATGATGAGTGTTTGAGCACTCATCAATCCACCTGTTTCCAAGAGCCCAACTATGTCTTCTTATTTCTCTTCATTCACAACCTTTTCTTTTCCTTTCTCTTTTGCTTTTCTTTCCTCTTTAGGGCTTATAGGTTTGTGTGTGCTAGCTGAGCCACTTTGAAACTCTGGTTGGAAGAGAGTTGAGGAGAACTCTACAAATGTTGTATTAGAGGGAATCTTCATAGACCTAATAGGTTCTGGCATAGGGAATATTAGTGGTGGGGAAAGAATGCTTTTCTTTGCTTTCTTTGCCATTGGTTCTTCTTGTTGTTCATTTGGAGTCTTTGATGATTGAGTTTTTGAAATTATTGCAATTGTTTTCTCAGTCTCCCCTTCAGTTGATGAGAGTTTAACTGGCTCAGGGGAGATAAAAATGACATATGGTTCCTTTGCTTGAGTGATTTCATTTTGTGGTTCAGGCTCCCCCTCAACTGATGAGATATTGGTTTTGATAAGGGAGCTTTTTGGAGTTTCAAGGAAGGGAGAATCTTTTGGGCCTTTCAGACATGATACGGGTCCTCTGTGCATGATGAGGGTAGATCTTGTGGTTCCTTCTCCCCCTCAGCAGGAACAATGAATGGGGTTGTTGCTGCTTGTAGTTGTTTGGACAACTTTACCACATTATTAACTAATTCTGCATAAGATTGGTAGGAACGACCCAACTCTGTATGTACATTTTAATCATTGAAGGGTAGATCCACCTGTTGAACAAGAAATTTATCCAAGAGAACCACCATCGTGAGCAGAATCGAATTTTTGTCAATCTTCTAATTCAGAGCCTTATTCCACTTGATATCAACCTTGGTGATGATAGACTCATGTACTGCAAACAACTTTTCATCCAGAGCTTTCTCTAATGCAGTTTTCATTCGTAGCTCAAGAAGATAGAATATTTGAGAGTTCTTTGCCTCTGCTTTGTTTAGGTCTTTGATCAGTGGTTGAAGGATCTGAGTGAATTTAGCAGGTTTGAAATCATCTCTGATGATTTGAGCAACTTTTGCATCCAAGGCGACAAGGTGATTGTTTATCATATCTTGAAGTGCAACTTTTAAGACAGATGTGATCAGATCAGGAATGGTGGAACTTAAGCTCTCTTCAAAAGACTGTGTAGCTGGTGGAGCAGGAGCATGTTGATTTTCACAAGCTTGGAGCCCTTTGTGGATTAACATGATGAATCTAAGGTTGTTGAAAGATGAAAATCTAATCAGGATGAGGAAGTATTGTAGTGATAGCTGGTGATGATGGAATGTTGAGTTGTTCTAATTCTTCATTAACTTTTGGAGGAGACTCTGACGTGTAAACTCTTTCATCTTTTTCACTTTTGTCATCATCATCTAACAGAGTATCCACAACATCTAGAGCTTTGTTCATATCATCTTCTTCTGCCTCTGAGTGATACTCATATGTTTCCCCAGGCTCAAGCTTAATTTCAGATTCTGATTCATCAAACATGTTATCTATATCTGAAAAAGTGAGGATTAGTTCCAATAAATAACTCCTCTCCAGCAGTCTGGTTTTGATCAACCTCGTCTTTGGAGCTAAATAGGAAAATCATATATGGTGAAATGTGCAAGTGTTTTGTTGTCTCTTGCATTAGTGAGTTGTGATGTTCTCACCGAGTCAATGATATTCTTTTGTTTATTCCTCTGACAAAGGGTGTGATTGTCTAATGTCATCAGTGGCATATATGAGTGTGAATGGGTTCCCTTCTCTGCGGGGTTGTTCTCTCCCTCTGAGGATATAGAACCTTGTGTCTCCCTAAAGTAAAAGTTGTGATGTGCTAATACCATCTCTAGGATATGATTATTTATGAGTCCCCTTCTCATTAGGTTTGTGTTTTCCCCTCTAAGGATATAGGACCCTGTGATTCCCATAAATAATACTTATGACTGATAGAGTTCATTGCAGGGATGTGAATGTTGGTTCTTATAAGAAAGTTGTATGTTTCTATCTGAGTAAAAGGAGTTTGAAAAAATTGAGGCATGGGTTGTGATGTACCACTTCCTACTTTATTGAAAAATGAGTTGGTTTTATAGTGAAAACATGGTAGGATTACCAATCCAATCTTTATGGTTTCAAAGCAACGTAACCTGTAAGGAACTTCACTATCAGAGAGTCATCACAAGTGATGATTCTCTAAATAGTAGGGCTTTGGCAAGTATGTTGCAAATGAAAGGTAAGAATCAGAAGGTGTGTTGTAGAGGAAGCTAATGTTGATTTGTCTGCTCCTTACAACAGAAAAAGTTTGATTTTATTGTGATATCGTACAATCAGGACAGAGTGAGGTACAAAATAAAACACACCTAGTTGGTCAACCTGATTAACCAACTCCCATAATCCCAAAATGATACAACAATAGTGGTAAAATTACGACCACTAATGCACTAAAAGAAGCAAATAAGTGGTTTATATTGCAACCACTTTAACTAATAATAAACGTTGGTTTATAGGACGTACGAAGTAGTAAACATAACAATAGTAAAGTCGGTTAATCTTAAACAAACCGAATTGATAAAACAAATAATGTCAAAAAATTTATTTGCATTATTCGAACTTTGTACGTTTTGATAATCACAAGATATAAAAACACGATACGTAAAACTACATTTGATAAGTTTTTAACCGAGGAAAATCATTTCGACAACGTATCGACTACAACATCATTTCAGGTATGAACAAACACAATACCGACATTCGTAAAATGATCAAAGATTTTATTTTCCCAAAACTTCGCATTTTTCTGTGACAAAAAATTTTTCAAAAGTATTTTTTTAATTAAAAAGAAATGTTTTATTAAGAAAATAAATTTAAATTTCAAATTCTCTAACAGCTAGTTTTCCCGTCTAAAATCAGATAAGTTTTTCAATAGATAAACTTTAACCACATCAGGACAAATATAGGAGCGTATGTCGGACGGTCCAATAAACATGGCGATGGTCCAATATATATATGGGACCGTCCACCGCTCCTCCTGGTGCCTATAAATACTGCAATGTTTTCTCAAAAATAATAACCCTCTTTGCACAAAAACATTATGTTCTGTGAAAAACTAGAAGGGGGGTTGAATAGTTTACCACTTTTTCACTTAATTATCTTTTAAAACTTTACGTTTGTTTAAATATATAAACTCAAATTACTTGTTTAATATTTTGAAAAGCTTTACGTGTAATTAACGATTCTAACTAAAGACAATATGTAATAAGCAAAGACAAAAAAAGAAACGATCAAACCACAACACGATTGTTTATCGTGGTTTGGCTACAAGGACTCTTCTTCCTTGCCCTACATCCACGCCCCGAGTTTCCAACTCGAGAGTTTCAAGCACTAGTCAACAAGCTCCTTTCACGGGTGGAGAAACCTTTACAATCGTCGCTTACACTTTATCCGGTACAAAGCTAGATACCGGGTCCTAGTTCAAGGTAGTACCAACCTAACGTCACCTATCCACTATTTCCGACACTAAGCTAGATGTCGAGTTCTTTTACAAGGGTACAACCACTCCCAATAGTTCTTTTACAAGTACAACAACTCCCGTCACACTATGTATTTTGAGGCCTAAAATACTAACCGATCACTTCTACACAAGATACAAATGAAGTATAAACTACCAAAGTTCATACATAACAAAGCTAACAAGTCTTGCAACTTTTGAGTTGAAACTTGTAACTCCTTGGAAGAACTTGTGAACTCCTTTGCAACATAAGAGAATCACACAAGTCAAATGATACTGAGTTAGATGAGAGAATATGTGAAATATATGTCCTAAAATGATGGGTGAATTCTTGCAAGTGGCTTGGTATTTATAGCCAAACCAACCAGCAGTCTGGCGGATCTGGCGGAACCCTAGAATGGGTTCTGCCCATGTACCCTGAGGGTTCCGCCAGGACTGACAGGAAAACATGCAAGAACTTTTTCCATATCAAGCAATGTCACATCAAGTTATTTCTAGTCAAAAACACAATTGTGCAAGAAGTCTTATGGAGAGTCAAACACACAATTGTGTAAGAGGTCTTATGGAGAGTCAAACACATAAGCTTTCCATAAACGCATGATGTGATGTAACATATACTATATTAAGAAATAAGTAAATATAATGTTTTATATGAAAATGTAAATGTATGCAATACTTAAACTATAATCATGTTTTACTTAGAAACTAAAGTTTACACTTTGTCATTAACAAAACTTAGCAAAGATCGTAAAATATAAATAACATTTTTAGGCGATATTTGTATTAACAATCTCCCCTTTTTGTTGATGACAAAACATAAACTTTGTTTTTAAGTAAATCACTAATTATAGTGTGAAGTCTTTAAAAAGTTTATATCCAAACTTGTTTTACTTAATTTATGAAAATCATTTTATGTTTTAAAAGTTTAGATATATTTTCTCCCCATTTTTGTCGAAACAAAAAGAAAAGTTGCGGAGCGAAATGATGCAAATGCTCCCCCTTGGACAATACTCCCCCTAAAAGGAGTGCCAAGATAGGAGACATGGATTTTGAACCTACAAAAAAAAGTTAGTTGTCGCAATAGACGAGCATAGAGCAAGTCATGAGGTGAAGAGTTGCGAAGCGGAATAATGCAATTCTCATGCTCCCCCTTGAATATTACTCCCCTAAATGGAGCATAAAGGAAGGGAAACATGGATGATGATTGATTGGTGTGAAACAGTCAGATAATATCAACCAAGTTATGGTCAACAAGTCAGACAACCTAAACCAATACTCCGGTGAGTTTAGTGTTTCCCCGGATCGTGAGATCCCAACGAGATGTGAAATCTGAAATAAAACGACTTAGAGATCAGGTGAATTAAACAGGAAAAGGGTTTAAGTGATTGTACTACTGAAAAATAAGAGTGAATAGCTTTAATAAGCTATATCAATCAATACGTGAAATCAGATACGTATAAGTGAAAAAGGGACTGGAAAACGTAAACGTTTATTAATTAAACGTAAACAAAAACAACTTTAACTATAGTAGGAGTTTATAAGCCTTAGGGGCTTAAATGCAAATTAAATAAGTTTAAAATATTTATTTTATAATTAAAAACTATTTAATTAATTATTTTATTTAATAACTATTTATTAATTATTTAATAATTAACTAATAATTAGGAAAATGAGAAATAAGTCTATAAAATTAAAATTAAAATTGCTAAAAATCTAAAATATTATAAAACTTATTTTAAAATTAAAATTATATTTTTCACACTATTTATCTATTTATTATTAATTAATTATTTATTTAATTATTATTTAACTAATTATATTGATTAACTTATTTATAAATACTAAAAAGACTTAGATAATTATGAAAAATTTTATATATCTAATTAACCATTACAGGAATCCTAAAAAATTATAAAAAGTTTATATTATGTATTTTTAATCAACTTTACTAATTACTATTCTATTTATTAATTATTTATCAATTAAACTAATTATATTATTAAAAATAGAAAATGAACAGTATAAATCCTAGAAAAATTTATAAAATTACTTTACCTTATATAAAAGCTATAAAAATTATAAAAACTATGTGGTACTTTATAAAATATAATTATGCTATTTAATTCTTATTTATTATTTAATTATTATTTTAACTAATATTAATTCTAAATAACACTAGATGACAAAAGAGAATTCTGGAAAAATTTATAAAACTATTTTAATATATAAGAGATTTAATAAAAATATAAAATAGCAGAAGTGCTTATAAATAAGCTAAAAAGAAAATTAAATAGATAATTTCTTTTAAATAGAAGCTATCACTATAATTAAGTTTGGTTTTTTTCTTGTTTTTCTTTTATAAAACTAATAAAATAATTAAAATAAGAAACTTTAATAAAGGGAAATAATTTATGAACTCAGAATAAGCACTAAGAGTGCTTATTACCAAAACAGTTGATCAAGTTTGACCAAAGAAGGAGTTAAGAACAAATGGACTTATGTGGGGTCCACAAGGATGAAACCTGGTACAAATAAGTTGTTTTGACTTAAATAAGCTAGATTTGCTGATACAAGCTCAATGAATAAGCTAAAAAGCTGAAATAAGCAACTGCTTATTGAAGTTCTGGGTCAGAAATGGGACAGACTTCCAAGCTGATTTCAGGTGGGTCCCAGTGGTCAAATGGTCAGACCAAGGGTCAAGGGTTCAAGCCTAGTAGGAGGGGGGTTATGAGAACCAAAATTGAGACTAGTGGGACCACTGTGGTGGTCACAATCAACCACCAAAGTGGTGGTGATGGTGATGAATGTCTGTGTAGCAGGGCATCATCTTGCCCTGCAGATGTGTTCCAGGGGTATACTTGTCCACTAAAAAAAATCTCAAAAATATAACAACAATGGAAATCACAAGTACAGATGGTAGACTAATCACACAATAAATTTCAAACTCTAAATCCAAGCACAAAAATCAGATTAATTCATGCCATTTTGGTGATTTTCTGCACAAGTACTTTTTGACTTTTTTTAAGATGTACTCCTACTTTGACTTATATGAGTTTCTAATCAATCCTACTAGTTATTTATGATGTAATAAGCTACAGAGATATGAAATTAAGTTATATTACCAACTAATGAACTAGTATGATGAAAATGGAACTATAAATTCTAACAGTTAACTAGTAAAGAGAGATTTAAGGCTATGTTGACTATTTAACTAATAAGGACTAAATTTTATAGTTTGATTAACCTAAATAGACCTAATGTAGCATGTAGCAGTCAAGAAAAACCTCATAAACAACCTGTATACCAAAGCTATCAGCAGAACCAAACACTCCCTTATATGACAGATTTTGTGATTTTCAAGGCATAACACTGATTTGACCCTTATCACTGATTTCAAATGTTATAATATGATGAGATATATCAGTTTGAGCACACAATCACACAAAACAACAATCAAATCTCATGATTCTATTTTATACTAATTAGACAGTTAAAATGAATTTCTATACACCTAAAAGTTTTAATGAACAAACTTCAATTATCAAGCATTATTATGACTGAGTAATGCAAAATAAGCATAAAAAGACACAAAGGAACAATTTATACTCACAATAACAGTACAATGCAAATATTGAAGGATTTAACTTACAAATGAGATCCAAGTTAATACTGAGAACTGGAACCAGAGAACACTCTTATAAGCTTACCACTAAGCTACTAACCCAAGGCCATCAATAATTAACCCTGCTCCATTGCTTGATCACCATATACCATGATTTTTTATTTTACCTATTTTTTTTGTATTTTCTTGGTATTTTTGAATTTCAACTCTACACTGGATTTTTTATCTTTCTAAAAGCTTTCATAAGCTTTATAGGGAACTTATATGAGAATTTGAGTCTTTAACATCCACTACAAACAACATAAGATGGACTTGAGATTTTACATGAAATTTGCATAACATGAAATTGAAACTGAAACACTATAATTGATACTTCAAAAAAGTTTATTACACACTGAAAATGCTTGAGAAAGTACTTAAGAACTTAGAACAACACTAGAAAGCTTAAATTGATTAAAACGAAACTAAGACATAAAAATTAAACTAGATAGATATTTACAATGCTTCTCTTCCCTTCTTTATAGATATCTTTGACTTCCAGGCTGTTTCTGAGCAAATCCCACTTGACTTTTGATCTTTTCCATGACTTTTTGGCCTTCAAGATATTTTGGCGGGAAAACGGGGTTTGTCAGTTGAGGTAACTTGGGGCCGTAATTTTGTAATTAAAGGTTTTTGGGAGTTTGTGGAGGTAGAAGGGGGTGGGTAGACAGCTGGGGTGATGAGGTGGTGGTGCAAAACCACCTGGTTTTGGCGTTGCAGTGTTGGGGGAGAAGGGTGAACAGTAAGGGCGGTATTTGTGGGGTTTGACTTTGTTTGACCTGGTTTTAATATAAGGGGTGTGGGCTGGTTTCATTTTGGGCCAAGAAAAGGGTGTGGGCTGGGAAAAGGGGTAGTGGATTTATTTTTGGTTTTGGGTTATAATTTAAAGGGTCCGGTTGGTTTAAGTAGTGAACAAGGACCAATTATGTAATTTTGACAAAATATAGGGGCTGACTTAGCAACTTGTCCAAAGTATTAATAAGGACTATTTTTGTCATTTATGAATAACCCAAGGACCAAAAGTATATTTTTTTCATTTTCAAATACCAGGGACCTTTTCTGCCAATTCCACAAACTCCAGGGACCAAACTTGTAATTTTCTGAATTTTGAAGGGTTGATGTTGTAATTTCTCAAAAGTTATCATAAGGACCAATTTTGTCAATTTAGAATAGTATAAGGTTTATTTTTATTATTTTCTTATTTTTAAAACCTTAGGGACTAATTTTGACACTTTTCAAAGTTTAGGGACCAAAGTTGTAAATATATGATTTTAAACTTTAAAGGACTATTTTTTACAACTTATGAATCCCAAGGACCTTTTATGACATTTGTACAAGTTTTGATTTACCAGGGACTAGTTTTGCCAATTTTTCAAAGTTCAGGGACTGAAACTGTAAATTATGTGAAATGTTTTGTTTTTCATCAGTTTTCAATCCTTTTGCATAAAAACACAATCCAGGGATAATTTTATGTATTTTAAGGCATTCCTGTGTGTTTTTATATGTTTTTGCAGTTTAAATGTAACATAAATGATGAGTATTTACACACTCATCAATCCCCCACACTAAACTATTGCTAGTCCCTAGCAATCTATTTGAGAAAAAATTAATGGATTTTTACTCTTTACCAAAAGCCATCACTTCTGGAGTAGCCAGGTGTAAGAACTGTGGCACACCTAATAACCGTGTGATTTTGAGCAAACCACCAGCTGTCAACGGATTTGATTCGTCTTTACCAAAAGCCGTTTGCTTCTGGACTAGCCAACTCTTGATGGAATAGTCAACATCTTGGTGAGCTGATTAACAATTATGGATTTTCTACGGCCTTTACCACAAGCCATAATCTTGCGGGCTAGCCAACTCATTAGCTTTTGAGGATAATGGGGAGTTGAGGAACCATACAATTTTTGGCAAATTGCAAGCCATCAACGGTTTTGAGATGTCTTTACCAAGAGCCATTTGCTCCTGGACTAGCCAATCCTGTTGTGGGTTAGACATGGAGGATTGATACCATTTATTGTATTTCTAAGTGTGAAAAAACTTTAAATTTTGATCAAATGAGGGTGCTTGATGGAACATGTGTTTGAATTCGTGAGAATCCCCCCCCCCCCCCACTTAGAAATGAATATTGCCCTCAATATTCAAAACACCGGGTGTTAAACCGATATTTAGAACGTAAGAAGGAAATATTAATAACCTTTATTTTAGGCTATTTACATACAAACTCACTTTTTTCTTTTGTTTTGAACTATTTTTTTTTTCTTTTTTCAAGATATATACATATATACAACATGTGGGGCATCTCCCCCACACTAGGGTGGTAGAAAAGAGAAAGAAATCAGAAATATGAGTGAAAACCCATATTGCTACGCTTTTGATTACCGAGTCACTTGCTTGACTCGACCTCGAATTGATTTGTCCATGAGGGAGCTACTGTTTTTGTTAACCGAGTCGCTAGCTTGACTCGACCCCGTATTTAATTGTCCTTAGGGAAAGTTTGGAGATCCGGGACAACCATGTTTGGGATGTCCTCTCCAAAGTAGTGTTTCACACGATGGCCATTTACTTTAAAACATGGACCGTCATTTTGAGATAACTCAACGGTACCATATGGATAAACCTTAGTGATAGTAAATGGACCAGTCCAACGGGTTTTTAATTTACCCGAGAAGATCTTTAATCTAGAGTTAAAGAGAAGTACTCGATCACCAACGTTAAAAACGCGGTTCTTTATTTTTGAGTCATGTATTCTCTTTGTTTTTTCTTTATAGATTAAAGAGTTCTCGTAAGCCTGATCACGTAGTTCATTTAATTCATTCATTTGAACTTTTCTGTGATCACCCGCAGTTTTGAGGTCAAAGTTGGCATGTTTCAATGCCCAGTAGGCTTTGTGCTCAAGTTCCATCGGTAGATGACATGTCTTTCCGTACACAAGCTTGTAAGGTGTACACCCAATGGGTGTTTTATAAGCTGTACGAAAGGCCCATAGTGCGTCATCTAATTTATCCGACCAGGCAGCATGGTTTTCACCAACAGTCCTCTCAAGTATCCTTTTGATGCCACGGTTTGAAACCTCCACTTGCCCACTTGTTTGTGGGTGATACGCAGTAGAAAGACGGTGGGTTACACCATACTTTTGCATGACTTTATCAAATTTGTCATTGCAGAAATGCGTACCACGATCACTTATGATAGCACGTGGGGTTCCAAAACGGGCAAAAAGAGATTTCAGGAATTTTACTACAACTCGGGCATCATTCGTGTGTAAAGCTTTTGCTTCAACCCACTTTGATAAATAATCAACAGCCACAAGTATGTACTTGTTTCCTCTGGATGATGGAAATGGCCCCATAAAGTCAATGCCCCATATATCAAATATTTCACATACTTGAATAGCATTTTGTGGCATCTCATTTCTTTGTGAAATGTTTCCATGACGCTGACAAGCGTCACAGGTTTTAATGAGATCCTGGGCATCTTTATAAATTGTGGGCCAGAAGAATCCGGAATCAAACACCTTTTTGGCGGTGTAATTAGGACTATGATGTCCCCCAGTGGGTCCAGCATGGCAAGCCTTAAGAATTTCAGTGGCTTCCTGTCCATATACACACCGTCGGATGACTTGATCCGCACAGATTTTGAATAAGTAGGGGTCATCCCAGAAGTAATGTTTAACATCCTTAAAGAATTTATTCTTCTGTTGGGTTGACATCCCTTTCACAACAAAGTTACCCGCATGATAGTTTGCGAAGTCGGCAAACCATGGGGTAGTAGAATCTCCGCGAAAAGTAACCGCATTAAGTGTTTCGAGAGGAAATGTTTCATTTATTTCCTTTTTCTCATATACATCTTGGTGAGGGTTCTCTAATCGGGACAAATGATCAGCAGCCAGGTTCTCAGCTCCTTTTTTATCACGAATAATGATATCAAATTCTTGGAGGAGGAGAACCCAGCGGAGCAATCTCGGCTTTGCATCTTGTTTTGCAAATAGATATTTAAGAGCCGAGTGATCCGTATACACTACGCTTTTAGTCAAGATTAAGTATGTCCGAAATTTCTCAAAAGCATACACCACAACTAATAATTCTTTTTCTGTAGTGGTGTAATGTGTTTGAGCTTCGTTCATAGTTTTGCTTGCGTAGTGGATAGGCTGAAAGTGTTTCGTTTCGCGTTGCCCCAAGACTGCACCGATAGCAAAATCACTTGCATCGCACATAAGTTCGAAGGGTAAATCCCAGTCGGGGGCAATAAGAATGGGTGCCTCAGTAAGCTTTTTCTTTAATGTTTCAAAAGCTTCGATGCACTCTGGTGAGAAGATAAAAGGAGTATCCTTTTCAAGGAGATGAGTCATAGGCCGTGAGATTTTAGAAAAATCTTGTATAAATCGACGATAGAAACCGGCATGACCCAAGAAACTCCTAATACCTTTGACGGTAGTAGGGTGAGGCAGTTTTGCAATGACATCAACCTTAGCTCTGTCAACCTCAATCCCATTCTTGGAAATCTTATGGCCGAGGACAATGCCCTCTTTGACCATAAAGTGACTCTTTTCCCAATTTAGACATAGATTGGTGTCTTTACACCTTTTCAACATTTTTTCTAAATTGGTGAGACATGTTTGGAATGAATCCCCAATGACCGAAAAGTCATCCATAAAGACCTCCATGGTTTTACCGATCATGTCGGTAAATATGGCCATCATGCACCTCTGGAACGTACCTGGAGCATTACATAAGCCAAAAGGCATACGTTTATAAGCAAAGGTTCCATAAGGGCATGTAAAGGTAGTCTTTTCTTGATCTGATGGATCAATGGGGATTTGAAAGTATCCTGAGAAACCATCAAGGAACAATAGTACTCGTTTCCAGCTAATCTCTCATGCATCTGGTCCATAAAGGGCAACGGAAAGTGGTCTTTGCGGGTGGCGTCATTTAACTTACGATAGTCAATGCAAACACGCCATCCGGTAACCAGCCGAGTTGGAATCAACTCATTTTCCTCATTAGTGACAACAGTAATGCCACCCTTTTTTGGGACGCAATGAATGGGACTAACCCATGGACTGTCAGAGATAGGGTAAATCAATCCTGCATCAAGAAGTTTAAGAACCTCTTGTTTAATCACATCATGGATTTTTGGATTCATCCTTCTTTGATGTTGCACTGCAGGCTTGAAGTCATCCTCCATCAAGATTTTGTGTGTACAAAAATCTGGGTTAATACCCTTAATATCGGAGAGTTTCCAAGCAATTGCTTGCTTGTTTGACTTCAAGACCTTTATGAGAGCAATATTCTCCTCAACACTTAAACCTTTAGCAATAATGACGGGTAATTTATCATCACCCTCCAAGAATGTGTATTCAAGATGAGGAGGTAAGTCCTTGAGTTCGACCTCAGGAAAATCATCAGTTTCCTCAACATATTTGATTTCTTGATTATGAAGTTGTACGGGAGGGAGTGGAGGAGAATTGTCTTGATTTAGCAATCTCTCAAGGAGAAGAATATCTCCCTCCAGATCAATCTCAGTGTTATCAATTCCCGATGGAACTGAATCACTTTTGAGAAAAGCCTCGACCTCTTCCAAAAGGAAATCACTTCCCTCAAACGGAGTGAGAGAAGGGGAAGAGTCGGAAATGATAGGTTCAGATGATGGAGTGGCATCCCCACTCACAGAATTATGAGAATAACCAAGAAACTCTTGAGAATACTCCTCCGAATGATATCTATTTGATTAACTGCTTCAGAATCATAATTGGAGGAGTACCTATAGGTTTGATCGAGGTTAAATGTGACAGCTTCATTACCCACACGCAGAGTGATTTCTTGCTCAAATACATCGATAAGAGCACGACCCGTTCTAAGGAAACCCCTCCCAACAATGAGAGGGACCCTTTGATCAGCATCGAAATCAACCACTACAAAGTCAGCGGGGAGATGAAATTCTCCTACCTTCACAAACACGTCCTCGGCAATGCCGAGAGGACGAGATATCGATCGGTCTGAAAGCTCTAAAGTCATGCAGGTAGGAGTAAGATCAGGAAGAGAAAGTTTCTTCCAAACTGAGTATGGCATTAGGTTGATACTTGCACCAAGATCGGCCAAGGCATAGCAATCAACCATTCTCGGAAATACACATGGTATTAGAAATTTTCCAGGATCTCCCAGCTTCTCGGGAAGCTTCTTTAAAAGAACTGCTGAGCAATTCTCATTCAAGGGAGTCTTTGCCATTTCAAACAGTTTCTCCTTGTTACTTAACAAGTGTTTGATTGTCGATGCAAATTTGGGCATTAGAATAATAGCATCCGCAAAGCTAATGTCAAAATGTAAATCTTGGAAGATTTGAAAGAATTTATCCATCTGGTGACTAGCTTTTTCACGGAGCTTTTGTTCACTCAAACGTGAGGGGTAAGGAATAGAGGAGGTAGAAGGTTTGGACTGAGGTGTTTCAACTGGAATATCATTTGGTTCAAAAACAACTCTAGGTTTTGGTTTGGGTTTCGGGACAACATGAGGTGGGACGTCTTGGGTACCTCCCTTATGAGTAGGAAGTACTTCGTCCTTATATACCTCGACATTATTTTCCACTACCTTGGGAGAAGAAGAGGAAGGGTTAGTGGGAACAGTGGGTCCATCATATGAAACTCCGCTCCTGGTCGTGATCGCCTTTGCATCGCCCCTCGGGTTTGCGATCGTGTTGCTCGGAAGTTTTCCAGAGCCCGAGGGTTGTTCATTTAAAGATTTCTTGATTTCAGAAATCTGGCTGACCAACAAGCTGTTTGTCTCTTCTTGAGTTTTCATGAACTGCTTTAACAACTCATCGGATGATGGTTGTGGAGCTGGGAGAATGGCTTGTGTTTGGTTAGGGAAATTTTGGACACGGTTATTTTGATTATAACCTTGTTGTGGCTGAAAATTTCCCTGATTTGGGTTACCATTTCCCTGAAAATGATTTCCGGGGTTGAAATTGTTTCTGTTAAAGTTTCCTTGATTGTGGAAACCTTGATTCTGTCCAGGATGGAAATTCCCTTGGTTTTGATAACCTTGGTTCATTCGTGGTTGGTTCTGGTTTCAGTTTTGCAAATTTGGGTTTTGATTAAACCCGGGTGGTCCCATATGTGTGTTAGCACGGTAACTTGGTTCTATTTGAGGACGGTATTGATTACCCCCTGATTTGTAGTACCGGCTAAGGCATTGGCTTCAAAAGGACTACCATCGGTGGCAGTACAATTGTAGTAAGCATGTGGGCCACCACAAGTGACACAAACTTCCACTTTTTTTACTTCAGCATGTGAAGGGTTTTGTGTGAAAGTGACTTTTTTCTTGTTTGAGATAACCAAAGCTTGAATGGCGTCCGTGAGTTTGTCTATCTTAGCATCGGTGCTAGAAGTACTCACGGGCGATGAAGTAGAAGGACCAGCACTCACTTGGGAGTTATATGGCTTTGTGCGTGTAGTGCGGACTTTGGACTTATTTTCAATGATTTCTAAAGCTTCTTTTGTGGTTTTGCTCAAAAAATTACCTCCCGCGGAGGCATTGAGAGAATCTTGGTCAGATTGACTCACACCATTATAAAACGTGTCAATTTGCATTAATTCAGTGAAACCATGATGAGGACATCGACGAAGCAATTCTTTGAAACGATCCCATGCGTCACCAAACGATTCATCAAACCTTTGAGTAAATTTGATGATTTCATTTTTAAGACTTGTCGTTCTGGACGGGGGAAAAAATTCGTTTACAAATTTGGTAACTAAATCTTCCCATGATGTTATGGAACGAGGAGGTTGTTTTTCCAGCCAAATCCGGGCTGCTCCCACAAGAGAAAATGGGAAAAGAAGAAGTTTGACTGCTTCGGAAGGGACGTTCTTGTATTTGATGGTTGAAGTAATTTTATTAAACCATCGAATATGAGCATGGGGATCATCCCTCTCAAAACCATAAAATTGGCTTGAAGTTACTAGATTTAGTAACCCGGTTTTGAGCTCAAAGTATTCAGCCACAATGGCTGGGACAACAATAGCGTCTCCGTAACCCTCAATGGGTGCTTGGAGAAGCTCATTCATCGGACGGTCTTCCGCCATGATAACTTTCTTAGGTGAAACAGCACGCTCCTCAGATACGGCTGTTGGGGCAGAACGTCTACGGCGTCTTCGAGGAATTCTGACAAGCTCACGTAAAGGGCTTGTTGACCTAGAAGAACGAGTGCGCATGCACTAGAGACGACTCTAAGAATCCTTAGAGTGACGGGAAACTAAAAATAAAAATAGAAAAGAAATATAGACAAAAAGATGATATATAACAAAGTGTGATAATTCAAACTCACAGATATTTCAAAAAGTCGTAATACGCAGCACACCTCCCCGGCAGCGGCGCCAAATTTTGATTGGTGTGAAACAGTCAGATAATATCAACCAAGTTATGGTCAACAAGTCAGACAGCCTAAACCAATACTCCGGTGAGTTTAGTGTTTCCCCGGATCGTTAGATCCCAACGAGATGTGAAATTTGAAATAAAACGACTTAGAGATCAGGTGAATTGAACAGGAAAAGGGTTTAAGTGATTGTACTACTGAAAAATAAGAGTGAATAGCTTTAATAAGCTATATCAATCAATACGTGGAATCAGATACGTATAAGTGAAAAAGGGACTGGAAAACGTAAACGTTTATTAATTAAACGTAAACAAAAACAACTTTAACTATAGTAGGAGTTTATAAGCCTTAGGGCTTAAATGCAAATTAAATAAATTTAAAATATTTATTTTATAATTAAAAACTATTTAATTACTTATTTTATTTAATAACTATTTATTAATTATTTAATAATTAACTAATAATTAGGAAAATGAGAAATAAGTCTATAAAATTAAAATTAAAATTTCTAAAAATCTAAAATATTATAAAACTTATTTTAAAATTAAAATTATATTTTTCACACTATTTATCTATTTATTATTAATTAATTATTTATTTAATTATTATTTAACTAATAATATTGATTAACTTATTTATAAATACTAAAAAGACTTAGATAATTATGAAAATTTTTTTATATCTAATTAACCATTACAGGAATCCTAAAAAATTATAAAAAGTTTATATTATGTATTTTTAATCTACTTTACTAATTATTATTCAATTTATTAATTATTTATCAATTAAACTAATTATATTATTAAAAATAGAAAATGAACAGTATAAATCCGAGAAAAATTTATAAAATTACTTTACCTTATATAAAAGCTATAAAAATTATAAAAACTATGTGGTGCTTTATAAAATATAATTATGCTATTTAATTCTTATTTATTATTTAATTATTATTTTAACTAATATTAATTCTAAATAACACTAGATGACAAAAGAAAATTCTGGAAAAATTTATAAAACTATTTTAATATATAAGAGATTTAATAAAAATATAAAATAGCAGAAGTGCTTATAAATAAGCTAAAAAGAAAATTAAATAGATAATTTCTATTAAATAGAAATTATCACTATAATTAAGTTTGGTTTTTTTCTTGTTTTTCTTTTATAAAACTAATAAAATACTTAAAATAAGAAACTTTAATAAACGGAAATAATTTATGAACTCAGAATAAGCACTAAGAGTGCTTATTACCAAAATAGTTGACCAAGTTTGACCAAAGAAGGAGTTAAGAACAAATGGACTTATGTGGGGTCCACAAGGATGAAACCTGGTACAAATAAGTTGTTTTGACTTAAATAAGCTAGATTTGCTGATACAAGCTCAATGAATAAGCTAAAAAGCTGAAATAAGCAACTGCTTATTGAAGTTCTGGGTCAGAAATGGGACAGACTTCCAAGCTGATTTCAGGTGGGTCCCAGTGGTCAAATGGTCAGACCAAGGGTCAAGGGTTCAAGCCTAGTAGGAGGGGGATTGTGAGAACCAAAATTGAGACTAGTGGGACCACTGTGGTGGTCACAATCAACCACCAAAGTGGTGGTGATGGTGATGAATGTCTGTGTAGCAGGGCATCATCTTGCCTTGCAGGTGTGTTCCAGGGGTATACTTGTCCACTAAAAAAAATCTCAAAAATATAACAACAATGGAAATCACAAGTACAGATGGTAGACTAATCACACAACAAATTTCAAACTCTAAATCCAAGCACAAAAATCAGATTAATTCATGCCATTTTGGTGATTTTCTGCACATGTACGTTTTGACTTTTTTTAAGATGTACTCCTACTTTGACTTATATGAGTTTATAATCAATCCTACTAGTTATTTATGATGTAATAAGCTACTAAGATATGAAATTAAGTTATATTACCAACTAATGAACTAGTATGATGAAAATGGAACTATAAATTCTAACAGTTAACTAGTAAAGAGAGATTTAAGGCTATGTTGACTATTTAACTAATAAGGACTAAATTTTATAGTTTGATTAACCTAAATAGACCTAATGTAGCATGTAGCAGTCAAGAAAAACCTCATAAACAACCTGTATACCAAAGCTATCAGCAGAACCAAACACTCCCTTATATGACAGATTTTGTGATTTTCAAGGCATAACACTGATTTGACCCTTATCAATGATTTCAAATGTTATAATATGATGAGATATATCAGTTTGAGCACACAATCACACAAAACAACAATCAAATCTCATGATTCTATTTTATACTAATTAGACAGTTAAAATGAATTTTTATACACCTAAAAGTTTTAATGAACAAACTTCAATTATCAAGCATTATTATGACTGAGTAATGCAAAATAAGTATAAAAAGACACAAAGGAACAATTTATACTCACAATAACAGTACAATGCAAATATTGAAGGATTTAACTTACAAATGAGATCCAAGTTAATACTGAGAACTGGAACCAGAGAACACTCTTATAAGCTTACCACTAAGCTACTAACCCAAGGCCATCAATAATTAACCCTGCTCCATTGCTTGATCACCATATACCATGATTTTTTATTTTACCTATTTTTTTGTATTTTCTTGGTATTTTTGAATTTCAACTCTACACTGGATTTTTTATCTTTCTAAAAGCTTTCATAAGCTTTATAGGGAACTTATATGAGAATTTGAGTCTTTAACATCCACTACAAACAACATAAGATGGACTTGAGATTTTACATGAAATTTGCATAACATGAAATTGAAACTGAAACACTATAATTGATACTTCAAAAAAGTTTATTACACACTGAAAATGCTTGAGAAAGTACTTAAGAACTTAGAACAACACTAGAAAGCTTAAATTGATTAAAACGAAACTAAGACATAAAAATTAAACTAGATAGATATTTACAATGCTTCTCTTCCCTTCTTTATAGATATCTTTGACTTCCAGGCTGTTTCTGAGCAAATCCCACTTGACTTTTGATCTTTTCCATGACTTTTTGGCCTTCAAGATATTTTGGCGGGAAAACGGGGTTTGTCAGTTGAGGTAACTTGGGGCCGTAATTTTGTAATTAAAGGTTTTTGGGAGTTTGTGGAGGTAGAAGGGAGTGGGTAGACAGCTGGGGTGATGAGGTGGTGGTGCAAAACCACTTGGTTTTGGCGTTGCAGTGTTGGGGGAGAAGGGTGAACAGTAAGGGCGGTATTTGTGGGGTTTGACTTTGTTTGACCCGGTTTTAATATAAGGGGCGTGGGCTGGTTTCATTTTGGGCCAAGAAAAGGGTGTGGGCTGGGAAAAGGGGTAGTGGATTTATTTTTGGTTTTGGGTTATAATTTAAAGGGTCCGGTTGGTTTAAGTAGTGAACAAGGACCAATTATGTAATTTTGACAAAATATAGGGGCTGACTTAGCAACTTGTCCAAAGTATTAATGAGGACTATTTTTGTCATTTATGAATAACCCAAGGACCAAAAGTATATTTTTTTCATTTTCAAATACCAGGGACCTTTTCTGCCAATTCCACAAACTCCAGGGACCAAACTTGTAATTTTCTGAATTTTGAAGGGTTGATGTTGTAATTTCTCAAAAGTTATCAGAAGGACCAATTTTGTCAATTTAGAATAGTATAAGGTTTATTTTTATTATTTTCTTATTTTTAAAACCTTAGGGACTAATTTTGACACTTTTCAAAGTTTAGGGACCAAAGTTGTAAATATATGATTTTAAACTTTAAAGGACTATTTTTTACAACTTATGAATCCCAAGGACCTTTTATGACATTTGTACAAGTTTTGATTTACCAGGGACTAGTTTTGCCAATTTTTTAAAGTTCAGGGACTGAAACTGTAAATTATGTGAAATGTTTTGTTTTTCATCAGTTTTCAATCTTTTTGCATAAAAACACAATCCAGGGATAATTTTATGTATTTTAAGGCATTCATGTATGTTTTTATATGTTTTTGCAGTTTAAATGTAACAGAAATGATGAGTATTTACACACTCATCAATGATCCTACAAAAAAAATTACTAGTAGTTTCTAAAACACAAGATATATGTATGCTACCATAGCAAGGAAAAGTTTACTCACAATACCTAAATGGTCAACAAACAATGCATACCTTATAGTAGAATAAAATTCATTTCATGTAAAATTTGACTTTTAGAAATTCAAAGACAAGAAATTAGGAAGATAACATCCTACTTCTAAAAATAAAAATAAAAAGAAAAAGAAACAAAGAACATAAAATCCTACATCTATAAAAGAAAGCAATCATTTTCCTTAATGAGAAACATTTTCCAAAAACAAGGCTAAGGTTGTTTAAGGATGAAAATGTGTGTTGGAGGATGTGGCGGGTTTCATTTTGAATGTTGTGGAAGTGAAACGCTTTTGGTTTGTTGGTTTGTGTTTTTGGTGTTATTATGAATGGGTCCCTATTGTTGGAGACTCTAGAGTTGAGGTGGGTGAGACAAGGACTCTAGACGGTCCAAAATGTGGTTTAGGATAAACCTCATTTCTTCGGTTAGCATGCAAATATCCGTTCGACACCCGTCACTAATGTGAGCGGTTCTTTCGCAATGTCCGCAATCATGGCGAGGAAAGTCTGGTGGAAGAGAGGTTTGATTTGTTCGTGGTGGATCATTTGAACTTGAAGGAGCAAATGTGGTCGTTGGGAGGTGTTTTTGGTTTCTTCACTAGATGAGTGTAACGTTGTTTGTAAAACCATAATATGGTTGATTTGAGAGTCAACCATGCGTTTGAAGGCATGAAGGTGGTTTAAATGAGTGTCTATTTCATCATTAAGGTTTGGAGATTTTTCCCATATGGATGCTTCTATTTTCTTATAAGAAGGAAATAGAGATTTAAAGTGTTGGGAATGCTCTTGTGGTGGTAGTTGTTGTTGTTGTTGTTGTTGTTGTGGTTCTTGTTGTTGCGGGACTTGTTGTGGTGGTTCTTGTTGTGGTTGTTCTTGTTGTTGAACAAAGTGGCGGAAGCTTGGTTCTCCAGAAGGATTACCATGAAGTCTTTGTAAATGGGGTGAAACACAAATGATTGTAGGTGTGTATGACCTTGATCTTGTGGAAAAATTGATGGTCTAGCATAACGGTAAGCTAAATGTTCAACCAATGATGGTTGATGAGGTTCATCATCTAATTGCTCACTTGATTGTTGTTGGGTTTCCATTTGAGCAATGGTGTCAAAGAGTTACAATCATCAAGGGCTTGATGATTTAGGTGATAGGTGTTTTAAAGTTTCCAAATAGGGTAGTGGTGATGTTGGTGGTGTATGGAAAAGTTCCATTGGTGTAAGTTTTGGTGATTGAGGTGATGGAGTTTTTGATGGTTGAGTTTGTTGAGAAGGTGATGTTGAATCACTTGAAGGTCTAGTTGGTGGCGGAATAGTGGCTATGTTGGTGTTGCAATGTGTTGGAGAGGGTGTTGGAGTAGCAAGATTAAGCAAATCTTGTATAGTGATCACATTGGTATTGCAAGGTGTTGAGGATGGTGTTGAGGTAGTAAGGTTAAGGAAATCTTGGATAGGTGAAGAGATGTCAAGTGATGCATCACTTGATGATGATGAGCTTGATTTGATGGTTTTGTTGAAGCAACAAGGTTTAACACTAATCCTAGTGGTTTTTGCAAGGGATTTTGAAGATTCGGATGAGGTGTTGGATTTAGTCATTTCAAAGGTGTGGTTTTGAAGCTTTGAGAGAAGAAATTTTGATGGTGATGGTGTGATTTGAAGTGTTGCAAAATTGTCAAATTTATAGAGTGGAAGAGATGTTGGAAGGGGTGTTTGGATTTGATGTTCTACCATACAAATGTTGAGGTTTCTAACATGTTAAATCATTGGATGTCAATCCAATGGAATTGGGTGGAGTGAAAGACTAACTTATGCACTCAATGCTAAGTGATCATGGGAAGTGATTTGGTTGAAAATGTTCTAAGGGTTTGAACTTTGAAGGATCCTTTTTAAGGGTTCATTGGGTTAGTTATGTTTGAATTTGAATTTTTGGCGGGAAATGACTTCCTAATTGTTCTAGTGAGTGAGAGTGATCCTAATATGTTTATTGGAAGTAAGGAAAGATGTTTCTCACTAAAGATAAAGATTTGACATTTATCAAATTTTGAAATTTAGAAAAATAACAAAAATTTTCTGCAGGTGACTGGCGGAACCCTCGCGAAACACAGGCGGAACCCTGTATTGGGTTCTGTCTGGTCCGTTGGGCCAAAACTGGGTTGCCCAAAAATTTACACGGGCGGAACCCATCTAAGGGTTCCGCCGTATCCGCCAGACCTGAAAAACAAGGCAGTCCATTTTTTTGAGGGTCGAGACGATTTTCAAATTTTTCGAAAACTCTTAAAAATGAAAATTTATTATATGCCTGATTAGGAAATGCAAAAAATGGACATGTAGACATTCATATCATAGGACTTTGACCGGGGGCTAGCGAATTTCACTATACTTAGTGAAAATTTCCGTATGCATGAAAAATTGACAAACACCTCAAATATCGTCAATATGCATAAAGTCTCATACAAAACATAATCCAACGAAAGTAATAAAGCATGGAAGTGAAAAGCAATATAAATCACATAGTTTAACACATACAAAGTTCTAAAACCTTCATAAGCCAAACAGTCCTTAATCACACATCTCACAACCGGTCTATCTTCTTCTTGAGCTTTCCTAGGTACCTTCCAAAGCACTTGAACATTCCTTTGGTTTGCTTGAACTCTTCGGATGCATTGCTAATGACGGGAAGTTCTTGAAGGTAGTCTAAAGGGGGTAGCTTAGAGTTAGGAAGTTTATCGTCATCGCTTATATCGGATGATGAGGATGATGGTGAAGGAGAGCGAGTACGCTTGCCCTTAACTTTGAAGACTCTTTTATCACTTAGAGGGACGAATATGTGAGGAACAAGAGAGTAATCAAGGCACATTCCCTTATCGTTAGGAGGAATGGGTGAGATTGCTCTAAAGAAGCGGGTGAGAAGCATTCCATAAGGAAGAGCGGTTGTTCCTACCAAGGATATGTCGGCCATTCTTTTGGCTAGGTAATAGGCTAAGTTAAAAGGTTGACTGGTGGAAATACTATAGAGCATGTAGCTAAGACATGTGTTGACATGATCTCTATTTCCTATGGAACTTATAACGTTGGCTCTAAGAATTTCTTCCATTTCTTAAATTGTGGTTTAAGCTCATTGAGTTCCATACCAAAAGGGTCCTTATCTACCTCATTTCCCGAACGATTTTTCCTAGTTGTTGAGGTCCTAAAAAAGAGATGCTCACGAATTTCTTCCTTATTAGCAAGAGGAGTGTCGTATGGATGAAAACTCTCAATGGAATCAAGACTAGAAAGGGGCCACTTATCCGTGTAGAGACATGTACCAACATTAGGGACACCAAGAATTGTTGCAAAATCTTTCAAGGGTATGATATTTGGTACTTGATTGGTTGTAAAGGTTAGTGAGATCTCACCATTGTCATCGAATAAAAGGCTTATGGTTGCATAGAATTCTAAGATGATGATGCGTGGGAATTGCACCAGGCTTTACCTCTCGAGGGATCTCGAGAAGCTTACAACCCCCACCAGGCAGTGTACCTGATCATTGTAGAATAGTATAGTGACAAGTACTGGGGGATTGATCGTTCAACTCAGGAATAGTGTCGCTAGGATTAGAAAGCCTAAAAACTAGGTCTAGAGGTGAGGGATGATTCTTTTTGTATTTTTATATTTTTAAAAAAATAAGTAAAATCTCGGGTTTTGAAAGAGTGGCCGGAATTAGTTGCTAATCAACTAACCCAATAACTAAAGATGCAATCAAAATAAAATAACAAAAATGTAAATAAAGCTAATTAAACTAGTGGTGTGAACAATAAATGGGAGAATTGTGTTTACTTAGATTTCATTACTCCCTAGATAACTTTTACAGGTTAATTGTTTGTTACAGTTGCGTGGATGACGGGTTATATTCCTTAATACCAATCGCGGGGTGGCGTACGTACTTCCCCAACTCTATAAGCTCCCACTTCACTCCTTTTTCGAGCCTGCAAGAAGCTCCTAACATGGGATCACTAGAATTCGCTCATGCATTAAATACAACCATAAAAACCTAGTACGCATTGGTTCATGCTTCTTAAGATGTTCAAGCAAGTTACACTATGGAAGTCTGCTAGTTTTCTTAAGCCTAACATCGACATCATTCATCCATCACAACTATAAACAAGCAATCAACCTATAATCAACATCTAGGTTTCATTACAACTAAGCAAACACACAAGAGATCTAGCCTAGCATGTTAAAATCAAGACAAGCGTAAGATATATTCAAACAACACATAGACATATTGAATGAATTGAAAGGATACTTATCTTAATTGAACATGAAAGGTTTCAAGGGGTGAAAACCCTTGAAAATACTATAAAAGTCGTGCTATGGTTTATTCAAGTCGTCCCTAAAATTCTCCTCTCTTTTGAATGAAAATTACAAAGACTATATATAGATTTCCTAAGGTGACGGCGTCAAGAACAAAATTCTGACGCCGTCAACCCGCCGCCCATAATAAAATCGGATTGCCTAGATCCAGATCTGACGCCGTCAAGAGCATTTCTCCTCTGGGCTGTCATGTGTTAAGGGGTCGAGACGGCCTTGGTGACGTCGTCACGCCCTAGTGCAAAAGTGTTCTGGACCGTCATGGACTCCATACTCTTTTCCTCTTGTTTTTCCTCTTGACGCCGTCATTAAGAAACTTGTGACGCCGTTAGGTACTGTTCCCAGCAAGGAAAATTAAGACTTTGCCGTTTTCTTCACTTTTATGCTCCAAAAACGTCCGAAATGTTTCCTTTTCTAGAATTCACTCCAAAAGTACCTAAAATCACAAAAGGAACGATTTAGGGAAATATTTGATCAAATATATTCAATTCTGGGCTTAAATGCCCCTAAAAACGGATATTTTTCGCCTCATCAGATGAACCTAGGACAAATTTGCTCATCGATGTCTAGGAGGCAATCAACGTTGATTGCGGCAGAGTTTTGGCGAATGGATGTTCCTTTTAGGAAGGATGGATCAATGGTTCTTCCTTCATGAACATAGCGTTTTTCTAGACTCTTAAAAGTTTCAACTTGATCTTTAGTAAGCCCTTTGGTCCTATGGTGTTTGGGTAAGTAATTAAGAGTTTCCTTGTGATCGGAGAATGTTGCGGGAGGCATGTTGATTCCTAGAAAACACAAAATTTAAGTTTAAATTAATGACTTTTATAATTTGGATGTTCTAGTATAAGCCTATATGAAAACAATGTGGAGGTGCGGTTATCTTGACTCATTTTGATGCTTGAAACATATTTGTGATGCAAATTATGTTACAAAACAAAAGATAACCCAAACGCTCCTAATTCAATATAGCTTCGTTTGAATGTACCCGAAAATACATATTAGTTATGTATTCCCTTTAGCATTCAAGAGATATTATGCAAGTAATGTTTCAATGACGTTTTTCATTTGTTTTAACAATGTGGTGAAAGGTGGTGTTCTAGTGTCTTTTAAAAGACTATGAACTTGGTATGTTTGGTAAATCATGATAATAACAAAGAGGATACAATTCCTAACTAATGGAAATTATGATTAGTTTAGAACCAAAGTTTTTCATGAATCAACAAGTTTATGCATAAACCCTAAGATTCTAGTTAACGTATGTAGATGAAAGTGATAGACTTTGATTGGAACTGCAATTATGATAAGAATACTTACAAAGTTGATTGGATTGGAAGAGATGTGAGTGAGAGCCCTAATTTTCGTGTGGTAAGGTGTTTGTAAGTTGAAGTTGTGAGTTAAGAGGTTTTTGGTTTTGAATTTAAAATAAAAAGATGCTGCAGATTCGGCAGACCAGGCGGAACCAAAGGGAGGGTTCCGCCCATTTGATCTCAGGGTTCTGCGGGTACAACAGAGGAAACAATAAAAAGGATTTGTCTTGATTTTTGTGGTTTTATCCTAATGTTTAAAACTAAGGTTTTAGGTCTCATGAGTCTTTAACTAAGCCTAGGGAGGATGAATGATTCTTATTCAAGAGGTTTCGTGAAAACTTTGACAATATGGTTATCGAGTAAGACTTTCTTGGTTGAGATGTTCCTCAATGAAAATTTTTACCAAGGTGATGATGATGGATCACAATATGTCAATTAAGAACATAATGGATTGGATTGTCACTGAAGTCGATGCTTCCTTTGTTGAAGGGATAAAATTGTTGATAAGAGGAATTCCGTTTGTTGACGCGGGTTTGCTTGTTCTAGTGGAGCTTGTTGACGTGCTTCTCCATTCGATACTAATTTGAGAACCTTAAGCGTTTTGTAGAATCATTGGGTAAGTAAGTATAAAAGTGCAAGTACCACTTGTGCTTTTCTTATCAACTTATTACCGACATAATTCCATTTGGCATACACTATGGTTTCTATTCCCGTTCTTTTGGGATACCATAATCCTAGTTGTGTAGTACCTTTTGATGTATCCAAACAAGCTCTTCCGAAAGAGTTGTTTTAGGATCTTCTCTAAAATGAGCACATAGATAAGCACTAAACATAATGTTGGATCTATTTGTTGTGAGAACAAGTAAACTTTCAAACTTTTCTCTATGTTTAGTTTTACCTACGGATTCACTAATCTCATTCTTGATAAGTCATAAAAGACCTAATCATTGTGAACTTGTGAATAACTAGGAATGTCTTTGAGTGATTATTCATTGCTTTTGGATCATGCTTAGGTTATTAAAAAGTCTTTCATAGATTTACATCATTTTCTATTTTGAAAGATCTATTTTGTTTTAATGGTTACTTTACTCTAATATCCAAAAACTATTTTTTATCAAATTTGTTTTAATCACAACTATGACCCATGATTCAAGTTTTTATGACCATGTCAATATTGCTTGACTCAATGTTTGACACAAGACGAAAAGATGTTGTTTTTCATTTTTAATAGTTCATCTTCCTTGTTATTAATCTTGACTTACTTGTCTTATCAATGTTGGGTTTTCGACTAAGTCATCATCTACCAAAGATGATATCTTAGAAGGAGGTGGTCTTTCATCGAATGTAAAATTCAACGACTCCTCAACTCTTTAGGTTAATTTACTTAAAATATTATGAGTGTAAATGTCCAAGCGATACAACATCATAAGACTATGGGTCGAATTTGATGTGCAAATCCTAGATGTTTATAAATCATTTTCTCCCAATCATCCTAATGTATTCAAATGATTTATTTTTCTTTGTGTGTCATATATGAAACTTTTAACAAAAGAGTGGTTGAATTTAAGACACGATTGAAAATATAAGGTATAATGTCAAAAGATGTTGTACTATAAACATCTATGAAATGTTGTGGTTTTGCTAGATTTGCAAGCATCACAAAAGTGTTGGTTGTTTAATCACTTAGGAGATTCTTAGTTAGCTCACTTGTAGACAAGTATTAAGTGAGACTCACTCAAGAGTTTCTCGTGTCTTTTCCCGAAAGTTTAAAGAGGTACAACACCTTATATCTCCTACAGAATGTAGTGTCTAAATCCTTTAATCACGGAGGATCTAATCCTTGTTGTAACTTACACCACATAAACACCATAGAGTAAAAACTATTAATATTACCCATGACAAAACTTAATGTTAATCAACAAGAAACAATGAAAGGTAAGTTGAAGACATGTGTACCTTTTAAGCTCCATAGATGAGCCACCAAGAAGATAATCATTAAGCAAATTATCTTGACTCGTAAGAGAGCCAAACTCAAATACTTATGAATCCAAGAAGGTTAGATAAACATGTAAAAGTATTGAACATGATATCTTTATCCTTTTATCATGAGCTCCTAATAGAGATAGAATTACTCCTACAATTTTCTCCTATGTTTCTGATACGTGGGAATCGCACCAGGTTTTACCTCTCGAGGGATCTCGAGAAGTTTACAACCCCCACCAGGCAGTGTACCTGATCGTTGTAGTATAGTATAGTGACAAGTACCGGGGGATTGGTCGTTCAACTCAGGAATAGTGTCGCCAGGATTAGAAAGTCTAAAAACTAGGTCTAGAGATGAGGGATGATTCTTTTTATATTTTTTATATTTTATAAAGCAAGTAAAAATCTCGGTTTTTGGAAGAATGGGCGGAATTAGTTGCTAATCAACTAACCCAATAACTAAGATGCAATCAAAATAAAATAACAAAAATGAAATGAAATCTAATTAAACTAGTGGTGTGAACAATAATAGGTAGAGTTGTGTTTACTTAGGTTTCATTACTCCCTAGATATCTTTTACAGGTTGATAGTTTGTTACAATTGCATGGATGATGGGTCGTATTCCTTAATACTAGTCGTAGGGCCGTATACAATATTCCCTAACTCTATAGGATTCTACTTCACTCCTATGTCGAGCCGTTAGAAGCTCCTAACATGGGATCATTAGAATTCTCCTACGCATTAAATACAACCAGAAATCAGAGTACATCTATGATCATGTTTCTTAAGACGTTCAAGTATGTCACCAATGGAAGTCTGCCAGTTTTCTTAAGCCTAACATCGAATACAATCATCCATAACAACTATAAACAAGCAATCAACCCATAATTAACATCTAGGTTTCACTACATCTAAGCAAATACACAAGAGATCTAGCCAAGCATGTTAAATTCAAGACAAGCGTAAGATATATTCAAACAAAACATAGACATATTGAATAAATTGAAAGAGTACTTATCTCAATTGAACATGAAAGTTTCAAAGGGTAAAACCCTTGAAAAAGATGTAATATTCGGACTAGGGTTTCTCTTCAAAGTTACACCTTCATTTTGTTCCTCTTATGAATGAAAATTGCAAAACTACATACAGATTTTACAGGGTGACGGCGTCAAGAAGGAAATCCTGACGCCGTCAACTCGCCGCCGATAATGAAATCGGATTGCCTAGATCCACTTTTGACGCCGTCATTTGAGAACTCTTGACGCCGTCAGGTACTGTTCCCAGCAAGGAAAATTAAGACTTTGCCGTTTTCTTCACTTTTATGCTCCAAAAACGTCCAAAATGCTTCCTTTTCCAGAATTCACTCCAAAAGTACCTAAAATGACAAAAGGAACGATTTAGGGCAATATTCGATCAAATAAATTCAAATTCAGGCTTAAATGACCCCCTAATAACGATTCATTTTTAGCCTCATCAAATACCCTTACACTTGAGATTTGCTTGTCCTCAAGCAAATGCGCTTTTATTATAATCAAAATACAAGTTAGGGGTCATTTAACACTAATATAAAAGTAATTACAACAAATAATCGTTCTACTAAAGACCAAAGACAAGCACGGAGGTCATATACTAGCACCTCACAAATAGTGTTTAGATACTCACATCTCTCGGGTGTAATAAAGTATATATCACAATATGGAAATGAAAAACATCTCTCACTACCTGTCATAACAAAATAGATTACCATAGGCTTGGGAAAGGATCAAACCTCCACCACATGGAGTAAGCACCTAGGATAAACTATCAAAGAGGTCTTTTAAAGGGTTATAACGTTAGGTGTAGGGATATGGAATACACAGTTTTGTTGGATAAGGACAATCTTTACTGGTGGCGAGTTAATCATCTTGGTTAATTACATGTACAATATGGCGTTGTTAAGCCAAGACTAGACTCGACTTAAGCTAATAAATGAAAAATAACAAAAACATAAAATAAACATAGAATGAAATGGGATGGTACTCCGTATGTTTTTTCTCTTTTCTTTTTCTTTTCTTTTTTTTTTTTTTTCTTTTTCTTAATTTTTCGATTTTTTTTTCATACACTCTTACCCTACCATCCAAAATAATACATCATAGGGAATGTATATTCCCCTTACACTTGAATTGTTACATACTTTACAATAAACTAATCTAATGGCTCGAATTAAGATAATCAAAACACTTGGAGTACTTTTAAGATTAATGCACATATGGGGGTAATATATGATGTTCTTCCCCATTACTCCATAACACAAGTACTTTACCCATGAGTCCCAATCGTCCCAAAACAATATGTACAAGGATATGACTCGACTTAGCAACCATGTAATCAATTAGATAATTAACTAAGGGTTTAAACATGTAACAATAATGCACTAAAGATGAGTGCATACATGGAAGTCTAAGGCGATTTGGGTGTACATTTAAGTGGGTTGTAACAAATTCTTCCTTTAAGTAAGATGCTTAAAGTTAGAAATGAAAAGATAGGCTCGGAGGGGTGTATTAGGGTTTCGTGTACTAAAAATGAGTACAACGCTAAGGTGTGGGAAGAATTAATTGACTTTACTAGCCAAGTAATATGACTTAAACGGTCATGTAATTATGATACGGGTTTAACACAAGGGTGATCCTAATGCCTCTTATCATGTAGTAAATCCTACTACACAAATGTAGTCTCACTAGCGGTCTCGGGATGCATCACTAACGCAAGTTCTAGAATCTAAATGCTATCGGTACACTCATAAGTACTAATAGTAAATGCTTTTCCTATCAAATATAAAGGCGAACCTCACATATTTGGGTGGAAAATTTTTCTGAATAGTACGGTTTTGTGCTAGTCATACAACTCCTATCCATGACACGCTTGCTAAGGCTAAAGTTTCACTCCTAAATGTTGTAAAAAAATTTAAATTTGGCGCTAAAATTACACTAACAAGTATTTCTCATAGTTTTATTACACACCTACCATCAAACAAACAAACTCAAGCGCAAGTGTATCCTATAAGGTATCATCATTTACCCTCCTCTTCACTTAGGATGAACATTGTACCCAATGTTCAATTAAAGAATGTAAAAGTGAAACAGGTAAAAGAATGAAATCAAATACTCCCCTGATTCGTTCGGTGTGGATAGTGTGGTAACAAGGTTAGATCTTCCTCCAAGAAAATGAACAATCAAAGCTTCCCTTCCAGAAAAATAAATCATCTTCTTGTCATATATAACCTGTTAAACCTGAGAAAACAAACAAGACAACCTCGCGTAAAATCGGCGGCAATCTATATATACTAACAAATCCTAGAAAGCAAATTAAGATATAATGCTTGTGGAATGAATGTTTGCAGATTTCCTGGAGTTTATAAAACTAAAGAATTTGTGGAAAACTAGAAGGGGGGTTGAATAGCTTACCGATTAAAATCTTTTTAACTTGTTAAGTTAGCTTTGAAACTTTCCGTTTGATCAAAGATATATGCACAAACACAATATATAACATGCAAGTAAATGAAAGAAACGATCAAACCACAACACGAGTATTTATCGTAGTTCGGCTACAAGGACTCTTTTTCTTTGCCCTACGTCCACGCCCCGAGTATCCAACTCGAGAGTTTCTTTCACTAGTCAACAAGCTCCTTTCACCGGCGGAGAAAACCTTACACGTCGCTTATACTTTTACCGACACAAAGCTAAATGTCGAGTTCTTTTACATGGGCACAACCACTCCCGTTAGTTCTTTTACTTGGGTACAACAACTCCCAACACTCTTTGTATTTTGAGGACTAAAATACTAACCACTCACTACAGAATATACACAAACAAATGAAGTGTAAACAACACGAGTTTACACAATACTAAGCTACCAAGTCTTGCAACGTTGTGTTGGAAACTTGTAACTTTTCACGACCTTGTGAGCTTCTTTGCTACAAAGAGAAACTTCACATTAACAATGTTAAGAGGTTAGAAGAAAAGATGAGTGTGTGTGTAAAATATGATCTCAAGAGGTTAGCCAAAAATCAAGTTATGGCTTGGTATTTATAGCACACCACACTGCATGCTTGGCGGATCAGGCGGAACCCTCAGATGGGTTCCGCCCGTGTACCCCCAGGGTACCGCCGGGTCTGCAGTAGGTTTTTGCAATAACTCTTCAAACCAAACAAGGTCTTGTCTCATAACTCCTAGCAACCAAACAATGTCACATCACTTAAATCAAGTCAAATACAAAGCTTGCAAGCAACAACAAAGTTAGTCAAACACATTTCTTTCCATAAATGCATAATGACAAAACTTGCTATAAATGTGATGTGACAATTTCTAATTTAAGAAATAAACTTGTGTTGTGTTTTATGAAATGTAAAATGTAGCAAAAGTCTAGTTTATGCAAGTATTAAAAACTAAGATTATGTTTTGCTTAGAAACTAAAGTTTACATTTTGTCGTTAACAAAACTTAGCGAAGATCGTAAAATATAAATAACGTTTTTAGGCGATATTTGTATTAACAATCTCCCCCTTTTTGTTGATGACAAAACATAAAGTTTGTTTTTAAGTAACACGCAAAATCTTGGTTTTCAAGACTTAAAAAAATATATATATTAACCTTGTTTTACTTAAGAGACGAAAAAGCATATCAAGTATTTGAAGGTTTAATATATTTCTCCCCCTTTTTGTCGAAACAAAAAGTAGAGTAGCGATGCGGAATAATGGCCATACTCCCCCTTGATCGATACTCCCCCTAAATGGAGTACCAATATGGGAAACATTGATTTTGAGACCTACAACAAAATGGTTAGTTGGTGATATATATAGTCAAGCTTGTAGTTACCACACACATTGCAACCACAACACAAACATGATCAACCAACAATGTAGAAAGAAATTTCATTCCAAGTAAAATTTTGACTATAAAAGTCAAAAGACAAGAAACAAGAACTATTCTTCTACTTGTACACAAAAACTAAAAAATAACCAAGAAAATAAAATAAAATCCTACATTCCTAGAGTGGGGCAAATGGCCTCCAAAGGTTGTCTAGGATTTGTTGGGGTGGGAAAGTGCATCCAAACGTTCTATGACATGTTGGAATGCAAAACGGGTTTCGTTTTGGAATTGGTTAAGCAATGTTTTGATGGTTTCACCCATTTGCTCACAATTTGAGCAAGCATGGGGATGAGCGGGTTGAAATGGGTTGGTTTTGGTTTCTTGGTTTGATGGTTGGTTGGTTTTTGGTTCTTGGGTGGAGGATGGATTTGGTATTGAGTCAAGCAAGGTGGTTTGAAATTCAATTGCTTGATGAAGGTGGTTCTCAACCATGCTTTGGATTTCCTCATATGAGGGAAAGAAAGTCTCATAGGTTTGGGCTTGAGAAGGTGGTGGAGTTGGGTGATCATGGTGTTCAAAATTTGGTTCTCCATAAAGAGGACCATGGATTTCACGGTAGATAGGGTGAAATAAAAACGGTTTGGGTGGTTGTTCCACTTGTTGTGGTGGTTGGGTAAGTTCAAGATCTTCATCAAGGTCAAGAATTGACCTTGGTGATTGATTTGCAAAAGGTGGTGGTTGGGTATGTCTTGGTGGAAGATCATTTAAATCTTGGACAAATGGATGTGGTGATGTGGGAGGAGACCCAAATAGTTCCATTGGCTTAATTTTTGGTAATGGTGATGGTGATGGAGTCTTTGATGGTTGGGTTGGAGCACTTGGTGGAGTTGGGTCAATAGGTGATTTAGTAGGTGGTGGAGTGTGCTCATTTGGTTGTTTGGGTGATGGAGATGGAGATGCAAGGTTCAAAAAATGTTCATTTTTTATGGGTTATGTGAATTCCTCCGATGATGAGGAGCTAAGGTTGATGGGTTGATTGCACCATAGTGGTTTCACACTTATCCGGGCAGTTCTCCGGATGGGTCGTGATGGTTGAGAGGTGTTTGTTGACTTGGTCATGGTTAAAATGGTTTAAAGTTTCAGAAATTTTGATGAAGAAGGTGTGGTTTGATAGTGTTTAGGATGGTTTAATATATAGTGATGAAGATTTGTGGGAAGGAGTGTTTGGATTTGATGTTGGTCCATACAAAAATGGTGGTTCCTAATGATTTGGAAAACTTAATTGTGGGTTGTCATGTCATGGAAGTCAATCCAATGAAAATGGTGAAGTGAGAAGACAAGTTTTGCACTAAATGCATAGTGGTTTTGGTGGATTTTTGGTAGTATAAATCTCAGGGATTTCAAGGATCCCTTAAAAGGGTTCCTTCCTTTATGTTTGAGGGGTCCTTGAGGTTGTTATGGTTAAATTTGAATTTTGGCGGGAATTGGTTTTGGTTAAGTTCATGGAAGAAGGAGTATCCTATTATGCTAAACACATTGCAAGTAATGGGTTTCTACCTAAAAGGATTGGATTTTGGTGTTTCAATGTTGAATTGGCGAAAAAGAAAACAAAAAAATCTGCAGGCTACTGGCGGCACCCTCAGATGACACAGGCGGAACCCAAATTAAAGTACCGGCTGGTCCGTTGGGCAAATTCTGGGTTACCCAGAATTTGTACTGGCGGAACCCAAATTTGGGATCCGCCGGATACGCCAGGGCTGAAAAAGTTCACAGTCCGCGTTTTTGACCCGCGAAACGATTTTCAAAATTTTCGAAAACTCTTAAAATCAAAAAGATACTTCATTTCTGGTTAGGCAATGCAAAAATTAGACACCTAAACACACATATCATAGGAGTTTGACCTTGAGGTCGAGAATTTCACCATACTTAGTGAAAATTCCATAACCATGAAAATTTGACAACTTGCCAAAAGTTGTCTTCCTGCAACATTATTAGTTGAAACATGTTCCAAAGTGTATCAAACATTGTACTAACACACAAATACATCACAAAGATTTTTTAAACTACCAAATAGTTCCAATAGCACCTTGTGCCAAACACTCCTAACACACCCGCACTCATTGACGGTCCATCTTCTTCTTCATCTTCCCGAGGAATCTCCCAATCTTTTTGAACATCCCCTTTGTTTGCTTGAACTCCTCCGACTCATTTGGAATATCCGGAAGTTGGGAAAGGTATTCTAGATGTGGGAGCCTAGAGTTTGGCAAATTGTCACCTTCACTCATTGAGGAAGAAGATGATGAGGTAGGAGGATGTGGACGTTTTCCTTGGGCTTTGTAAACCCTCTTATCACTAAGTGGAACAAATGTGTGTGGAATGAGAGTATAGTCAAGACGGAGACCATTTGAAGTTGGTGGAATGGGTGAGATGAACCTAAAGAGACGGGTCAAGAGCATTCCATATGGCATAGCCGTTGTGCCATGCACGGGAATGTCGGCCATTCTCTTTGCCATGTAGTAGGCAAGGTTGAAGGGTTGCCTAACGGACAAGGAGTAGAGCATGTAGCAAAGGCAAAGGTTGATATGGTCACGGTTCCCTATTGTGCTAATGACATTGGCTCTAAGGACTTCCTCCCATTTCTTGAATTGAGGTTTAAGTTCGTTCATTTCCATTCCATATGGGTCCTTATCGACCTCATTCCCCGAACGGGTTCTCCTAGTGGTGGTGGTCCTAACAAAGAGGTGGTCACGGAGAACGTCTTTTGAGACAAGAGGTGTGTCATAAGGGTGGATACGGTCTTGAAGGTTGTCAAGAGTTGAGAGGGAGTGCAAGTCGGAATAGAGGCAAGTACCATGGTTTGGAACACCTAAGATTTGAGCAAACTCCTCAAGAGTGAAGGAGTATTGGTGACCGCTAACCCTAAAGTGGATAGACATATGACCATAATCATCCGTTGAGAGGACGCATGATGCATAGAACTCTAGAATGAACCTAGGACAAATAGGCTCGTCGATATTCAAAAGACACTCAAAGTTTATTGTGGCAAAATCAGTGTAAAGGTTTGTGCCTTCTAGGAAAGATGGGTCTATGGTTCTACCCTCATGGACATAGTGTTTTTCTAGGGCTTTGAAAACGTTTACTTGATTTGCGGTAAGGCCTTTGGTTTTGTGGTGTTTTGGTAGGTACTTAATGGTGTCCTTGTGGTCGTAGTGGGTTAGAGGAGGCATGATGATTCCTAGAACAACAAAATTTCACATTTTAGTTTACGTAAACCACTATTATAATGTGGAAGTTCTAGTGTGTGCCTATATGAAAACAATGTGGAGGTGCGGTTATATTGACTCATTTTGATGCTTCAAAATCGTTTTATGCAAGTTTTGTTATAAAACAAAAGATAACCCAAACGCTCCTAGTTCAATGTAGCTTCGTTTGAATGTACCCGAAAATACATATTGGTTATGTATTCCCTTTAGCATTCAAGAGACAATATGCAAGTGATGTTTTAAAAATAACGTTTTGATTTTGTATTCTCAATGTGAGACGAAAAAATATTTGTCCTACTTGTGAGAAATTTTTGGAAAGATTTGACATGGGGTGTTTTAGCAAACATGTTTATACTAATTAAAGATGCAATTCCTAACTATGGGAAACATGATTAGTTTTATTAAACACCTAATCTAATGCATGAGTTTTTCAAGTTAGTGCATAACCCCAAGTTTTTGTTTTTTGCAAGAAATATAATTCCTAGACTCAGATCAGGATTGTAATCATGTTAAGAATACTTACAATGATGATTGATTTTCAATGTAAATGAATGTAGGACCACGAATTCGTAGGTGTGGATGAGTGGTGAAGTGAATAGTAGCAGCCTTGAAGTGGTGGTATGAAATAATGGGTGTTTGGTTTAATATAAACAAAGAAAATGATTCTGCAGGTCGACGGACACGGCGGAACCCTGGGTTGGGTTCCGTCCATTATGGCTGAGGGTTCCGCCGAACCTGCTGAGAAAAATGGTTTTGGATTTGTTTTGATTTTTGTCTAATGTCCAGAACTACAATGTAGGTTCCATGAGTCCTAAGCCTAGCCTAAGAAGATTAAAAGGTTCACGTTTAAGAGGTTTTGTGAGAATGTCGGCTATGTTATCTTCGGAAGAAACTTTCTCAATTGAGATATTTCCTTTTTGGACGTTGTCACGAAGGAAATGATGACGGATTTCAATATGTTTGGTACGAGCATGTTGAACCGGGTTTTTGCTAAGATCAATGGCACCTTTGTTGTCACAAAGAATTGTGATGTCGTTGAGTTGAATTCCGTAGTCGACAAGAGCTTGCTTCATCCAAAGAGCTTGTTGACATGCCTTTCCGGCCGAAACGTACTCGGCTTCCGTTGTTGAGATAGCAAGAGCCGTTTGCTTCTTAGAGAACCATGAGGTGAGACAATGTCCAACAAAAGTACAAATACCACTTGTGCTTTTTCTATCGACATAGTCACTGGCATGATCCGAGTCGGCATACACTATGGTGTCTATTCCCGTTCCTTTGGGATACCATAAACCTAAATGTGTAGTGCCCTTAATATACCTAAAAATTCTTTTAACGGCTTCGAGATGGGTAGTTTTAGGATCTTCTTGAAAATGAGCACATAGACAAACACTAAACATAATGTCGGGTCTACTAGCCGTTAGGTAAAGTAAACTACCAATCATACCTCTATATTTAGTGCTATCTACGGATTCACTTTCCTCATCCTTGGTGAGTTTAGTTTCCGTGGACATGGGAGTTTTGATAGGTTTCGAATCTTCTAGTCCAAATTTCTTAAGCATGTCCTTAATATATTTAGATTGGTTAAAGAAGATACCATCTTCTAGTTGTTTGATTTGGAGTCCTAAGAAAAAGTTGAGTTCTCCCATCATACTCATTTCAAACTCGTCATGCATGATTTTTGAGAAATCCACACATAGTTCTTGACAAGTTGATCCGAATATAATGTCATCAACATAGATTTGGACTATGATAATATGTGAATCTTTCTTCTTAGTGAAGAGAGTATTATCAACTAAGCCCATGGTATACTTATGGTCAACTAGGAATGTTTTAAGTCGATCATACCATGCTTTTGGAGCTTGCTTAAGTCCGCAAAGAGCTTTTTTAAGTTTGTAAACATGATTTGGATTTTCAAAATCGATGAAGCCTGGTGGTTGAGCAACATACACTTCTTCATTAATGACTCCGTTTAGAAATGCACTTTTGATGTCCATTTGAAAGAGTTTAAAATTATGTGCACACGCATAAGCAAGTAACATTCTAATTGACTCGAGCCTAGCTACCGGAGCAAAAGTTTCATCATAATCAATGCCTTCTTGTTGATTATATCCTTGTGCTACTAGCCTAGCTTTGTTTCTAGACACAATTCCATTTTCATCCATTTTATTACGAAAGACCCATTTCGTTCCAATTATTGTTTGACTCTTTGGTTGAGGAACTAATGTCCATACATCATTCCTAACAAATTGGTTTAATTCTTCTTGCATTGCAATTACCCAAGATTCATCTTTAATGGCTTCATTAATGTTTTTCGGTTCAATGGTTGACACGAAACAAAAGTAGTTGCTTTCATTTTGAACTTTTGATCTAAGTGTTCTTTCGTTAATGTTGCCTATGACACCGTCTAATGGATGACTTTTAGATTCTTTGACATTGACAAGTTCTTTGTTTAATAGTTCATCTTCCTTGTCATTACCTAAGATTTCTTGACATTCAATTGCTTGGCTTTCAACTAAGTCATCATCTACCAAAGGTGATGTCTTAGAGGGAGGTGGACTTTCATCAAATGTTACGTTTAACGATTCCTCGACTCTTAAGGTTTCTTTGTTCAAAACAATGTAAGCTTTACTATTTTGTGAATATCCAAGAAATACACCTTCATAAGACTTTGGGTCAAATTTGGTGAGATAATCCTTGGTGTTAAGAATGAAGCATTTACTCCCAAACACTCTAAAGTATCCTAATGTAGGCTTTTTACCTCTATAAAGTTCATAAGGAGTTTTATTCAAAAATCGTCTAATCAGGACTCGATTAAGAATGTACGTTGATGTGTCAACGACATTACACCAAAACTTTTGTGGAATAGTTTGTTCATTAAGCATTGTTCTACTCATCTCTTGTAATGTCCGGTTTTTACGTTCTACTACACCATTAGATTGAGAGTACGTGGAGCCGAAAAGTTAAGAGTAATTCCATTTTTATCACAAAAGTTTCCAAATTGAAATTCATTATCAAATTCACGACCGTGATCCGTTCTAATAGACACTATATTAGACCCTACTTGATTTTGAATTTTCTTACTTAGAATCTCAAATTTATCAAAAGCTTCATTTTTATTTTTCAAAAACTTTGTCCAAGTATAACATGAGTAATCATCTACTATGACCAAAGTATAGAAGTTACCTCAATAACTTTGTATAGTGGATGCACCAAATAAATCCATATGCAAAAGTTCTAGACACCTAGATGTAGACACCATGTTTTTAGCCTTATGGCTACTATGGACTTGTTTACCGACTTTGTAAGCATCACAAAAGTGTTGGTCATATTTCAACTTGGGTAGGTTTCGAACTAAGTCTTTGGAGGAGAGGTTTTGGATTAGTCTCATGTTAGCGTGTCCTAAACGTCTATGCCATAAAGTTGAAGATTCATCTAATGAGGTAAGACAAAGTTTGTCTCTAGATGTTGAATCCAACTTCATGACGTATACGTTGTTCTTAAGGACACCTTTGGCTACGGTTATACCATCTTTAAGAATTTTACTACCGTTTTCACTAAAAAGGACATTATACTTATTACGACAAAGTTGACTAATACTAAGAAGATTAAATCCTAAGTTATCAACATGAGCAACATCATCTATAGAAAGGGAGTCATGAGAGATTGTACCTTTTCCGATGATTTTGCTCTTAGCATTACTACCAAACGTAACATTACCTCCATCACATTTTTGATATGTTGAGAAGAGGCTTTTATTACCCGTCATGTGCCTTGAACAACCGCTATCTTTAATCCATTCATCCGGTTCCAAACAAACTTTAAGGCACACCTATTTTATGAAAAACACTCAAACATTTGGTCCCCAATTTCTCATGGGTCCATTTTGGTTAAGCATGCCATTAATTTGTTCCAAGTATGAAAATAGAGCATAAGGGTTCCATGGCATGTGGTTTTGAGTTTGGTAATGTCTAGGAGTGTTTTGGTTCCAAACATGTGGGTAGTTTGGTCAAGCGTTGAAGTTGCTCTTTGGAAAGGGACGTTTGGGAATAGGAGTCTTAGGTCTTGGTTGAGTAGTTTTAGCTCTAAATACATTTTTACTAAATCCTACTTCAGTTTTAAACACAAGTTTTGTTCCATTTTTGTATGTAACTTTAACAAATTTTGAACGATCCGAAGTGGATGGAGTTACTGCTGCAGCAGACCTGGCGGAACCTTCGGGACCAACGGGCGGAACCCTATTTTGGGTTCCGTCTGATCCGCAGGTTGCTGTAACAGTTTTGTTTGTTTCATGTGCATTCTTTTCTTGTTTCGTTTGACCCTTAACGGTTTCTACTTTCCTGAACCCTAGACCTGTTTTATCAAAGGGTGACTTTTGAAGTTTCATAATTTCATCCGCACACGAAATGCTCTTATCGAACTTTTTGAACTTTGTGGTTTGTTTGATTAGATCATTTTGAGTAATTTTAAGTTTCTCAACTTCAAGTTTAAGTTCTTCACATGATTTGCATGATGTGTCAATACCTTTACCCTTTTCTAATCTCTTAGCTTTTTCTTTTAACTCATAAACTTCATTTTCTAAAAACTCCTTTTTAGTTTTCAAAAATTTATTTTTGTTTATGATTTTTAAGCTTAACTCACAAAGTTTGTTATATTCATTTTGTAAAGTATCATCATCAATAGAGGAGTAAGATGAGTCGGAGAGTACCTCATTTGAGTTGTGAGCCATGAGAGCAATATCATCATTCTTTGGCTCATCATCATCTCCTTCATAGTCACTCCAAGCACCACCCACAAAAGCTTGTTGAGGTTTGCTCTTGGGTGGTTTTGGACATTCTCCTACAAGATGACTTGTGTCTCCACACCTATAACATTTTCTTTCAACTTTTCCTTTTCGATCATCACGATCTTTCCGGAAGGTTTTCTTGTCATCTTTAGGTTGCCTTACAAACTTCCCTCGCCTACGAAAGAACTTCTTGAAGTCTCTCACGGCCATAGCATATTCCTCATCATCACTATCCGAAGTAGATTCTTCATCATTACTTGATTGGACTCTAGCTTTCAAGGCAATGGACTTAACTTTTTCTTTCTTGCCTCTAACTAGTTTCGAATGTTTTTCCATTACCATTTCGTGAACTTTGAGGTTTCCAATTAGCTCATCAAGTGACATGCTTGAAAGATCTTTGGATTCTTCAATTGCCGTCACTTTTGCTCTCCACTTCGGATGGAGTGCTCTAAGAAATTTCCTGACAAAGTTCTTACTACAAAAAGACTCGTCAAGTGCTTTAAGTGAAGTAATAATGGTATTAAATCTAGCAAAAGCATTATCAATAATCTCATCTTCAGAAATAACAAATTGTTCATATTGTTGAACAAGAAGATCAATTTTGTTATCTTTAACTTGTGAGTTTCCTTGATGAGTGACAATTAAAGATTGCCAAATATCTTTGGCGGTTTTACACAAAAAGACTCTTTCATATTCTTTCTTAGGCAAAGCATTATAAAGCATCATTTTAGCTTCATTATTTTTACCTATTAATTTCTTTTGATCATCATCTTTGATGTTAGTAACTACGTTATCACCATCAATAATTATATACCACAAATCTATATCTTTAGATTTCACGTAAGTTTCAAAACGGTTTTTCCAATATATAAAACCATTTGCTTCAAAGAGTGGTGGTCTTTGCATAGATTGCCCTTCTTTGTAATTTTCAAAATCCATGGATCGTTTCAAGTTTTAAAAAACAATATATTTTAAAAGCTTGAGTAACGTAGCTCTTGATGCCAATTGTGGAAAACTAGAAGGGGGGTTGAATAGTTTACCGATTAAAATCTTTTTAACTTGTTAATTTAGCTTTGAAACTTTCCGTTTGATCAAAGATATATGCACAAACACAATATATAACATGCAAGTAAATGAAAGAAACGATCAAACCACAACACGAGTATTTATCGTGGTTCAGCTACAAGGACTCTTTTTCCTTGCCCTACGTCCACGCCCCGAGTATCCAACTCGAGAGTTTCTTTCACTAGTCAACAAGCTCCTTTCACCGGCGGAGAAAACCTTACACGTCGCTTATACTTTTACCGACACAAAGCTAAATGTCGAGTTCTTTTACAAGGGCACAACCACTCCCGTTAGTTCTTTTACTAGGGTACAACAACTCCCAACACTCTTTGTATTTTGAGGACTAAAATACTAACCACTCACTACAGAATATACACAAACAAATGAAGTGTAAACAACACGAGTTTACACAATACTAAGCTACCAAGTCTTGCAACGTTGTGTTGGAAACTTGTAACTTTTCACGACCTTGTGAGCTTCTTTGCTACAAAGAGAAACTTCACATTAACAATGTTAAGAGGTTAGAAGAAAAGATGAGTGTGTGTGTAAAATATGATCTCAAGAGGTTAGCCAAAAATCAAGTTATGGCTTGGTATTTATAGCACACCACACTGCATGCTTGGCGGATCAGGCGGAACCCTCAGATGGGTTCCGCCCGTGTACCCCCAGGGTACCGCCGGGTCTGCAGTAGGTTTTTGCAATAACTCTTCAAACCAAACAAGGTCTTGTCTCATAACTCCTAGCAACCAAACAATGTCACATCACTCAAATCAAGTCAAATACAAAGCTTGCAAGCAACAACAAAGTTAGTCAAACACATTTCTTTCCATAAATGCATAATGACAAAACTTGCCATAAATGTGATGTGACAATTTCAAATTTAAGAAATAAACTTGTGTTGTGTTTTATGAAATGTAAAATGTAGCAAAAGTCTAGTTTATGCAAGTCTTAAAAACTAAGATTATGTTTTGCTTATAAACTAAAGTTTACATTTTGTCGTTAACAAAACTTAGCGAAGATAGTAAAATATAAATAACGTTTTTAGGCGATATTTGTATTAACAGAATTAACCAAAAACTTCAAGACTCAGTTAGAAAAACAAAACTAGCAAAATTTCCAGAATTTTACACATGACGCCGTCAGGAGTTATTTCCTGACGCCGTCAGAAGTGACCTGCAGAAATATTTACGTTAAGTTTCCGGAAAATTTCTGGAAAAACTTATGTCCGACTTCCTGGAAAATCATGCAAAACATCATTATGACTCTATACAAGCATTTGACTCTAACAAATACTAATACACATGTTCATTAAATATTGTGGAGAATCATGATGAATTTCGTTTCTTAAAAACAAATTTGGGGTTTCCCCTTACACTTATCTTTTGCGAAATACCTTTGTATGAAGTTAGGACAAAGTTAAACGACAAAATAAAGTATTTCCACAATTTTAGTTTGAAACATGATCTACCAACAATAAAATAAAGCATGTATATGGAAGCAAATAACAATCAAACAAAATAAAATCACACAAAACATGGGTTGCCTCCCAAGAAGCGCTTTTCTTTATTTTACGAGTCTTGTAGCTAGACTCAAGGTCATGGGATATTACGTTATATGGGTGAGCTCCTCATTGAGGACATCTTTGGGATTAAACTTGGGTTTCAACTTCCTATCGGTTTTCTTGGTACGGTATGACCTTTCAAACTTTTCTCCATCCGGATCATATAAAATCATATTCATATGCCATGATCCGTCACCTTACTTAGGTGGCTTGTCCATCTTACACTTACACTTATCCCCTATCTCTTCCACTTGTTCATCTCTATGTTAATAGGCATTACGCATAAGAATTCAATCATTTTCCTAAAGACTAGGGGATCCTCAAAAGGGTCTAGCTCCTCATCTCTAGCTATGAGTTGTTCCACCGAATGTGTTTTATCGATGAAATCTTTTTCTAGATAGAATGGGCGTTGAGGTCCTATAAAGTTTCTTTCTATCCAAGGTCCATATCTAGATGGTCTCCTATTCATCTCTACCCAATGCGGTGTCGGTTCGTCTTCACAATCGTAGCTATGCTTCCTAACATCATAAACCGACCAAGTATCTCCCTCTCCTATCGGTATCTTAGACTCCTTAAAATCTATCATGGCACTAGCGGTTGCTAAAAATCCTCTTCCTACTAACAAGGGGCATGTAGTATCACTAACCATATCTAGGACGTGAAAATCCGCTAAAATAGTTAACTTCCTACGTGAACAACTACATCCTTGATCATCCCAACCGGGTGGGCAATACTCCCATCCGCTAGACCAATTAGTACCTCCGTCTCCTCTAACTTTCCTAGCTTAAGAGTGGTGAAAAGGGATAAGGGAATCAAGTTGAGGCTTGATCCTAAACCGGCTAGTATGTCGAAAGCTTCGGATTTTCCTATCTTACAAGGCAAAACAAATATACCCGGATCATCAAGATTCTTAGGTAACTTGTTTTGAACGAAGGCGGTCCCATTTTTACCCAATTTAAACTTCTCATATTTTTCTAGTAGGGCACTATAGTAGGGAGCACGGGCTAGGACATCAATGACGGGGCGTTCAAGGTGGAGCTCCTTGAATTCATCATCAAGGTCTTGTGTAGGAGGTGTTTCAACTATGTTATTGATCGGTTTGACATCGGATGTTTTATTCAATTGGTCCTTTTGAGGAATTTAGGTTTGCTTGAAACACGTGCTCATTGATTTGACCGAGTAGCATTGTGGACAAGAAGTAGGTGATGAAACCGATGATATGGAATTAACGTTTAGTTTCGTGTTCTTGATCGTCTCGCTTGGGAGTGCTCCCATTTCTCGGTCATTGAGAACTTTCAATAATGTGTCAATTTTAGTGGTCATCTCGCTTTGCTTTTGTTTGAAATCGGCTTCAAACTTAGATATGCGAGCTTCTTGAGATGCCATAAACTTGGACATCAACCCTTCAAGATTATTGGTACTACCATAGTTATTAGAAGGATTGTTGTTGAAAGTATGGTTGGAGGGTGGACCGTTTGGTTGGTAACGATTAGGTGGATTGGAAGAATTGTTTTGGTTTTGTTTCCACCTAAGGTTCGGGTGATTTTTCCAAGAAGGGTTGTAGGACTCACCGTAAAGGTTTGGCTCGGGTTTGAAAGTGTACCACTTGTCTCCCGCTTCGTAGGTACGCGAGGATGCGTAGTCCGCAAAAGCTTATCCGAGGAGTTCCACGCAATCGCGAGTGTCATGGGGACCACTACATAATTCGCATGAAGAAGTGATTTTGTTCACTTGGCTTGAAGGCTTAGGAGCTTCATAGGATTTCATGAGAAACTTGACTTGGTCCTCAAGTTCCATGATCCTACGGCCGGGAGTGCTAGAATTGTTCGAAGGCAAAGATATTTCCTTGACCGTTTTGTTCAAATCACGGGGATCATTCCAACTTTCGTTGTCATAGAGAGCAGGATCTTCTATGAGTTCCCATGATTCTTCCGCACTTAGATCACGTAGCTTGCCACCGGCCAATTGGTCAATGGTTCGCCTTGTGGAGAGATCGATATGGTCATAGAAGATTTGGACTTGGAGCCAAAGATCTATGCCATGATGAGGGACTTTTTGGAGTAAGTCCTTGAAACGAGTCCATGCTTCATATAGAGTTTCACCTTGACGTTGTTGGAACATCAAGATATCATTTCTAAGCTTGGTAGTTCTCCCCGGTGGGAAAAATTGAGCAAGGAAACGAGTGGTGAGATCATCACATGAGGTGATGGATCCCGCGGGTAAACGTTCAAGCCATTGACTAGCTTGATCACGTAGAGAGAATTGGAATAGGCGTAATCGGGTCGACTCTCTAGTTGTAACATCAAGGTCTATAGAATCTACGATTTTAAGGAAATCCTTGAGATGTTGATTAGGATCTTCGGAACAAAGTCCATGGAATGCACATCCGCTTTGCACCAACCGGATGGTGTCGGATCGCAAGGGGGACATATTGGCTCCTTGAGTGAGCTCAATAGTGTTTCGATAGCCTTGGTGGCTAGGACGGGAATACTCTCCTAGGGTTCGGGGCCTAAGAGGTTGGTTTGCTAGTGGTTGGTTTTGTGGGTGGTTTTGTTGTGGTGGGTTGATGGGTTCAAAGATGTTACCACCTTCCATGATGTCGGATGGTAAAATTTACGAACAAAGACACGAAGAAATGAGATAGACTAAAGAAAACCTAAAAATAAAAATAAAATCTTACTAGAAAGGAATCTAGCAAGTAGACCTAATAAAAAGAAATCCTAACCTAGACAATAACTATTCCCTGGGCTGCGGCGCCAAAAACTTGATACGTGGGAATCACACCAGGTTTTACCTCTCGAGGGATCTCGAGAAGCTTACAACCCCCACCAGGCAGTGTACCTAATCGTTGTAGTATAGTATAGTGACAAGTACCGGGGGATTGATCATTCAACTCAGGAATAGTGTCGCTAGGATTAGAAAGTCTAAAAACTAGGTCTAAAGGTGAGAGATGATTCTTTTTGTATTTTTTATATTTTATAAAGCAAGTAAAAATCTCAGTTTTTGGAGGAATGGGTGGAATTAGTTGCTAATCAACTAACCCAATAACTAAGATGCAATCAAAATAAAATAACAAAAATGAAATGAAATCTAATTAAACTAGTGGTGTGAACAATAATAGGGAGAGTTGTGTTTAATTAGGTTTCATTACTCCGTAGAAATCTTTTACAGGTTGATAGTTTGTTACAATTACATGGATGACGGGTCGTATTCCTTAATACTAGTCGTAGGGCCGTGTACAATATTCCTTAACTCTATAGGATCCTACTTCACTCCTATGTCGAGCCGTTAGAAGCTCCTAACATGGGATCATTAGAATTCTCCTACGCATTAAATACAACCAAAAATCATAGTACACCTCTGATCATGTTTCTTAAGACGTTCAAGCATGTCACCAATGGAAGTCTGCCAGTTTTCTTAAGCCTAACATCGAATACAATCATCCGTAACAATTATAAACAAACAATCAACACATAATTAACATATAGATTTCACTACATCTAAGCAAACACACAAGAGATCTAGCCAAGCATGTTAAATTCAAGACAAGCGTAAGATATATTCAAACAAGACATAGACATATTGAATGAATTGAAAGAGCACTTATCTCAATTGATCATGAAAGGTTTCAAAGGGTAAAAACCCATGAAAAGGCTGTAATATTCGGACTAGGGTTTCTCTTCAAAGTTACACCCTAATTTTGTTCCTCTTATGAATGAAAATTGCAAAACTATATATAGATTTTACAGGGTGACGGCGTCAAGAAGGAAATTCTGACACCGTTAACTCGCCGCCCATAATGAAATCGGATTGCCTAGATCCACTTTTGACGCCGTCATTTGAGAACTCTTGACGCCGTCAGGTACTGTTCCCAGCAAGGAAAATTAAGACTTTGCCGTTTTCTTCACTTTTATGCTCCAAAAACGTCCAAAATGCTTCCTTTTCCAAAATTCACTCCAAAAGTACCTAAAATGACAAAAGGAACGATTTAGGGCAATATTTGATCAAATAAATTCGAACTTGAACTTTCTCCAAATTTAGCAAGCATTTTTCCTTTTTCATTTTGTCTTTGAATTTCATATTTGTAATCTTGACATATTTTGCATTCTAGATCAATTTCAACATTGCTTTCAAGTCTAGACATTTTATCTTCTAACATTATCTCTTTTTCAAGATTTTTCACAAAAGATTTTGAATGTTCATTGTTTACAAAACATTACCACATCAGGAAAAATATAGGAGCGTATGTCGGACGGTCCAGTAAACATGGCAATGGTCCCATATATATATGGAACCGTCCCCCGCTCCTCCTGGTGCCTATAAATACAGTAATGTTTTCTCAAAAAAACTAACCCTCTTTGCACAAAAACATTATGTTCTGTGAAAAACTAGAAGGGGGTTTGGATAGTTTACCGCTTTTTCACTTAATTATCTTTTAAAACTTTACGTTTGTTTAAAGATATAAACTCAAATTACTTGTTTAATCTTTAAAAAGTTTTACGTGTAATTAACGATTCTAACTAAAGACAATATGTAATAAGCAAAGACAAAGAAAGAAACGATCAAACCACAACACGATTGTTTATCGTGGTTCGGCTACAAGGACTCTTTTTCCTTGCCCTACATCCACGCCCTGAGTTTCCAACTTGAGAGTTTCAAGCACTAGTCAACAAGCTCCTTTCACGGGTGGAGAAACCTTTACAATCGTCGCTTACACTTTATCCGGTACAAAGCTAGATACCGGGTCCTAGTTCAAGGTAGTACCAACCTAACGTCGCCTATCCACTATTTCCGACACTAAGCTAGATGTTGAGTTCTTTTACAAGGGTACAACCACTCCCAATAGTTCTTTTACAAGGGTACAACAACTCCCGTCACAGTAATGTTTTAAAAATCGCGCCTCAGGCGCGCCTACTCCCTAAATCCCATGAGGCTCCAGCCTTTGGGATTTTTTTAGATCGAGGCTCACGACATGCATGAATCCGGTAAAAATCGCAGTGCCTTGGGGATTTTTGCGCTTTAGCACCTTGGGGATTTGTGCGCCTAGAAGATGTAACGGGGTTTCGGCCTTTTTTTCTTAATAGTAAGATACATTTTGGGCTTACATGTTATATACATTTGACCCTTTAAGTTATAAAGTATCTAATAACCCTAATATTTTAGAAAATAACTAAAACACACAATCAACAAAGAACTATGCTTTTTTGTAATCTAATGTTTAAGAATAGTAGCTTATTAACATATACAAATGTTGTTTCTTTAGTGTTAAGTGTTACCAAACAACTATAGATTTTTTGTTGTTGATAATTTGATACATGGTAATTTGTTAAATTTTATAAGTCATAAACTCATATATTGTAATGTATATTCAGGAATTTAGGGTAGTTCATGGATTCTGATATATTACCTACTTAATATTTTGGATTAAACGCAACCTTTGTTAGATGTAATAACTATTAAGTGGCATTATGCATTAAATATTGATATTTTTGTGTTATTTAAGCTGCATAAGTTGTCACATATGTTATAAAAAACCTAAATGTATAGTGCGCCTCATATTTATGAATCCCGCGCCTTGGTTTGTGCCTCAACTCGAGGCTCTTTGACCCCCTTTGCGCCTTAGTGCGCCTTGAGCCTTTCAAAACATTACGTCACACTATGTATTTTAAGGCCTAAAATACTAACCGATCACTTCTACACAAGATACAAATGAAGTATAAACTACCAAAGTTTATACATAACAAAGCTAACAAGTCTTGCAACTTTTGAGTTGAAACTTGTAACTCCTTGGATGAACTTGTGAACTCCTTTGCTACATAATAGAATCACACAAGTCAAATGATATTGAGTTAGATGAGAGAATATGTGAAATATATGTCCTAAAGTGATGGGTGAATTCTTGCAAGTGGCTTTGGATTTATAGCCAAACCAACCAGCAGTCTGGCGGATCCGGCGGAACCCTAGAATGGGTTCCGCCCATGTACCCTGAGGGTTTCGCCAGGACTGACAGGAAAACATGCAAGAACTCTTTCCATATCAAGCAATGTCACATCAAGTTATTTCTAGTCAAACACACAATTGTGCAAGAAGTCTTATGGAGAGTCAAACACACAATTGTGTAAGAGGTCTTATGGAGAGTCAAACACATAAGCTTTCCATAAATGCATGATGTGATGTAACATATACTATATTAAGAAATAAGTAAATGTAATGTTTTATATGAAAATATAAATGTATGCAAGACTTAAACTATAATCATGTTTTACTTAGAAACTAAAGTTTACACTTTGTCGTTAACAAAACTTAGCAAAGATTGTAAAATATAAATAACGTTTTTACGCGATATTTGTATTAACATGTTCTTTCTTCCTTCTTTCTTTGATCACTATAATGTGTCGATATCTGTTTATAAGTGATCCCGTTACCCTTTACATCAAAGTGTAAGAGAAACACTCGTATTCATCAATGAAGTGTTAGAGTCATCACAAACACGTAGTGAGTCGTGATTAGGTGTGTTAGGACAAATACGGAAAAAGTGTAAGTCCGTGAAGTGGTGTATATAGATTAGGATTTTTGTAAGTCGGTATGTCGGTGTATGTGAAGGCTTGGACTTGGTGTGCATCCGTGAAGTGAAGACTAGGACCTAGTGAAGGTTCGTGAAGACTTGGATCAGGTGAAGATTCAAGTGGACGGGGTGATCGTCCGTGTGAATATTTGGACGGGGTAATCGTCCGTGTGAAGACTTGGATTATGTGTAAATCCAAGTAGACAAGAGTTCTTGTTCATGTAGCCACATGGGCTTTACGTAGATTGGTCCTAGCTAGGATTAGGACCCGAAATTCCACTTAGGACCGTTAAACTTGGCGTAAGCTTTGTGTACTGTTTGCTCAACCAGAAGGGAGTGTGTTGACATAGTGATTTTGAACTCTCGAGTGTGGTACTCGGTGAGTGGAGTAGGCGAAGAGTGAGGTTCGTGCCAAACCACTATAAATCTTGGCGTCTCCGTGTGGTTGTGTTCTTTCCTTATCTCTTGTCTATACTTTATTTACTTTACATATTACTATTGTGTTTATAGATCTCACATAACTATTGAATCTAACGGTTTTTCAAAAATAACTTAAAACAACTGAAAACGATTTAAAACGTGAATACTAATCCAACTCTAATGGAACTCGAAACGTGTAGAAACTCGGATGTAATAATAATAGTGAATGTAGTGAAAAAAACACAAGACTCAAAATGCCTACTTTCACATTCCCATTGCTTTGTGCAATTTTCTCGACCAATATATCTCTAGAAAAGAATCAAAGGAAAAACTCACACGAACACAAGAAATACACGAAATACACGTAGCAACTAGAAACCAACCAAGGACTTAATCTACACAGTAGGCTAAGGTGTAAGGATGTAACAAAACATAAACATACAGTGGGGTTAACAAACGAAAAGATGGGCTCAACAGGCTATTCTAGGGGTATCTTACTCTAAAAATAAGAATAACAAAGGGTTTTATTCGGGTGGTTAACTAACTAGTGTAGTTAGTTAATAACATAAACAAATGTAAGCGACGTGGGTCAATGGGGTGAATCCTTATAATTTGCTTCACAAATTAATTACCATTACACCAAATTTCCTTAATGCAATGCTCATCGGTATGGTCTCGAATAGATATACTAAGCCAGGTTCTAAAGTCTACTACAAGCCACCTACACATTCATTTTTTTGTAAAATTTTGGTCAAATGGTGGAAATGGAAATGCTTAAATCCTCACAATTGAAAATAACGGTAATGTATGCAGGTTATGCGACTAGTGATCTATGAAAAACATGTAAAAAATTTAAATTGAAGTATAATTAAGGCATTTTTCGCAAACAAAGGACAAGTAAAATTTTAATTCTATCTACTTCCCACTACTTGAGTTATGCAATGTCCCCATTTTACGAATAACTATTAAATTCTAACAACGATAGAATTAGAAGCGTAATACTCCCCTGATTTTGCTCGGTATGATCCTCCATGGTAAGAATGTGAGCAAGAAAATGTGTTAAAGTTGTCCTGTTGACCTAAATACCAGCATGGCTATTCAGTACGTAGAATGTCAGAATATTTCTACGCCATAATTCTTGTAACTTCTTGAAAACCTGTAAACACAATAAAAGAACAAATCAAAACTCCTTGCGCAGAGTGAAGAGATTATAGCAAGCTAAGGTATAATAAATCCTTAATAATTTAGTACAGACTAAGATTTTAATACGCCATATTCTTGAGATTAAATAAGCCATATTAACTATCTATATGAAAACAATAAATTCGAGTTATGTTTTGAATACGCATTATCCTAAAACAGGGAATATGCCATATCGAAAACCAAAGTCTAAGTCTAGGAGTGGAATACGCCGTATCCAAGAAGTTGAATACGCCGTATCGACTACCTGGACATGACAATTTAGAACAGAAATAAATAAAAAGAAAAGAACATTCTGGGTTGTCTCTCGAGCAGCACTTTTGTTTATTTATAAGTCGTTAAGCTTGACTATCTTCCTCTTTACGTCATCGTGTTTATGATATCGATATCTTCCTCTCCTTCTAATCCTTCCATCATTTCGTGATATTTTTTTTAATCTATGTCCATTAACCTTAAAACCCATTCCATCAGTTAGTGATATCTCCACAGTTCCATATAGGTAGGTTGTTTTGACTATGTAAGGACCGCTCCATCTTGATTTCAACTTCCCAGGGTACATTTTTATTCGTGACTTATATAGCCCCCTGTCTTAAAAATTTTTATCTCCTCATAGCTTAGCATCTATTTGCGTCTTAATGCTAGTCAACTTAATTGTCACGATTAAATTCAGAGAATAATTAAAATGAAATAAATACTGAAAGTAATTGCAAGTGTGTACTAATCAAAAGGATAAAATGGGTTAACCTAGTCAATCCATAATCAATGTTATGCTCATGTCCCTAGTGCAATGTCTAATTACCGCTTTTGTTGGTGATCTTATTTCGCTAGTCATAGTTTATTGTTATGAGCTAGCCTATTGTAACATCCCCAAATTTTGGTATAGCGGAAGACTTGCCAAAGTTTTAGGGTGCTACTTCGATTGGCATACAACACGATTATAAGAATGGAATAACAATATCCAAATTAAATAAAATATTTAAGTCACAATTTAACGTTTACATTTATTCCCAAAAAGTATGTAGCAAGCCCAAATAAATAAAAAGATATGTCCCACATATTTATCAGAGTCTGACTGATCCGTTAACCATGCCACTTGCCAAGTTTCGCATCCAAATCAAGCACCAATAAAGTCATTACTCAGTACCTGAGAAAACAAAACTAGTAAACCGAAAATTTTGAAAAGGGTGGGAAGTGTAGTTTTGTTATTCTTTTAGCAAAATGTTAGTGCAAATATTACAATATTTAAACTAAACGGCTTCTTCGGTTTTAATAATGACAAACATGTAACTTGTAATGCATAACGTAAAATGCGCAAGTTACTTGTAAACATAAATCATCAATGCATACTTACATCAACACCTCTCGACGTCTCAAGTATGATTCAACAAAGTCGTAGATTTTCATCCCGACGTAAATCACTTAAGGTATGGACAAACAAATCTACTACTTGACAAATGATCAAAGGATTAGATTTTTCTAAACTTCATGTTTTTAATGTGACAAAACATTTTTTCAAAAATACATTTTACAAATTATTTTTGAATTAAAAAGAAATGTTTTATTTTGAAAAGTTAATTTAAAAAATCCCAACAACTATTTTTCCCTCCAAAACAGCTCCAAACATCCCCAAATAAACCTTCCCCACTAAAAACAAAAAGAGGAGCATTTTTGTCCCCGATGGTACCACTAAATACCCGACGGTACCATTAAATTTAGTGGTACCATCTGACAATTAGTGGTACCGTCCCTCTGGCTAGTTTTCGCTTTGCCTATAATAGTGGACCATTTTACACTCCCAATATGAATTTTCCAGTCAATTTTCTCTGGTCTAATCCCTTCTTATTTAGATCACTTTCTTTGATCATTTAGAGAGTCTTAGTTTATTTTAGAGTGATCCAATCATCCATTCAAGTGATCACCTTCATTCATCTTCTTGTCCAAGAGAAGAACACAAACTATTAAGAAGATACAAAGTGTTGAAATCATTGAGTAGTGCACTTGCATTACTTGTAGTAAGCTTGTTGTATCTTGATATACATCAAGTAGTCATCATCTCTTGTCTAGTCTTGTAAGTGTGGATCATTGTGATCTTGTTGAGATCTCGGAGATCTCTTGTAGCTAGTGAGCTTGTGTGTTGATCAAGTGGATCAAGGGAAGGTCGGGTAGATCGTGTACGGTGTGTTGATTGTGTGATTAGTATGGATTGGGTAGATCGTGAGTAGATCGGGTAGATCGAATGTAGATCATGTGGATCTTGTAGTTTGTGTGATTTTTTAGGATCGGGAGGATCGTTGTGGATTGGTACTAGCTAAGATTAGTACTCGACATTTAGCTTAGTGTCAGAAAATAATGTAAGCGACGTTGTATGGTTTTCTCCGCCAAGAATGGAGCTTGTTGATTAGTGAAGTAACTCTCGAGTTGGGTACTCAGGGAGAGGAGTAGGGCGAAGAGGAGCTTCTTGCCGAACCACTATAAATCGCCGTGTCCGGGTTTGCATTTTCTTTACCTATCTCTTTACGTTTATCTTCTTATTTACTGCTTTATATTTATACTTGCATTGCATTTATGCTTGTGTGGTTTGTTGCTTATATGGTGTTGATTGTGTTTATTTCATGGCTTGATATTGTTTGTGTTATAGTTTATTTCATACTATTTCTTATTTGTTGTATGACCAATATTGACACTTTCCATATTATGTCAAACTTGATTGGTCATTTGATACAAAAGTTTTAAGTTTTAAGTGGAAACGTATTCACTCCCCCCGCCCCCCCCCCCCCCCCCCTACGGTTTCCACACAAAATGCTATAGAGGCCAATTTGAGTGCTGAAATATTTTCCCGAGCATTTTTAGTTGGTGCCATAAATTCTAAAACTATTTTCCAATAAGATTGATTATAAATACGTATATTTTTGTCCTGAGGTGTCAAAATTAATTAAATTCGCGTTTTTAAACTAAATTAGTGTGCCAAGTCGCGACGTGCTACATTCTAGGCCTACGACAACTCGATATAACTCAAACTCATGAAATCAAGGACAAACATAACAACTCAGACTAAAATATAAATAAAGGAGCATAACTTCCTCGAATATATATATGTCCAAAACTCGACGCGATATGAAAATATATAAATAAATTATCCCCAAAATTACCAGTTATCACACGTATAGTTCCTAGCCTCGATATGCATGTCATCACATCAGTTAACTTGTCCCTAGTCATTAAGCATCAACTACCTATGTGACTTATTCATATGCTAACATTCACACTTCTTAGCACTTAGGCACCTAAGTTTATCATTCAGGCAACTAACTTACATTGCTTAAATGGTTATAGTTACTTAGATGGTTATTTGATCTATCCCTATACAACCAAAGGGTCGTAGATCCTTTGATCAACCCAATTTCCCAAGCAAATTGGTCTATTCACCTAGTGATCAGAAACTAAATACGTCTAAGCATTACCACAGCCTAAGGATCTTTATAATAAACACATAGATATCCAACACATTCAATAAATAAATGACAAAAAAATGAAGATAACAATTGATTAATTCATAATTAGGCTAACACCAAAGGTGTTTAGCCGGACATGTTGTAAACTACAACAAAATCTATGATTAAAACTGAAAAAGTAGTAAACATAGCGTTTGATACAATTACTCTATGTCAATTTATCTTCGATGATGTTTGGTTGGTGATTTTCCCTTGAAAAGCTTTTCAATGTTGCTGGAAAATGGCCCTAAATGAAACCCTAGTCGTGTTTTCCAATTGAGAGGTGGAATAGATGATTATTTTCTGAATGAATTAGGGTTTGTATTTAAAATTTTTCTGGCCTCGATAGATACGGTGTAACCTTAAGTTAGGTGTTACGTCGTATATGCTCTAGGTAAACACTTCTTCATAACATTAGACATGATTACGGTGCAGCTGCATCGATCCCATTACACCGGATACTCCCAAATGATTGAATCCTTCCAGGCCTTGTTGTCATTACGTGCAGAGGCTAAGTACCCATTCCGAAGCATCACCTCTCGTTAACATTTATGTCTTTGGTTACAACGTATATTATGCGCATAAGTTACGCCGTATGGATCTTGTGGTACGGATAACCATTGAGTCTTCACTGGCGATACGACACATACACTACGAAAGAGTTACGCCGCATGTATCATTTGACTTTACTTTGCTTTGGCTGCTTTGATAAGAGATACGACGCGGGTGCAAGGTTACATATGCGCCTCATATGTCAACTGTTCCAACTTTTTCTCGTTTTCAAATGATTAACTTCTCGATTCCGCATCCCGTCGCTTAATGCTCAGATAAATCCTATAAAACAAATAGGAAGCAATTAAGTATCTAAATCTTATAATAATGCAAGAAATAAGAGCATAATATAAGTGAATTTGATATATAAATGTATAAGCTATTTGATGTTATCAACACATTTCTATCCATTTTTAAACATGTAAAAACGGACGAAAACGTGCAAAAAAGAACGAAAATATGTAAAACGAACGAAAATGTGAAAAATAGATGAAAACATGCAAAAACAGATAAAAGCGCATTAAAACGAACAAAAACATGTCAAACGGAAGCCACCTAATGAAAACGTGTAAAGATGAACGAAAACGTGCAAAAACAAACGAAAACGTGTGAAACGGACGAAAACGTATAAAAACAGACGAAAACGTGTAAAAATAGATGAAAACGTGCAAAATGGACAAAAACATGCAAAATATACGAAATCGTGAGAAAACGGACGAAAAAGTGGAAAAACAGACAAAAACATGCAAAAACGAACGAAATGAAACCAAACTTTAACTTAATGAAACATGCAAAATACTAATGGCCGTTAGTATAAAGGACTAACGATGCAAGTGTAGGTGAAGAACACAAGGGTATTTTAGTCAGTTCACTAGAAAGTTATCTATATTATTCACAATTTGAAAGTTCTAATGAGTATATTGGTAATAAAAAGACAAAAATACACCGTTGGTCCTAAACTTTTCCAAAAACATCACCAGAGCCCCAAACTTGGAGAAAACGTCGCCTGAGTCTAAAACTTGAGTTTTTTAGGCTAATTGAGTCAACCACTTATTTTGAGTACGAAAGTCAACCACACGTTCAACTGGATGAACGTGCTCATCATATACAATGTTTCCAAACTTATTTACCTGTTAGAAAAACCGAATAGCTAAGTTGACTAGAGCTACTTTTAAGGTCAACTTTGGACCAATGGAAAATGGGTCAAGGAACGCAATCGACCTTAAAAACTCAAGTTTTGGACTCACTGTGATGATTTTCTTAAGTTTGAAGCCCTGATGATGATTTTGAGAAAGTTTAAGGACCAATGATATATTTTTGTCTAATAAAAAATATTTGTTACTTAAACTAAAAAATAGTAAAAGTATGTTTATAATGAATACCTTAAAAATATCTGATAACTCTATACTCCTCTTCAAACCCCAACCCTCTCTCTTTGTCTCCCAAATTTTATTCTTTCTTTCACCTTCTTATATTCTTTTCTCTTTTCATTTTCTCGAAGGTAACATCTTTTTCTCTTTCTTTCTAAATATAAATATATGGCCATCTATATATAGTCGTGTGGATATACATATAAATACATAAGTATATTCTATGTTCAACCATATTGTTTAAAATACTTCTAAACCATTCAAGTGTTTCATAACTTCTTATTCTTCTTCCACATCAATCACCATTTCTTTTTCTCTTCATCTCTACGACCAAAAGAGGTGAGACAGCAACATGTGTTCTACAAATACAATAAGTCATATGTATTATGTCTCTATTTATTCGTTCTTATTGAGTTACTCAACGTTATTTCCTTGTTTTTGCTTGCTAGCAGAGAAAGAAAATGGCAGGATATGGAAGAACCGAGGAATTTCTGTCCATAGATGTTCACGAACATGAGGTATCGGCACCTTTGATTTTGCTATCATGTCAATGATAAAATTAGTTTCAAATTAATTTCCTTTATGTTGCTTGTTTTGACTTATATCATGGTTTCGTATTGGATGCATGAAATTGAACAAAAGAAGGTTTAAACATTTAGTAATGCTTAAAAAAGTTAATAAAATGGAGAAAGAAGTTTAAATATATATTTTTATGCTTGGTAGTTAATATTATTTGGAAACTTGGAGTTTTAAATCTTTGACGGCATTTTAAATATCATCAATATGCTTTCAAATTCATATCAATTACTATCTTGTTTTGGTATTTTGCTAACTTTAATTTGTGCATGCTGAGACGCTAGCGAAACTTATCACACTAAGACGAATTTAGAATCAAAAATAATCATTCTGATAAACAATATAGTAAGATTTCAATAATCGCATATCAAAATGATTATACGTGTCTTCAGTTTATAGATTTTACTCATATCATAGCTACATAAACATTGGATGCAAGAAATTGTGAAACGGTGTTTATTTATGGTTAGAAAGATTTAAATCATAGACAAATAAGTTTACATGTATTTTCTTAGATCAACAAATCCTTGGTGGTTAGAGGAACACATGATACATGACAACGAAATTAAATATAATTGGAAATTTGAATATTTGGCAGCATTTGACAAATGGCAAATCTACCTTTTTTATACTCCGTATTAGTTAAACAAATTCAAGACTTTCCAAAATGAAATTCCAATTTGACATGAAATTGTTGTCGAAGTGAATGGTTGTTTTTAACTATTTAATACAAGGTTAATGTGTTGGATTAAGTTCCTAAAGCGTTTTGATTATTTCACCGTTTACTGAATCATGTAAACGGTGCCTGAGATGTTTGCATAGTACGTGTCGCGGTACCTTGGTTTTGATATAAATCTATAGCTATAATTAGTAACAGACGTTCGATCATACACCATATTTTTCTTTTTATAGCAAGTTAGTATGATTTTTTTTTGTTCTCCCGACACGTCTCCTTTGAAAATAAGCTTTAAAAAAATCGAGTTAAATTAAAGAAACAACTATCATGTAGCTAGTTTTAGTTTTTCTTGTTTGATCAAAACTAATTTAGACCAAAGTATCATGTAGGCATCCCAAACCTAAAGATTTTATTGGACGAAACTTGCATTATTTTTTAGGGGGTCCTAGAACCACATTAATCACGTGGGAAATGGCCTACCTTATATTGGTATATAGGTGGTCCTTTGTTATGGGATTTCTTTTCACTTTGGCAATTAGCTTTGAAGGGTAATATAGCCATTTCACATGCTTGGGATACATCATATGTTGTTGGGTTCTCAAATGAATCATGTGTGTTGCCCCTTGGAATGAAAATGACTAGGTCATAAATATCACACTTATTGATAACAAAGAAATACTATCATATACTCGTTTTCAGAAATTAAAGAAGTTTGGCTCAACAAATAAGATGTCCATCATATATTTAATGTCCAATTTTCACAACTGTTAGCTTTATTAAAGTCACATATGTTAGGTGAGCGATTAAAATCTGTTTGAGCTATATGAAGGTACGGACTATGGAGCTTCTAGACCTACCCCATGCATTAGTTATGCCATATATAATGCACCATGGTTATTCCAATTAAGTAACATTAAGATGACAAAAAAGCATTTGGGTAACCATGGTTCACCTTATAGTTTGACGTGATCACATCTGGACTATTTAGTAGTGATATTACAAACATTTTAGTACTAGGTCAAAGCATTTGATGTATTTGTACAAATTAAATTTGTCTTTGAAAAATCTTATGTATGTTTGTTGCATTTTAGAAGAAACACTATTTTATTAGCTAGAAAAATTCAATTATATAAACTAATAAACTAGAAGAACTCAATACAGATATATCATTTAAAGAAAATGACAATTTTGGATTGGTAGTCACATCGGTAACCTAACGGACTAAAACCTATCAAGAGTAAGTGTCCGACACGGGTATTATCAACTATTATTAAGTAACTTGAAATGAGAGATCAGTTCAAGTACAACCAAAGTGTTGTGTTTCGCTTTTATCTCCTTTGTTGATCGTTGCAACTAATTTTTACATCTCTGTTGGGTTCAAATACAATCTAAGCGTTGTGTATCGGTTTTAGGGTGCGACAATGGGACAGAAGTATGGAGGGCTAGTACCAAAGAAGAAACCCTTGATTTCAAAGGCATGTTATATTCCATTTTACCATATGTCGAACTCGTTTTTGTGAAAATTTGTTAAATGACCAATTTATTTTCTTCAATATTTACTGACTCACTGATTATGTTCTATGTTATATATTGGGCCAGGACCATGAACGTGCTTTTTTTGATTCAGCAGATTGGGCCTTGTGCAAGGTAGCTTCTTGGGTAGACCAGGCTTAAACCAATACTATTGATTAGCCCAAACATATTGGTTTAATTTTAGGGGTGTTATTGGGTTAATCGGTTTATTTCGGTTCGGGTTGTTCAGTTATTTTTTTTTTTCATAACCGAAAACCGAACCGAACCGAAAATATTTGTGACCGAACCGAGGTTCGGTTCGGCTATGGGTCAAAACCGAAAACCAAATTTTGTATATGAATTATATATATATATTTTAATCTAGTTATATAGATTTTTGGAAAAAAAAAACTATTTCAAACATAAAGTGTATTTTATATTAGGATAAAATTTTAATATATATATATATATATATATATATATATATATATATATATATATATATATATATATATATATATATATATATAAAATATAAATATATAAAATATATGTATATATTTATATAAATTCGGTTTTCAGTTCGGATAGCCAAAATCATATTCAAATCGAAAACCGAATTTTTAGTTCGGTTCGGTTCTGTTTTGACAAATTCGATTCGGTTATTAGTTCGATTTGGTTTTTTTCCAGTTCGGTTCAGTTCAGTTCAGTTCGGTTTTCGGTTTATTACCCGAACCAGGAACACCCCTATTTAATTTAAATTAATGATTTTTTGTTTGTTTGTGTCTTATTTGGTCAATAGCAAGGTGCAGGAATAAATGAGAAATCAACGATAGCCATAGAGACATTGCGACCTAAGCTAGAGGTATTTTCCAATTTATGTTCTAAGATGCATGTTTTTATTGATCATGTATTGTATTAATCTCTTGTTTTGAATGTAGCGAACTCCTCGTCAGTGCTTGCCCCCTAGACGACCTACATGTATATCGGGAGAAGACCAGCATGTAAGTTTCGTAGCATCCTATAACAATGACGTTCCGTAATTTATTTATGTTTGTAATATGATCCATTTATATGCAAGATGTTAATAATTTCTTCATTTTATTTTTTTTTTTCCTGAATTTATCATTTTCAGGCAGAGTAAAGGTGTACCGAATGTTGGGACTTGCTAGAGGCCCAATGGTGGTTTAAGTCAAGTATAAAACTTTTCTTTGATGTTGGACTAATCGAATCCGTATGATGTACAAAACGGTGCATGTTATACATGTCAATTCAATATAAAGTTGGTTTTAATATCTTTAATGTCAGAGAAATATTTATATTACTGATCAAGTGGTTTTTGGTACCGGAGTTTCAAATCTTGTGGTCAATTAACTTGGTTCACAAGATTCAAGTTCATTGCGAGTTACAACTCTCATTTGAACTTGAAGAATCTGAATACTGATCTTGCAAAGTAGGTAATATGCACCGTTTTGTACATCATTTCAGTGATTAGCCACTTCAACGTATGACATATGTTGCCTTTTATTGAGTGCCCAACTGATCAAGCCTTTCTGTGTATAGTGTATTACTGTAGCAACAACGAAACGATCAAATAGTATGCAACATAGAAACATTGTTTTTCTCTATAATTATCTACATTTTCTTAAGTGTTGTTGGTTCAGTTAGCAGTAAATTTATACAGGCATCATGTTGGGATGTTAAGGGGATGGAGAAAGATCATTCACATGAGAGTACTATTTGTTAGACATAGACATGTATATTGAAGCCCCTGGGCTTTGTGTTTAGTTAATAGGCTTAGCTCATAATAGGTATGGTTTCTAGAAATAATTCTCAGATGATTACATATTATGGGCTAAGTGGGCTAAGCCTATTTACTAAAAATCTTTGAGGATTATTCTAGAAATAAGACATGTTATGGGCTAAGGTGGTTTTTGAATTCGAATTAATTGACTTAATATGCAAAAAATTGAATTTATTGTTTTTAATGGCGATTGTGGCTACATGGACCCTAGCCCAGAAGGCGTAGCGAGCCACACAACCAGGTTGGGAGAAACCCCTATCGCCCTAGACAAGACTCGAACTTGAGACCTTGCCTAGAAGGGTAAAACCTCCATACCGCTAAACCAGAGGCCTGTTGGTAAAAAAAAAAAACTAAATTTATTACGTCCTATGAAAACTGTTTGTTTGTGATTTGATATAGAAAGATGACTGAAAATATTAAGTAATAAAACTGAGGGTGTCTTGATTAAGTCATCTCTTAATTAAATACTACCTCCGTCCCATAAAAACTGTCCAGTTTGACTTTTCAGAGTCAAACTGGTTCAACTTTGACCTTATCTATTTTTGTGAGTATTATATAATACTTTATGAAAAATATATGAATGGATTAAGTTTTAAGTGTGTTTTTCATTGGTATAATTTTTCATCAAGTATTATATAGCACATAAAAAATATTTATGGTCAAAGTTGAACCAGTTTGACTCTGAAAATTCAAACTGGACAGTTTTTATGAGACGGAGGGAATATGATTTAATAGAAAATTTTAACAAAGAAGCCCTAAGCCTATATAACTAAACACAAAGCCCAAAGGATTCAATACACACATCTAACATTGTTTACTTCTATTGGTAATTGGCATGATATAATTTTTGTGGTTTGATAGGTTGTGTTTGCCAGTTCCTTAAAGGAACTTGATATAACAAGAGCGTGATTTGTCCTTCACCACTTTGTTTTGAGTAAATATCCAAATGCTCAAACATAACAAGGATCACCTAAAATCTAATTGTAAAAACAATGAGCCCTCCTCTGCGCTCAAAAGGGCTCATTATTTATGCAACTATTACTAAATGGGACAATGGGACATCACATGAGCGCAATGTGCGTGAGCAAGGTTCATTATTTTTGCGATTGGTTTTTAAGTGATACAATGTTTGTTATGTTTGATCATTTGGATGTTTATGAATTCTCAAAACATATTTTGAGATTGTCAATAGTTACATTGTATTATGCTATTTTAGCAAAATCTTATCCACTTTTTCTTTAGAAAACAGTGACACGAACTTAAATGATCAAACAATTTGTGTAAACATAAAGAATCGGGAGGTTTAGGTTGATGAAAGTAGATAAATATGGTTAGTTTCTAGAGATAGAAAGTAGAGAGAAAAATGTAAAAGAAAGAATGTTTATTATAAAATGAATATAACTAGCCTAATGCTTCCTACACCTCTCATGGAGAGTCATGAGAGGTATCTATAGGGTCAACACACTATAATTATGCCTCATATACGTATTTAGTTCAATTCACGTGTAAGATGCCAACTTCACAAAATAGTAAAGTTAACATTTTGTGCGTTTAGTTAGAAGGATACACCCTTGTTTCTACAAAATATTTTGTATAAACAAGAAAAATAGAGATAACTTTTAAATCAAAAGTTTCCATCTAAGCTAGTGCACTTAGACAGGTAATTGATTTTATTAGACAGGTAGTTCTTAGGCCGTTGAGCTTTCGGGTGCTTGCCAGTTCTAATGGAAAATTTTTATTTCTTACTTTAAAAATGGAGATTACAAAACAGATATTTCATTTTTTTTTTTTTTTTTTTTTGGAACGGCAGGGATTATATCATATGTTTTGTGTAAAATTAAATAACATCTCTTTTTCAACAAAACTAAAAATAGAGAACTAAAGATTTTATTTTCCAACTAAATGCACCATTAAGTTTTCAGTAAACAACCCATTCTCAAATCATAAACAATAAGCATGTACAGATAGAAGTTTTTGTGTATTGGTTTATAAGCTTGTCATTCCATGTTAAATCACCGATTTATAAAATCTTTTGATTCTAGTATAAACCTCATTCACAATGTATAAACTATTTACAAGTTTATAAAATCTTCAACAATGACACATGTATTTAAATATGATTTTTTTAAGACATGACCCTTCATGAAATCATGCAAATGGAAATTGAGTAAAAACTCAATATAGCTGAAATAAAAAAACAAAGCCTTTTTTATTTTATTTTATTTTATTTTATTTTTTTAATAACTTACTATTATAAAATGCTCTAATAATAAAAGTTCACACATAGTATGTTTGACGCAGTAACTAATGTTTACTATTTAAAATATAAAGGTTGTTTAGGGAAAAAAAAAAAAAAAAAAAAACATGTAATATTTTGAATTTTGGTAAACGCTTGTAATTAAAATTTAAAATAACCAACGTTACAAACATTCTTCACCAAATACCCAATTTTTATCAAAATAGCCATTATACCCATGAAATCTGCGAGATTTTGTGAACTATTTGCAAAAATTTGAAAATTGCAAGGTTGACTAGTAGGGTCAAACCTTGTTAATTTTGAAAAAATCGCAAGGTTGCCTAGCAATGTCGAACATTGCGTATTTTTGCAAAATGCTATATTTCTTCTTTTCATTCGATTTTCACGCTTAGCCCATAATACGGAAGTTATTGATATTCTTTTTCTAATTAATTGGCCTTTCGAATTAACAAAAAAGAGTTCATATGGGGAAGTTATGCCCAATACCCTTGCAACTTTATCACATGTCACATTAACTTAGATTCTTCATTTGTGCTTTATTTCTTTGTTTGATTCTTTTACGAGCCATCCTGTATCAACTTCTAACTTCTATCTCTTAATACACCATTTCATAAGTATTCTTTTATTTAGAACACACAATGGACTTGATTTGATTTTTTGGATCCATTTCTCCTTAATAATCATTTGACATCTTTACTTTTTTCGCATCATTTCCTCAACTTTTCTTCCATAAATTCTTAGAATGCATGCATAGACCTTAAATTACAAATGTTTTCTATAAGTACCGAAAGTTCAAATAACAACTACGTAGTAATAAATAAGCATACAAATGGCAATAACTCGTGTAAATATAAGTATAAAATGCATGATATCACGCATATAACCTTTGGGGAGGGGTCTAATCTTCGATATTTAATTTCATAACATACATTTCATACATATATTTACATGTGTTTGTTGCTATATGACCTTTTGGTATTTAATACATTAAATTTTTGATTTTTGGTTCTATGGATGCATTCAAGGATATTATGGAAGCATTCAAGGATATTATGGAAGAAAAGTTGAGAAAATGATGTGAATCGAAGTAAAAGATATCAAATAATTATAAAGGCGAAATAAATTGAGGAAATCAAGTCCATTGTAGGTTCTAGATGAAAGAATACTTACGAAATGATGAATTAAGAGTTCAAAGTTTATAAAGGATGGCTTGTGAAAGAATCAAACGAAGAAACGAAGCACGAATGAATAATTCATGTTAATGTAACATGGGTAAAGGGGAGTAATCCTGCACCCTGGTAAATATATAAACCAAAAACATTTAAGTACAACGGATATGGGTGAAATCCCATATCTCAGCCTGTTACATAGGCAAAAAGCTTACATAACAAGATACTTCCTATTTTCTGAACAAGAAAACAAACCATTACTCAAAGGATAACATAGGACATTTCATGTTAATGTAACACGTGATAAAGTTTTTTGGTATTTTAGATATAACTTTCTCATACAAACTCTTTTTTCGGTGTATCAAATAGCAACTTAATGAGAAAAGGAAGATCTACAACTTTTGTATTTTGAGCTAAGAGTGAAACCGAATGATAAATATAACATTTGTCAAAAATCCGCAAGGTTTGACTTTAAGACTTTGCTAGTAAATCATGCGATTTTTTAAAAAATTAGCAAGTTTTGACCCAACCTTGTGAATTTCAAAATTTCTCAGATAGTCCGCAAAATCTTGCGACTTTTATGGTTATATAATGGCCTTTTTGTTAAAAAAAGGTATTTATTTATTTATTTATTTTTAATTATTTTATTATTTTTATTTTTTTAACAAAAACCATTTAAAACGGTTAGAAAATGTTATTTGAACGCCCTAAAAGATTGCTTCCAACAAGCGTGTTGGTTTTTGACACCGATGGCACCACCTCGTCGGTGGTACGTCAGTTTGGTCTTTTTGGGTTTAGCGTTGAGGAAATGGACGAGTGTGTGGCCATTCAGTCGTTTGAGTGTTTTGTATGTGTGAGCATTTTATGAGGTATATGTATAAGTGACTAACATTGTGTTCTCGAGTTAGACTTAAGGAAGAAAATGAAAAAGATATAGAAGAAGTTGTGTTTTCGAATAACACTTAAAGAGAAAGAGAAAATAAAATGAAATGAAAATTATTGTCATTTTGTTGATTATTAAAGTAAACTCTTTTGTCCCAATTTTAAGAAAAAAATATTTACTTTACATTTCTTTAATAACAAAACTCACAAAACACAATGCTACTAATATTGTAAGAAAGAGACACCAAAATTGTTCGGGTATTGTGAAGTGCTAATGCGACCTGTTAGGCTGCCCCAATAAGCACCCACGATCGACACTCACGATCGATTTGCAGTCGGTCGGATTGTTGTGGGTAATCGATCGCACCATTTTATTATTATTATTATTATTATTATTATTATTATTATTATTATTATTATTATTATAAGTTGGTCGCCTAAACAATCGATTGATTCTTGTGTACAATTTAAACGTTTATTTCCATGAGCTATTTTAATCTAGTCGTTGAAAAAAAATCTTTTAAACTACCTATAAATACACAACATATTACACACTTCAATCCACAAATCTCATTTCACACATTTGTGAAAAACTAGAAGAGGGGTTAAATAGTTTACCGCTTAAAATCTTTTTAACTTGTTTAGTTAACTTTGAAACTTTACGTTTGCTTAAAGATATAAACACAATGTGATATGTTTGATTCTTTGAAAAGCTTTTCATGTGAATAACAATTCTAACTTTACTTGTTTCATACTTTGAAAAGCTTTACTTGTGATGATCTTAACTTTGCTTGTTTAGTTCTTTGAAAAGCTTTTCATTTGTTTAAAGATATAAACACAGCTTTACTTGTTTAATTCTTTGAAAAGCTTTATATGTGATTAGTAATTCCAACTAAAAGACAACATGTAATAAGCAAAGATAAAGAAAGAAACGATCAAACCACAACACGATTGTTTATCGTGGTTCGGCTACAAGGATTCTTTTTCCTTGCCCTACATCCACGCCCCGAGTTTCCAACTCGAGAGTTATAAGCACTAATCAACAAGCTCCTTTCACCGGTGGAGAAAACCTTTACAACGTCGCTTACACTTTTACCGACAATAAGCTAGATCGAGTTCTTTTACACGAGTACAACCACTCCCATCGTCGCTTACACTTGTACCGACACTAAGCTAGATGTCGAGTTCTTTACCAAGGGTACAACCACTCCCTATACACTTTGTATTTTGAAGACTAAAATACTAACCGATCACTTCTACATACATGACACAAATGAAGTATAAACTACCAAAGCTTATACATGACTAAGCTAACAAGACTTGCAACTTTAGATTTGAAGCTTGTAACTTCTTGAATGATCTTGTGAAGTCCCTTGCTACATAAGAGAATCACACAAGTCAAATGTTACTGAGTTAGTTTGAGAGAGTATATGAAAATATGTCCTAAAGTGGTGAGGGATTTCTTTCAAGTGCTTTGGTATTTATACCAAAGGAAGTCAGCAGTCTGGCGGACACGGCGGCACCCTCAGAAGGGTTCCGCCCGTGTTCCTCCAGGGTTCCGCCAGAACTGTTCAACATAACTTACAATAAATCACTCCAAAACAAACAATGTCACATCTACTAAATACTAGTCAACATGCATTGCACCAAACATGGAATACATCCAAAATGTGTAAGAACTTCATGGATAGTCAAACACATAAACAAACAATATCACATCTACTAAATACTAGTCAATGCATTGCACCAAACATGGAATACTTCCAAAGTATGTAAGAACTTCATGGATAGTCAAACACATAAACTTACCATAAATGCACATTGATGAGATGTGACACTTTCTTATTAAAGAAATACTTTCTTATTAAAGAAATAAAAACAATGTTAATTTTAAAAAGAAATATAAAGACTAGTTATACAAGACTTAAACTAAAATGATGTTTTACTACAATCTAAAGTTTGTAATTTGTCATTAACAAAACTTAGCAAAGATCGTTAAAATATAAATAACGTTTTTTGGCGATATTCATATTAACAATCTCCCCCTTTTTGTCGATGACAAAACATAAATTTTATTTATAAGTAAAACACTAGTTTTAGTGTTAAGTCTTATAAAGTTAGTATAAAAACTTGTTTTTGATAAGAAGATGTGATATGCAAAAAAAATTTTTGAAACAAGTTTATATATAAATTCTCCCCTTTTTTGTCGAAACAAAAAGAAGAGTAGCGAGGCGGAAGTATGCACTTGCTCCCCCTTGGACGATACTCCCCCTAAATGGAGTGCCAAGAGAGGAGACATGGATTTTGACCCTACAAAACAAAATGTTAGTTGCCACACAAGACAAGTCATGAAAGCATTTCATGTCTAGAACATAACTAAGAGTTGTGAAGTGGAATAATGCAACACTCATGCTCCCCCTTGAATATTAATCCCCTAAATGGAGTATCAAGGAAGGAAAACATGGATAATGATCCTACAAAAAGAAAGGTTAGTTTCTAAAACACAAGATATATGTATGCTACCATATTAAGGTATAGTTCACTCATTATACCTAAATGGTCAACAAACAATGTAAAATTTTGACTCTTAAAATGTCAAAGACAAGAAATTAGGACGACATCATCCTACTTCTTAAAAATAAAGAAAAACTAAAAATAAACTAAGAACATAAAATGCTACAAGGAAATCATCATTTTCCTTAATGAGAAATATTTTCCAAAAACAAGGCTAAGGTTGTTTAAGGATGAAAATGTGTGTTGAATGGTGTAGCGGGTTTTGTTTTGAATGTTGTAGAGGTGAAACGGTTTAGGTTTGTTGGTTTTGATGTTGGTTTTCCAAACTTGAGGTGGTGTTGGTGCTTTAAACTTGGTTTGTTGGTTTTAATGAGAAACATTTTCCAAAAGAAACGGTGTTGTTTCATTTTGGAGACTCTAAACTTGAGACGATCCAAAATGTGGTTTAGTATAAACCTCATTTTATTGGTTAGAGGTCCATGGATGTCTTTGTAGATATGGTGAAACAACAATGGTTTTGAGTGGTGATACTCTTGTTGTGGTGGTTGGTTGTGGTCAAAAGACTCATTTTGGTCAAGCAATGACTTTGGTTTTTCATTTGTGAAAGGTGGTGGTTTAGTTGTTTTTGTGGTTGTTGTTATTGAACAAAATGGTGTAAGCTTGGTTCTCCGGAAGGATTACCATGAAGGTGTTTGTAAATGAGATGAAACACAAATGATTGTAGGTGTGTATAATCTTGATCATTTGGAAAAAAATTTGGGGTCTAGCATAACGGTAAGGCAAATTCTCAAGCAATGACGGTGGATGAGGTGCATCATCCAATGACTCATTTGGTTGAAATATTGGTTGTTGTTGGGTTTCCGTTTCGGCAATGGTGTCAAAGAGTGACAATGATGGAGGGCTTGACGGTTTAGGTGATAGGTTTTCAAAAGTTTCCAATAGTGGATGTGGTGATGTTTGTGGTGTATGGAAAAATTCCATTGGTGTAAGTGTTGAAGTAGCAAGATTAAGCAAATCTTGAATAGTGATCACATTTGTATTGCAAGGTGTTGAGGATGGTGCTGAGGTAGTAAGGTTAAGGAAATCTTGGATAGGTGAAGAAATGTTAAGTGAAGCATCACTTGAAGATGATGAGCTTGACTCGATGGCTTTGTTGAAGCAACAAGGTTTAACACTAATCTTAGTGGTTTTTGCCAAAGATTTTGATGACTTGGATGAGGTTTTGGATTTAGTCATTTCAAATGTGTGGTTTTGAGAGAGGGTATTTTGATGGTGATAGTGTGTTAGGATTAAAAGTGACGATCATTAGTGAGTCAAATAGTTAGTTAAATATATCAATGTAATAGTTAGTAAATGCTAGTTTATTAAGTTTATGTGTATTATTCATGCTTATATAAAGTCTAAGGGCTAGTTATGTAATGTAGTCAAAGATATGTGAAGCCCTAGACTACAAGTATAAATAGTCATGTAAGGCCTCATTTAGAGGTTGGTTCTCTTAGTCATTAACAAGGTTATTATTTTCACACACTAGAGTTCCCATCCACTCTCTCTCTCTACTTACTTTCTCTCTCTAGGTTTAGGCTTGAATCATATGTGAAATAGGTTGTTCTACGGTCCTACAAGTGGTATCAAGAGCCTAGGGATAATTTTAGGTTGTTTTAGATTGTTTTTGGGTAAAAAAATCGTGTTTTTTGGTGAAGAAAATTCGAATCTGGTACTGGTCATTGTGTATTTATCGAGTTTGAAAAAAAAAATTCGATTTTGAGGAAAATTTCGAGTTTGAGGAAAATTTTTCGAGTTTGAAACATTTTTTTTTCGAGTTTGAGAAAAAGTTTTATCGAGTTTGTAACATTCTTATCGAGTTTGGTGCAAAATTTTTCGAGTTAGGAAAATTGTTTATCGAGTTTGGTGTCAGTTTTCGAGTTTGGGCTTAAGGTGTTTATCGAGTTAGGGGTTCTTAAGTCATATCGAGTTAGGATCTACATTGGTTATCGAGTTTGGGTTTATGTTGGTTCTATCGAGTTAGGATCAATAATACCTATCGAGTTAGGGGTTACACTATCGAGTTAGGTGCACAAATAACTATCGAGTTAGGTGTTTCTTTAAAGACTTTATCGAGTTTGAATTGTGGCGAGTTAGCCTGTCTTCCCTAATCGTTTATCGAGTTAGGATTATTGTTTATCGAGTTAAGGGAAACTCTGCCCAATTTTTTCACACTTATCGAGTTTGAAACATCAAGATCTTATCGAGTTAGACACCTTATGATATCTTATCGAGTTAGGTTCTTCAGATCTTATCGAGTTAGACAAAGCATCAAGATCTTATCGAGTTAGACACCTTATGATATCTTATCGAGTTTGAAAATTTCCTGCGCGTTAGAATCTTATCGAGTTTGCAAAAAAAAAAGTTTTTTGGCGGGAAAAGTTGAGTAAAAATTATTTTTCACACGTGACTTAACGTTCAATTTTTACGCGAGATTTAAATTTTGGTATAACGTTGAAAATTTTGGCCCGAAATTCAAATTTTTAGGCCAAAATTCAAAAAATTTCGGTAAAATTTGACGAAAAAATTTTCAAAACTCAAATTTTTCTGGTAACCTTAGAATTGTATTTCTTTGAGATTTTCAAATTTTGAGAAGGAAAATTTTCATACTCGATTTTTGGCGGGAAATTACGAAATCAATCAGATCAACCGAGAACGAACTTTCATCTTCACCAAAACATCTAATCTTCAACAACAACCTTTGTTATCTTAAAAGATCCTAAGATCAACTTTATCACATATCGTTAAACAATGGAAATGAACGAGCAAAATGAAAGAGAGACGCAAGTAAGGATTAAGCTCTCAATGCACTCCAAAGAAAATTGTTTAAAACATTTTGAATCAGTTAAGCATCACTGTGTGGTTCTCTCAGAAGCACGTCAACCATTATTTGGTTTATGATTTCTTAGAACTTTTGAGACACTCTTCGGATCTGAAATGGACTTTGTTACCTTCAAAAGGAATCTTCTAAACAACATAGTTCAACTCGAAATGCAAATTGAACAGGGAAATGATTGCATGGTAGGATTTAGAGAGCTCAAGACACAGTTAAAAGGATTCATGACCATAGATATGAGAGCATTTGAGAATTCTTGGGATTATGAATCAGCAAGCAGTTTATGGAAAAAAATACTTCACTAGCATAGAAGTTGAAGTCTTTAGAAATCAATTGCTTAATCATATGTACATACTGGAAACAGTGCTTAATGCAAGATCACTTCATCTGATGGAGATGCAGAAAAAGAAGAGGGATTCTAATGAAAAAGAAAGAAGCACTTCAGGGAATGAGATTGAGAAGCTGAAACGGGAAAGAGAGCTAATTGAAAGAGAGATGCAGTTAAAGGAAACAGAAGTGATTGAAAAAGAGACAGAGAAAGATTTTCAAGCAAAAAAGGAAACGATCAATGAGGGTGATGCATCAAATGATAGTTTGATTTTCACGGGCAGTGATTCATCTTCAGAACAGCAGGTTGAAAGCAGCAGTCCTAGCTATGATTTGGATGCTGATGGTACACAAAGGAATGAAGCTGTTTGGGACACCGAAGATGATCATATCAGATCTTCATCATACACAGAGATATTGGCTACGGTAAAACATTCACATGCTCATGATAATGGTAATATCTTTGATAATGTGTTTGCTCATGATCAGACACATCCTGCGCATCCTGAGTCTATTAGTGACACATGTGTGGTCGAACAAAATGATAGCAATATCACTTTTGCTACTCCAGATATGGATCCTAATAGAGGTGAGCCTGCCCAGGATGGATCTTCTTATGAACAAGATCGTGCCTTATTTGCATCATTGATCAATAATTTCAAACATGAACTTGAAAAGTGCAAAGAGGACAATCGCAAAGCTAAGCAAGCGAATGTCTTATTGACAAAAGAGCTTGAGAGATTTAAAGAAATGGAAAAAGGTTTTCAAAATGTAACAAAAAGAAAAGCTGAACTTGAATTTGAAAACTCAAACCTTAAATCTCAAGCTCAAAAGTTTGAAATGAATGGAGAGTCTGTCAAACCACTTTTAAAAAGAAATGAAGAACTTGAAGTTGGTTATAGAGAAGCTGTTCTTCGTGAAAAACGTTCCATTCAAAATCTGGATACCCAAATGGTCGTTAACAACAGAAAGGTTCAAGCGCTTTTAAAAGAGAACAATGATTTAAAAAGTGAAAATTCAAAGCTTCAGAAAACCACATCAAATTTTGAGATTGTAAACACAAAACTTGAGAATGAAAACAAAGAGTTTTTGAAACGTACAAATGATCTTGAAAACAAACTTCGAAAATTGGGACAGACTTCTCAGACTTTCAACATGCTGCCTACTAAAGATGAGGAGGTTGAGAAACAAACATCTGGGATTGGTTTTGTGAATAGTGCTCAGTTGGAAAATGGAAAACCGTGTGTTTTAAACAAAGTGAAAAAGCTGACACCTATTTTGTACAACGCTGAAGATATGGGAAAAGAATTGTCAGATGATCTTTTGTTTGAGTCTCAAGATATTTTAAAATCTGAAGAGGAAAAACGTTTGAAAGTAAAACAAACAAAAAACCCACTCTCGTATCACGGCTTTGTGTATGGTGGTCTACAATTGACTGATATACCAAAAGAACCTTTCAAAAGAAAAGACACAAATGTGAAAAGATTTTTCAAAGAAGCTCAACTTGCTACTTATGATGCTACGTTATGGCAAAATAAAGCAAGGAAACAATTTTGTAATCTTAAACATCACATTGAGCATACGTTAAAAGCCATTTGGTTTAAGCAAGTAAACATTGATAACAGCGTTTGGTCTAATCCTCTTTCGTCAGATGTACGCCTTAAGATTGAAGTCCAAAAGATTTTGAAAGATGAGATTGAACCTCATGTGAAAAATCTCAACTTAAGTTTTGAGTACTTTGAAAAACATCTTGTCACTGAAATGAGAGAAGATTTAAAGTACGTTCATTCTCTTGAAGACGAATTTAATGAAAAATGCTTATTACTTGACATTCAAAAGGAATTTTTCACAAATCAAATAGAGTCTTTCAAATCAAAATCTGTTTGCCATGAGAAAGTGAATGAGAATTTTGAACAAACATCTTCTTTGAAATCTGAAAATCTTTGTCTCAAAAAGAAAATCACCGAGCTTTCAAAAGAAGCAACTGATGTCAAAGCAGAATTGTCAAAAAGAACTGCTCACTTTGAGAAACATCTTGCAATACTCGAAGCACAAAGTATCTCTTTCCAACTTAAACTGCAAGAGAAGAATGAGAAAATGTCTTCTGAAAACTCTTTGACATCAGTGCTTAAAGAAAAAGAAAAGATTTTTGAAGAAAAATGTGATGATACCAATATCAAGTTTGATTTTGACGAATTTGATACAAAAAATCTTGAATTGGAAAATGCTGTGGCATCATTACAAAAAGAAAATGAGCATTTGAAACAGACTTACAAAAACTTGTTTGATTCAATCAAGCGGTCAAGAGTTCAGAATCAAACTTCAAACAAATCTGACTCTCAGATCACACCAAATCATCTTTTTGAAAAAGAAAAGTCTGTGCTTCAAAAAAAAATTGTTGAATTGGAAAAAACAATTGCACAACAAATCAAGGATTTTGGTGATGCCAAAAATGATTTTTCAATCGAAACAGACAAGTATGAAAAATATTTTGCACATCTTGAAAATCAAAATGCTTCTTTGCAAGAAAAATTGGCATCATCAGATCATCTTTCTCTTCAAAAAGAATACAATGATTTGAGAACGTCATACAATGCCTTAAAAGCAAAGTTTGATGTTCTTAACCGGTCAAAAGGAAAATCTCAAGTTTCAAACGAATCTAAACAACAAGTAAGTGTTTTGGAGAAGGTTTACACGGGTGAATCTTCCAAACCGTTTTCGAAAAAGGTTTCTCAGTTTACAACCTATTCTTTGCAAAAAGGAAGGAAATTTTCAAAGAGACCTAATTTTTCTGAAACATTTACTCCTCAAAAGGTTTCAAATGCAAGTGCTCATAAAGAAAAGAATCAAGGTTTTCAAACTCCATACTCTCGTTTTACTCCGGTAAAGCCAGTGTGGAAACCAAAGCAAAGCCGTTCAAAACATTTGAAATATTCGTACTCTGAAATGCTTCCGCTACGACAAACGAATGGCTATGCTTTGAAAAATCTTAATTCTGGAAGGTCTCCATTCATCTCAAAAATGAATTTTCGAAATGAAACACCGAGTTTCAACAATGGATGGAAAACTTCTTCTTCAAGTTTTAAAACTCCAAGAGAAACACCGAGTTTCTCAAACAAGTTTCAAAAGAAAACGAGTTTTAAATCACCGTTGATTCCACGAGCTTTATTTCAAAATGAAACACCGGTTTTCAGTCCTCGTTGGAATTCAACTTCTTTGTCTCGGATTGACACAACTTTCAAATGGATTTCAAAATATGGTAAACCCGTTGGCGCCGTGCTTAAATGGGTTCCAAAAGTTGTTGTCTAATCCAAAATCATAATGGCTTGTAAGTACTTCAGCTTACAACCCGGGCTTCAATAATGGCTTTCGTATACTTCAGTACGAAACCCGGACTTCAAAATTATGACTTCTTAGTATTTCAGCTAAGGACTCGTTCTTCAAAGAAAGGAAAGTGCTTAAATCAAAACAAATGTTTTAAATATCTTTTGAGCACTTATCCTAAAAACATTATGGCTTATGCACACATAACAGTGTATAACCCGCGATTTTCAAAGAAAGGACCCTGTTGTACATTTATGTGCGACAATCCTAAAAGACAAGAAGACTTCTCACCAAAAAGCTTATCAAAGTCTTCTTAATTTTCTGAGCAAAATTTTTCAAAATATTTCAAAAGGTTTTCAAAACTTTTTAGCTCAAGATATTACTCCCTCAAATCCTTAAAAGTTTAACTTAATCAAAATGTTCTATTCTTGAGGGGGAGTAATATAAAGTTGTTCCAAAAAGATCATGCTTAAAGGAAACAAATTCGGAATTTACAAACATCCGTTTCTCCCATAAGCTATCCAAAAAGCAAAGATTTTAATCAATTGGTATCAAAAATACCATGGATATGCTATTTTTGAGGGGGAGAAGACGTGATTAAAATGTGATCGTCTTGAATCTCAAAAGAGCTCGACTCAGAAATGACCCAAGAATTGACGAAACAACAAATGTTAGTAATCGAAAAGACTTATCCTCGACGGGTAATAACATCAAGTTAGTTACTAGAGCTAGTTGTCACCTAAAAGCTGACAATGGAACTCTTTAACTAGCCACGTAAGCGTGTCTCGAAAAGGATTTGTCTTAGTAGAAATGTACCGTTTCGAGAAACTTTCTGTGGATATGACCAGGCCGGGTAATAACTTCAAGCTAGTCTAACTAGTGATGTAAGCGTGTCTCGAATCGGTTGTGTTCATTGAAAGTGAATCAATTCAAAAGTGCAAACTCCTCACGCATGTGCAAATTTCTTAACATTCCATGAGCACATGTGAAGGGGGAGTCCTTCAAATGAAATGCAAAGCTCTCAAAGTGTTAACAAAGTATGTTTTTTATCATAAACACTTTGAGAGATTTTCACAAATGGTTTGATGGCAACAATAGGATAGTCATGAAGTTATAAGGTGACTAAGGTTAGGAAAAACCGTCCTATGATCCGCCAGAGCCGGAGGGATCTACCCAAGGACAAATCCAATAGATTAGAATTAGATGTCCTTAGGTATGATTTGAAAAAAGGAGAAAAGAATGAAAGGAGAAAGAAGGGGTTGAAGAATTAAAAAGAAAAGCAAATGAAAGGGTGAAAAGAAATAGCCCTCCAAATGTTCAACCTTAGGGCAGACACCGGGTTCAATTCATATGCTACTGGTTGTTACTAAGGTGACACCGGTATTGAAGACAAGACGTCATGGACCCAGTGACGCACGACACTAAACCTTCTAGCCACTCAAGTTCTCTTAAAAGAGCTTGTTTCATTCTCACGGGGAACCGGTGTAATCTATCGACTTATCTCTTAGAGATGGTTGATATTGAAGCAGGAGACCCCTCCCTAGTCTCCGCATAGGAAAACCAAATTATGCACTTATCGAGTCTAGAGCCATGAGATTCATTAAAAAGATCTCTTAGGATACACTTCCTATGAATACACTTGTGTTCGCCAAAAAGGACACAAGTTGTAAGAGTCTTTATGAGATCTACGGATCTTGCCTTATCTTTCATGATGGTTACTATGTTCCAAAACGGTCTACAGTTGTGGGGTGATCTCCAGCAACTCACCTGAATCATTGATGTACTTCGGTGGATCTAGTAAGCCCTTTCAAGGGTATCTGGTTCAGGAACGGCCTTGGTAAGGGTTAGAAGGAGTCTTCACACTATGCTGTTGACGATCTCTAATTCCGAACCTGTAAGTACCGGTTGATTTATTGCTAACTGTTTTATGCAGGTACTCATAAATGTTCCTTGGAGAAAGACCGTTACCATCACTCAAAGATCCACATGCTCATACCCTGCAAAGCTCTCTTCAAAGATCTAAGCAAAGCTAAGTTCAGAATGTTTCTAAGTCAAAGTCAAAGAATCTTCAATCTAAAGAAACAAAGATTAAAGTCAAAGAGAAGAGAACTTCACAAAGATTCAAAGTCAAACAAAGTATGAGCATGTTGGAAAAGACGAAAAAGACAACAGAGTAAAGATGTTGATCAAAGGCAAGAAAGATCACAAAGCATGATTGGAACAAAGGAACTAGCAAAACTATTACACAAAGACTCAAAGTTCAAAGAGAACAAGCTTAAAAGATCAAAGATCAAAGTCACAAAAGAGAGATCTCAATGATCACCCTTAGGGGGAGATTGTTAGCATTAGAAGTGTTGATCATTTATGAAATCAAAGAGAGATCTCAATGATCGTCCCTTAGGGGGAGATTGTTAGGATTAAAAGTGACGATCATTAGTGAGTCAAATAGTTAGTTAAATATATCAATGTAATAGTTAGTAAATGCTAGTTTATTAAGTTTATGTGTATTATTCATGCTTATATAAAGTCTAAGGGCTAGTTATGTAATGTAGTCAAAGATATGTGAAGCCCTAGACTACAAGTATAAATAGTCATGTAAGGCCTCATTTAGAGGTTGGTTCTCTTAGTCATTAACAAGGTTATTATTTTCACACACTAGAGTTCCCATCTACTCTCTCTCTCTACTTACTTTCTCTCTCTAGGTTTAGGCTTGAATCATATGTGAAATAGGTTGTTCTACGGTCCTACATAGTGTGATTTGAATTGTTGCAAAACTTTCAAATTTATAGGGTGAAAGAGATGTTGAAATTGGTGTTTGGATTTGATGTTCTACCATTCAAAGATTGAGGTTTCAAATGATTTTCATAAACTTGTCACATTATTTGATGTCAATCCAATGGAATAGGGTGGAGTGAAAGATCAACATATGCACTCAATGCTTTGTGATCATGGGATGTGATTTGGTTGAAAATGTTCCAATGGTTTGAAGGATCCTTTAAAAGGGTTCCTTGGGTTAGTTATGTTTGAATTTGAATTTTTGGAGGGAAGTGACTTCCTAATTGTTTTAGTGAGTGAGAGTTGTCCTAATATGGTTATTGGGGTTAATGGAAGATGTTTCTCACTTAGGATAATGGTTTGACACTTTACAAGTTTTGAACTTAAGAAAAATTACAAAAAATTTCTGTAGGTGACTGGCGGAACCCTCGCGATACAAAGGCGGAACCCTGTTTTGGGTTCTGTCTGGTCCGTAGGGCCATTTCTGGGTTGCCCAGAAAATACACTGGCGGAACCCATTTATGGGTGCCGTCAGATCCGCCAGACCTGAAAAACTTGGCAGTCCGCATTTTTGACCCGCGAGACGTGTTTTAAATTTTTCGAAAACTCCTAAAATCAAAAAGATAATGCATATCTGGTTAGGTAATGCAAAAATTGGACATGTAAACACACATACCATAGGACATTGACCGGGGGGTCGAGAATTTCACTATACTTAATGAAAATTTCATAAACATGAAAATTTGACAACTTGCCAAATGTTGTCTTCCTGCATCATTGTTAGTTCCTACAAGTTCTAAATAGTACCAAACATCTTACCAACACACAAATACATAACACGTAATGTTTAAATGACCAAATCGTTCAAATAAAACCTAGTCCCAAACACTCCTACACACCCGCTCTCATAGACGGTCAATCTTCTTCTTGAGCTTAAGAAATCTCTCGATGTTTTGGAACATCCCCTTTTGTTTGCTTGAACTCCGCCGACTCATTTGGAATATCCGAAAGTTGGAAAATGTATTCTAGAGGCGGGAGCCTAGAGTTGGGCAAAGTCTAGAGTTGGAAAATGTTTACCTTGGGCTTTGTAGATTCTCCTATCACTTTAGTGGGACAAAAGCGTGTGGAGTAAGAGAGTAGTCTAGGTGAAGACCTCTAGGAGTTGATGTGATCCCGGTTTCCTATGGTGCTAATTACATTGGCTCTAAGGAGTTCTTCCCATTCCGTGAATTTGGGGCTTGAGTTCATTGAATTCCATTCCAAATGGGTCCTTGATTACCTCATTTCCGGTTCTAGTTCTCCTAGTGTTGGTGGTCCTAATGAAGAGGTGGTCACGAAGTTCATCTTTGGACATAAGAGGGGTATCATAGGGATAGATGCGGTCAAAGAGTGTGTCAAGAGTTGAGAGGGAGTGCAAGTCGGAGTAGATGCAAGTACCATGATTTGGGACACCTATGATTTGAGCAAACTCCTTGAGAGTGAAGGAGTATTGATGACTACTAGCCCTAAAGTTAATAGACATGTGACCATACTTATCCTTAGAGAGGGTGACGAATGCATAGAATTCTAAAATGAACCTAGAACAAATAGGTTCGTTGATTTCTAAGAGACACTCAAAGTTGATTGTGGAAAATTCCGTGTAGAGGTTTGTACCTTCTAAGAAGGATGGATCAATGGCTCTACCCTTATGGACATATCGTTTTTCTAAGGCTTTGAAGACAACGGTTTGAGTTTGAGTAAGACCTTTGGTTTTGTGGTGTTTGGGTAGGTACTTGATGGTGTCCTTGTGGTCATAGTGAGTTAGAGGAGGCATGATGATTCCTAGAAAATCAGAATTTCACATTTTAGTCTAAGTAAACGACTATTGTAATGTGTATGTTCTAGTGTGTGCCTATATGAAAACAATGTGGAGGTGCGGTTAACTTGACTCATGTTGATGCTTAAAAACGTTTTATAATGCAAGTGATGTTTCAATGACGTTTTTCATTTGTTTTAACAATGTGGTGAACGGTGGTAAAGTATGGTTGACGACCGAGAGTGGATATGTGAAATGAGGTGGTGATTGCTTGACAACACTTAAAGCTTGGATATCTTCTTTGTGTTCTTCACTTGCTAGAAAGTGGAAGAGACGCATTTCATAATGAAATATACTTGACTTTTGACGACATAGACAAATATGTTAATGAGAGTATGGATATGACAATTGCCCTTTGTTTCGAAGAGCGACACAAGGGTGAACATAGGTTTATGTATCATGAAAGGTGGTTTAATCTAGGTTAGGTTATAGTGGGGATGACACACTTGTTTGGTTACATTGTGGAATCTCCTTGTGAAGATGACTAGGTGGAGTTATTGATGAAGATGATATTGACTCTTGCTTTCTTTGAGGGCATGGAAATGGTTGATGACTCGATATTGATAGGACAAAGGATAATCGGTTTCTCATTTCACATTTGGTTGTTTGAGGTTTGAGTGATGAACGGTTATGAGAAAGATGCTTGAAGTTTTGCTCATTTTGTGAATCTTATGGGCTGAGATATATCACAAGGTGAATGTAATGAGATTTTGTTTGAAAATGCAATTATGATTAGAACACTTACAAAGTTTGTTGGATTTGAAGAGATTGGATTGAAAGCCCTAAATTTCGTATGGTTATGTGTTTTTGAGAGGGTGATGGCTGTTTGAAAGTGAATGATTAAGTTAAGAGGGTGTTTGGTTTTGAAATTAAAAATAAAACATTCTGTAGCATTGGCAGACCAGACGAAACCAAAAGGAGGGTTCCGCCCGTATGGTCTGAGGGTACCGTGAGAGCTGCAGGAAAAATTCAAAAAGGATTATCTTGATTTTTGTGGTTTTATCCTAATGTTCAAAACAAAGGTTTTAGGTCTTATGAGTCTTTGACTAAGCCTAGGAATGATGAATGCTTCACATTCAAGAGGTTTTATGAAAACGTTGATATAATGGTTAACGTAGAAGACTTTCTTAGTTAAGACGTTCCTCAATGAACAATCTTACCAAGGCGATGATGATGGATCACAATATGTTTATTTAAGACCATAATTGATTGAATTGTTGCCGAAGTTGATGATTCCTTGATGAAGGGATAACAATGTTGATAAAAGAATTCCGTTGTTGACACGAATTTGCTTGTACAAGTGGAGCTTGTTGATGTGCTTCTCCATCCGAAACTAATTTGAGAACCTTACGTGTTATGGAGAATCATTGGGTAAGTAAGTATAAAAGTGCTTTTCTTATCAACTTATTATAAGAATCATTGGGTAAGTAAGTATAAAAGTACCACTTGTGCTTTTCTTATCAACTTATTACCGGCATAATTCCATTTGGCATACACTATGGTTTCTATTCCCGTTCTTTTGGGATACCATAATCCTAGTTGTGTAGTACCTTATGATGTATCCAAACAAGCTCAACTAAAGAGTTGTTTTAGGATCTTCTTAATCACGAGCACATAGACAAATGCTAAACATAATGTTGGATCTAATTGTTATGAGAACAAGTAGTCTTCCGAACATTTCTCTACGTTTAGTTTTACCTACGGATTTACTAATCTCATTCTTGATAAGTCATCAATAACTTAACCATTGAGAACAAGAGAGTAACTAGGAATGTCTTTAAGTTAAAATCTCTTGCTTTTGGAGCTTGCTTTTATAATCAAAAAGACATTCAAATATTGACACTTATAATCACATGATTACTTCGAAACATTTATTTTGTTTCACTAGTTGTTTTACTCTAAATTCCAAAAACTGTTTTTGTTGAATTTGTTTAGACACAACTATGACGTATAAATTAAGTTTTATAACTATTGTCAATTTTTGCTTGATTCAATTTTTGACTCAAGGTGAGAAGATGTTATTTTGTACTTTTATTCTTAATGTTTTACACAACATACTTGTCTTGCCATCATTGGACTTTCGACTAAGTCATCATCTACCATAGATGATATCTTAGAAGGAGGAGATCACTCGTTAAATGTTATATTCAACGACTCCTTGACTCTTTGGGTTTTCTTACTTAAGACACTATGAACTCTATTTGTTTTGAAAAAGTCCAAGAGGTACAACATCATAAGACTAAGTGTCACATTTGATGTGTAAATCCTAGATGTTGAAAACTCATTTTCTTCCACACATCCTAATGTATGCTAATGTAATTTATTTCTCCTTGTGTGTTTTATGTGAGATTATCATAAAGGAGGGATTGAAGAAAACCACAATTTAAGACTCAAAGTATGGTATTTGAGAATGTTGTTTAACAAAGGTTTGTTTAGCAAGCATCACAAAAGTGTTAGACATTTTAACACTTAGGAAATTCTTACTTAGCTCACTTGTAAGCAAGAGTTGAGTGAGACTCACTCAAGAGTTTCTCGTGTTTATCTCTTTACGGTTAAAGAACCGAAACACCTTATATCTCCTACTAGTACTAATGACGAAATTCCTTGTCTTAGAGACTCTAATCATTGTTATTACTAATAGCAGGTAAACACTTTAGAATACTACTAATAGTACATACTACAACACATAATGCTAGAAACAAGAGACAATCAAAGTCAAGTTGAAGTAATGCATACCTTTTAAATTGCATAGAGATGCTATCAAGAGAATAAACACAAAGCGTAACATCTTGGTTTGACGACACACTTGGAAACTCAATTACTCATGTATCCAAGAAAGTTAGATAATCATATAAAAGCATAGAGAATGATAATCTTAATCCTTTTATCATGAGTTTCTATTTGAGATTGAATTATCTCTAAATCTCTCTTCTAGGTTTAGCAAATTTTACTTGCTTTGTTTTACTAGTTGATGGTGCTTTTGAGTTAAATCCTAATCCGGTTTTATCTTCAAACAACCTTTGATTCCTCAACAATCTTTCAAGAGATTTTGAGCTTTTATCAAATTTAGCTAGCATTTTTCCTTTCTCATTTTGCTTTGAATTTCATGTTTGTAATCTAGACATAATTTGTATTCTAAATCAATTTCAACATGACTCTCAAGTCTAGATATTTTATCTTCTAACATGATTTCATTTTCAAAATTATTCACAAAAGATTTTGAAGGTTCATTGTTAAAGATAGTTTTTAGGTCCATGTTGCATAAAAGTTTAGACTCATTTTCTAGTTTAGAAAACTCTAGGATAAATGTGTCAAAGCAAAAGTATTTGGTTTCAAAATGTACCTTGCTTGATGTTTTATCTAGTTGAGAATCACAAAATGGATGGTTGGCTTCATCTTCATCCGTGTTATTCCATGAATAGTAAGCAAGTCCACTAAGAGCTCGACATGAGTAATCATCTTCACTTACACCTTCATTTAAAACATTTAAACTAGTAGCACATGTATTTATCTCAACTAAATGTCTATCTATTAATATTTCTAAGACTTCTAATTCATATGTGAGATCAAATTGATCATCTTTGATTTGACATATTTCTTGATGAAAGTTTAACATATTTTTTCAAATATCATTAGCCGTTTGACAAAAATGCATTCTTTCATATTCGGTACTAAAGCTTTATAAATCATTGTTTTAGCTTTAGTATTTTTATCAAGTTTAAGATAGTTATCTTGGTTTTCAAAACTTGTTTTCTTTGGTTTGAAATCACCAAAAGAAATAATATGCCAAAGATCTAGATCAATTGATTTATCATAGTTTTCAAAAATTACTTTTCCATTCAAGTAAGTTTTCTTTTTCAAATAGCGGTGGTTTTTGAATAGGTTGCCCTTCTTTGAGATTTTCAAAATCCATGGATAGATCCAAGTTTTAAAATACATTCTATTTTAAAGATCTTGAGTAACGTAGCTCTGATGCCAATTGTGGAAAACTAGAAGGGGGTTGAATAGTTTACCGCTTAAAATCTTTTTAACTTGTTTATTTAGCTTTGAAACTTTACGTTTGCTTAAAGATATAAACACAACGTTATATGTTTGATTCTTTGAAAAGCTTTTCATGTGAATAACAATTCTAACTTTACTTGTTTCATACTTTGAAAAGCTTTACTTGCGATGATCTTAACTTTGCTTGTTTAGTTCTTTGAAAAGCTTTTCATTTGTTTAAAGATATAAACACAACTTTACTTGTTTAATTCTTTGAAAAGCTTTATATGTGATTAGCAATTCTAACTAAAAGACAACATGTAATAAGCAAAGATAAAGAAAGAAACGATCAAACCACAACACGATTGTTTATCGTGGTTCGGCTACAAGGACTCTTTTTCCTTGCCCTACATCCACGCCCCGAGTTTCCAACTCGAGAGTTATAAGCACTAATCAACAAGCTCCTTTCACCGGCGGAGAAAACCTTTACAACGTCGCTTACACTTTTACCGACACTAAGCTAGATGTCGAGTTCTTTTACACGAGTACAACCACTCCCATCGTCGCTTACACTTTTACCGAAACTAAGCTAGATGTCGAGTTCTTTACCAAGGGTACAACCACTCCCTATACACTTTGTATTTTGAGGACTAAAATAATAACCGATCACTTCTACATACATGACACAATTGAAGTATAAACTACCAAAGCTTATACATGACCAAGCTAACAAGACTTGCAACTTTAGAGTTGAAGTTTGTAACTTCTTGAATGATCTTGTGAAGTCCCTTGCTACATAAGAGAATCACACAAGTCAAATGTTACTGAGTTAGTTTGAGAGAGTATATGAAAATATGTCCTAAAGTGGTGAGGGATTTCTTTCAAGTGCTTTGGTATTTATACCAAAGGAAGTCAGCAGTCTGGCGGACACGGCGGCACCCTCAGAAGGGTTCCACCCGTGTTCCTCCAGGGTTCCGCCAGAACTGTTCAACATAACTTACAATAAATTACTCCAAAACAAACAATGTCACATCTACTAAATACTAGTCAACATGCATTGCACCAAACATGGAATACTTCCAAAGTGTGTAAGAACTTCATGGATAGTCAAACACATAAACAAACAATGTCACATCTACTAAATACTAGTCAACATGCATTGCACCAAACATGGAATACTTCCAAAGTGTGTAAGAACTTCATGGATAGTCAAACACATAAACTTACCATAAATGCACATTGATGAGATGTGACTTTCTTATTAAAGAAATAAAAACAATGTTAAGTTTAAAAAGAAATGTAAAGACTAGTTATACAAGACTTAAAACTAAAATGATGTTTTACTACAATCTAAAGTTTGTACTTTGTCATTAACAAAACTTAGCAAAAATCGTTAAAATATAAATAACGTTTTTAGGCGATATTTGTATTAACAACATTCTCTATATTTTTTCACACCATGAATTCTTACGAGTTATTTATTGCCGATTTGTTTTCGGATGATGAAAATGAAGCTAGTAGCGAGTTTATGATTTTTGCAGAAGAGTGTTGGGAGACTTATCAAGTGTCACAACCTAAAGTCACACGAAACCAAATTAGTAGGGATTGTTTGGGTGCTCATAACCGTTTAGTGACTTCTTACTTCTACGATCACCCAATATACGGCGATCAAGCATTCCATGGTCGTTTCTGAATGAGCCGAAGACTATTCACACAAATTGTTAGAGAGGTAACCGATCATTCACCTTATTTCCAACAAACCCCTAGTTGTGCGGGCTTATTTGGTATTTCTCCATTGATGAAGTGTACTTCGTCAATTGGCATACGGAGTCAATGCTGATGCTCTAGACGAATATGTGCAAATGGGTATCTCAGCAATTCGTGAGTGTCTCCAAAAATTTTGTGAGGCCATAATGGAGTTATATGGTACAAAGTATTTGTGAGAGCCGACGGTTACTGACATTAACAGACTTTATGAGCATCACTATCAAAGTCATGGGTTTCCTGGGATAATAGGAAGCATTGATTGTACAGATTGGCCATAGAAGAATTGCCCACATGCTTTAAAAGCTCAATTTTGTAGGGGTGATCACGAGTAAACTCCTTTCATTTTATTGGAAGCAATCGCCTCTTAAGATTTATGGATTTGGCATGCGTTCTTTGGTGTCGACGGGATGAATAACGACGTAAATGTTTTACGTAGATCACCTCTTTTCAATGATCTCAAAACGGGGAGAGCACCGGATGTGGAATTCGTTGCTAACGACATGCCTTATAACAGGGATATTATCTTGCTGGTGGGATATATTCGGAATGCTCTGTTATTGTGAAGTCCATTAAAAATCCAAAGACGCATGATCACAAACGAATATTGTATAAGACAAAGCACGAAGCAGCAAGAAAATATGTGAAACGTGCTTTTGGTGTACTAAAGAGGAAGTGGCTAATGATTAAACATTTGGCTAAAGGATTTGACAAAGAGCGTATATCACATATAATGTACACTTGCATAATATTACATAATATGATAATTCAGGACGAAGAGCGGGCGATATCTCCCGTATTTTTTCCAGCGGAGAAGTGTCGTTCTTGTCATCCCATAAGAACGCATGTGAAATCGTTGGAAATTACCAGGGAGATATACAACAAAACAACTCATCTTAACCTCAAAACTGATTTGATGGAAGACATTTGGCATCGTAATAATCAAACTAGTTTAGTTGTTTTATTATCGTAATGTTCTAATGTTATTTGAATTTTACTGTAATGTTTTTATTTTATTTGAATTATTATGTAACGTTTTAATTATTAATGAAATTTGAGTTTGTGTTAAAAATGTTTAAAAAAAATTGATCTTGGTCGTCTTTACTGAGCCACCTAATAGCTTGCAGTTCATTGGAGAGAGAAAGCTGACGTGGTGCGGAGAAGCAGCCTTACAGTTGGGAGGGGTCTAATCCGTTTCGGTTTCGGTTTCGGTTTCGAACCAGTCCAGTTCAAGTTTTGCCGTAACTCATCACTGGACTAACCTGAACTTCACCCAAACAGCAGATACTTTTGCTCCATGAGACGCCTTTCTGCTCTTGCTTCTAGGGTTGAAAATATCCCAACTCAAATCACAACCAAAACCCTAATTAAACCCCAAATTAAACCCAATCCACCAACCACATCAGGTAAATTCTCTTCCTTAAACCCTAAATCAAAACCCCAAAATCACAAACCAATTGACCATCACTACATTTCACAGATTCTTGCACATAAAGATTGGTACTTATTGCTTAACCATGACTTAAAAACCAATAAATTTACCTTAAACCCTAGGCTTATTATAAGTATTTTGCAAAACCAAGAAAACCCATTACATAGTTTACTTTTTTATTTGTGGGTTTTGAATCTTTTTCCGTTTTACGCGAAGAATCAGTCGATTCGAGTAGTTTTAGCGAATACCCTTTATCGAAAGGGTCCGGTTTTGTTGAGTAAAGAGTTTATTGATTTTGTTAGGAGTTCAGGGTGTAGTGTTACTGAGGATTTGTTATGTGTTTTGATTAGTAGTTGGGGGAGGTTAGGTTTAGCTAAGTATGTTGTGCAGGTTTTTGATCAGATATCGTTGTTAGGGATTGTGCCTAGTACTAGATTGTATAATGCAGTTATTGACGCATTGGTTAAGTCGAATGCACTTGATTTAGCTTATTTGAAGTTTCAGCAAATGAAAGCGGATAGATGTATTCCGGATAGGTTTACGTATAATTTTTTGATTCATGGAGTGTGTAAAGTTGGAGTTGTGGATGAAGCGTTGCGGTTAGTGAAGCAAATGCAGGAAATGGGTTATGCGCCGAATGTGTTTACGTATACTATACTTATTGATGGTTATTGTAATGCTAAAAGGATTGATGAAGCGTTTAAGGTTTTGGAGAGAATGAAGGAGAGTAATGTGAGCCCTAATGAAGCTACGTTTAGGTCGTTGGTTAATGGTGTATTTCGTAATGTGGGTCCACTCGAGGGTTTGAAATTGTTATCTGATTTTGTGGATAATGTGCATGTTATACCCGTAGCAGTTTGTGAGTCTGTTTTGCATAGTCTTTCGAGCAATTCTTTGGTTAATGAGACTGCTATTTTCTTGAAGAAAAGCATTGAGAGAGGTTATGTTCCAGATACTATGACTTTTAACATGACTATAACTTGTTTGCTCAAGGGATTTGATCTCATAGAAATTTGTGATATTGTTGATGGTTTAATCGGAAGAGGTATGAATCTTGGATTTAATAGTTATCTTGTTCTTGTTGAGGCTTTATACAAGAGTGGAAAATTAGAGGAGGGAAATCGTTATTTAACTAAGATTCTTGAAAATGGGCTTTTATCTAACATGGTATCATATAACATGATGATTGATGGTTTTTGCAAGACGGGTATGATTGATAAAGCAATGAAAACTTTTTTAGATATGCTTCAGTGTCGTGTTTCACCTAATCTTGTTACTTTCAACACTCTTTTATCGTGGCATTGTAAGAATGGTGATATACGTGAAGCACGCGAGCTTCTTAAGATGCTATTACAGCATGGTTTAAAACCTGACGCCTATACGTTCACTTCACTAATTCATGGTCTTTGCATGACCCATCAAATTGATGATGCTTTTGATTGTTTAAATGAGATGGTGGATTGGGGTGTGAATCCAAATGCCATTACATACAATATCTTGATCCGTTCATTGTGTATTATCGGTGATATTTATAAAGCAAAGGCATTGCTAAAATCAATGCAAGTCAATGGGGTAAAGCCAGATGTTTTTTCTTTCAATGCCTTGATTCAGAACTTTTGTAGGATGAAGGAGTTCGAGAAGGCACAAAAGGTCCTCGTGACGATGTTGACTTTAGGTTTGGCTCCAGATAATTTTACGTATAGTGCTTTTATTACGATGTTGTGTGATTTGGGGAGGTATAAAGAAGCCAAAGAGTTGTTCTTGTCAATGGAAGATAACGGATGTTGCCCTGATTCTTTTACTTGTAATTTGTTTATTGAGGCTCTAGTTGCGTCTGGTAGGTTCATTGAAGCTAGAGATATCTTTCTCAAGTATAAAGAAAGGGGAATTGTGTTGAAGCCCATCTCCATTTTGTAGTCATATTTACACAAGAAATTCAAAAGTATTGGTTCTATTCATACATCAGGTGTTGATAGTTATGCATCTTGGAGTTGCTTTGCAGCCTCATTGTCGGTTCCATTCTCAAGTACATCAAGGTACTAATTACATAGTTACCCTTTGTTATCAAGAGTAAAGATTAAATATTGATCAAGGTTTTTATGATATTACAATCACCTATTTAAGTTTCATGTCTATCTTAAGTTGTATATTTTTGCCATTTGGTCAGTACACTTTTTTGCTACAATATGATTAGTCAATTTGCTATTCTAATGGGACGTATATAAGCTAAGCTGCACTCTCTGAGAATCTATTAATAAAATTACTTATTAATTACCTTTTCCTACTCATGTAATGTGTCTTATGAAAGTATTGGTGATCGCGATACACCAAAACTTAAGTAAACAGTTTCCTTGAATCAAACTATTGACCTTCTGGTCAAAAATTACGTATTGCTCCAAGGCTCGCCCATGATTACAGATAGATGCATAATATTGAGTTCATTAGTAAATCTGATAGCGAAACTTCATAAAAGTTATGTTGCAAGTCAAACGATGCGTTCTTTTTTGTATGGACATAGTATATTTAAATAGTCCATATTTGGGTATGATTAGGTGCGTACTGCATTACTGCCATTCTAAGCATAAAAAATGACATTTGAATTTTTGGCCAAACGCAGCTTTAGCTAACATCAATTTGCAAACTTTTAAGAATATTTAGCCTTTGTATAAGGTGTAATATCATCGTAAGTGAGCCCTTTCTTTAAACTATTCATATAAGATTTGTATCCTAAAGTTGACTCATTTGACCAGAAATTTTAGAACATTGAAATTAAGGTACCTGAAACTGCAAGTAATGAGAAAAATGTAAATTAGGTTTGATTTTAGCAATAAAATGTTAATGGTTAAAGGTTGGTGACTTTTTCCAACCACCTTCTCTTGTTTGTCAGCCCAAACCCAACCAACATTTCCTGTTTTTCTCTCATTTACCAATCAAATTTCGCAAAAAAATATGTTTTCTTACACGTTCACTGAATCATTTATTACACTCTTTTTACCAGTCTTAGTTGGTTTTACCCACAATATTGAATTTCTGCTCATCATTCATATGATATATGGCAGATATTATTATCTGTTACATAATGCTTGATCAACATGGTGTCCTCAGTCTTTGTTAACCAATGGCTTTTAGCTCTGATGTTGTTTGTTGGTCTTTTCTGGTTTAAACTAGGTGCGCCTTTCAATGAACGATTAATAAAGTTTTTAATTTTACAAAAATTTGTTAAATGGAAGTGATTTGTCTTTGTCACAGGGAAAGGTGATACGGGAATTGCTGGAACTGGACTTGGATATTTACCAGAACCAGGTGGCGGATCCAGTGGCAGTAGTGATGACAGTGGCGGTGGCGAATCCAGTGGTGGTAGTGATGACAAACCAGATGAGATTGTTTTGAAAGCTCTCAAATGTTTCAACGAAAAAGAAGTAATTATCTCTTCACATTCTGTTCTAAATGCTTCATAATGTTTGACTTTCGGTGAAAGGTCAAACAAAGCCTATTTTTGCTCCAAAGTTATACCAATTTACCCTCATTGATTAGACATGAATACAAGTATATGAAAAGTACTTCAAATCGGTAGATGTTGGTTTAACTTTATAATAAAACTCATCTAAATCATGAAGTTATGCCGTTATCATGGAGATGATCAATTAATAGTATTTTTTGGTTTGTAACAGATTTACAGCAGTTGTGAAGAGTCTTATAGGTTGACTGCGAGTGGTCAACTCCACGTGCCACCTGAATACGCCGATGAATACTGTCATGGGCCCTGCTTACAAGAGACATACCTCGTGCTTAAATGTGTTGATGATATCTTATCACACTTCGTTTTCTACAATCATGCTACTATAGAGGATGTGAAGGAAACACTAAAAATAGGTTGTACCGATGGTCCACACAAAGGTAACCAGAAGAATCATTTAGTTCCACTTTATTGACTTTTTGAAAATTCTAGATTATTAGTAATAAGTTATCATCTTCTATTACGAAAAATCACAAATAGCTTGCGTAAATGAGCTATTTTTGACAGATTTTAGGAGCATAAATGGCGGAAAAACATTTCGCTTACTTTCACCTTTTCACAAAACAGTCTTCTTTCATACTTATACTAGCACAATGATTAATTTGCGATGAATTTGAAATATAATAACCGGAAAGTGAGTTACTTATTATTTCAAATTATATTTTGATGTTTGCAGGTGATTTTGATGTGGCTGAGCACATTGACAAGGACGAAAGCAATTCATCGAAGCTTTCATATGCTATAATACTATTGGTTCTTCCATCTTTCATTCTTTACCTTGTGTTGTTCTGATCGTGATCCTTTTGATATTAATCTGCAAGTAAAATGTATTATTGGCAATGACGGTTATATTATATGTTTACATCCAACTTTTTCATATTGTGCAACTTATTTCAGAATAATTTTTTTAGGCCAAGTGGACATTTATTTTTTATTTTTTTTATTTATTATTATTATTATTATTATTTTTTTTTCAAACGATGATATTATATAAAACTGGCAAAAGCTAGAAAAGGAAACATTTACAAAAAAGAAATGTTAGCTTTGGGATTTCCTATCCACCCAATTCAACTATATTGCATCTTAGGATTTTTAGATGAAAATCAACATAAACGTTTGATAAACAGTAGAATTTCAAAGAGTCACCTTCTTAGTAACAGAAGAAGAAAAATCAAAGCATTGCGAAAATTTCATATAGATCACATCAGCGTAGCTGCAACCCCTTCAAGAATGAATCTAGCTGTCTTCGTCACCTGAGATACATCTAACCACGAGAACCACTCTGCAATATTAGAAGCAACCGGAATATCCAATTCGCGCCATCTAGCCAATATGAGATTTGGTTATCTCTCATTTCACTATCAATATTGGATCTACTATCCAAAGCAAAGTACCAGAGTTTGCGTACTAGTGTAGCGTGTAGGTTTTGGAGTGATAATCGACCATCTAAAATCCTTTAACTTCACGATGGGCTAGGTTTTGGATCAAACATATGATTGAAAGTGTTGAATGTGAATACTAAATTAACTGCCTTATCATCAAAGTGTTCATCCAATATAAATAACACATAAATGGGCTAGGTCTAATAACAATTAACGAATCTAGTGTAATCCTAATGTAACAATAATAGCTCACTAACAACACCCCGCAGTTGGAGCGGGAGTTGGATGAACACTCAAACTGGAACGAAATTCATCAAATAATGCAGAAGGAAGCCCCTTCATGAAAGTGTCAGCATACTGATAGTGAGAAGGCATATGAAGAACCCGAACCTGTCCCGTAGCAACCAAATCACGAACAAAATGAATATCTATCTCTTATGCTTTGTCCTCTAATGCTGAACAGGATTAGAGGACAAATACACGACGCTGACATTATCTTAATAGACCAAAGTAGCAGAAGCCAAAGGTGTATGAAGCTCACGTAACAAGTTCCTCAACAAACAAGTCTCAGCAACTGCATTGGCAACACCACGATACTAAGCCTCAGCACCAGATCGAGAAAGTGTCACTGGACGCTTAGAAGACCAGGAGAGTAAGTTGTTGCCAAGAAAAACAAAATAACCCGAAGTCGATATGTGAGTAGTAGGACAACTAGCCCAGTCCGCATCAGATGCAACCAAAGATGTAGTTGACGACTGACGAGGAGTATACCTGTAATCCATAATCTAAAGTACCATGAACATACCGCAAAATTTGCTTGAGAGCAAAAAAATGAGACTCCCTTGGATCATGCATATATAAATAAACCTGCTGCACAACGTTAGATATACCAGGACGAGTAAAAGTAAGATACTGAAGAGCACTCGCAAGGCTACGATATAAATTCGGATCAGAAATAGATCCCCATTAGCCCCTAACTTTAACTCAGTGTCGACAAGCGTCCAACAAGGATTACACCGAACCGTATGAGCCCACTTAAGAAGCTCAGAAGCATACTTCTGTTGTGACAAAAACATCCCAAAAGAAGTCCTAGTTTCCAATACACCAAGAAAATAATTAAGTGAGCCAAGACCAGTTATAGAAAAGTCCTGATGTAATGAAGCAATAATCCACTGTAAGAAAGCTGCAGAAGAGGCAGTCAAGACAATATTATCAAGAAACAAAAGTAAATATGCATCAGCCGTCCCTTGTCTGTAGATAAATAACGATGAATCACAACAACTGCGACAAAAACCAATGATTTGCAAGACCTCGCAAAAGAATTTTTACAGTCCTCCAAGCAGTGTACCTGATCGTTGTAGTGTAGTATAGGTAAGTCCGGAGGATTGATAATTCTATAGGGGAATAGTGTCGTTAGGTCAAGATGTATGAAGAATTAGGTCTAGAAGTGAGGGATGATTCTTTTTGTATTCTTATATTTTATGAAAAGCAAATAAAGATCTCAGGTTTTGAAAGAGTTGGCGGAATTAGTTACTAATTAACTAACCCAGAACTAAAAATTAAATTAAATTAAACTAATAACAAGAAAAGTAAATTAGGGTTCTACAAGGGAAGCGAAGCGTATCTACCTATGATGTATTACTCCTTGCTAGCTATCCAATTCTACCTACTGAATTGTCACATCCTTGTTTTAATTGAAGCATTTTATTCCTTAATATTGGTCATGGGAGGTGCCGAAGTGCCCAACTCTATGAGTCTAGTCTCCCATAAATCCCTTAAATTCTATTAAGTTATTTAGGTTCTATAAGCTGCAACTCACGCAATAAATACAATGAGAAAAATCAATAGTGCACTCTACGGTTGTGTTTCAAAGACGTTCAAGCTAGTTACATATAAGAGGTCAGCCAGTTTTCTTAGCCTAATGCGAGGCAGTCAATCAAACATGAGACAGTAGAAAACAAGAATTATAAACTATAACCAATTAAACTCATTGAATTTGTCACACCTTAATGATGAAGATAGACACAAACATCAATAAGAAAACAATTAGATCTAATTAGTCATCAACAAGTTTCATACAATCATAAGTAAACACTAGGTGAATTAACCAAGCATGATTTATGAAGGACAAACAACAATAATGACAATTGAAGACATAAATTAAGGTAGAATCAACAAACCATTACAAGATGTTTATGGAGTGATTGAAACCCTCTAAGTTGCTGGAAAAACACCAACCTAAACCCTAGAATTGGACTTATGGTTTAGGGCTTACAAAAAGTGAAGTTATGATGTATTTATAGGTGATTTTGCTGTCGGTTGATCGTGACCCCTTCAGCCCGAACAAGTGACGGGGTGAGGTACAAATCCTGAAGGGGTTAGAGTAGGGGGTCGCTTGTAAATCTGCAATATTCACAATCTTCGACCTTCAAGTGACAGCGTCACTTTACAAGTGCGACGCCATCATCCCGCCGCCTTTAGGGTTTCATCTTTGATAAATTGCCGCTATGACGACGTCATGCTGTAACCTTTGACGCCGTCACCTTCAATCCTGACGCCGTCCTCTTATAATAGTTTCGTGCCGTCTCTTGTCTTCTTAAAACGTGACTCCTTCCTCCAGATAACACCAGACGCCGTTAGGTGTAAATTCTTCAAAGTTCTTTGAAGCAAGATTGATAATTTTCTTCCAAAACCTCAGCCAAAATAACAAGTGACGGCGTCACATGGTATAACGTGACGTCGTCAGCCTTCCTTTTCTGACGGAATGCATCACAAATGCAAGTTCTAGAATCTATATAGTACCGGTACACTCATAAGCATTAAAAGTGAATGCTTTTTCCTAAAGATCTAAGGGCGAACCTCACATTTTTTGGGTAGAAATTTTTGAGTGGTAGGATTTTTGTGCTAGCTATATAATTCATATCCATGAGACGCTTATTAAAACTAAAGTTTCACTCCTATATGTTGTAAAAAAATTTAAATTTGGTGCTAAAATTGCCCTAACAAGTATCTTTCTTAGTTTTATTACACATTTACCTTAAAACAAAACAAATATCAAGCGAATTTATAGTTTCTAAGGTATCCATTTTTACCCTGCTACACTTAAATCGAATATCGTCCTCAATGTTCTTGAAAATATCAAAGTTATGATAACGGAAAGAATAAAATAGATGAAAGAAACTAATACTCCCTTGATTTGCTCGTCATGGACGGAGGACAAAGACACAAGGTTAAATCTTCATCCAAGAATCGCCAAAAGACCATCCTCATCCAATCCAATCCTGTAATGAAAGACAAAACAACAAACCAAAGCATCGAAACGAACAAAGAAAAATCACAACTAGATGTAATTCCAGACTTAGAAAAAAAGCAAAACAATTAAAGGATAAGATATTTGTAGTATATCTGACAAATAACGTGCAGGAAAATTGGACATTTAATAAATTCTAGAAATTTTTCAAAAGTTAATTTTTGACATTTAACAAAATCTGGAAAAACTGTGCTATAGTGGCTGACGCCGTTAGGTGTGATGCCGTCAGACTGACCTGACAGGTTTGTCTCATTTTATTTTCTGGAAAATTTTACTGGAAAAACCTTTTTTCTAAAGTCTATTTTTCCTGCAGAAACTCATAAAACATATCCACAAGTATCGACACACAAACAAGATAGAATATATGCTAATCTTGAATTGTAAATTTTCCATGTCCGAATTTCGCTCTTTTAAACAAAATATGTACACTTATCTTTTTATAAATACCTTTATATGCAATTAAGACGAGGTTAAAAACAAAATAAAGCATTTTTACAAATTATTCAAAACATGAAAATTAAACAATTATGATTAAGCATACATGACACAAACTAACAAATTAAATATAGACATCAAACAATTAAAAATATAGGTTGCCTCCCAAGAAGTGCTTGTTTTTATTCAAGTCTCGAGCCTGACTCTACCCGTATTTAAGATATAAGGGGCATTTTCCCTACGTTTAAGATTAAGTGCGGGTGATAGTAGCGATACACAACCTTAGGGTGGAAATATGCCATGTGAGGTGAAGGGTGTGTGTGAATGGCTTTGACTCCTCCCAAACCAACCTAACAAATTAACCAGGAATGGTCAACAGGTCAAGCCTGAGTGGGAGTAGTGATCAATTTATGATCCGGTGTAAGTACAGTGTGTTCTCGGGTCGTTATGTCCCGACAAGATTGAAAGTGTATTTTGGAAAACGTTTGAGGGATTCAGTGATTGGGAAAGTAACCAGATAATTATTAGGATTTAATTACACTAATGGAAATGATTAAGATTAAGCTAAATTAATAGTATTAACAATTACAAGAATTCAGATGCGTATTTAAGTCTAAAACGTAAATCACAATTTAAAATAAACGTAACTGCGTACAGAAAAAGTGGGATTTAAGTAAAAATAAACTAGAGGGGGTAAAAATGACTTTTTTACAAACTTTATATTAAAAGAAAATTTTATAAAAAAGATAATTATTTTTTTGATTATTTAATTATTTAATATTAATTAAAAACTATTTAATAATTAATTAAAACAAATTTAAATTAAGAAAAATGCTAAAATGACTTAGAAAATTATGAATTTTTTTCTAAAACTAGTTAACCATTACAGGAATCCTGAAAAATTATAAAAAGTTTATAAAAATTATAAATAAGCTAATTTAAATATTAATTACTTAATTATTAATTAAAACTTATTTAAACTAATTTTAATTATAAAAATTACTAAATGAACAGTACAAATTATGAATTTTTTTCTAAAAGTACTTTATGAATTATAAAAGCTAGGAAAATATAAAAAAGTACTATTGATTAAAAATAAACAATAATGATTTTTATTTTTGATTTTTTAATTAAAACTAGTTAAACTAAAATTAATTATTATAAATACTAAATCTAATTAGAAAATTATGAAAATTTTTACACAACTACTTTAATATGACAGGAAATGAAGAAAAATATAAAATTGGAAAATGCTTTTTGAAAAAGCAGAAAAATAAGCCAAATGGCTTAAATAGAAGCTATCACTTTTTTACTTTTGGTTTTTCTTATTTTTCTTTTACAAAACTATTAAACTATTGATTTTAAGTAACTTTTACAAAGACAAACTTTTTGTAGCTTAAAAATAAGCTGTGTGCAAGCTTATGAGCTTAGCAGAATGCTTATTAAGGATTTTGATGGATTTTTGAGTGAAATAAGTTACTAACAAGCTACCAAGGACAAAATAAGCAATAACCAAATGAGATGCACACAAAATAAGCTCAAATAATTGAAAAAGCACACTGAATAAGCCAGGGAACACAAATAAGCACAATCCAAAACCTGAGAACCAAACAGGCCAAAAAGGCCAACTGCAGGCCTATGTGAGGCCCACAAGAGTGATCAGAGGTCCAAAATGAAACTTGATCTAATAAGATGGACTGAGGGGATTTCCAATTAGCCAATAATCAAACCCTGGGGTCCACTAATGAGCTGTCAGTGAGCTTATGAATGTGGCTTGGATTCCTGCTGATGAATCAGCAGGAATGAGGCAAAGTTTAGGGTTGAAAATAAGCTATGGGCAAGAAACCTAGGGTCCAAAATAAGCACTGTAATGAAAAGATTGCTTGTTGAGCTTCTCAAAAAGCCAGGGGTTGGGGTCTGAGGTGCACAGATAAGCACTAGGTGAGCCTATGAAAATTGGCTTGTGGGACTAATACCCTGGTACAGGGCACAAGTTTGCCATGCAAGTCCAAATAAGCACTTAATTAAGCTGCTAGAAAAAAATTATAAAATTTATCTAAAATAAGGATTGAAAAGATGAGCTGTTAAAGTCCAATTTCCCACAAGCTCAAAGGCTAACTTTGAAAAATGAAACCATGAAAATTCTTACAAAAATTGGGATTCTGTAAACCTTGTAACTCTTGACTTTTTTTTACTTATGATCCTATTTTGACTAATATGAATTTTAACTGAGTCCTAATGACTTATTATGTTGTATGAAGCTATAATGAGACTTAACCAAGCTATACTAACTACTTGTGAACTAATATGAGTGCTTATGGATCTTAAAACCTTAATAGTGAACTACAATTGAGCATAAACTTGGATTTTGACTTTTTGATGAAATTTTATGACTTGACTGTTATATTAGGACCTTGTGCAAGTTATTACAACAAAACAACACTACTGAAACTAGTTTGATCATAGTGATAACACCTGATCCAAACACTACATTTTATAACTGATTATGAGATTTTTAAAGTGTCCTACTGATGAGTTCATAAAAACACATCATTTCTGTCAAATCTAAACAACAAAAACATGTAAAAACACTCAGAAACACCACAAAATACTACAAATATCCTTAGAAGGTGTTTTTATATGTTTCAAACATAAAAGAACTGAAAACAGGGAAAAACGACCAAAGTTTACCAAATTGTCAAAATCAGTCCCTGAACTTTCAAGGAATGTCAGAAATGGTCCCTGGATGATTTATTTTAAAGAAAAAGTCAAAAACAATCCTCAGGAATCATGAAATAACAATTTTTACCCTTGAAAGTTCAAAATATAAAAATTGGCAAAACAGGTCCCTGCAGTTTCAATATTGACAGAAAATACCCCTCAGTGTTCAAAAATGGAATTTTATCATCAAAGGGTCCTTGGAAATTCATAAATTGACAAATTTTACCCCCAGATGATAAATTCATAAAATTACAAAACAAGTCCCTGCAATTTAGAAAAATGGCAAAATTGGTCCCCGGTTACTTTTAAATTTGGAAAAATAATAAAAAGGCCTTTATAATATTTTAAATGGCAAGAAAAGTCCTTTGTGATATAGTTTGGAAAAGTTTCAAGTTTGGTCACTGGAAATCAGATTTTACAAATTTAGTCCTTGGGCTAAACTATTACAAATCAAACGGATCCAATACTAACAATCCAATTCCAAATTTAAAACAAATAAAAACCAGATCCAGTCCAAACTCATAAGCCCATCAATACCTAAGCCCATTCCACCTTTTTAATAACACGGGTCTTTAACCCGCGTTGACTCACCATCACCCCCAACCTCACCTCTGCAACCACCACTCCACCTCCACCTTCTTCACCCACTTGCTCACCTTTCCACCTCACTACTCTACTTACCTCCACCTCCACCACCTCTGAGTCTACAACCCACCACAATAAATGCTCTTCTCACCCAAAAATTCCCTCCAAACCAGTTCCCTCCTCTGTTTTCCATCCTAAGCCCCAACTTGCATCAAAATATCTCCATTGTGTCCCCTTAACCTTCCCTTGTCACCTCAATTGCATTTAATGCACAGAAATCGGCTGCAAGTTACCTATAGATATTTTGGCGCCAAAATATCTTTTGAACAGGTGTGTTCAATAAAGATACGTGTCAAGGGTAAAGAATGGTGGGATTTGCATGGTTGGACACCTGGAACATTGAAGCTTATAAATAGAGGAAGAAGATGAAGAGTAGTATAGTTAATTTTGTACTTAGTTTTCTTTTCAAATCGTATTAGCATAACTTAGTCTTTCAGTTTAAATTTAAGCTTTGAAGCATTTTCATATTGTTGTAATGTTGTAAGAAACATCAGTTCAAGTTTTAATTCAAAGTGAAGTTCCATTTCAAGTTCAAGTACTTTGTTCTAATTTCCAAAACCTTATTAAGCTGCTTAGTTATAATCTGTGTTTGTTTGATATCATTAAGCTCATATAAGCTATTAATATAGCTTATTAAAGTAATTAGGAACTTTAAATTCTAGTTTTACTTGAAAAAGAAAAAAATAAAAATAAAAAAAATCATGAAAAATAGTTTTTAAATAAAAAATTGAAGGCTTGAATGCATCAAGAAGGAGCAGGGTAAATTTTGGATTGCCCTTGGTTTAGTTGCTTCTTGGGAAGCTTATAAGAGTGTTACATGATCCTTGTTCTTGGTTATTAGCTGGAATGCAAAATTGTAAGCAATCCTTCTTATTTTCCATTTTATTGCATCTTACTTGTTACTGCTTAATTTTGAGTTTTTATTGCTTAATTAATAATATTTAGTCATAATATAGCTTAAAATAGTTAGCTTGTTAATTAAAATCAACTTTTATTTTAAATCTCATTCAAACAGTGGAAGTAGTAAAGTTGTCATATGTGAGTTCCATGCTGATATGGTTGATGCTCTGTGCTTAAATGATCTTATGACATGTTATTTTAAGCTTTGAAATCAGTGTTAAGTATTACATCTGTGTTTTACTTTGAAAATCATCATAGACAGTTTTATAAGGAGTGTTTGGCTCAGTTTAGTTATAGGTGTTCAAGGTTGATTTTATTGTTGCATTAGGTTCATATAGCTTATACTAGGTAATATTAGGTTATTCATATCATAAAATCAGTAGGTATAGTGAATAAAAGTCAAAAGGCACTTTTAAATTAATCAATCTGTCATCTGTTAAGTAATTAGAAGTTATATCTAATCAGTTCGATATATAAGTTCATCATTTAGCTTAATTTAGTCTAATTATAACTTATAATAGCTTAAATAGTCACTAGAGTTAGATTAAAATTCAAGTAAGTCAACTGTGTAGTGTAAACCATAAAAGTCAAAAAGACAAAGCTGTCAAAATGGATAGGTTTTCTTAGTAAGCCATAGGGTTTAATAAAGTTTGGAAATATAAAGTTTTTGCAGTTCTGAGTTATTTTGTAGCTAGTGAACTTGAAACAAAAAGAAAATTGGGATTTCAAACTTGTTTGCTCATTGAATTTTTAGCTTAAAGTTGCCTGGGTGAGATTTTACCTCCCCTGCACCAGGGTTTTGTTCAATTTTCATTAGTCATTTGTGACACACCTAGTGGGCCCCACAGCAAATCCTTTGTTTTTTTAAATAGCTTACTAGTAGTATTGTTAAGTCCTTAGCTTAATTTGTGGATTAGCTTATCTGTCTTGGCTTATTTGGTCTAATAAACTTACCCTGACCTCAGACCTTACACTGATCAATCAGTGTTGAGACACCAACTTTGCACACTTGCACAGTGTTAACCTATGGACCCCACACCTCATATCTTGGCTTATTGAGAGCTTATCAGTTCTAGTTTCATTACCTGGTCTTAGTTTAACCATTAGCTTATTGGGGATAGCTTATTTGAACCCCACTTGTGACTTGACCTCAGGTTCCATACTGAGTGGTCAATACAAACCACCCAACCTCACAAGCTCTTATTGAGCTCAATTGTTGTCCTTGGCCTATGTAATTTAGCTTATTGGAAAGCCAAACCACAAGACTTTAGGATTCCAAGCTTTATTTTAGATTGCAAGCTTATTAAATAGGGCTGCTTGTAGCTTTTAGCTTACCCATCACCACTATGCATTACTGAGTCCTCAGTATAGTAAGTTACTTTTCATAAGCTAAATAAAAGCTTCCTAGTGGTCTTTAGCTTTTGAAAATTGGTGATTTGTATAGTTCAGTAGCTAGTCTTGTAGGTTATGAGCTTATTTCAAGCTTCTCATCTTATTTGGATAGCTAATTTGGACTTTACAAATTGACCCATACCACCCAGTTCACTGAGTGGTCAGTCCAAACACTCATATTCATAAGCTCATGGAGAGCTTATTTGTGGGACCCAAAGCTTAAACCTTAGCTTTTTAAAAAGCCAATAAGCTCAGCTTATTGGAACAATTTTCATTTTGGACTCCCAAGTTACCTAGTGGGCCCCATAAGCCTGCAAAGTTGGGCCATTTGGCCTGTTTGCTACTCAGGTTTGGCTATTGTGCTTATTTCAAGTTTCTGGCTTATCCAGTGAGCTTATTCATTTGTTTTAGCTTATTTTTAGTGTATCTTACTTAGTTAAAGCTTATTTGCTATTTGGTTTTTAGTTTATAGCTTTTTATAGCTTATTTAGTTTTAAAAAATTAAATTTAAAGCTTAAATAAGCACTGATAAGCTAAACAGCTGATACAGGGCTTATTTAGCTTTTGTAAAAAGTTTGTTTTTTTTAAAGTTGCTTATAATTAGTTGTTAAGTAGATTTGCAAAAAGAAAAATCAAAAAATAAAAAGTTTAAAAAAATTGGGTGTGGGTGGGATTCGAACCTGGGACCTCTCGCTAGTAACATGCATAACACCCCACACCCCTTCCACAAGCTCTGGGGCACCAATTCCGTCATTCTCTCCCTAAACAATATACTTAACACCATTTTTGGGATATAAGCTTAAATAAGCTGTTTTGGCTTATAACTGCTTATTTGGATAAGCTGTAGTACCAAGCTTATTTTTCCTAAGCTTTTCATCACTTAATATACTAGCAGTAATTTTTTCATAATTTTTACTTTTCAAATACTAATTATTTTAATTAATCCGAATTTAATTAGTAATTAAATAATATTAGGTAATTAAATAGTTTTAATAATTTTTAGTTAATAACAACATCTTTTTATATTTTTTAAAAGTCTTATAGACCATAGGGTCTTTGTAAAAAATAATTTCCTAATTGTTACTGTTCATTTCCTATTTTCTTTAATTAAAATTAGTTAAATAGATCTTAAATAATAAATAAGTAATTAATTAGTAAATTAGCCTAAATATAATTTTTAGAATAATTTTTTAAGATTCCTGAGATGGTTAATTAGTTTTATAAATTTTTTCATAATTTTATAAGTCATTTTGGTAATTTTAGTAATTTAAAATAGTTTATTTAGTTTAATTAAAATACTTAGTAATTAATTAATAAAAAACACATAAAAAGACAAAAATATTTATTTTTAATTTTTTATACTTTCTTCAAGTTCATTTAAGTTTTAGAAAATATTTTTGCAAGTTTTTAGTTTAATTTGTAGTTTTTTTTATTTGTAGTTTAAATTAAAGATAGTTTTAAATTAAATAGATAAATAGTTTTTATTTAAATAATTAATATTAAATAATAAAATAATCTAAAAAATAATTTTCTTTTTAAATTAAATTTTCTTTTAAATTTAAGTTTGTAGAATTTTCAATTTTACCCCCTGTAGTTTAAATTTGCATTAAAACTCACCTTTTTCCCTGTACGTAGACGTAAGTTTTAATTTGTATACGTTTGTTTTGTTTACGTAACTGTTTAAAGTTTATTTGCTTATTTGTTTAAATTGTGTAAATCAGTAGTATAAATCAAACTCACCTTTGCCCATTCATAATCACCCGATCCCAAATTTCGTTTTATTACAGATTTCACGCCTCGTTGGGAAATACGACCCGAGGATACATTGTACTCCACGGAGCATTAGTCTAAGCTGTTTTTGACTTATTAACCTTGGTTAATAATAATCTGACGGTTCAGCACTGATCAAAATTTTGGCGCCGCTGCCGGGGAGGTGTGCTGCGTACAACGAATTTGGAAGCATACGTGGTTCTGAATATCAACTCATTATACAAATATCATCAGTCTGTAAATTTTTGTAAAAATAAATATCATAACTGAAAAGTTCACTAACACTTTTCCTAAAGTGTTAAAAACACCAAAAAAAATTAAATAACAACAAAATAAATCGTGAAGTTAAATTATTTCGTTTTCTTTAAAATCACAACCTATACAGCTGGTATAAGGTAAGTTCTGACATTAAATTGTGAACTGAAGAGGAATCCATTTATTTCCTCCCGCTAGCCTGCGAGTGATTTTAAAGGAACGATTTCGGTTAACGAATCGATTCCAAAAATATTTTCCAAGTTTTCACCCATACACATATACCCAAAAACATTTTCTTGTGAATAAATTACAATTAAAAAACCTTCAGAATAAGTTCCCAAACATAAGATAAAAAATTTAACGTAATATCCGTGTAAGTGGTGTACCTTTTATAAAGAAGCCATTTTACCTGTGATTATTGGGTTAAGTTTACTGTGGTTTTGCCTCGATCTTGTTTTGAAAATTTTGTTTTTAGTACATGCACACACGTTCTTCTAGGTCTACAAGTCCTCATCGCGAGCTTGTCAGTATTCCTCGAAAACGTACACAATCTGCCCCGAAAATTGAAACTCAAATACAGACTGAACCTAAAACTGCAGTCATCATGGCAGAAGAACGCCCAATGTCAGAGCTTCTCCAGGCACCCATCGAGAGTTATGGAGATGCTATTATTGTACCCGCCATAGTATCTGATAATTTCGAATTAAAAACCGGATTACTTAATCTGGTTACTTCTAATCAGTTCTATGGTTTCGAAAGGGACGATCCTCATTCACATATAAGATGGTTTAACAAAATTACATCTACCATCAAATATAAGAATGTCCCGCCGGAGGCTATTAAACTACTTCTGTTTCCATTTTCTCTCGAGGGAGCAGCCAGAGTCTGGCTGGAGAAACAACCCCCTCGATCCATAGAAACATGGGAAGATCTAATTAAAAAATTTGTGAATGAATTCTATCCACCATCCAAAACTGCCTATCTGAGGAATGAGATCACCAAGTTTTCACAAAGACCTGGTGAGACATTCAGTGAAGCATGGGATAGATTCAAAAAGTTGCTTCGCAAATGCCCCCACCATGGATTTTCTGAGTTAATGCAACTCGACACATTTTATAACGGAGTAAGCCAAGCAGACCAAGATTCCCTTAACGCCTCAGCAGGAGGGAATTTTTTGAGTCGTACTGTCAAGGAAGCTTTAGCAATAATTGAAAATAAGTCCAAGGTTCGAACCATACGTAATAAACAGGTCGATCCTTCTTCTTCTACCGTGAATCAATCCAGCACCGATGCTAAGATTGATAAACTCACGGATGCTATACAAGCCTTGGTTCACTCCAATCAGAAGAAAGTCTCGTTCCCACAGAATCCTTCACATGCTGAAGTGAAGAAAGTGGATGTTTGTGTTACCTGTGGTGGACCACATGCCTACTATAATTGTACTGCCACAGACAATAACACATTTGAAACCAACGCGATTGCTGGTAGTTCTAGCCAAGGAGGCAATCCATATCGTCCTCCTGCTGAGCCACCATGGCGTCCGAGCACTTACTCTGTACCACCTGGTTTTAACCAGAACACCCAAAACCGTCCCCATAACCCAAACAGAAGTAACCAAGGTTATTCTAACCAAGGTCACTTTAATCAAGGTTATCCCCAAAACTTTCAAAATCAGGGGAATAGAAATCAGGGACCGAGTAACTATAATCCTGGCTACTTTCATGGAAACCCTAATCAGGGACAATTCCAAAATCAAGGGTTTCAGCAGAACACTCGAGGGCAAACCCCTCCCGTTCAAACACCAGCTGTTGTTCCAAACCCTACCCCTTCTGATGAATTGTTAAAACAATTCATGAAAGCACAGGAAGAAACCAACAGGTTGTTGATCAGCCAAATTTCTGACATAAAGAAATCTTTAAATGATCGACCCTCGGGCTCAGGTACTTTACCTAGCAACACGATCGCTAATCCGAGGGGCGATGTTAAGGCGATCACCACAAGAAGTGGAGCTTCATATAAAGGACCTAAAACTCCATCTACCTCTTTCTCTTCTCCTGAGGTACTGGAAAAAGAAGCTGAGGTTACAACGGACACGATACCTCCTATTGATAAAGGAAGTACCGACGACGTCCCACCTCTAGTTATCCCGACTCCTCCTAAAAGAGTCGTGTTTGAAACTACCGAAGGTCCTGTTGAAAATCCAAAAGCCAACCCAAAACCAACAATTCCATATCCCTCACGATTGCAAGACCAAAAGCTCCGTGAAAAAGCTAATCATCAGATGGAAAATTTTTTTCAGATTTTTCAAGAACTACACTTCGATATTAGCTTCGCGGATGCTCTTCTTTTAATGCCCAAATTCGCATCGACAATCAAAAACCTGTTGAGCAATAAAGAAAAACTGTTTGAGATGGCACGAACTCCACTCAACGAGAACTGCTCTGCAGTTCTGTTGAAACAGCTTCCCGCGAAGCTAGGAGATCCTGGAAGATTTCTAATACCTTGTGTATTTCCAGGAATGGTTGACTGTTTTGCCTTGGCCGATCTTGGTGCAAGCATCAACTTAATGCCCTACTCAGTTTGGAAAAAGCTCTCTCTTCAGGCACTTAGTCCCACATGCATGACTCTCGAGCTTGCAGACCGTTCAATTTCACGTCCCCTTGGTATTGCCGAGGACGTATTTGTAAGAGTGGGAAAGTTCCATTTTCCGGCAGACTTTGTCGTTGTTGATTTCGATGCAGATCCTAGAGTTCCTCTCATACTAGGGAGGGGATTCTTAAGGACGGGTCGTGCATTAATCGATGTTTTCGATGAGGAAATCACGTTACGAGTTGGCACTGAAGCGATAACGTTCAACCTTGATCAAACCTCGAGATACTCCTTGAATTATGATGCTGAATCGGTCAACCGAATTGATGTCATTGACATTGCATCCGAGGAGTATGCTCAGGAAATCCTTGGTTTCGCTGATAGTTCTCCGAGTGGTAATCCCACTCCCTCTTCTCACCCCATAATCGCTAATTCTTTTCCTTCCCTCACTCCGTTTGAGGGAAGTGATTTCGTCCTTGAGGAATTAGAGGCCTTTCTCAAAAGTGATTCAGTTCCCGAGGGGATTGATAACCAAGAGATTGACCCGGAAAGGGATATACTTCTCCTTGAGAAGTTATTGAACAAAGATCCCTCTTCCATTCCTGTTCTACCTCCACAACTTCATAACGCGGAAGTCAAATATGTTGAGAAAACTGATGATTTCCCCGAGGTCGAACTTAAGGACCTGCCTCCTCATCTAGAATATGCATTCTTGGAAGGTAACGATAAGTTACCGGTCATTATTGCCAAAGACTTAAAGGATGAGGAGAAAACCGCGCTGCATAAGGTTTTAAAGTCCCACAAGCAAGCAATTGCTTGGAAACTCTCAGACATAAAGGGTATTAACCCGGATTTTTGTACACACAAAATCCTAATGGAAGAGGACTTTAAACCTACCGTGCAGCATCAAAGAAGGGTAAATCCAAAAATCCACGAAGTTATCAAGGAAGAAGTTATCAAACTTCTCGATGCGGGATTGATTTACCCTATATCAGATAGTCCTTGGGTTAGCCCAATACATTGCGTTCCAAAAAAGGGTGGCATCACGGTTGTCACAAATGAGGATAACGAGTTGATACCAACTCGTTTGGTTACAGGGTGGCGAGTATGTATCGATTACAGAAAGCTTAACGAAGCCACCCGCAAAGACCATTTCCCTCTGCCCTTTATGGATCAAATGCTCGAGAGACTAGCGGGGAATGAGTATTATTGCTTCCTCGACGGCTTCTCGGGTTACTTCCAAATTCCCATTGATCCACAGGATCAAGATAAAACTACCTTCACATGCCCTTACGGAACATTTGCCTATCGTCGCATGCCTTTTGGGTTATGCAATGCTCCAGGCACCTTCCAGAGGTGCATGATGGCTATTTTTCACGACATGATCGGGAAAACTATGGAGGTATTCATGGATGACTTCTCAGTCATTGGGAATTCTTTCGACTCATGCCTTTCCCATTTAGAAAAGATGCTTCAACGTTGTGAAGACACTAATCTTTGTCTAAATTAGGAGAAGAGCCATTTTATGGTTAAGGAGGGCATTGTCCTCGGCCATAAAATTTCAAAAAGTGGGATCGAGGTCGATAAGGCCAAAATTGATGTTATAGCTAAACTGCCTCATCCCACCACTGTTAAAGGAATCAGGAGTTTTCTTGGCCATGCCGGGTTCTATCGGAGATTCATTCAGGATTTCTCCAAAATAGCCCGGCCCATGACTCATCTTCTTGAAAAGGATGCTCCTTTTATCTTTTCCCCCGAGTGCATCGAAGCTTTTTCTACTTTAAAGAAAAAGCTTACCGAGGCACCAATCCTTGTTGCCCCCGACTGGGACTTACCCTTCGAACTTATGTGCGATGCTAGCGATTTCGCTATTGGTGCAGTTCTGGGGCAACGCAAATCCAAACATTTTCAGCCAATACACTACGCAAGTAAGACCATGAGTGAAGCTCAAGTACATTATACCACCACAGAAAAAGAATTATTAGCTGTGGTATATGCCTTTGAAAAATTTAGGTCTTACTTAATCCTAACCAAATGCGTGGTGTACACGGACCACTCGGCTTTGAAATACCTGTTCACTAAACAGGATGCAAAGCCAAGACTGCTCCGTTGGGTCCTGCTCCTTCAGGAATTCGATATACTCATACGAGACAAAAAAGGAGCAGAGAACCTTGCTGCTGATCACTTATCCCGGTTAGAGAATCCTCATCAGGATATTCTCGAAAGAAAAGAAATTAATGAAACTTTTCCTCTGGAGACTCTCAATCTAATCTCTACCCGAGATGATACTTCTACCCCATGGTTTGCAGATTTTGCAAACTACCATGCGGGTAATTTCGTTGTGAAAGGGATGTCGTCCCAACAGAAGAAAAAATTCTTCAAAGACGTTAAACACTATTTCTGGGACGACCCCTACCTCTTTAAGATATGTGCGGATCAAGTCATCCGACGGTGTGTCCATGGTAATGAAGCCATGGAAATCCTCAAAGCCTGTCATGATGGACCCACTGGGGGACATCACAGCTCAAACTACACCGCCAAAAAGGTGTTTGATTCTGGTTTCTATTGGCCCACCATCTATAAAGATGCCCAAGAACTTGTCAAAACTTGTGATGCTTGTCAGCATCACGGGAATGTTTCTAAGAAGGATGAAATGCCTCAAAACATCATCCAAGTCTGTGAAATATTTGATATCTGGGGTATTGATTTTATGGGCCCATTCCCATCTTCAAGAGGTAACAAGTATATACTCGTGGCTGTAGACTATTTGTCTAAATGGGTTGAGGCAAAAGCCTTACCCACTAATGATGCCCGAGTAGTTGTGAAATTTTTGAAGTCTCTCTTTGCTCGATTCGGGACTCCTCGTGCCATTATTAGTGATCGTGGTACACACTTTTGCAATGATCAATTTGCAAGAGTGATGCTGAAATATGGTGTAACTCACCGTCTTTCTACTGCATATCACCCCCAAACTAGTGGGCAGGTGGAGGTCTCAAATCGAGGCATAAAGAGAATTCTGGAGAGGACGGTAGGAGAAAACCGTGCCTCTTGGTCGGACAAATTGGACGACGCACTCTGGGCTTTTCGTACGGCTTATAAAACACCCATTGGGTGTACTCCATACAAGTTGGTGTACGGAAAGACATGTCATCTTCCGATCGAATTAGAGCACAAAGCCTACTGGGCTTTGAAACATGCAAACTTTGACATTCAGACAGCGGGTGATCACCGTAAGGTTCAGCTAAATGAACTAAATGAACTACGTGATCAAGCTTACGAGAATTCTTTAATCTATAAAGAAAAGACTAAGAAGATACATGACTCTAAAATAAAGAACCGCGTTTTCAACGTTGGTGACAGAGTTCTTCTTTTCAATTCAAGATTGAAAATTTTCTCGGGCAAGCTAAAAACCCGTTGGTCTGGACCATTTACTGTAGCAAAAGTATACCCATACGGAACTGTTGAGTTATTACAACCCGACGGTCCCAACTTTAAAGTAAATGGACATCGTTTGAAACACTACTTTGGAGGGGACATACCACAAGTGGTTGTCCCAGATCTCCAAACTTTTCCCACGGACTAATTAATACGGGGTCGAGTCAAGCTAGTGACTCGGAAAACAAAAACATTAGTATCATGTACATAATAATAATAATAAATAATGAATTGTAAATTTTGTTCAAATATCTATCCTTGTATGTATATTATATACTTTATCATTCAACTCCCGGGCTGCCAGGACATATTTATTACAGTTAATCATTCACAAGTGATTAGCTAGCGTGGTAAACCTGACACAAGCCTGGGAAGTAGTGATTACATATACTATATCATATTTCATTTCATAAACAATATAAAATACAAAAATATTTTTCCTTTGCACACAACTTGCCCAGTTTGATTAGTCTCTTAGTTACAACATTTGGTTGTTGGCTGTTTACAGTTACTGAGCTCTGTCAGACCCAGATTCCCTTTCGAGAGACGGTTGTTAGGAATTTTCTTTCTTTTGTACATATATATAAAATTTAAAAATACAAAAACATTTATAAAAATTAAAAATCAAAAACAGTAGCATAAACATGGGTTTTCACCCGTGTGTATCACCCAAGTGTAGGGGAGTTTCCCTACTGTAAATAAAGTACATAAAATCAAAATAAAAAATTCAAAAATAAAATAAATGTTGTTCCTACATTTAACTTGTAATATTGCCTTTTTACGTTCAAAGAGTCGGCATAATAGCTGGGACTTTGAATATTGAGGACAATATTCATTTCTAAGTGTAGGGGGGGAAATTCTAGCGAATTTAATCACATTATACATCTAGTACCCCCGTTTTTGCCAAAAATTTTAAAAATTTTTCAAAATTTTCACTTAATGAAGTACTTGGCATTAACGCAACAAATGGTTATTAGTCCACCATGTCTAATCCACATAAGGACTGGCTAATCCAGGAGCAAACGACTCTTGGTAAAGATAACTCAAACCCGTTTATGGCTTGCAATTTGCCAAAAATTGTATGGTTCCTCAACTCCCCATATCCCATAAAGCAAATGAGTTGGCTAGCCCGCAAGATTATGGCTTGTGGTAAAGGCAGTGAAAATCCATAATTGGTAATCAGCTCACCAAGATGTTGACTTTGTCCATCAAGAGTTGGCTAGTCCAGAAGCAAACGGCTTTTGGTAAAGACTAATCAAATCCGTTGACAGCTGGTGGTTTGCTAAAAATCACACGGTTATCAGGTGTACCACAGTTTTCACACCTGGCTACTCCAGAAGTAATGGCTGTCTGGTAAAGAGATATCAAAAATCCATTAAATTTTAAAAACTGGGTTTTTAGTGGATGCCAGATTGCTAGGGACTAGCAATAGTTAAGTGTAGGGGATTGATGAGTTCATAAAAACTCATCATTTCTGTCAAATCTAAACAACAAAAACATGTAAAAACACTCAGAAACACCACAAAATACTACAAATATCCTTAGAAGGTGTTTTTATATGTTTCAAACATAAAAGAACTGAAAACAGGGAAAAACGACCAAAGTTTACCAAATTGTCAAAATCAGTCCCTGAACTTTCAAGGAATGTCAGAAATGGTCCCTGGATGATTTATTTTAAAGAAAAAGTCAAAAACAATCCTCAGGAATCATGAAATAACAATTTTTACCCTTGAAAGTTCAAAATATAAAAATTGGCAAAACAGGTCCCTGCAGTTTCAATATTGACAGAAAATACCCCTCAGTGTTCAAAAATGGAATTTTATCATCAAAGGGTCCTTGGAAATTCATAAATTGACAAATTTTACCCCCAGATGATAAATTCATAAAATTACAAAACAAGTCCCTGCAATTTGGAAAAATGGCAAAATTGGTCCCCGGTTACTTTTAAATTTGGAAAAATAATAAAAAGGCCTTTATAATATTTTAAATGGCAAGAAAAGTCCTTTGTGATATAGTTTGGAAAAGTTTCAAGTTTGGTCACTGGAAATCAGATTTTACAAATTTAGTCCTTGGGCTAAACTATTACAAACCAAACGGATCCAATACTAACAATCCAATTCCAAATTTAAAACAAATAAAAACCAGATCCAGTCCAAACTCATAAGCCCATCAATACCTAAGCCCATTCCACCTTTTTAATAACACGGGTCTTTGACCCGCGTTGACTCACCATCACCCCCAACCTCACCTCTGCAACCACCACTCCACCTCCACCTTCTTCACCCACTTGCTCACCTTTCCACCTCACTACTCTACTTACCTCCACCTCCACCACCTCTGAGTCTACAACCCACCACAATAAATGCTCTTCTCACCCAAAAATTCCCTCCAAACCAGTTCCCTCCTCTGTTTTCCATCCTAAGCCCCAACTTGCATCAAAATATCTCCATTGTGTCCCCTTAACCTTCCCTTGTCACCTCAATTGCATTTAATGCACAGAAATCGGCTGCAAGTTACCTATAGATATTTTGGCGCCAAAATATCTTTTGAACAGGTGTGTTCAATAAAGATACGTGTCAAGGGTAAAGAATGGTGGGATTTGCATGGTTGGACACCTGGAACATTGAAGCTTATAAATAGAGGAAGAAGATGAAGAGTAGTATAGTTAATTTTGTACTTAGTTTTCTTTTCAAATCGTATTAGCATAACTTAGTCTTTCAGTTTAAATTTAAGCTTTGAAGCATTTTCATATTGTTGTAATGTTGTAAGAAACATCAGTTCAAGTTTTAATTCAAAGTGAAGTTCCATTTCAAGTTCAAGTACTTTGTTCTAATTTCCAAAACCTTATTAAGCTGCTTAGTTATAATCTGTGTTTGTTTGATATCATTAAGCTCATATAAGCTATTAATATAGCTTATTAAAGTAATTAGGAACTTTAAATTCTAGTTTTACTTGAAAAAGAAAAAAATAAAAATAAAAATAAAAAAAAATCATGAAAAATAGTTTTTAAATAAAAAATTGAAGGCTTGAATGCATCAAGAAGGAGCAGGGTAAATTTTGGATTGCCCTTGGTTTAGTTGCTTCTTGGGAAGCTTATAAGAGTGTTACATGATCCTTGTTCTTGGTTATTAGCTGGAATGCAAAATTGTAAGCAATCCTTCTTATTTTCCATTTTATTGCATCTTACTTGTTACTGCTTAATTTTGAGTTTTTATTGCTTAATTAATAATATTTAGTCATAATATAGCTTAAAATAGTTAGCTTGTTAATTAAAATCAACTTTTATTTTAAATCTCATTCAAACAGTGGAAGTAGTAAAGTTGTCATATGTGAGTTCCATGCTGATATGGTTGATGCTCTGTGCTTAAATGATCTTATGACATGTTATTTTAAGCTTTGAAATCAGTGTTAAGTATTACATCTGTGTTTTACTTTGAAAATCATCATAGACAGTTTTATAAGGAGTGTTTGGCTCAGTTTAGTTATAGGTGTTCAAGGTTGATTTTATTGTTGCATTAGGTTCATATAGCTTATACTAGGTAATATTAGGTTATTCATATCATAAAATCAGTAGGTATAGTGAATAAAAGTCAAAAGTCACTTTTAAATTAAGCAATCTGTCATCTGTTAAGTAATTAGAAGTTATATCTAATCAGTTCGATATATAAGTTCATCATTTAGCTTAATTTAGTCTAATTATAACTTATAATAGCTTAAATAGTCACTAGAGTTAGATTAAAATTCAAGTAAGTCAACTGTGTAGTGTAAACCATAAAAGTCAAAAAGACAAAGTTGTCAAAATGGATAGGTTTTCTTAGTAAGCCATAGGGTTTAATAAAGTTTGGAAATATAAAGTTTTTGCAGTTCTGAGTTATTTTGTAGCTAGTGAACTTGAAACAAAAAGAAAATTGGGATTTCAAACTTGTTTGCTCATTGAATTTTTAGCTTAAAGTTGCCTGGGTGAGATTTTACCTCCCCTGCACCAGGGTTTTGTTCAATTTTCATTAGTCATTTGTGACACACCTAGTGGGCCCCACAGCAAATCCTTTGTTTTTTTAAATAGCTTACTAGTAGTATTGTTAAGTCCTTAGCTTAATTTGTGGATTAGCTTATCTGTCTTGGCTTATTTGGTCTAATAAACTTACCCTGACCTCAGACCTTACACTGATCAATCAGTGTTGAGACACCAACTTTGCACACTTGCACAGTGTTAACCTATGGACCCCACACCTCATATCTTGGCTTATCGAGAGCTTATCAGTTCTAGTTTCATTACCTGGTCTTAGTTTAACCATTAGCTTATTGGGGATAGCTTATTTGAACCCCACTTGTGACCTGACCTCAGGTTCCATACTGAGTGGTCAGTACAAACCACCCAACCTCACAAGCTCTTATTGAGCTCAATTGTTGTCCTTGGCCTATGTAATTTAGCTTATTGGAAAGCCAAACCACCAGACTTTAGGATTCCAAGCTTTATTTTAGATTGCAAGCTTATTAAATAGGGCTGCTTGTAGCTTTTAGCTTACCCATCACCACTATGCATTACTGAGTCCTCAGTATAGTAAGTTACTTTTCATAAGCTAAATAAAAGCTTCCTAGTGGTCTTTAGCTTTTGAAAATTGGTGATTTGTATAGTTCAGTAGCTAGTCTTGTAGGTTATGAGCTTATTTCAAGCTTCTCATCTTATTTGGATAGCTAATTTGGACTTTACAAATTGACCCATACCACCCAGTTCACTGAGTGGTCAGTCCAAACACTCATATTCATAAGCTCATGGAGAGCTTATTTGTGGGACCCAGAGCTTAAACCTTAGCTTTTTAAAAAGCCAATAAGCTCAGCTTATTGGAACAATTTTCATTTTGGACTCCCAAGTTACCTAGTGGGCCCCATAAGCCTGCAAAGTTGGGCCATTTGGCCTGTTTGCTACTCAGGTTTGGCTATTGTGCTTATTTTAAGTTTCTGGCTTATCCAGTGAGCTTATTCATTTGTTTTAGCTTATTTTTAGTGTATCTTACTTAGTTAAAGCTTATTTGCTATTTGGTTTTTAGTTTATAGCTTTTTATAGCTTATTTAGTTTTAAAAAATTAAATTTAAAGCTTAAATAAGCACTGATAAGCTAAACAGCTGATACAGGGCTTATTTAGCTATTGTAAAAAGTTTGTTTTTTTTAAAGTTGCTTATAATTAGTTGTTAAGTCGATTTGCAAAAAGAAAAATCAAAAAATAAAAAGTTTAAAAAAATTGGGTGTGGGTGGGATTCGAACCTGGGACCTCTCGCTAGTAACATGCATAACACCCCACACCCCTTCCACAAGCTCTGGGGCACCAGTTCCGTCATTCTCTCCCTAAACAATATACTTAACACCATTTTTGGGATATAAGCTTAAATAAGCTGTTTTGGCTTATAACTGCTTATTTGGATAAGCTGTAGTACCAAGCTTATTTTTCCTAAGCTTTTCATCACTTAATATACTAGCAGTAATTTTTTCATAATTTTTACTTTTCAAATACTAATTATTTTAATTAATCCGAATTTAATTAGTAATTAAATAATATTAGGTAATTAAATAGTTTTAATAATTTTTAGTTAATAACAACATCTTTTTATATTTTTTAAAAGTCTTATAGACCATAGGGTCTTTGTAAAAAATAATTTCCTAATTGTTACTGTTCATTTCCTATTTTCTTTAATTAAAATTAGTTAAATAGATCTTAAATAATAAATAAGTAATTAATTAGTAAATTAGCCTAAATATAATTTTTAGAATAATTTTATAATTTTTTAGGATTCCTGAGATGGTTAATTAGTTTTATAAATTTTTTCATAATTTTATAAGTCATTTTGGTAATTTTAGTAATTTAAAATAGTTTATTTAGTTTAATTAAAATACTTAGTAATTAATTAATAAAAAACACATAAAAAGACAAAAATATTTATTTTTAATTTTTTATACTTTCTTCAAGTTCATTTAAGTTTTAGAAAATATTTTTGCAAGTTTTTAGTTTAATTTGTAGTTTAAATTAAAGATAGTTTTAAATTAAATAGATAAATAGTTTTTATTTAAATAATTAATATTAAATAATAAAATAATCTAAAAAATAATTTTCTTTTAAATTTAAGTTTGTAGAATTTTCAATTTTACCCCCTGTAGTTTAAATTTGCATTAAAACTCACCTTTTTCCCTGTACGTAGACGTAAGTTTTAATTTGTATACGTTTGTTTTGTTTACGTAACTGTTTAAAGTTTATTTGCTTATTTGTTTAAATTGTGTAAATCAGTAGTATAAATCAAACTCACCTTTGCCCATTCATAATCACCCGATCCCAAATTTCGTTTTATTACAGATTTCACGCCTCGTTGGGAAATACGACCCGAGGATACATTGTACTCCACGGAGCATTAGTCTAAGCTGTTTTTGACTTATTAACCTTGGTTAATAATAATCTGACGGTTCAGCACTGATCACCTACTGATTTAATCCATGAAACTGGTTTATAAAGGCTTAATATGATTTAGTAAGCTAAAATAAGCACATAAACATAAGCTTAAACCTCAAATACCTAAGATTCTATAAAAGGCTAAATTGGCGGTTAAACTAAGATTTATGAGCCCAATGGATTCTAATGAACTAGCACCTAATATTAAGCTATAGTATGACTTAATTACTCCTAATAAGCACTAAGAAACCAGAAATAAGTAGTGATAAGCAATTGCACAGTAAAACAAGAAAATTGAGAAAATGCTTACAAATTGCAATCCTGCCAAATACCAAGAACCAAGAACCAAATACCAAACCTATTGCCTCCCCTGAGGTTCTAAACCACTGCCATCCAGGATTTACAGTGCTCCAGCAATCTTCTTTCTTCTTTACCTGAATTTTTTATTTTTCAACTATTTTTTCTTTATTTTTTTTTGTATTTTTGAGTTTTATGTCTAAACTGATTTTGAATACTTCTAATAGCTTACAGAAGCTATAATAGGAGCTTAAATGAGCTATTGAGTCACTAAAGAAGCTTTAAACAACTTTTAGCTTATAATGAGAATTTTAACTAGAAAATGCTAAAAACTGAATTGCAAATTGAAACTTGAAATTGATATTGAAAAGAGTTGAGATTACACTTAAAAGCATTGAATACAATCTTTAAAAGCTAAAAATTACACTAGAACTTGAAATATTAATTAAGTCGACATACAATATACTAAATTACACTACATATCATTCTCTCTTGCTTCCTTCTTCATTTATAGAGCTCCATTAGGGTTTCCTGAGCCTTGTGCACAAATCCCACTTCAAACCCTAGCCGTTGGATGCCTGAAAAAGATCCTAGCCCTTGATGAGTTTTTGGTGAGAAATTCTGTTTGACCAATACTTTGAGATATTGCAATGGGGGGTGGCAATTATTGTAGCTTGTTTTGTTAGGTACAATTGGAGGGGCGGTGGGATGTAATGGTGTTGGTGGGGGTGGTGGATTAGACATGGTGCAAGGCAAGTGGGAGGGAAACCAGGGAAGGGGTGATGTTTGTTTGACCGTTTGACCCTGCCTATTTTACAATAAAAAGGGATTGGGATTTAGGGGAGTGGGCCTGGTGGGAGTGGATCAGGTGAGGGTGTTGGATCAGGCTTTGGTTTGTGGATTGGATTTGGTTTGGTTTGTGGGAAATAATAAAAAGGGGTCCGTTTGTTTTTTACTAGTGAAAAGCACAAGGACCAATTTTGTAAATTCTAAAAACTGAGGGGGTGGTTATGCCAACCGACCAAATTCATCACAAGGATCAATTTTGTCAAGTTTGATTATCCAAAGACCATTTTTGCAATTTAAGATATCCAGGGATCTATTCTGCCAAATCTTGAAAGTTTAGGGACCAAACTTGTAATTTCTTCAATCTTTTCACTTAGGGACCAATCATGAAAATTTTTGAATTCCCAAGGACCTATGTTGACTTTTCACCCAAATCCAATGCTCAGGGGCCATTTCTGTCAATTTCCAAACTTGAGGGACCATTTCTGCCAATTTTGCAAACTCTTGCTCCAAGGAATATTTTTGGCATTTTGTGATTCCACAAGGTGTGTTTTGACAATCTGAGCTCAAAAGTGGTAATTTGCTTCTCTGGCTCTGGCTTTTTTACACGTTTTCCAAACTCGTGCTCGTATTTGTCCTTTTTGGCTTGATTTTTGCCAATTTCTGAAATATCCGTTCCTGCACAATCACAAACACAAAAACACAATATCTTTGGAATTTATGGTTAGTTTGTGTCTATTTTGGTCTTAATTTGGCCAGAAAAAGGTGTGTGAATAAGCACACACTAAGCTTCCTTCATTATAAAACTACCCGGACTATATGGATTGATGGGTGGGTCGGTTCATATTTTGTCTCCTAGATGTATATCTAAGGATGGAAAAGTATGTAAAGATTGAGGCTCCGGTTCATCAACACTAGGAAATTCCCTAGAACTAAGAGTAAGGGTGTGATTAAAAATATTCTAACCTATATCCTCTATTTGTGTATGGTTCAAAGGTTTTACCTCCATCGGGATTCCTAAAGTCTCTTCTACTTTTTCCGGGTAAGTCACGGGAGGTGTATATGCCTCGAATGATGGTAGGACTTGTGGAGTACTTAGTGGACTTGGAATTTTCTCCTTATCCTCCATCACATCTAGGTCACCTATGTACTTATTATGTGTTTTGTTGAAGTCTATCCCCAACATGCAGTGGCGAAGCTAGAAAATTTTGAGTGGGGGGCCGGGATCTAAATTTTTTTTTACTAACGCTATTTTTCGGGTAATATGTTCGGGTCGGAGATTCGATTCGGGTCGGGTAAAAAATTAAATACTATTATTATAAAAAAAAAAGTTTCAATCACTAAAAAACTAAACATTTGTCCAAGACAACTAAACATTAAAAAGGAGACAAACGGTTGGTGGTCGGCCGTCGGCGGTGGCCGGCGAGACTGCAGTAGTGAGGAGCCAGGAGGCAGGAAGGTGGGACTGTGGGAGGAGATGAGGGTCGAACTTCGAAGGGGGAGGGTTTGTTCCGTTTTTTTTAATGGGCTAAGTAAATAAGTAATGGATTTTAGTTTGGGATTTGGTTTATTAATGGATTTTAGTTTGGGTAGATGGACTTATGTAAAATGTAATTGATCAAAATTTTATTGATTAATGTATAAAAAAAATTCACAATTAAAATGGGGGGTCGAAACCGAATATACCGAAATTTTTCTACACGAAAACTATATACCCCATACATCGCAAAAAAATTTCGGGGGTCAGGCGCCCCCTCCCGCCCCTACATAGTTGCGCCTCTGCCAACATGCACCTAGGTATCTCAAATCCTTTTATATTCATCTCAAATTTTTGGTCCGATTCATAAGAATCAATCTAAATAACTTGATCACTATGTTCCATTTGCCTAAACGATTCCTCATGCCCATCATATGTCTTAGTGAAATCTAATCCAAGCATGCACCTAGGTAGTTCAACATCAACCATCTCACAGTCTTGGTCGGATTCATAAAAAAACTATCCTAGGTGAAAGCTCATATGGTGCATAGGTTTCACTAAATGAGGTATTTTGAGGGTTTGATTGAGCTCCTAAGGTGATTTCCTCAAAAGTTTTATGAACTTGGTCTCTTTTCTCAAGGTACTTACTAGGGCACATATAAGATCATGTTTTCATCATTTTATCCCACCATCTTGATATATCCATTTTATTAAAATTATATTTCTTCATATAGAAATCTAGTCGCGGCTATAGTGGATTCACATTCTCTGATGCAAGGATTGCGGCCACACAAAAGGTTTTACTTCTCAAGGGATCTTGAGAAGCTTTGTAAGGAATTATTGAAGTCAAAATTTATACTGATGATAGATACTGCTGACAGGTTCCTGCGGAAGCTTAGAGTTGTTTTTGTTGATGACTGGTTCCCGCGGATGTATAGAGATCCTGTGGATAGAGTTAATTTGTGGATAGAACTTATGTAATTTAGGACAAGATATGTAGAATATCTTTTATTAGTTTATTGTTATTTGTTTCTTGTAAGAAAGGTTAGGGTTTCCACTAGTATATAAGGAACCCTAGGTCATTGTATTAGGTACGAGTTTCATAACATTGTTAGTTAAAGTATATTGATCTATAGAGGATCAAGTTTTATTAGAAAAACCTTGTTGGTAATTTTGATTGTGTTCGTGATTATTATTCCGCTGTGCATATTCAATCATTATTATTATATCCTAGATTGGGCTTAAATGATCTTTACAAGCTTGCAATCCTCCAGGCAGTGTACTTGGTCATTGTAGTGTAGTATAGGTATGTCTTGGGGATTGATCGTTCTCTAGGGGAATAATGTCGTTAGGTTGAAGTGTATGACAATTTAAGCCTAAAGGTGAGGGATGATTCTTTTTGTATTTTTTAGTTTTATGAAAGCAGGTAAATATCTCGGTTTTTAGATGAGTGGGCGGAATTAGTTGCTAGTCAACCAACCCAAAAGCTACTTATAATAAACAAAAATTAAAATAATAGAAAAGTAAATGTGGTAAACATCTTATAGTGATACAAATGTGTTTACTTAGTCCTAATTACTCCCTAGTTATCTTTTACTGAATTGTTGAATGTTACAGTGCAGTTGTTTTAGTTGAAGCGTTGTATTCCTTAATACCAGTCGTGGGGGTGTTCTACATTCCCCAACTCTATGAATATCAATTTCACCTATAACCATAAGTCAATTACGCAATCATAGGATCATAAACCTCAACTCATGCACTAAATACAACGATAAAAACCTAGTTTCACAATAGGTTACATTTTCTAAGACGTTCAAGCTAGTTATACAAAGTTGGTCAGCCAGGTTTCTTAGCCTAACGTGAAGCAATCAACTAAACAATAGACAACACAACAATAATCAATAACTAGGTTTCATTAGATCTAAGTAAACACTAATTAACTTAAGCATGTTAAAAGGAAGAAAAGATAAACAAATAATCAAATAACACATAGACATATTGAATGATTAAAAGAGAACTTAAGTTCAATTGAACATGGAAGAAAAGAGGCTATGAAAGCCTTACAAAAGCTGTGAAATTCGTCCTAGGGTTTGAGTCTCGAAAGTGTCACACTAATGAATGAAAGATCGAAACGTATATATAGATTTACAAAGCTGACGGTGTCAGGTTATAGATCCTGACGCCATCAGACCGCCGTGATTAGGGTTTCTTCTTGTTCAAGTTGACCTTCTGACACTGCCGCTCTATGTCTTCTGACGCCGTCATTGAGTTCTGACGCCATCAGGTTGAGTTCTGACGCCGTCATGCTTTAAGCCTTCTGAGCCATCTCTTATAACATTAACACTAGACGTCCTTCTTCTAATTACACCTGACCCCGTCAGGTGTAAAGTCTTCAAAAGTTCACTGAGACGATGTGTCTAAATATCCAAGCTCAAGATTCTTCAAGTGACGACGTCATCTATTAAGGCGTGATGCCTTCAGGTGAGTTTCCTGATAGGTTTTTCGCGACTTTGTTGTTTTCATTATTTTTAAGCCCAAAAACGTCTAAAATGCTCCAAATTCCAGAAATCACGTCCCAAGTACCTAAAATGTGAAAAGAAACTATTTGAGGTAGTATTTGATCATATAAACACGATTTTAGGCTTAAATGACTCCTTAAAAAGGTATCAAATAAATCCTTATTAAATATCCCTACACTTGGGATGGGATTTGTTTGTCCTCAAGCAAATGAGCTTTTTATCTAATTAATTTACAAGTTAGGGTTCATTTAACATTAAATAAAAGTAATTACAACATACAATTGTTCCACCTTAGTCAACTAAGCACGTAATTATACACTAGCACCTCATAATAAGTGTTTGATTTCTCACATCTCTCAGGTGTTATAAAGTTATATATCTCATATGGAAACGAGAAAAATAACACATAGATTACCATAAGCTTGGGAAAGTGATGAGGCGAAAAGTGTACTGCTTTTAAGGGTCGTTTAAGCCCGAATTCGTGATTATTCGATCAATTATTGCCCTAAATCGTTCCTTTTGTCATTTTAGGTACTTTTGAGGAGAAATCTGGAAAAGAAAGCATTTTGGACGTTTTTGGAGCATAAAAGTGAAGAAAATGGCAAAGTCTCAAAATTCTTGCTGGGAACAGTACTTGACGACGTCAAGACTTCATACATGACGGAGTCAAGAGTGGCAAAAGAGGTGGAAGTGGAAAATACACGTGACAGCCCAGAACATTTTTAGTGTATTTGGCCTGACGGCGTCACCAAGGCCGTCAGGGTCAAAATGCAAGTGACGGCCCAGAGTATATTTACACATGAAGGCGTCAAGACTAGATCTAGGCAATACGAATTTCATATTGGCGGCGAGTTGACGGCGTCAGACCCTACAACGTGACACCGTCAGGATGTTTTATCTATATATATTTTTCCAATTTTTCATTGTAAAGTGTGGAACATTAGGAGCACAAACCCTAGGTCGAATTTTCATCATATTGCAGGGGTTTCAAACCCTTCTTTCTTCCATGTTTGAATAAAGATAAGTCTTCCAATAATTATTCAATATGTATATGTGTTGTTTGATTCTATCTTATGTGTGTCTTTTTTTTAACATGCTAGGCTAGGTTTTTATTGTGTTTGCTTAGATGTAGTGAAACATAAATGTTGATTATTGGTTGATTGTTTGTTTATAATTGTTGTGGATGATTGTTTTCGATGTTAGGCTTAAGAAAACTGGCAGACTTCCATTGGTAACTTACTTGAACGTCTTAAGAAACATGATCGGAGGTGTACTACGATTTTTGGTTGTATTTAATGCATAAGTGTTTTCTAATGATCCCATGTTAGGAGCTTTTAGTCGGCTCGACATAGGAGTGAAGTAGGAACTTATCGAGTTAGGGAATAGTGTACACGACCCTACGACTAGTATTAAGGAATATAACCCGTCATCCATGCAATTGTAACAAGCTAATCAACCGGCAAAATATATCTAGGGAGTAATGAAATCTAAGTAAATACATCTTTTCTCATTATTGTTTCCACCACATTAGTTAATTTTCATTTCTTTTATTTTATTTTGATTGCATCTGCTGTTAATTGGGTTAGTTGACTAGCAACTAATTCCGCCCACTCCTTCAAAACCCAAGATTTTACTTGCTTTCATAAAATATAAAAAATACAAAAAGAATCATCCCTCACCTCTAAACCTAGTTTAGTAGGCTTTCTAATCCTAGCGACACTATTCCTGAGTTGAACGATCAATCCCCCGGTACTTGTCACTATACTATACTACAACGATCATGTACACTGTCTGGCGGGGATTGCAAGCTTCTCAAGATCCCTTAAGAGGTAAAACATGTTGCGAGGGCGCAATCCCGCGTATTAGAAAGGATCAAACCTCCACCACTTTGGCGTAAGCACCTAGGATAGACTATCAAAGAAGTCTTTTAAAGGGTTGTAACGTTAGGTGTAAGGGTATGGAAAACACGGTTTGTTAGATAAAGGGATTTTTACTAGTGGTAAGTCAATCATCTTGGTCAATTACATGTACAAAGAGGCGTTACTAAGCCAAGACTCGACTCAACTTATACAACTAACTCTTTTTGTATTTTTCAAAATACTATTTTGACTTAAACATAAATTAAAGAAACGGATGGTAGCCCATACGTAATTCCTAACTACATGAATGTAGTCTCACTAACGGTCTTGGGATGCATCACAAACGCAAGTTCTAGAATCTATGTACTACTGGTACACTAATAAGCATCAAAGATGAAGGCTTTTTCCTAAAGATCTAAAGGCGAACCTCACATATTTAGGGTGGAAATTTTTGAGTGGTACGGTTTTTGTGCTAGTAATATAATTCCTATCCATGAGACGCCTATTAAGACTAAAGTTTCACTCCTATATGTTGTAAAATAATTTAAATTTGGTACCAAATTTACCCTCACAAGTATTTCTCTTAGTTTTATTACACATTTACTCTAAGACAAAGCAATAATCAAGTGGAGTTACAATTTCTAAGGTATCCTAATTTACCCACCCTACACTTAAACCGAACATTGTCCCCAATGTTCCTAAAAGGTATAATAGTAAAGATAAAAGAGAATGAAATAAACTAGTACTCCCCTGATTTGCTCGGCATGGACGATTGTGAAAACATAGTTAAATCCTCCTCCAAGAAAATGAACATGATAAGCTTCACTCCTGAAGTATAAATAATATCCTTGTCCAATATAACCTATAAATAACTAAGAAAATAAACACAAAAACCTCGCATAAAATCGGTAGTAAAATCTACATAAAGTTTAAATCCTAGAAACAAGCACATATATCTTACTTCGCTTTCTAGGAATTAAAAGGATATAATGCTTGCAAAATAAATGTTTGCAGATTCCTAGAAATTTAAAATTCTAAATTTTTTTCCAAAAATATAAGATTTCTGGCAGAAAAACAAAACATGGAAAATTCTGCAGATACAGTACTTGACGCCGTTAGTTTGTAATGCCTGACGCCGTCAAGAGTGATCTAACAGAATTTTTATATTTTGTTTCTGGAAAAATCTGAGTTTTAAAACCTAGAAATTCTGTAAAACATTCATTGTGACTCGATACAAGCATTTGACTCAACAAACACACTAATATATATATATATATATATATATATATATATGCTAAATCAATCTTTGGTATTATTCATGTCAAATCCGTTCTTAAAAACAAATATGATCTTTCCTACACTTATCTTTTTGTAAAATACCTTTATATGTGATTAAGGCGAAGTTAAAAACAAAATAAAGTATTTTCACAAAATATGTTAGACATGAGTAATAAACAAGGAAAAAATGGAGCATATATATGAAATCAAATAAAAACAAACAAGGAAACAATTAAAAGCTTGGGTTGCCTCCCAAGAAGTGTTTGTTTTTTATCGAGTCTCGAGCCTGACTCTACCCTTATTTAACGGATAAAGGGGAGGTTTTTCCTACACTTAGGATTAAGTGCGGGTGATAGTAGCAATACACACCATCTCAGTGGAGGTATGTCTCGTGAGGAAAGAATGGTGGATGAATTATATGCTCAAATGGGGGTTCTCCTTTCATCATAACCTTATCTAGTTCAATTGGGTCAACAGATGAGTTGAAGTTTTCTCCTAAAAAGGGATCATCTTCTATCAACTTTGAAAGACTCCTATTTAGAAATCCATCTTGACCGAATAAACCCGGTTTAAACCCATAATGTTTCTTGTGGTCACTCACAAATGGGTTATGTAAGTATCTAAGGTCATGGTTCACTCCTATGTTAGCTTCCTCTCTACAAGACTTAAAGTCTACTACCTTTAACGTAAAACTACCCGGACTATGTGGTTTGATGGGTGGATCGGGACCTATTTCAATTCCTAAATTTTCATCCAAGGATGGAAGTTTAGGTAACAGTTTTGGTTGAGGCTCTAGTTCATCAAAACTAGGAACTTCCTTATAACTAAAACAAAGGTCGTCACTACAAGTGTTCAAACCTATTTCCTCTAGTTGTGTTTGGTCCAATGGTTCTACTTCAATCGGGGTTCCTATAGTATCTTCTACTTCTTCCGGGTAAGTCATGGGTGGTGTGTATTCCTCAAGTGATGGTAGGACTTGTGGGGTACTCGGTGTGCATGGATTTTCTACTCTATCCTCCATCTTATCAAGATCACCTATATGTTCATCTTGTATTATGGTAGTACCTAACCATGACATGCACCTAGGTACCTCAACTCTAACCACCTCGTTCCTAAACAAACTTTTTGATTGATCCTGCCAAATTGAGAATAGGTCTAAGCGTATGTCTTTTGGGTCTCATGTTCCACTTCTTTTTTGGGTGAGAATATCAAAGGTTTCCCATGCCTCTTCATCACCAAATTCCAACATTTTCCCCTCTGCCATACTTTCAAACATCTTTTGGGTTTCGCGGTCGATACAAGTTTAAAAGATTTTAAGTGGAGACAATAAATCAAGACCTTGATGAAGGACTTTTTGTAGTAAGTATTTGAAACGAGTCCATTCATCAGAAAAAGATTCACCATGATGTTTTCGGAGCATCAAGATGTCATTTTGGAGTGGAAAGGGTAGATTATGTGGTGGATTTGGTCAATTGGTTGAAAATTTTGGCGGATTTGCGTTCTGCATAATGGAAAACGGAATAGTCAATGAAAAAGTTGTACGAACAAAAGCACAAAGAAAGAGATATACTAAAGAAAGCTAAGTAAAAGAAAATAAAAATCTCACCTGATAGGAATCTAGTGAGTAGACTTAAACGAGATAAAAATAAAACCTAAGCAATAACTATTCCCTGGCAGTGGCGTCAAAAACTTGATGCGAGGATTGCGTCAAAATTTTCATTAGGTTGAAGTGTATGACAATTTAAGCCTACAGGTGAGGGATGATTCTTTTTATATTTTTTAGTTTTATGAAAGCAGGTAAATTTCTCGGTTTTTAGATGAGTTGGCGGAATTAGTTGCTAGTCAACTAACCCAAAAGCTACTTATAATAAGTGAGACAAATTTATTATAGTGAGAAAAATGTGTTTACTTAGACTTAATTACTCCTTAGTTATCTTTTACTGAATTGTTGGTCACAGTGCAGTTGTTTTAGTTGAAGCGTTGTATTCCTTAATACCAGTCATGGGGGTGTTCTACATTCCCAACTCTATGAATATCAATTTCACCTATAACCGTAAGTCAATTACGCAATCATAGGATTATAAACCTGAACTCATGCATTAAATACAATGAGAAAAACCTAGTTGCACAATAGGTTACGTTTTCGAAGACGTTCGAGCTAGTTACACAAAGGAGGTAAGCCAGTTTTATTAGCCTAACGTGAAGCAATCCTCCACTATATAATAGCCTACCATGGAAGCGACACCTAAGCGAGGGAATGCCATGTCATTTCCTACTGGATTGCCTACATGGCATGCACTTTACATGCAATAAAATTCGTAATTTAAAAAGTATGGTCATTCATGGGACTCGAACCCGCGACCTTGCATCCGACACACGAGAGTGTCAACCACTAGAGCACTTGAGTGTTTGTGTTAGAAGCCTTGAAAACAAAATATAGATGCTTAAAAAAACAATTAAAAGTAGTCACTGATAATCAGGGATCTCAATCTCTTCCATAAAGAAAACCCATAACTATTCTCTCTATGATTTCGCCTTTTTTATGAACTAATGCTTCTGCAATTCAAATTCACATTGACTGAGGTGACACCCCCAAAATTTACAATGCAGCGGAATACCAATTTGGGTGTCACTTCATTGTTCATACACATAAGTTACGTAAAAACGACCTCAAAAGAGACGTTTAATAAAATGTCACATTCGATTTGATAAATCAGAGTACAAAGGTCCCAACAATTTCTATTTAAAACTTAAGTTACAAGAGTTAAAACATGACACATATGTATATTTTAAAGATAAAAGGTTATCGAATGTGTAGAAAACAAGTCTTTCAATATTTGATATCAACGCGACTTCGATTGCTCCCAATGCTCAGCTAGCCAATAATACCTGAGAAAATACATACTAAAAGGTCAACATAAAGTTGAGTGAATTCATAGAGTTTAATAAGTAATAAGTTGAATACAAGATAATTCAGTTTAAATACGATGGGCTACGTTGTTATACGCCCATAATTAAATTGACATGTAACAAATACAAGTCGGGAAATAAGACTTATAGCATTGAGCTCATGAAACCGAACCTTGAACTAGATTAATAGTGCCCCGAAAAGGTAAGATTTGCCATTGACCACGTAATCTCTCAATATTATGTGACCGTTGATGTATGAGCGCTACTCACCCGGTCAGGCCCGCCAAGCCAAATATGCATATTCATAATACTAGCGTTTCCCACAGAATTAACGGTTCATGATGGGGACTTAATTGGCAAGAAATATACTCAATTGACTATAATCATGTAATCGGGTCAAGCATACCAAAAACTACTTGTATCCGGTTTGTAAAACTAGCATGTATCCCCCTCGCGAGGTTTATAAAACAATTGAAGTAAGTAAAAGAGAAGCTATGAACTCACCTTAAGTGCAACGAGATCAGAAATAAAATGGATCTTCGGACGAGTGTGAAGCGTCTAAGCACAACCTAAAAGACGTGACACGACTTAGAATGATAAAGAAGAGCGATATGAAAAAGTAAATCAAATGATCATGAGATATGTTTCCGAGATAAGCATGGCATTGCAATAAGACTTAGCCCAAGATATTTTCACTATAAGATTGATGTTCGACCAGGTCTTATAGGTGATAAAACACCTACCAAGTTTCATCCCTCAATTCTTATTTTACCTATGTGTATCTACACGTTTTAGAGTTCAAGACAAGAAGTAAAATATTAAATTCTGGATTTGACTTTATTTTATAGACCCTTAACTCCTAATCTTTAAATAATATGAGTACAAGGCCTTCACCCCTGGAAAGCTCTTTGAGTCTAGTTTTCAAAAATCCAGGCCTCAACTTTTGAAAGATTCAGAATCATGTGAAAAGACTATTTTACCCCTGAACATCCAACCCATAATATTTTCTGAATTTTAATCTCTTACGAACATGGCCATAAATCCTAAACTATGATAGAAATTTAAGTGAGACCAACTGGAGGTGTTAGCCTAAGATGTCTACTACTGAGCCATGTTTTAAAACCCAACACTATAGCACAAAAATCTGGGGTTAAACTCCTTTTTCAAATAGTAGTTCAGAATTGACTAGTTTTCGTAAAATGACCAAATCCCCCTCGTCCGGAGGAATTGGTAAACCCTCCAATTAGCCACATGGTCCTCATATGTTGTAACCTTCAACCATGTAAAAACCCAGTAGTTCCTAGTTCAAAATTTATTAATTATAAGCGAAACAATCTGCATTACAATTTCTGGGTACACACTAAATGTGTGTCCACGGTTTTGGTCGTATATTGACCATCCGGAATACTTGGTTTTCCGGCCAACTCACCACTAGGACCTGAGATATTATACTATCCATTTATGAAAAGCTTCAGTAGGCTCTAAGCCAAAAATTTACCATTAACACACAAACAATCTGCAAGGTACCTATATTGACTAGTTTTACTAATTTGGGCATAACTTGATCATCCGGAGGAGATAAAAATTCCTCCAACTCGCCACATGAAACTTAGACCTATATATATCTAAAAATGTAATTTAATCATAGGCTCCAGGCCAAAACTTAATGGGAAAACCCACTTTTTTCTACTGATGTAAAAACAGTCCCATCAAATCCAACTAAACCTATTCTAAACTCATCCAAAACATCATCAATCATCATGCAATGCCACACTAATCATCACAAACAACTCAAGAACATTAAAACTCATCAAAATCAGAAAACCCATAATTAATTAAATAACAAAAACCATTTGCATGTGACAAAAATCAAAGAGGATTATGAGATTAGCTTACAAGGAGTGATAAATCACGAATAACCTTTCTAGGGCTTGGATTGGAAACGACCCTAATGACACCAAGACTAGTGGAATATTCAATTCAATATTCACAAATGATTACCCAATTGATTAAACAAAGCCCTAATCAAGTCTTGAAGAAAAACACCAAGAAACTCTATGAAAACTTCAAGAAAATCTTCTAAACTTCGAATCAAAACACCATCTTTTGCAAGGACCTTGAAGAGAATGTTGTGGAGATGATTTTGTGATTAAAAATTTGATGAGATGAGGGTGTTTTTGTGTGGATTTTCGACAGCAAGGAGCAAGGATGAAGAAGATGGATGGTTATTTTGAGTTTGGTGAGATTGCATGAAAAAATGAATGAGTGATCTTCTTGAAAATGATAGTGTGTGATATGTTGTTATAAAGGGGTGGACATTTTTGGGGGTCCCAAGGCACAAGCCAAAATAAGATTTTGTTGATATTTGATTAATATTTGGTGTATTAGTGTGTTTGTGAGGTTTAAATCAAGCGGACGGCCTTAAAAACGCGAATTACACAATACCGGGTGACCTAAAAAAGTGAATTTTAGAAAAGTGTTATAAAAATATTATGAAGTTGTTATGAAGTGTTAAAATGGCTAACTTTAATATTTCATGAGAGCCTTGGGTTTATCAGAGTGTTTAAACGTCGTCAAAAATGAAACCGTGGGTTGAAAACACGTTTGGTGACACCGGTTCTTGATAAAAGTGACGTAAGCTATAAAAATGACACGACAAATATAAAACTCTTTAGTAAATATGAAATAGTTTAAAAATTCATAAAATATGTGAATTTATCATAGTCTAGGGTTGGTTCACTTTGTTAAAACCTTAAAACGTAAATTTAAATCGCTTAAACGTAAAAGGTGCAAGGTTTATGTAAAATTAGAAAAATTAAATTAGGGCTTTTAAAATGTGATTGTAAGGAAACAATGATGCATAAAAAGTGTACAATGGACGTAGTATAATCGCGGTTGAATTAATTGAACGTGTTATGACAGAAACGCGGATAACTTCCGACGAAGTTAATTATTTAAAAATAGGATAGTTAAATAATATTAAGATTAATGACATGAAAATTTTGAAATGTCACAGCTATGTTGACTTTTTAGCATGTATTTTCTCAGGTATTATTTTGCTAGCTAAGTATTGGGAGCAATCGGAGTCGCGTGGATATCAAATATTGAAGGACTTGTTTTCTTCACATTCGATTATTATTATTATTATTTTAAATATGCAAATGAGTCATGTTTGAACTCTTGTGACTCAAAAGTTTTGAATAAAAACTGTTGGGACCTTTGTACTCTGATTTATCAAATCGAATGTGACATTTTATTAAACGTCTCTTTTGAGGTCGTTTTTACGTAACTTGTGTGTATGAAATATGAAGTGACACCCAAATTGGTATTCCGTTGGGTTGTAAATTTTGGGGGTGTCACAGTTCAAAGGCATAAGGAGAATGTTCACACTCAGAGTTGAACAATAAAATAACTAGTGGAATTGACAACTGAATTTTCAAATTAGCTAAAATTATGGAGCATTAATTTGCATATTCAATGAGAGGAGCGTTTTGTGTATTTCAAAATCAACCGATCTCAATCACAACACAATCAACCAAACCCTAATCTTCAAATCAATCTTACAAACGCAACACTTAACCTTGAACAACAAATGACAACCTAAACAATTCGGCTGTTTCAAACCGCAATCAAAGCCACTCCCTTTTTCCTCTATACCCTAGCAAATCCACCAAACCTTCCATACCCTCGCTTTTCATTCAATATTCCAAATCCCTAACATTTTTCAGGCTGCCAATTTCATCACTGTCAACTATCATAGATCTGATGGCTGTTACACAATTAAAATTGAACGTGACCAATACATAAATTTAAACATCTCAGTCATGAATCGTTAATCTTCAAGGTATGTTTTTTTTATGTTTATTTTTTTTCTAATTATTCCTAATCTTCAAAATAAGTTTGATTCCTGAAATTATATTTCACATATTAAACTTTGATTTCATATTCTAAAATGTATAAACAAATAAGTAACAATTTTAATTTTGTAAATAATTGCATTACAGATTTTAATTTTATTTGTTTTTGACGATTATTGTAGTAAAAATTCTCTGGAGTTTAACATGAAAAGCTCCACTTAAAAGGGCACGTCTTATCAAATGTTGTAATTTTATGGTTAGAAGCCTAATGTCAGTGATTCGTTTATTTCTGCAGGATGTTTATTTGGTTCAAGTTTGCTCAAAACATCAGCAGCAGGATGTAGCTGGAGTTGTGCCTTTTAAAATGGTAAGCCCAAAAAACAAGCATAAATCAGCTTTAGGAAATGATTTAGGATGATTTTTTACAATCTTATACGATATAGATTTTGCATGTGGTACATACACTATTGTAGATGAATGATCAAAATTGTCCATGTACTTACGAGGGTTATAGATATGCAGAGGGTTATGAGGGTCGTACTTAAACCATTTATCATTTGTGAAGATTGTGATATCTGTTTAAGCATGTTTACACAAATCACAAACAAGGGACAATAGTTATATTACGTTTGAGGGACCAACTTACTATTTCTATAGTCAACACAGGTAACGTAGTCCCTTAAATCTAATCGAAATAAAGTGTAGTGCCTAACTATGGTTTCTGGAAACATGGCTAAACAGGTGAATCAGTATGGTGCATCATAAGAATCTCATATCCAACATGTCATGTAGGTACTTTCTTTAGTAGTTTTAACTATATGTATGCCTCTTTCTCAAAAAAAATATTAGTTAACAATATTAATATTTGCAGAAGAATAAACGCCATCACTAGTCGGCGGATATTGATTATTCGAGAACTATTTTGGCAAATCTTGTGAAATTGAAGACGGTATTTAAGAAAGATAGGTCAAAAAATATTATCTTGTCATTGCATTATGTATTGTAAAAACGTAATATAGTTGTACATTTAATGACTATTTTTCATGTTTTTTAACAGTGTTCTGTGAAGCACGTGTTATCGATTCGTGCAATGAATGGTGTTGATGCCAGATGTGTCAAAGCTCACATCTAAAGAGGTTTCCAAAAGTTTGTTTGGTTCTAGAAGGTTTCTTGGAGCAGCATGTTTCAGAAGAAAATGTTGCAAGAAGACAAGCTATTGACAATCTCAAAACATTTTTGCAAGGAACCTCATCACCAGGTACGACCCAATATTATGTAACTTTTATCATGCTAATGCTACTTTTTAAGCAGTGTTAACAAGCTATGTATATTAATTTACTCGGAAACATGGTCCATTTGATGTACTCTTTATACTTGAACCAAATCCTATCACTTTCATGTCTGAAATTCAGGAATCTGTAGTGATCGCAAAAGCCATGGCTACAAAGAATGGATATGAATTGGATGCAAATAAGGAGGTATGTTCCTTTAGCATAAAAATGCTTTTGAGACCGGGCTTAGAATGTTCAACGTCGCTGCAAAAACACTTATTTTCATAGATTGGCATATAAGAGGGTGTTTCGGATTGCTTAATTTAGTGTTTATCGTCATTGTTATAAAAGGCATTATCAAATAACAAGTTTTTGGGTTGTCCGTAAAAAATAGTTGTTTGTACCAGTTTATAGTGCTTATCGTCAATTTATATAAAATATATTTATTTATGACTGGTTAATTTGCTTTTCATTATATGTGATATTTCTTCCATGTAGGATGACATGTTAATAGAAAAAGATGAGATCTTTGGAACACTATAGTCGATTCGGAAATTCAATTAAGTTGTGAATCTATTGAACCATGTATGTGACAATTAAGGACACCAGCAATGGAAAAGTGAATGAGATTTATCGAGCAAAGAATGTGATTTCGGCACTGAAAACGCCTATGGTCAAGGATGCATAGGTACTGATTTTTCAGCTTTGCAATAAACATTTAGTGTTTTATTCATGTGTAGGGGGTGTTAAAAAGTTCAACTGAAAAAAAAATAAGTAGCTTATGTTTGACTTACTCTATCAAGAGTGTATCTATACAGAAAATGACTACCAATAGGTTTAACTAAAAATCCAAGTAGCATTTCTTTCAAGTAGAGGAACGGTGGGTTGTTTAACGGGTCAAATGCATCAACATTCAGTTGGGTAGGGGTTGAAAAGGGCCTGCTCGGGTTTGCTCGACCCACAAACACCTTATATATAAAAACCAACGTTATTACAATAATGATCTAATTCTTCGAATTTAATGATTTAGCTGGCTATGTGCATTAAGTATACACTTTTGGTGGTTTTCAACTCTTTTGACCCATTCAGTTTTTAGCTAATTTTTTTTACTCCACATGTTTTATCTTTTTGTAATTAAACACAACCTATGTCAACCCTTTCATAAACTTTATTTATTTTGGTTGATAGTAAGGCTTTACTGAGGTATGAATTTATGTGTATGAATCAGGGATTGTGGGCGAGCCAATCTGCTGTGGTATGGGCAAATGTTAATTAAGGTATCTTGAACAAGTCTTGGGATATAGCAAATGATCCAAATACATCTATTCAAGAAAAGGAAAAAGAAGTGGCAAGAAGCCGGAAGTTAAAAGGACAAACATTATCGCAAGTTGAGTTGTTTCTACAAAAGTTGGACTTTATGTGGCTGTTTTAAGAGTCAATACGAAAAAGGATTGAAGGTTCTTTGTTGTGAAAAAAATGATGAATACTCTAACACCACAACAAACATTGTGTACATAGAAGGTTTATTTCGTATATGAATAATCAGAATGTAATTTATTAGTTCTCATACTTATAATTATTTTATTATCATATAATACATGAACACTATCTATTTGTTTCCATCATTTTGTTTAATAAATTTTCCGTTATTCATTATTATTTACGTCCAGTTAGATTTTGTCAAACAATTTTATGAAGCGAACCCGCCCATCGGGCGGGTCACGAAGCTAGTCAACTAAATAATAGACAACGCAACAATAATCAATAACTAGGTTTCATTAGATCTTAGCAAACACTAATTAACTTAAGCTAGCATGTTAAAAGGAAGAAAAGATGAACAAATAATCAAACAACACATAAACATGTTGAATGATTAAAAGAGAACTTAACTTCAATTGAACATGGAACAAAATAGGCTATGAAAGCCTTACAAAAGCTGTAAAATTTGTCCTAGGGTTTGAGTCTCCAAAGTGTCACACTAATGAATGAAAAATCGAAAAGTATATATAGATTTACAAAGCTAACGGCGTCAGGTTATAGATCTTGACGCCATCAGACTGCCGTGATTAGGGTTTCTTCTTGTGCAAGTAGATCTTCAGACGCCGTCGCTCTATGTCTTCTGACGCCATCAGGTTGAGTTCTGACGTCGTCATGCTTTAAGCCTTCTGAGTCGCCTCTTATAACTTTAACACTAGATGTCCTTCTTGTAATTACACCTGATGTCGTCAGGTGTAAAGTCTTCAAAAGTTCACTAAGGCGACGTATGTTAATTTCCAAGCTCCAGGTTCTTCAAGTGACTACGTCACCTATTAAGGCGTGATGCCGTCAGGTGTGTTTCCTCACAGATTTTCGCGACTTTGCTGTTTTCTTCTTTTTTATTCCAAAAAACGTCCAAAATGCTCCAAATTCTAGAAATCACGTCTCAAGTACCTAAAACATGAAAATAAACGATTTGAGGCAATATTTGATCATATAAACACGATTTTAGGTTTAAATGACCCCTTAAAAAGATATCAAATAAATCCTTATCATTCTCCATAATGGTGAACGGAAGAGTCAATGAGAAAATTTTTACGAACAAAGACACAAAGAAAAGATAGACAACGAGAAACTAATTAAAAGAAAATAAAATCTCACTTGATAGGAATCTTGTGAGTAAACCTAAACGAGATAGAAATTGAACCTAAACAATAACTATTCTCCGTCAATGGCACCAAAAACTTGATGCAAGAATTGCAAGACCTCACAAATGAAGCTTTACAATCCTCCATGCAGTGTACCTGATCGTTGTAGTGCAGTATAGGTAAGTCCTAGGGATTGATTGTTCACTAGGAGAATAGTGTTGTTAGGTCAAGATGTATGGCGAATTAGGTCTAGAGGTGAGGGATGATTCTTTTTGTATTTTATATTTATGAAAAGCAAATAAAGACTCGGGTTTTGAAAGAGTGGGCGGAATAGTTACTAATTAACTAACCGAAAACTAATAATTAAACTAAATTAAACTAATAAAAAAAAGTAAATTCTGGTTCTACAAAGGAAGCGAAGCGTATCTACCTATGATGTATTTCCCCTTACTAGCTATCCAATTCTACCTACTGAATTGTCATATCCTTGTTTTAATTAAACCGTTGTATTTCTTAATATTTATCGTGAGGAGGTGCCGAAGTCCCCAACTCTATGAGTCTTAGTCTCCCCTAAATCCCTTAAATTCTATTAAGTTATCCAAGTTCTACAAGCCGTAACCCACGCAATAAATACAACGAGAAAAATCAATAGTGCACTCTACGGTTGCGTTTCTAAGACGTACAAGCTAGTTACATATAAGAGGTCAGCTAGTTTTCTTAGCCTAACACGAGGCAATCAATGAAACAAGAGACAGTATGAAACAAGAATTGTAAACTATAACCAATTAAACTCATTGAATTTGTCACACTTTAATAATAAAGATAGAGACAAACATCAATAAGATCTAATTAGTCATCAACAAGTTTCATACATTCTTATCTTATCTTATATACTAAAAGCTTAAGTAGCTTTATAAATGTAAAGTGGTCATAATAAGTGGCTCACGAATTGAAAGTGATATATGCAAAGCGAATTGAATGTGAGAATATGAAGAGGGACTATTGAAGTTGAAGTGTTGTTGGAGTTATGGGAATGTGAAAGATGTAGTCTCTTCATATCTACCAAAAAAAAAAAAAAAAAAAAAAAAAAAAAAAAAAAAAAGTTACACACATAATTATTGCAAAAAACTCTTCAACTTATGAGAAAGTATAAATACCAACATTTGTTTCACTTTGGTTACGGTTTTGGTTCAACACACCAAAGATGACTACTTTGTTGTTGTTGAGGAGTTGCATGTTCATGGCTAATATGCCTATTGATTAATGATCATAAAATGCATGCCGTGTGGTATACGTGCTAGAGTATGTTAGTAATTAAAGAGGTTTTTTTTGTTGCAGACTGATGAAGAATTGCTAGGCTGAGCTCTTTCTGCAATGAGTAGGCTCGGAGAAAATGAAAGGATGCTTTCTGATCCAACATGGTTTTGCAGGTCAGAAGATCATGAACATGCAATTACGGAACTTCCAGGTAATTAAACTGTAACCAAAAGAAAGTTTTAAATTGCATAAAGACCACTGCATAAAATTGGTTTTTGTTACAAGTAACATGTTGGTCTTTTTGTTTCTTTCAGGTGAATATGTACACACAAATAAAGGATAAATTCAACGGGTATACGGATCTTTATCTTATTTTTTTAGAGCCAGGTTAACCAACTGTCCATAACTCCAATATCTCCAGAATTTTGCATAGAAGTGGACTTGTGAATTGAATGTTTTCGACGACAATACCATTGATATAGGCACCAATATACCAAATATAAATTTTCTCCTATACATATCCAAATACGTGAATGAATAAAAAGAAATGTCCGGTAAACACTTTTACCAGCTAAAGATGAAGAAATAACCAAGTTACGAGATGGAATTCATGTTATATCCGCACATTGGAAGCTTATTGTTTTATATGTTAGTGTATTTTTTCTGTTTCTTTTAAAAGACGACACTTTTACCAGCTAAAGATGGTTATTCAGTTTGCATTATTGCACCATTAGCACTTTGATTCTCGAGGAAGCAATTATCTTTCCCTGCAGTATTGTTTGATGATGAACAAGTCAATAGCTTTTCATTTTTATGTATTAGTCCACTTCATTTGTGAGGAAAAGAATATGCATCAGTTTGTTTTAATTATAGCAAAATGCTAGCAAGAATTCATGAGTCACAAAAGCATTATTTTTCTTTTTGTATGTATTAATGCTATTAGTAATATATAATTAGTGGATAGTTGACTAATTGTGCCCATATTCATAAATATGTCATAATTTAAACACCTTCTAATCAAGTTTTTCTTTTCAAAACACTAGGAAGAAAATGTGTAAATGTTACGTTTCATAAACTCATGGGTTTACCCACGGGCAATAGTACCTGCAGGCATGAGCATGGGCAAAAAATCGTACCCATAAACGGGTGGCGGGAAAGTGACAAGCAAGACAAAAAATCATGAGTGCGGGTGACAGGTTAAAAATACCTGTGGTCATTACTCACATGTGCCGTCCCTAAGTAGGAGTACGGGTTGTATTACTTGGTGAACTATGTGGCAAATGGTTATTTGTATTATTTAGTGAGTCAGAGGGTACCGAAGAAGTAATAGGCATTGTGTGGATAGTGTGGCCAAGTAAATTAGGAGATGGGTCCAAATATAGAGTTCACAGAATTTCTATATCATGTTATAATCAATTTATTAATTTCTCATCTTAAAAAGTTATTACTCCCTTTGTTTCAAAATTACAGTCCATATTTTCCTTTTAGGATATCTCAAAATAATTGTCCATTTTTAACTTTAGTAATAAAGAGGGAGTTTTGTGAGGGAATATTCTATTTGTGTGATTAAAAATTATAATTACTCCACTTTTGCTAAACTTTGTATTTTTTATCTCATGACAATTATTTTGAGACAAAGGGAGTATTTCTATATTAATATTGTTAAATGATGCGTGGGATTGCGGCTACGCAAAAAGGTTTTACCTCTCGAGGGATCTCGAGAAGATTGCAATCCCCACCAGGCAGTGTACCTGACCAATGTAGTATAGTGTAGTGGCAAGTACCAGGGGATTGATCGTTCTACTTGGGGAATAGTGTTCATTGGGATCAAAACTTAATGAAACTAGGTCTAGAGGTGAGGGATGATTCTTTTTGTATTTTTATGGTTTATGAAAAGCAAGTAAAAATCTCGGGTATTGGAAGAGTGGGCGGAATTAGTTGCTAGTCAACTAACCCAAATAACTACAAATGCAATAAAAATAAAACAACAAGAAAGTAAATATTGAGAAAAACAATAATGAGATAAACGTGTTTACTTAGACTTCACTACTCCTTAGCTATCTTTCATTAATTGAATAGTTTGTTACAATTGCATGGATGATGGGTTATATTCCTTAATACCATTCGTGGGGCCGTGTACGATCTTCCCCAACTCTATAAGCTTCTACCTCTTCCTATGTCGAGCCGACAACTAGCTCCTAACATGGCCTCCTTAGTAGTCACTCATGCATTAAATACAACCATTAAAATCGTAGTACACATCCGATCCATGTTTCTTAAGACGTTCAAGCAAGTTACCAATCGGAGATTAGCCTGTTTTCGCCTAACATCGAAATCATTCATCCACAACAATTAATAACAAACAATCAAACAACAATCAATAGCTAGGTTTCATTACATCTAAGTAAACACAAACAAACCTAGCCTAGAATGTTAAAGTAAAGACAAGCATAAGATAGAATCAAACAACACATAGACATATTGAATGATTATTGAAAGACTTATCTTTATTCAAACATGGATGAAAGAAGGGTTTGAAACCCTCACAAGATGGTGAAAATTCGACCTAGGGTTTGTGGTAAAGTTCCTCCAAAAGTTCTCTCTTTAATGAATGAAAATTAGAAAACTATATATAGAGACTACACGTCTGACGGCATCACGTTGTAATTCTGACGCCGTCAACTAGCCGCCAATACTCTTCTCGGATTGCCTAGATCCAGATCTGACGCCGTCACATATAAATCTTCATATGGCTGTCACGTGTTAATTTGCTCTTAACGGCCTTGGCATCCCAAAGCATGACGCCGTCACTTGTTAAGTCCCAAAAACATTCTAGCGCGTCTCGTGTAAACTTTATATCCACCTCTTTGCCAACACATGACGCCGTCAGGTACTATTTCCACCTTGATTTGGAGACCTTGCCATTTTCTTCACTTTTTGCTCCAAAAACGTCCAAAATGCTTCCTTTTCCAGATTTCTTCTCCAAAGTACCTAAAATGACAAAAGTAACGATTTGAGACAATATTTGATTAAATAATCATGACTTAGGGCTTAAATGACCCCCTAAAAGCGTAACACTTTTCGCCTCATCATTAAAACTTTATAAATTAAAGATATATCAATTATATTACATTACATGTATTTGGTTGTAATGAAAAGATCCATAAACGTATACACATTTCATTTCAAGTCATTATAAATCTCATCTTGTTATAATGATACTTTCTAAAACTAAAGACTTTTTAATAGGAAAAACCTTCTAAAACTATGTAGTAAAAAAATAATAAATAATAAAATAATTTAAAAATAATAATAAAACTACGTCATATGTATCACGAATCTTCACAATATTAGTGTTTGACTGAATCATAACATCCCGAAAGTTGGGTTACTATTAGGTGTTTTCTCTTATTAAACCAAATAGTCCAAGTTTCAATAATTGTTTGATTTAATTTACAACTAAAAAACATTTTACTAATACATTAGTTCCACTAAAAATATAATTTTTTTTTTCTCATTAAACTTGTTTGCATACTTACATCTCATCTCAAATAAACAAAGCAAATAACAAGTAAAAGGAAATCAGATGGAGAAAGCAGTGTTAACCTAATTACTACTCTTTTATTAACATGACAAGTTTTCTAGATATGTATCCTATCATTTCATCTGTGGGTTCAATTCAATAGGCTCAGATTGTCAAATCGCCTATCCTATTTCTCATAACCCCTACTCCGATATCGAAGGATTTTAACCTTAGTGATGAACAGAGGTCGCCGGCTGACTATGTTGAGTCATTAAGTGCCTCTACTAACTTAGACTGGTCTAACGGGAAGTGTTGTCACGTACACCTCCCCTCTAACTTCTTAAGTAAATCTATTAGGTAGGTGATCCTATGGTCAATTCGCACGTGTGTGGTGATATTCCTACCACCAAGTCACATCCTTCTAATGAAATTCAGGCACGGTTACATCGTACATTCCCCTCGAAGGACTACCCAATATCAAAACCCTTAATGCTAAAGTGTCCTAAGACGAGCTATGAAAGTATACAAATAAAACTACTAAAGATGCGGGAAAACTAAATCATATCAATAACAATTTCATAATAAGGCTAACACCAAGAGGTGTTTAGCCACTCATGCTCAATAATGCAGGAAAACAAGTGTTTGACATCACAAATGTAAACATTGAATTAATAAAAATCAAATGAATGAATAAACTTATGGTTATGGCGTGAATTCTCCCTTAGAATGGACTTGTATGCTGATAGAACTTCGTTCCTCTTGCTCCCTGAATTCCTCCAAGCTTCTGTGTGTTGAAAAGTGAATGATAAAACTCGGAATTAGGGCTGGTATTTATAGGCCCGACATTGCTACAGCGTAGCTCTATGGATGGCTACGCCGTAGCCTTTGTTAATAACATCTATGTCGTAGCTTGATCAAGTGCTATGGTCGTAGTTTCCTAAGTTGTCACATCTACGGTGTAGTTATGATGGGACTACATCGTAGCTTCTTCTTTGGTCTCGAAAGTTCTCTTCTGCTTGATTTTAAGGTCTACACCGTAGGTGGAGAGAGGCTATTCCGTAGATCCCTTTGATGTGTTACTACGCCGTAGTTAAGGTAGAGGCTATGCCATAGTCTTCATAAATAAGTGCTACGGCGTAGGTAGATGGAACATCTACGCTGTAGTTTGTGCAGAATCCACATACTTCAATGATTTTCGTCTAAAACCTTCCAAATTCGCGTCTTTTCGTTCCTTTGCTCATTTTCCCCTAAAAACATAAACAACACAAATAAGAATATATATCCTAATACATTAGCATAAAAGATGAGCATTATAGGGGAAATTAATCACTAAAATATGGGTATACTTTGATGTTATCAAATATCCCTCCATTTAAACTCTACTTGCCCTCAAGTAGACCTTACTAGAATAATTCTTAAAAAGATATCTCCTAAGAAACTAGAAAATATGAATCTAAGAACTTCCTATGCTAGAATATATCAAAGACGAACACCTCACGAAGTGGGAACAAACACTCATGCTCTCTCTCCTAATCTAAGTGTTAATTTTAGGGTGATCACTCAACGCATAGTCATAGAATGTATTCTATCATAGGCTTAACGGTTACACAAATCTCTACCACTAGAGCTAAGGTCAAAATAGTTTTTAAAGGAAATATTTGATGAACATTTATAAGGCTTTGGATGTAGTGTTGTTACTAACATACTACGGCAAAGGCGACAAAGCTAATGGTACATGACTGGAACGCCAGGCAAGACACCAATGACTGCTCGATTCCCTCACCTAAGCATGATTAACAACTAATGGGTAGGATAAGACATGGGATTCACAATAATGGTGTAAAATGAAAAATAGAAACAAATAGTCTTAACCTATAACCAAGTTGTTACCACTTGTCGTTCATCCAAGGGTAAAGCTCCAAGGTGAAAAAAATGGATCATATAACAAGTATGTGTGCCATTAGAGGACGTCATGATGGGCACCACACTGGTCTTCAAGTTGGCAATTACGAACCCGAACTTCATTCTTCATATGTGACCGAAGTTGCCTCTTCGATACTAATTCTTTCAAAGCTCAACATACGGTGCTATATAAGGTTGCACCAAAGATAAACTATTTACATACTGAATTTCACATTTTTTTTCATAACAATACAAGAAATAAAATACATCACCCTACTGGAGATGAAACGTACATGTAATAAAAGGGGGGGTCTCTCATGATCTTCAATGATGGGTCTTCAACGTAGGCGTGATTTCTGAATCTCTTAACTCGAACATTAAACTAGAGCAAGTGGCAACTTCCCAATCATAAATCAAGACTACACGGTAGGCTAAGGTGTATAGGTGTATCGAAACAATTTATAATGTGGGTAAGAAACGAAAGGATAGGCTCAAAAGGGTGTAACTAGGGGTATCTTGCACTAAATATGAGTGCAACAAAAGGGTTTAAACACGGGGGTCGAAGAGTTAATGTGACTAGTCGATAAACATACTCATATAGGCTTTTTGGGTGATAATCCTAAAATATTTCCGTCTAAAAAAGTTTCTTCCAAATGTGTCAAGTAATCTCAACATACTACTCGTCTATGGTCTCAAAATAATGTAAAGGCCAAGTTCTAAAGTCTACAAACTGCCGGCACACTCATATTTTGGTGGATTTGGGTAAATCAGGGGAAACTGCAAGGGTTAAACCTCACCATGGGAATAAAGGTTAATGTTCTTGGCTAAGGTCTATTCTAGTTAGGTTCGGTAAAACATGTCAAAATTTTTAAGAATGGCATAATTTTTCAAAATAAACTAGAAAAATGGGGCAAATAATAGTTCAAGTTACATTGTACTCTCGTCCCCCCACTTGAAATGTACAAAGTCCCTTTTGTACGCAAATAATGAGAATATAGGAGATAAGTAGAATAGGAACGAGAACTTCCCTGAAAGTTGCTCTTGAAAATAGTAGAAAGATCATGTTTGAGAAAACGTGCCTTTGCTTCGCCTAAAGAGCAATCTTCATATCCTTGAAATCACGTAACAACCACAAGCATAAAACCTAAAAAGAAAAATAAAAAGAAAATAGAAATCGTAACTCACTTTCATAGGAATCACGGTTGCATTTAGCGTATGCAACAAGCCTTTTAAACCACTTGGTGTCCCAAGTGGACGAGTGAAGTCTAGTGAGGGTTTACAGTGAACACACCCACAAAGTTCATTTAAAAACTAATATAAGGTTTATGAATGTCTGTACTAAAAATCTTTTAAATTTAAGAGGTACAGGAGAAAACTACGACGTAGTAGGAATTATAGCTACACCGTAGTTGGAAAAATCTTACAGTATTGCACCTGGGGGTGCTACGGCGTAGTTATACAGAGAGCTACGCCGTAGACTTTTCTTGGGGGAAATTTTTGGGAGTAAAAAACTCCAAAATCAGCAAACATCAATCCCCTTCTCTTTTACCGCCAAAAATGATTAGAACAAATATACAAAAACCCAACTACACTAAAAAATGAAAAACAATGATAATTCGGATTGTCTCCCGAAAGAGCACTTTTGTTTATTATCGAGTCTTTAAGTTAGACTCACTACCGCCTTGCTTAATGTTGCTTTCGCATTTGCCCAACCTCGTTCATTTCCTTCATAAGGTTGTGCCTTATCCAAGCAACATTCGTGGAGGTACGACTATATTCTCTTTCTCCAATATTCCATATCTTAGAGAATCTTTCGTCTGGTCCTAAATTATACCTAGTCACTTCATAAGCTTCCGCGATAATAGGGGAGGTTTAGTATATGTTAATCCTAGCAATTTACATCGCTGTTTCTCATATGCCTCATCATCCGGATCTGTGAACCCATCATGTCCTTGCAATTCAAGGTAATCCATAATTCCATCAATGTCATCAGAATCCGTACCTTTAAACCATTTTTCATCAAGCTTATCCACAATGAACTCTTTTTTGCAACGGTCCTTGTCTCCTCATTTTGCCTTGTACATTCCTTCCCTTTCAATAACCGGTTCGTTGTCAACTTCGCATTCACTTGGATCAAACTTGCTCATACATCCTTTCCATATCTTTTCTTTTGTGGTAGTATCAATTATTCCATATTTAATCTTTACCCAATCTTCGAAGCTTAACCTGTCAAGCCATGGTAAATCACTTCTTTGGTTGTCGTTTGTTGATGTCCACAAGTATTCATCATCCCCAACTCTAGCCATGCTGCTTCCCTCATTACAATCATCATCGTATGGATCACAAGACGCCCATAATTCCCCTTCATGGTTGTCACGGGTCTTGATTTGCTCACACCAATGTTTCTTTTCTAAAGGATCAGCCTCCACCTCATGATTAGAACATTCATTAAAGAGATCAATGTTCCCTTCTTGCGGAGTTTTGTTGTCAATGGTGGTAGGTTCTTCTTCTTTATCCTGACCATTTAAGATGTCCCAAGGCTTCAACTTCTCATCTCTTTCCATTTCACCCTGAGTGATTCGAACCCAATCGCCAAAGGGTATAGTCCCCTTCCATTCAAGATTTCTCCCATCACAATCATTTGTGGAGCTCTATAGGTGTTTGTTGTTTCGGGTTCTTTTATTATCTCTACCTCCATCACATTGATCAACCTGGGGGTCGCATGATGCCCATAAGTCGTAACTCTTTTCATTGTCCACGGGAATTGCCTCACACCAATGGTACTTTTTCACAATTACCTTGGTGTTAGCTTCCGCTTCTTTATTATGTTGGGCAATCACTCCCATAAGATTCTTGGCCTCACTATTTTTTATTGAGGTCTTATCGAGTTTATTCCATCCATCTACTATGCTTTCAATCTTGGATTCAACGTCAGCAACTTTGCTACGTCGTAGCTTATCAGGAGAGCTACGGCGTAGTTCCTCCCTGTTTTTATTTTCCTGCACAATTTTTCTTTGCAAGTATTCATGATTAGTAGCAAGGTGTGTGTGTGCAGGTGGGTTAGAAGCAATGCTTTATTCCTTCCTATGCTCGGCGTTCCCATTGTTAACTACACAAACTGATTCGACCCTATGACATTTTCCTCCTTCATCCATATTAAAAACTATTTTCTTATCATTAACTCTCAAAGAAATTAGTTTACTAAATACATCTATCATAGCATGGGCCGTGGCAAGTAGTGACCGTCCTAAAATTATTGGCAATTTACTATCCTCTTCCATATCGAGAATTACAAAATCAACAAGAAAAGTGAATTAATCTATTTTAACTAACACATTTTCTATGATCCCTTTAGGTATGCTAACTATTCTATCGGCCATTTCAGTGGTCATGCAAACAGTTTTAATTGGGCCTAGACCTAACCGTTTGTACATAGAGAATGGCATTATACTTATACATGCTCCTAGATCGGCAAAAGCATTACTAATGGATAAACTACCAATTGAGCAAGGGAGAATAAAATTTCCTGGGTCCTTTTCCTTCGGAGGCAATTAGTGTTGAATGATAGCTGAACATCTGGCATTTAGATTTACTTCTTCTCCCCATTCATCATCCAAGGGGTAGAGCTCCATTTCGTCCAACCAATCTCCGTCATTGTCGAAGTCAAACTCCCTTTGTTTAGAAAAGAATTCCATCTCTTCGTTTGAGTACCTGAAAGGAGTATAAAGTGGTTCCCCACTGTTAGAGAATATTGCCTTGCATGCTTCGGAATCCTTGGAACAACTACCCTTAGTGTCGGTAGTCCACTTCTTCACTTGATTAGTCAAAAGCCCAATTTTCGCCTCGACGCTTTTAATAGTATCGTCATGACTTTTCAAGTTTAGTGTTGTTCCTTCTTTAAAGCTCTTTATCCATTGTTCATGATCCTATTGCTTTTTAGCTGATTCATCAAGATATTTTTGAATGTAATCTTCAAGGCTGGTCTTCCCGTAAGACGGTCGGTTATCTCCTCTAGAGTAGTAGTTTGGAGGCCTCGTACGATACCTATTCCCTTTATTATTGTTTGGAAATGGTCTTCCTTCTCTATATTTGACCTCCTTGGTTCTTACGTCATCCTCTTTCAAAGGGCAATCTCTAGCTAGGTGAGCTCCCTCACAGATCTCGCATCCCACTTGAATGGCATGCACATTCTCCTTAAGCTTCTTCATATCACGCCCCAAGCTCTCCAATTTGTTAGTTATTAGGACGATTCCAACTGAACTTCCAACTGTGCCTCTTCCACTTCCCCCATCATGCCACTTCTGAGAGTGGTCAACTATATCTTCAATAGCCCTTAGGGCTTGGATAGAGTTCATTCTATGGATCAGCCCCTGAGAATCAAGCATTTGACGAGTAGAAATATTTATTCCCTTATAAAAATTGTTCACCATTTGTTGCTTGTTGAGATCATGAGTTGGACACTTGAAAAGAAGGTCATTGTACCTATCCCAATCTTGGCACAGTGACTCATCCCCTTCTTTTTTGAAATTATGGATCTCTTCGAGCTGTTGTGCCGTCCTTGAAGGAGGGCAATACCATTGGATGAATTTTTTCTTCAGCAATGCACAAGTGTCAATGGTTCCCGCACGTAACCTATCAATCCATCTCTTGGCTGCATTGGTAGGAGTCATGGGAAAGACTCTAAGCATTATCGCATATTGAGACACCCCAGGAATGTTGAACAGACTGACAATGTAGAGAACATTCTCAATGTGCTCGTGAGCATCTTCGGTCTTTGCTCCTGAAAAGGGGTCTTTCCGCAACTCCCTTATGAACTGGTTCTTGATTTTAAACTGAACCTCTGCTGCAATAGCTGGCCTAACCAAACCAGGCCCTTGTTCATCATGTGTAAGAGCTAGGTATTCATCGAGAGTGAGGGTGTCGATGTCAATGTCACCCATGTTACCTGAAACTAGAAGAGAAATCGTGAGCACTGAAAACCAAAATTAAAATGAAAAACTTAAATAAAATCCTAATAGCTTCCCAGCAACGGTGCCAAAAACATGATGCAGGATTTTCCGACCAGGTTTTAAAATTTATAATAGTCTCGTCTACCTAAGGTCTACCTAATGCACTAACGGGCAGTGTACCCAGTCGTGTGAGGTATAGCTAGATGGTAAAGCCGAGGTTGTCCTAAGAGCTAAGGTGCGGACAATATCTAAATTTAAATGTCACTAAATAAAACGGGTGTTTTAATTGATTTAATTAACCTAAAGAAATAAATAACGAAACAAATAACAAGTAAAAGTAAATCAGATGGAGAAAGCAGTGTTAACCAAATTACTACTCTTGTTATTAACATGAAAAGTTTTCTAGATATGCATCCTATCGTTTCATCTAGGGGTTCAATTCAATAGGCTCAGATGGTCAAATCCCCTATCCTATTTCCCATAATCCCCTAATCCGATATTTAAGGATTTTAACCTTAGTGATGAACAGAGGTCGCCGGCTGACTATGTTGAGTCATTAAGTGCCTCTACTAACTTAGACTGGTCTAACGGGAAGTCTTGTCACTTACAGCTCCCCTCTAACTTCTTAAGTAAATCTATTAGGTAGGTGATGCTATGGTCAATTCGCACATGTATGCTGATATTCCTACTACCAAGTCACATCCTTCTAATGAAATGCAGGTACGGTCACATCGTACATTCCCCTCGAAGGACTACCCAATATCAAAACCTTTAAAGCTAAAGTGTCCTAAGACGAGCTAAAAAAGTATACAAATAAAACGACTAAAGATTCGGGAAAACTAAATCATATCAATAACAATTTCATAATAAGGCTAACACCAAGAGGTGTTTAGCCACTCATGTTCAAATGCAGGAAAACAAGTGTTTGACATCACAAATGTAAACATTAAATTAATACAAATCAAATGAATGAATAAACTTATGGTTATGGCGTGAATTTTCCCTTGGAATGGACTTGTATGCTGATAGAACTTCATTCCTCTTGCTCCCTGAATTCCTCCAAGCTTCTGTGCAATGAAAAGTGAATGATAAAACTCAAAATTAGGGTTGGTATTTATAAGCCCGATATTGCTGCAATGCAGCTCTATGGATGGCTATGCCGTAACCTTTGTTAATAACATCGACGCCGTAGCTTGATCAAGTGCTACGGTCGTAGTTTCTTCAGTTGTCACATCTACGGCGTAGTTATGATGGGACTTCACCATAGCTTCTTCTTTGGCCTCAAAAGTTCTCTTCTGCTTGATTTTAAGTTCTACGTCGTAGGTGGAGAGAGGCTACTCCGTAGAGCCCTTTGATGTGTTACTACGCCGTAGTTAAGGTAGAGGCTACGCTGTAGTCTTCATAAATAAGTGCTACGGCGTAGGTAGATGGAATATCTACGCCGTAGTTAGTGCAGAATCCACTTACTTCTATGATTTTTGTCTAAAACCTTACAAATCCGCATCTTTTCATTCGTTTGCTCATTTTTACCCGGAAAACAGAATATAAACAAATAAGAGTATATATGCTAATGTATTAACATAAAAGATGAGCATTCTAGGGGAAATTAATCACTAAAATATGGGTATAATTTAATGTTATCAAAAGTTATACCCCGAAAGTACGAGTCGAGGTTACCTTTTATAGGCGGTCAAAGTACTAGGGTTCCCTAGTATTTTGCATGTTGTTGTAGTAGCCGGTGTGAGACCCGTGTCGGGCAAGGATCCACAGTTTAATCGATGATTGTGGACGCGGGTCATTTCTTAGGCTAGAGGCCGGTCCGTAAGCTTACTTCGGGAGTGTTACTTAGATAATCCGCGTCCATTGTATGTCCGAACTGTGCAATGCTCGTAGCTTGGGCTTTAGTCATATCCAGTTTGTTGGGCCAGGGCCCAGCTTATTTTTTCATTGGGCCAGGGCCCGGTGTTTAGATTATTTTAGGCCGGAGCCAGTTTGTTTGTTGGGCCGGAGCCGGTTATGCGTAATATAGTCCGGGATCGTGTATATGTTACAGTCCAGGCCTAGTAGGCTTGCTATCGTACTATACGTCATCAACACTTAAATTGGGTGTGAACATAATTACGAAAGATAACAAATTTAGACAAAACACCATATTTGTTAATCAATGGATAAACCTAAACAAAGTGAGAATAATGGTCCAAGAATAAAACATAATATTTAAACCCTGAGAGACTCGGAACTAGTGATATCCACACGTCCGAGTGAATAATATCAAAGCAAGCATTAACTATAGTATTCAAACTAGTAAATGGAAGTCTAACGTGTTTGCCAAGCTAGATTACCTAGAATAATTTGCTGTTCAATCCGCTTCTAAACTCGTAGCTTGTCCACGGGCCATGCCTTTATTTAGCGTTTGACATCGTGGGGGCATGTGGACCATTTTTAAACCGCTTGGGTTACCGCTTAGCTATCGTTTATATCTTTTACTTTTGATCGTGGGCGTTGATCTGGGCGGTTTTTGGCACGCGTCGCACATCAAGTTTTTTTGGGGATGCCGTGGGTATAAATACCTAGGTTGATGTGTTATCATTTTTTCCCTTTCTTTTCCGCTTCATATAGAATCCTTTCAAAAAATTTCATTCTGTTTCCTTGCCTTCTTTTTTATCCCGCACGTTGTTTTCTGATTATTTTTGTCATTATGGCTAAGATCACGGAGATCAAATCTCATTTATCACAGAAGCTGCTTGATGATTTGTGTCGCCAGTGCCATATTCCATCAATTGTCCGTCCTATTTTACTTGATCCTGACTAGACGATCGACCAGTATCCACCGGGGAAGATAGGTCTTTATAGCTGGTTTTTTGATTATGCTGACTTCCACTTGCTACTTTCTGTTTTCCTTGTTGATGTTTTGAAGCACTATCAGATTAATATTTCTTAGCTTTCCCTTTTTGGTGCATGCAAGGTCTCTCACTATGAAGTTCTTTGCCGTGCTCATGGGATTATTCCGACGATATCACTTTTCCGCCGTCTTTATGTCAATTCTATAAATAATGGTTGGCTATCATTTAGTAAGCGTAGTGGTGTTACCGGTAGTTGTTATGATATACCCTTGGATTATGTGAAGGGTTGGAGGACCGCTTTTTCTGGGTTGACGCTTTTGCTTGCCCCGTTGTCTTCCCTTGGCATGCGGTTGATAGCATTGTTGCGGATTCCGTCCCTGGTTCTAGTGAGTATAGTGAGGAAGAATATAACACCCTTACCAGGAGTCCTGCTCCTTTTCGTAGGTACCTGGAGGTTTTCCTTTGTTGGGTCGGCTTGAGCCGTTATTATCCTTTTAAAAAGGACGAGTATCCCATATTAAGGTTGGTGTGTTATGCTTCTTTCCTTTTATTGAATTATTATTGTTGTTTATTATATATATTTTTCCTTTTCTATGCAGATATAAGCGCGTACACTTATATTACTCACGTCGACTAGAGTGAAGTAATTGTTAAGGCAAGGCGGCTAGCGGAAGGTGACCCCAAGCTCTTGGATGTTATTGTCGGTCATGTTGTCCCTCTTTCTCTACCTCCGCAGGATCAAGCGAAAGGTGGATTTAAGATTAATGATGATGGAGGTGATGGCTCGGGGCCAAGTGCCTCAGGTGCGGGGGTTGTTGGCACTCAAAGCGGGGATCGCGCTGGAAATGCTCCTCCGCAGCCTGTTATTGTCTCTCGTAAGAAGAAACAAAATGCGAGACCTGGCGCGCCTGCTCTGCCTCTTCCGCCAAAGAGGTTTAGGGCGGACTATGGCCTTTTGAATAGGCCTACTACTTCTGGTAAGTCTATGGCTGCTATTAAAAGCTTGATGCCTTCTAACTTTCAAGATTTGCATCGTTTTTTAAGTCATTTCCCCATGTGCTTTCCGTATCTTTTATTTCAGCACGGGAAGTTGGTACTTGTCATGATGATTCCACTAGGCCTTATCTTCGTACTATCCATCCTGCAAAAAGGTTTGTTGTTTCCCCTGACTCTCCGCTTTTTGCAAGCTCTCGTGATATAGACGTTAATACTCTTTCTAGGTCTTCTACTCCGTCCACGTCAATTGCCACCGGGGGCATTGTACCTACTGCCCGCCCTTCTTTGAGAAAGAAAGGAAAAGAAGTTGTGTTTGGGTCATATTCCCTTTCGCGTGCTTCTTCGTCTGCTGGGGGTTCCAAGTTCAATTTTGATGATCAAGCTGGTTTGTCTGGGAATGAATTTCCTTTTGGTCGTATCCGCTCTACTGCTGATGTAGACCGCAATATTTATGGCGAAGTTTATATTCTAGAATGGAATGTGACCTGTGGTTCTTGGTTGGATACTGCTGCGGACTGCCGCAAGATGGTTGATGGGTTTGCTCTGACTGGTTTCTTTTCTGAAATCCACGATATGGAGGATGAAGAATTTTTTGACGAGTTCAATTATTTGACTGCTAACCAAGTTTCTTTTTGTGCGGAGGTACGGATGCGCGCTGAGTGGGATATTACTTTAAAGAGAAAGTTTATGTTACTCCACGACGATTTGGCTAGCCAAATGGAGAGGAAGGATGTGGAGATTGAGACGTTGAAAACGGAAGTTTCTCATCTTAATGCTGAAGTCTATTCCTTAAAGTCTTTTGGTGATCTTGGTGTGGTTGGGACATCGGCTTTGATGGAGGAGAATTTGAGGTTGAAGGATGAGCGCAATTTGCTCAAATCGTAACTAGCAATGTTGCATTCGTCCGCTTGTGGTTAGGCTACCTCTGTTGATCCTATTGGGAACGTAAAGGCCGCGATCCTGCAGTCTTGGGTGCTGAGGTTGAGGAGCTAAGGCGTCAACACAAGTGGACCGTAGATCGGGTATGTGTATCACCTTTTGTTAGTTTATATATATTTCCTCCTTTTTTCTTTGTTCTTTTCTGTTTGCTCATCCGTCTTTTTCTCTTTCTTTTTTTTAAACAAGCTTGTTTGCTTCAAAACGCTGTCAAGGCGCTGGAGGGCCTCTTTAAGGAGTATCAGGATACTCAAGTGGAGGGCCTCTTCAAAACGTTGTCGAGGCACTGGAGGGCCTCTTTAAACAAGCTTGGATGCTCGTTTTGCGGATGTAGCTGTCTAGCTTGATGAGGGCTTTATCCTCGTCTTCTTACCACTGTCGCTAGCCGCAGGTGGCTACTTAGCAATGGCATGAGATTATTTCTTGCTAAGTGCTTGAATTCTTCAGAGTACTGTACATCGCTGAAGTACTTATTTAGTTGTGTTGTCCGGAGGGGAATGCAGAGTGGTTTGGAAGCTAGCATTGTACATGGTAGGGAAGGTAGGCAACTTGCGAATCTTGCTGCCAATAATCCTTCTGCGGGAGCTGATTATGACTCCCTTTATTGGGATTTCTGTGACCTTGACTTTCCTTTGTTATCGGAATTGTCCTTGCACAAGGATTCTGGTATTGAGGATGTTATGCACCTCTTCCAACAGGAAGCCCAAGTCTCGGAGAACCTTGGGTTAGTTGATTTGCAGCCTAGCCTCGAGCAACTTTCCGTTCCGCAGTTTAGGGATGGTTTAGTCACTAGTGAGGCTTCTCTATCTTGGTCTTTGAGTGTTGCACGTCAAAGAGTTAAGAAGGTTCAAGAGAATATTGTTGTGAGTTAGTTTTCCCTGGCGGACATGTTTGCCTTTTTGTCTAGCCCTTCTCTCCTGGAACTTTTTCTGGTCGGAAAACTGTTCCTCATAGGGGGCCAGTTGTTATGAATGTTGGTGCTCCCCCTCATCTTCCGATCCTCCTTTGTCAACCAGGCCCATTTCTATGGATGATATACCGGTTTCAAGTGTTGAGAAGGATGGGAATGTCATTACTCTGGTTATGAATTCTTGTGGGGAGGAGTTTGGAGTTGCTTCGGAGCAGGGTCATGCGGAATTACCTTTGTTGTTATTTATACACCGTGACCGCGTGCGGTCTTTCTTTGAATGACCCTTTTGTAACTTGATAATAACAAGTTTTTCTTTTGTAGATTTTTGCACGGCGTGTTCCTTGAATATGTACGATATTTATGCTTTATGCATTTTCTTTTAACGTTCTAGCATATGTCATGCATGTGTAGCTTTTATGAACGTATTTGTGTTTTGCGCTAAAGTTATATTTAACCTGTTTGCGGCTTATCTTTTGCGCTAAGGTTATGTTTACCCCTTTTTGGTTTGTTTTTTGCAATAAGGTTACGTCTAACCTTTTTGCGGCTTGTTTTTGCACTTTACGTGGTTTGCTTTTGCTGTTGATAAAAATACTTACTGATACGTGATTTTATCTTTTAGTCTTGTATGAATACTTGTGGGTTAGCCTCTCATTGGGCTTGCAATCCCTCTTACGTACCTGCCATTTAGTTATGAGGTTCCGCACTCTTTTAGTTATGCGGAATAACATTTTTGGGGCATGCCCTTTGTGTGCGCGTCTTACTCACGTATGTGTGCGTTTGTAAAGTAAGTATTTAAGAACATGTAATTGTAAAATGGTGAAGGTAGCTAAGCTTCACACTTTGTTTTATTAAAATCTTTACAGTATTACAAATAATGAATTATATTTTTGCAAACGTCTAAGGATAGGTCCCACCGGGGTGGCCCGTTACAAGTTGAAACTAAAACACTAATGTTTTATACTTGCGGATACAGATTTCCGTCTTTGTTTCTTTACCTTTGGCTTCCACTTCCGTCTCTTGGCTTTTATGTCGAGCGTACTTCCGGTTGTGTTCGTGCTCTTTTTGCGTGTTAGCCTAGCGAGCACCGGTACTTGCGTATGCCCGTATACTTATTTGAGTTTATTCGCGGTCCAGAGACTAATTTGCGGTTCGAAGACTAATTTGCATTGTCTCTCTCTGGCTGATCTTGTGTAGCTTCCCTTGATGTTGTGCCGTTGATAGGCAGGTTTGGTTCGTGGGAGCAATTGAGGACCGGCGATGGTTATAGGAATTGGCAATTTTGCACCATGCTATGGGGCGTAGCCCTCCACTTTTTCGTGCATGGTGTTATTGCCAACTACTCCGCTTGTGTGCTTGGCTGCAACTAAGGATCGGAAGTACTTTGACTCCTTCCTTGGTTGGTTGATGTTGTAGGGTGAGGCCTCTTGATGTCTGGATGTCCATTTTCATGATGATACGTCCATTTGATGCATTTCTACCTCTTTCCCTATGGGCGCACGTACATCCACCCTCTATCCCTCCAATCAATGGGTCCCCATGACTCGCTTTTCCTCTTTACGCTTATCAGCTTTGCGCACCGATGCCTAGGTTTTGCCATCATTTATCAGGTGTTATATAAAGACCTTGGCCCGGAGCCAGGTCGTTGCTGATTGCACGATCCTAGTTATACATTTGGATACGTGCTCACAACATACCTGTTATGTGTCTGCGGCACTCGACCCCTCTCTTTAGCTTATGGGCGGCCGAGCTAGTGGGTGTGCACGCAGGTGGAGGAAGTTGAGACTGCTTCTCCATGCACATGCGGTAAGATGGTACCCGCAACGCTTAAAGTATGTGATGGAGAATGAAGTTCAAGGGAACTTGGATGAATGAGATTGAGAGAGTGTAGTTGTGGTCTAATGTTATTAGTCGTCATTTAAGAACGACTAAGTTTTATTAGTATCCATTTAAGAACATGACCGGGGTCAGTTTCCTTTGAGTTTTTCACATCTGTTTCAGATAACCCATTAGATGGGGTCATGAATTGGTGGAGGATCATCACCATTATGTGGCATTTTGTCGATGATTGACGGTGGTTGCTTTTAGTAGGTCCCCTTACTTTTGAACGCGATTCTTGCATCTTCATTGTTAATTTGGCGAAACGCGGTTATTTGGGATTTCTTGGTGTTTTGTGATTGTGGGTTTGATTGTTCTTTTGTTTGGATGGGTATTTATATCGAAAGATTCAGGTATTTCCAGCGTTTTTTGTGTGAGCATTTATGACTCCCAGTCACGCGTCTAAGCCTGTGGCTAGGGCATCATTTCGGCTTGTCAGTTCTGACACGGAGTCAACAGGTAGGTTGTAACAATGCCTTGGGAAGGATCGTGAATTTATACTTTTAGGGATCGTTTTGTTTTCTAATCCGCGGAACGGTCTTCCATTCCCGGGGTGCCATACCATTTTGCTTACATCCGTAGATCGCTTATTCGGTTGGGATTTTTCCTTCAGCGATCTGGACCACTTGGTTGTACCGACGGTCGTCTGTGTTTACCGTTTATAGCCGGAGCTAGTATATAGGGCGCTTTCTGGTATTTTTGTTTTATTTATTCCATTTACGTAGGGGCAACACGCCTCTTTGTTGTATGGCTTCCGGACGTTACCGTGTGCGCATCAGTAGCTGAGGTGGCTAGTGTTGTGTTATACCGCGGACGGTGTTACACGATGATGCTTTTCGATCATAGTATATTTATTTTTCCAAAGAAATACTTAGGAAAGTATTCCCTAGGTCGTGTTCCAACGAAGTGTGAATTGAATTCGTGATTCGGTTCGTGATTTAGTGTGATGAATAGTGAGAGATAATAGAGATAATAGTGAGAGAATTGAGATTTTTGGATTTTATAACTATAATGGCAAACATAAACTAAAAAGCAACAATCAAGCATATTAGACAAGCACGTAAAGTTCAAATAACCTAAAACGCAATCTAATATAAAAGCGAACACTTACGACTAGAGGCAAACTAATTATGCTAAGTAAAGATAATAAATCTAGTAGCAAGCTTAAGAATCTAAATTTACCGATAAAAGGTAAAAATCACAAACTAAACTATGCTCATAAAAAAATAAGAGCTAAATAAAAAGATATACTTGTTAAGCAAATTATTACGATCCTTAAGTGTGGTTAACTATTTTATTTAAATCCTTTATTGATGAATTAATATCCTTTACAAGTAATTATTTCCTCACAACGTTGGTTTATTTTGAAAATAATTTCGTAAAGAGATACCAATAACTAGATTAAAACCCAATTATTCTCACGGCTTTTGCCCATTTAAACAATCTGATGAAGCAAAAAGTGTACCGCTTTTGGGGGGGTCATTTAAGGCCAAAGTCGAGATTATTTGATCAAATATTGCCATAAATCGTTCCTTTTGTCATTTTAGGTACTTTTGAGAGGAATTTTACAAAAGGAATCATTTTGGACGCTTTTGGAGCGAAAAAGTGAAAAAACGACAAAGTCTCAAAATGATGCTCGAAATTACACTTGACGGCGTCACATGTTGCTAGTGACGGCATCGTGACTCGACAAAAAGGTGGATAAATCAATTACACATGACGCGCCAGAATGTTTTCTGAAGGGATCGTGACGGCGTCACGTTATAAGTTGCCAAGGCCATCACGAGTAAATGCAAAGAGAGACGGCCCAGAGTCCATAAAGAGTGACGGCGTCAGAAGTGGATCTAGGCAATACGAGTTTATTTTGGCGGCGAGTTGACGGCGTCACACCTATCTCTTGACGCCATCAGGATACAAAATCTATATATAGTTTTCTAGTTTTCATTCATTGTGTGCAACTTTGAAAGGAGTAAATCCTAGACGAAATTTACAGCTATTTTAAGGGTTTCAACTCTTTGTTTCATCCATGCTTAGTTAAAGATAAGTCTTTCATTAAATCATTCAATATGTCTATGTGTTGTTTGATTATATCTTACGCTTGTCTTCTCTTTAACATGCTAGGCTAGGTTTTCTTAGTGTTTGCTTAGATGTAATGAAACTTGGATATTGATTATGGGTTCGTTGTTTGCTTATAATTGTTGTGGATGAATGAATTCGATGTTAGGCTTAAGAAAACTGGCAGACTTCCAATTGGTAACTTGCTTGAACGTCTTAAGAAACATGATCGAAGGTGTACTACGATATTTTGGTTGTATTTAATGCGTAGGTGACTACTAATGATGCCATGTTAGGAGCTAGTATTCGGCTCGACATAGGAAGAGGTAGAAGCTTATAGAGTTAGGGAAGATCGTACACGGCCCTACGAATGGTATAAAGGAATATAACCCGTCATCCATGCAATTGTAACAAACTAATCAACCTGTAAAAGATAGCTAGGGAGTAGTGAAATCTAAGTAAACACATTTTCTCTCATTATTGTTTTCACCACATTTAGTTTAAGTTTAGTTTATTTTATTTTGATTGCATCTTTAGTTATTTGGGTTAGTTGATTAGCAACTAATTCCGCCCACTCCTTCCAAAACCGAGATTTTACTTGCTTTCCTTTAAAATATAAAAATACAAAAAGAATCATCCCTCATCTCTAGACCTAGTTTTAGTGAGTTTTAACCCTAGCGAACACTATTCTTTGAGTTGAACGATCAATCCCCAGTACTTGTCATTATACTATACTACAACGATCAGGTACACTGTCTGGTGGGGATTGCAAGTTCCTCAAGATCCCCTGAGAGGTAAAACCTTTTGCGAGAGCGCAATTCCACGCATCAAGTTTTTGGCGCCGCAGCCCGGGGAATAGTTATTGTCTAGGTTAAAATTTCTTTTTATTAGGTCTACTTGCTAGATTCCTTTCTAGTAAGATTTTTATTTTATTTTTATAGGTTTTTTTAGTCTATCTTCTCTTTGTGTGTTTGTTCGTATAATCCTCATTAATTATTCCGTTGGCCACTATGGAAAACGCGAATCCACCCCTTTCACCTATCGAGTTTGCTTTGTTGCATGAACAGATTGAGAATGAGATTAGGGAACTTGAAGAACTCAATAGATTGGTTGATATTGAGCTTGACTATGCGCTTAATGACTTAGCAATAGCCATGGACTTAGATAAAGAACTTGAACCCAATAACTTGGCAATTGTAGAAGATGTTAAGGAAGAAGAAGAGGAGGGATTAGATGACGATTATTTCAATATATATCCCACTAAGGAGGAAATCGCTTATTATAACAATCTCATTGACAACCCTCGGCCTCCTTTTGTTAAAATTAACCCTAAGATTAAAAGAGGTGACTCTAAGAATGTGAAGATACCATGTATGATTGGGTATTAATGCATTGATCAAGCCTACATCGACTTTGAATCCCTAGTCAACATTATGTCTTCAAGTGTCTATAATGAGTTAGTAACAACAAGATTCAGACCTAGAAAAGATCCCAAATACCCCGGTCGAGTTTGTAACTTTGTCGGGAGAGTTAAAGGTCTACATGTATTTGTTGGGAACTTTACTTATCTCGTGGACTTTATGGTTGTTGAAGACTTGGCCAATATTATAGATTGTCGCTTATCCCATGTGGTATTAGGTAACTCATTTGTTGAGGAGTCCAAGTTAAAACACGATCAAACAAAGGGAACGGTCCAATTTTCCAATGGAATCGATTGGATCACCTATAGAATGCCTAATAAAATGAAGGAGTTTCATTATGTGCCTCAACTTGATATGGATAACATTAGTGCAATCGAGGACATTAACGAAGAAGATAAGAGTAAAGGAATGAATTTTGTTTGGGAAAAGAGGAGCCTTTACTATAAGAATTGTTTAGCCCTTGGACCTAAGTATAAATTTGACAATGAAGTAGTTCAAAGGTTAGGAGAATCGATTGAAAAGTGGGAAAGGAAAACGTAGCCCATGACCTTGAGTCTAGCTAAAAGACTCGTAAATAAAGAAAAGCGCTTCTTGGGAGGCAACCCATGTTTTATTTGTTTTGATTGTTTGTTTGTTTAATTTTATTTGTTTCCGTACGCATGCTTTATTTTTATTGTTTGTGGATCATGATTCATAATAAATTGTGAAAATGCTTTACCTTGTTGTTTGTCTTAACTTCATAAAAAGATATTTCGCAAAAGATAAGTGTAAGGGAAACCTAAATTTGTTTCTAAGAACGAGAATTGCACATGAACCACAACAATATTAAATGAACATGTATATTAGTAGTTGTTTGAGTCAAATGCTTGTATCGAGTCATAATGATGTTTTGCAGGATTTTCCAGGAATTAAGGCGTAAGTTTTTCCAGAAATTTCCCGGAAACTTAACATGAGATTTCTGTCAGAACACTCTGACGACGTCAGGATCATAACCTGACGGCGTCAGGTGTAAAATTATAGAAATTTTGCAAGTTTTGTTTTTCTAACGGAGTCTTGTTTTTGTTAATTCTTTAGTTTTATAAAATGCAGGAAATCTGCAAACATTCATTCCACAAGCATTATATATATATATATATATATATATATATATATATATATATATATATATATATATATATATATATATATATATATATTGCCGCCGATTTTACGCGAGGTTGCCATGATTGTTTTTTCATGTTTAACAGGTTATATTGGACAAGAAGATAATTTATATTTCTGGAGGGAAGCTTTCAACGTTCATTTTCTTGAAGGAGGATTTAACCTTGTTATCCATTTATCCACACCGAACGAATCAGGGGAGTATTTGTTTTCATTCTTTTACCTTCATTACTTTTACATCCTTTTTATTGAAAATTGGGGACAATGTTCAGCCTAAGTGTAAGGGGAGGGTAAATGATGATACCTTAGAGAATACAATTACGCTTGAGTTTGTTTGTTCAATAGTAGGTGTGTAATAAAACTAAAAGAAATACTTGTTAGGGCAATTTTTGCGCCAAATTTAAAATTTTTTACAACATTTAGGAGTGAAGCTTTAGTCTTAATAAGCGCCTCATGGATAGGAGTTGTATGACTAGCACAAAAAACCGTACCCCTCAAAAATTTTATCAAAAAAAAGGTAGTGACCATCCGAGTATTAGATTAATTAGCTAACGCGCCAGCGCTAGTGTATAACTTGGTGACCATCCGTTATGCAAGTAACGAGCCAGCGATCCAAGAAGTGCACTAGTTAGCATCCGTTAATTGAGGCGTTAAAGACTCGTACCGGCCTTCTCCTAAGTGAGGTTCGCCCCTAGACTTGTTAGGAGAAGCCTTAGAGCTTATGAGTGTACCGGTAGTAATTAGATTCTAGAACTTGCGTTAGTGATGCATCCCGAGACCGTTAGTGAGACTACATTCGTGTAGTAGGATTTACTACATGATAAGAGGCATTAGGATAACCCTTGTGTTTAAACCCGTATCATAATTATTTGACCAATGAAGTCATAACTACTTGACTAACAAAGTCAATTATTTTTTTCTACACCTTTGCGTTGTACTCATTTTTAGTACACGATACCCCTAGTACACCCCTCCGAGCCTATCTTTTCGTTTCTAACTTTAAGCATTTTACTTAAAAGAAGAATTTGTTTACAATCCACCCCAAATGTGCAACCAAATCACCTTAGCCTTCCGTGTATGCACTTATCTTTAGTGCATTATTGTTATTTGTTTAAACCCTTAGTTAATTGTCTAATTGATTACATGGTTGATAAGTCGAGTCATATCGTGTACATATTGTTTTGGGACCATTGGGACTCATGGGTAAAGTACTATTGTTATGGAGTAATGGGGAAGAACATGATATATTACTCCCATATGTGCGTTAATCTTAAAAAGTACTCCAAGTGTTTTGATTATCTTGATTCGAGTCATTAGAATAGTTTATTGTAAAGTATGTAAAAGTTCAATTGTAAGGGGAATGCAAATTCCCTATTATGTATTATTTTGGATGGTAGGGTAAGAGTGTATGCAAAAAAAATAAAAAAATAAAATAAATAAATAAATAAAATAAAATCGAAAAATCAAGAAAAAGAAAAAAAAAGTAGAAAAAAAGAGAAAAAGCATACGGACTACCATCCCGTTTCCTTTTATGTTTTTGATTAGCTTAAGTCGAGTCTTGGCTTAGCAACGCCACATTGTACATGTAATTAACCAAGATGATTAACTCGCCACCAGTAAATATAGCCTTTATCCAACAAAACCATGTTTATCATATCCCTACACCTTACGTTATAACCCTTTAAAAGACCTATTTGATAGTTTATCCTAGGTGCTTACGCCAAGTGGTGGAGGTTTGATCCTTTCCCAAGCCTATGGTAATCTATTTGCTATGACAGGTAGTGAGAGATGTTTTCAATTTCCATATTGTGATATATACTTTATTACACCTGAGAGATGTGAGTATCTAAACACTATTTGTGAGGTGCTAGTGTATAATTTCCGTGCTTGTCTTTGGTTGAAGTGGAGCGATTATTTGTTGTAATTACTTTTATATTAGTGTTAAATGACCCCTAACTTGTATTTTGATTAGAATAAAAGCGCATTTGCTTGAGGACAAGCAAATCTCAAGTGTAAGGGTATTTAATGAAGCGAAAAGTGTACCGCTTTTCGGGGGTCATTTAAGGCCAAAGTCAAGATTATTTGATCAAATATTACCCTAAATCGTTCCTTTTGTTATTTTAGGTACTTTTGAGAGGAATTTTACAAAAGGAAGCATTTTGGACATTTTTGGAGCGAAAAAGTGAAGAAAACGACAAAGTCTCAAAATCATGCTGGAAATTGCACTTGACGGCGTCACATGTTGCTAGTGACAGCGTCATGACTTGACAAAGAGGTGGATAAATCAATTACTCGTGACGCGCCAGAATGTTTTCTTAAGGGATCGTGACGGCGTCACGTTATAAGTTGCCAAGGCCATCACGAGTAAATGCAAAGAGAGACGGCCCAGAGTCCATAAAGAGTGACGGTGTCAGAAGTGGATCTAGGCAATACGAGTTTATTTTGGCGGCGAGTTGACGGTGTCACACCTATCTCTTGACGCCGTCAAGATACAAAATCTATATATAGTTTTCTAGTTTTTATTCATTGTGTGCAACTTTGAAGGGAGTAAACCCTAGACGAAATTTACAGCTATTTTAAGGGTTTCAACCCTTCGTTTCATCCATGCTTAATTAAAGATAAGTCTTTCATCAAATCATTCAATATGTCTATATGTTGTTTGATTATATCTTACGCTTGTCTTCTCTTTAACATGCTAGGCTAGGTTTTCTTTGTGTTTGCTTAGATGTAATGAAACTTAGATATTGATTATGGGTTGGTTGTTTGCTTATAATTGTTGTGGATGAATGAATTCGATGTTAGGCTTAAGAAAACTGGCAGACTTCCAATTGGTAACTTGCTTGAACGTCTTAAGAAACATGATCGGAGGTGTACTACGATATTTTGGTTGCATTTAATGCGTAGGTGACTACTAATGATGCCATGTTAGGAGCTAGTAGTCGGCTCGACATAGGAAGATGTAGAAGCTTTTAGAGTTAGGGAAGATCGTACACGGCCCTACGAATGGTATTAAGGAATATAACCCGTCATCCATGCAATTGTAACAAACTAATCAACATGCAAAAGATAGCTAGGGAGTAGTGAAATCTAAGTAAACACATTTTCTCTCATTATTGTTTTCACCACATTTAGTTTAAGTTTAGTTTATTTTATTTTGATTGCATCTTTAGTGTGGACGTATGGTCCGGACTGGACCCTACATGGGCCAGGCCCGGCAGACAGCGGCCCACTCTACGCCTTAACCCTAATTCCATGCCTTATAAATATAGGGCTTGGGTTTCATTCACAATAGAACAGAACAGGTTATCCTAAACCTAATTCTCATATATGCTCCGCGCATCTATACTAACTTGACCGTCGGAGGTGGATCCCGGGGCTACGGCCTCGGGTCCACTCCTAACGGGTTCTCTTTGTTGACAGGTCTACTTAGGACTCGAGAAGACGACTAACGGCCCAAGGAGAGTCGTTGAATCAGTTCGCGCCAGATTATGCATCAACAAGTTGGCGATCCGTGGGACATGACTACGACAAGTTTCGTGTTCTCACATCACCGAAAAGCAACCACGAGTTCAAAAGCCGGTAACTTTAAAACCATCGAGTTTAAAACGATTTTATATACTTAAAAAGTCAATCGACTTTATGATATGTGTTTAATCTATACAGCTACATCAAAAGTTGCAACCCCGTATTCTTTGGTCAAACGTATTCTTTGGTCAAACGTACTCTTTGGTCAAACATATACAGCAATATCAAAAATTATATTTTGTTTGATCTGCTAATGCGTAAGACATGCGTACAATATTATGTATATCCGCTCCATATATTGAAAAATAAATTGTGGATCATTCTTTGTTTTTAACATCACGTGTGTTTTTAACTTCACTTTCATTCCATGCGTGAGATATTATGTAAATCTTAAATCCATGCGTACGATATTATGCAAATCTTTTAAAAATTAAAAAGATATCCCAATATTTTTTGTGCCTATCTTTTAAGATAATTTATCTTTTAAATATTGATAAGATTTTACATAAATCTTTTAAACTTGGTAAACACGATTTTACCTAAGTCGCATTAAGTCCGCACGATCGGACCTATTTTATCTTTTAGCCGCGAAACAGCGCAGTCACGATAAATCTACCCGCGTTAGGCCATGCGTATGAAAATCTTCGCAGATTGGCGCCATGCGCGCACTGTCATGTACAGGCACCACGATGCTAGTCAATCGCCATGAGCGCACTGTCACTGTCACGTACAGGCACTGGACGAAAGCCGTGGTCAACTGCGATTATCCACAAAACGTTAGAGTCTATGCGGACACGATAAATCTATCTGCGTCTGTGCGTGCAACAGAATCTATTAGTCGCGGTCATGGTACATCCATCCGCGCCATTACTTAAAAAAAAAAAAAAAAAAAAAAAAAAAAAAAAAAAAAAATCGCTTTGAGCGCACTGCGTTCGCATATTAGCTACGCGCTACTCTTCTTATATAGTTTATAAAACCTCACGCTAGGTGTAATTCGCATTACTACTTCTCTTATATATTATATATGCTATGTGCTATATATTGCTCATCTTTTACTTCATTAGGTTTTATATGTTGCGATGCGCGACATATACTTTTAATATTTGCATTAAGTATTTTTCAGGATTTGAATACTTAAGTTTAACACTCCTACACGAGTAGCACCATCAAACTTGGGGGGCTACCAGGGTATCAACAAGATACTACTGTTTCCGTACAAGTCACGCAGGTTTATTTGGAAGCAGATCGTACGTAAGAGGTATTGCAAGCCCGGTACAAAGACGGATTTAAATATTCGCACCATCTTGCCGCATAGGAGACGTCCTTTGTCGGTTGTAAAGATGAATGTAATGTTCGCACCTTGTCGCGCACAGAAGCACGTCTTCTGTCGCACCTCTGTCGCACACTGCGCACATCTTTGTTGCGCACAGCGTGCACTTCTGCCACATAAGCACGTCTTCTGTTGCGCCATGTTGCATCGCTACTGGTACAAAAGGTACGCCCTTACCCAGGATACAGCATGCGGAATCCACCTTCACCGTTGTGAGACAATCACAATCGCAACCCAGTGCGCACTGTCGCATATGGGCTGCGCAGTATGATCCGTCCCATGTGCACACAAGTTGCGCACGCATGGGTCACGACGTCATGGTTAATTGGGCCTACGCGGCCATGAACAGAACTTAAGTCTAGCATAACATAGCCACGCACTATGTCATACTAAACTGGGGGGCTTGTGGACGTATGGTCCGGACTGGACCCTACATGGGCCAGGCCCGGCAGACAGCGGCCCACTCTACGCCTTAACCCTAATTCCATGCCTTATAAATATAGGGCTTGGGTTTCATTCACAATAGAATAGAACAGGTTATCCTAAACCTAATTCTCATATATGCTCCGCGCATCTATACTAACTTGACCGTCGGAGGTGGATCCCGGGGCTACGGCCTCGGGTCCACTCCTAACGGGTTCTCTTTGTTGACAGGTCTACTTAGGACTCGAGAAGACGACTAACGGCCCAAGGAGAGTCGTTGAATCAGTCCGCGCCAGATTATGCATCAACATTTAGTTATTTGGGTTAGTTGATGAGCAACTAATTCCGCCCACTCCTTCTAAAACCGAGATTTTACTTGCTTTCCTTTAAAATATAAAAATACAAAAAGAATCATCCCTTATCTCTAGACCTAGTTTTAGTGAGTTTTAACCCTAGTGAACACTATTCTTTGAGTTGAACGATCAATCCCCTAGTTTTTGTCACTATACTATATTACAACGATCAGGTACACTGCCTGGTGGGGATTGCAAGCTTCTCAAGATCCCTTGAGAGGTAAAAATTTTTGCGAGGGCGCAATTCCACGCATCACAATCAAAATTTCAATCCAAGTAACTTAGAATTACTAACCAATATTTTGTCTAACATTTACAAAACTACACTTAATTCACATAACAATCTACTCAACAAGCATATAAAAGATCTACTCAATACTCATATTAATTAAACTAATATCAACAATAAATTGAACAACATTAAACATTCTAATCAACTAAAAGTAAAAAGGATAAGAAAGTAGAACCCGATCTAAGAGATGAGACGAAAATAACCCCCCGATCTTATAAATTTGTCAAATTATAAAGTTTACTCTAAAAAGCATTAATATAACCAAATAGTTAATAAAGTTTGTGAGTTTATTAACTAATTTGCTTATTAAGACTAAAAAGGAGTAATCAACTTTATTAATAAGCTAGCTTATAAAACCCTTAAGCTCCGGCCTTAGATGTAGGATGATGAGAAACTAATAAAAATCAAAACTTTATGAAAGATTATTACAAATAAGCAATAATAGTGACCAAATAAGCTATGAAAAAGCTTATTGGTTGAGAAAGCTATAGACTTTTAAAATTAATAAGCTAACAAGTAATAAAGATTAAAACTTTTTAAGCTAAAAAACGTAAATCTAGAGTAATAAACTAATGTATAAGCTTATTGATTTAAAAAGCACTAAACTTTAATAAAAATAAACTATGAAAAAGCTATAAAATTATAAAAAATAAAAAATAAAAAAATAAAAAAAACACTAAAATTTAATATTAATAAGCTAAGAATAAGGTATAAAGGTTGAAACTTTAAGACAAAAACTTAATAGATCTAAAAGAAAAAGCTATGCTTTAGCTTATTTAAGAAATACTACTAAAGTTGAAAGCTTTTTGAAATAAACACTTGAAAACTATTTAGATCTAAGAATAATAAAGTAGTTATGAAAAGAAAATGCATAAAATAAAAAGTGCTTATTTGAATAAGCTATGAGGAAAAGCTTTGATGGATCTAAACACCTTTATCTGTGTTAGAATGATACTTTGAGTTATATCACTAAGTATGCGGAATCTACTTAGTAATACTTAGAAGTTTGATTGTGAATGAAACAGTTGTATATGAATGAGAATAATGTATGTATCAAAGGGTTAGCTCCAATATTATTAATAATAATAATACGAGTGATCTTTGTATCACTAGGGTTACAACCTTGAAGCTCTAAAAAAAACGTATGTTTAACCTTAACCTAGGACCTCCTTTTATAGCACAAGGAGTCCTCTTCTACAAGATACGTATAACTCTAATAGAATAAGATATACACAAGATCTATTCTATATTTATCTTTACAAGTTTCCTAGCCGTTATCCTAACAGCAGTGGTAATAATATGTACTAGAGGGTAATGAGTTTTCACTGCTAGTGCATTCTTCAACAGTTGTAATCTTCATACTTAGCCGTGTTAACTGTTAATATAATTCCCAACAAGCTTACACAAATAAGTTAATCTAAGTAAACCACATAAAGCTAACAAGCTATTATGGCTTATTAGATAAGATAAGAAGAAAAGAAAATAAAAGAAAAAGAGAAGGAGAATAAGCTAAATAATCATCAATAAAAGTCTTCATCTTTATTAAATAAAAAGCCAAAGTTTGATTACAAAAAGCACTTGAAATAAGCTAAAGAGATTACAATAAGTAAGCTATTACATAAAATAAATCCTCTCCTACTCCTAAAAACTGCTAGTATGTGTGATGTAAGGGAAGAGGGAGTGGTTCACCCATTATCTCTCCCATCACTCACTTTCAACCAATCCCCTTATGCCACATCACTCACCCACTTTTTCAATCACCCACCCATATTTTTGCTGGCAACACTTCACTCACCCTTCACTCACTTCCTTTTCTTTTTTCTTTTTTCTTTTTTAAACTCCATTAAAATTATAAAAAAAAAACTAAAATTCCATTAAAACTTAAAAAAAAAAAAAAAAAAAAAAAAAAAAAAAAAAAAAAAAAAAAACATTACATAATATTTTTAAAATAACTAAAATTCCATTAAAACTAAACTTAAAAACAAAAAATCCTACAAACTACACGGCCACCTGTATTTGGCGCATATCCCACGTTTCCGTGTGATGAAGAATTGCTTAAAAGCCGGGTCCGGGATATTGTCGTGCGGGTCCATAACGAACTTCATGTCACGATTGTAGACCTCCTCATTAATAAAATTGAAATATTCTTCGTTTTTTTTCTTTTTCTTTTGAACCTCCAACTGCGCAAGCATTAAACTTTTCTTTTCGGCCGTGTAACTTGCAAGGGTATCACGCATCGCTTCGGTTTGAATCTTCATAATTTACCTTTTTTTGCCTCTCGATTGGCGTGATAGAGTTGGGTTCTCGTTGAGGTTCGGTAAGTCACACTCGAAATCTTCCACGTTTATTGGCGTCTTGTTTGTTGGCGTTTGAGCGCTACTTGACTCCGACGACTTTCTTTTCTTGCTCGATCCCGTGGATTCTTGAGTCTGACTAACTAACACTTGTTCTTTCGACTTTGGTTGATCTTTTAGAATGTGCCACGCTTTAGAATGCGAGAAAGTTTTCCTAAATTGTTTTTCAAAATCGAGATTGGCTCTCTCATAAACTTTAAGATCGTCGCACCCACTTTATTTCAAGCGGACCTACATATTTAAAAAAAATATAACGTATGTAAAAAATATATATATAACGTATTTAAAAATATATATATATATATATATATATATATATATATATATATATATATATATATATATATATATATATATATATAACGTATTTAAAACTTAAAAAATCACAAATATAAAAAATATACCGCTTGTGTGTAGTAACCATTGAGCGCAGCGATAGACGCGTGCATAGGAGTCCATTTCGAGTTCAATTGATCTTTAGTGCGTTGGCTTCTCGGCACAAGAGTTCTAAAATGATTTAGAACTCGCTTCCAAAATCCTTCCCTTGTTTGAAGGTCGCCAACTTGTTTGTCCATCGAAATTTTAATCCAAGCCTTAGCTAACTCCTCCTCCTCTTCGGGCATCCAAATCTTATTGACTTTTTTTTAGGCCGCGTTACCTCGACCTCTTCGACTTCTTCTACATCTTGTTCGACTTCTACGGCTTCTTCATTAATTGGTTGTGTCTCGGGTACCACGTCAACATTGTCGAAATATTCATCATCATTGGTATCATCACGAATGGGTAACGGTTCACTAACCCGTTCACGCTTTTCTTGCTAGGTATAGCGCGGCTCATATGGGTCGAAGTTAGTAGGCATTTGCGGTGGGGGTTGTTGGGTATAGTGAGACTCAAACGGGTTGAAGTTAGTAGGAATTTGCGGGAGGGGTTGTTGGGTGTAGAAAAATGGTGGAGATTGCGGGTACATTTTTGGGTGGTAACCGGGTTGTGAGGAAGATGATTCGCAACCGGGTTGTGATTGAATTCGAGGACGAATTGCGCCTCTCGATCCACTTCTCGATACACGACCACCTTTTTTAGGATCTCCATTTTTGTTGCCACGTTCCATAATTGTTTCTCAGTAAGATTTTTTTTTTTTTTTTTGCTCTAAAATGTATGCTCGATATGTTATTTATTTATTTATTTATTTTGCTTTCCATGCTCCACTTTTGTCCAATATATAAAACTCAAAAAAAAAGAGCCGTAATGCCTCCAACGGTCAAAAAACCAAAGCCAATGTTCAAATTTTTTTTATTCCGTGCGTGAAACTTTCGCTCACAAGATGGATGTTATGCGTGATCATGAGGGCGGCGGCGGTGTTCCCGGGCCATATTCATCCCGTCCCGTGCCTTCTCGTGACCATGATGCACAAACTAAGAAGAGGGAAGAATTGAGAACAGGAGATATGGGAAGAAGAAAGAGGGGAAAGGGATTAGGTAAAGATAAAGCTTCTTGTCTAAGCTTCTTTCATTAACTTTCATTATATATATTGTCATCACATTAACAAATATCAAAAGTAGGCTACATTCGTATCTGATTCACACATAGTCTTTCAACTTTGTGGGCCTTTGTGTAACTCTTGTACTTAGCCTTTGAATTTGTGTACTGGACTTGGGCTCTTTGTTAAACAGGCCTGCATCATTACCCCCCGCATCCAAAACAACCTTGTCCTCAAGGTTGAAAGATGGAAAATCCTTGCGAAAGTCGTCCAGCGGTTCCCATGTAGCTTCTGATGGGTCTAGTTGTTGCCAGCGAATGAGAACTTGAGGGATGAGTTTATCATGGATAACAAGCTTTCAATAACCCAACACTTCTGCTGGAGCTAAGATAGGAGAAGAGTCAACAAAATCTACAGGTAAGGGTTGCTGTTGCGAATGGGGTTCTCCGTGGCACTTCTTAAGTATAGAAACATGGAAGACATTATGAATTTTCGAGGCCACAGGTAAGTCAAGTCGGTAAGCTACTTTACCAACTCTCTCGATAATACGAAAAGGCCTAAAGAACCTCTTTGAAAGTTTATGGGATTGACGCAAAGCCACAGATGACTGACGATATGGCTGTAACTTCACAAAAACCCAATCATCAATTTGGAATTCAGCATCTGTGCGATGAGCATTTGCTTGATTCCGCATTCGTAGTTGAGCACGAGTAATATTAGATTGTAGTTGGGAGATCAGTTCTGTCCGGCTTTGTAGCATACCATCTATAGCATCTATCTTAGATGTACCAGCAACATAATCCAACAAAGAGGGTGGGGGACGCCCATAAACAGCTTCGAATGGTGTCATTTTAATGGCTGAATGCCACGATGTGTTGTAACACCATTCAGCCCAAGGAAGGTATTGCAACCAAGTGCGAGGGTTCTCGGCAGTAAAGCAACGTAGATAGTCCTCCAAGCAACGATTTAAAACCTCCGTTTGGCCGTCAGATTGTGGATGGTAGGCTGTGCTCATTGACAAAGTGGTACCTTGGAGTTTAAAAAGTTCTTTCCAGAAAACGCCATGACCCATCTTTCTTTTTGACAAGAAGAACAGGAGAGGAAAATGGGCTGTTGCTTGGTCGAATAATCCCATCCGACAACATTTCTGAAATTAATCGCTCCATTTCTGTCTTTTGAAAGTAGGGGTAACGGTAGGGTTTAATATTAATAGGGGGAGTGTTCGGAAATAATGGAATGCGGTGATCAAATAGTCGGGTAGGTGGTAAGCCTTTGGGTAGAGAAAAAACATTCTCATATTGGACTAAAAGATTTTGCAATGCCAGATCAAGTTCAAGATTTGGTGCCGGATGAATGAGTGGGGATGAATTAATCTCCGAGGGCATTACTTGTAAGTGAAAGAAAGATACTACAGCATCCTGGAGCTCACACTTTTGAAGCTGAGACAGAGATATATGTGACAAGGTAGGGTTAACCAGACCTGGAAATCGAACTTGTGTGCCCTTATCTAAAATTTCCATGTACAACTCTTTGTAGTCAAACACGACAGGACCTAACTTAGCAAGCCACTCCACGCCCAACACAATATCAGCACCATATATAGGTAATAGATATAAATCTATGGAGAATGGGGTTTGTCCTAAAAGGATTGATTGTTGATGAGCAAGACCCAAACACCCGATTGTATCCCCATTTCCGACTGTAACATCCAGGTGTGGACTAGGTTGAATGGCCATACCTAGATGTTTAGCTAAACGACTTTGTATAAAGTTATGTGTTGATCCACCATCAATTAAAGCTACAATAGAATGACCGTTTATGGAACCTGTAACTTTAAGTGTCCGTGGCACAAATTGACCCGTAAAGGCATGTAACAAAATAGACGGTGTAGTGGTGTCCGAGAAATTAACAGGTTCATCATGAGTGATTTGAGAAAAACTCTCAACATCCTCATCAGTCATAGTATTTTCTTCAACCAATAAACAAAGGAATTGCTTAGACTTACAACGATGACCAGGAGTAAACATCTCGTCACAATTGAAACAAAGGCCTTTTTCGCGACGCACTGCCATCTCTGTTGGGGTGAGCCGTTTAACAGGAAAAGGGGTGGGTCGAGTAGTACTGGTGGAGGTGTTGGTTGGCTGAGGGGCAGTAGGTGTGCTTTGCCTAAAATTAGGTGAGCGAAAGCTAGCAATACGGGTTGCAGCTATTTTATCTTCCACTAGTTTAGCCATCCCGATTGCTTCGTGAAGGCTAGATGGTTTTAATAAAAACAATTCTCGCTTAATATCTTCACGCAAACCTGAAAGGAAACAATTGAGGAGATTGATGTTGGAAAGGCCTTTGACACGGTTCGATAAAGCTTCAAATTCTGTCAAGTAAGCTGTAACCGTGGTTGTTTGCCTGAGTTTATATAGTGATGCCTCATGGTTAACATAAGAGGAAGGTCCAAAACGAAGTTCGATATCTCTAGCAAACTTTTCCCATGTCGATAACTGGGCTGTAGAGTGCATCCACGAATACCATTCAAGGGCATCGCCGGTCATATAGAAAGCCGCAAGGTCCAATTTTTGAGTAGGAGGTGTACGGTGAAACCCAAAGAAGCGCTCAATTTGGAATAACCAGCCTAATGTGTTTGAACCTGAAAAAAGGGGGATTTCAATTTTTGGTAAGCGAGGTTGTAAGGTGGCTGTGGGAATAGGCGTGAGGGGAGGTGGAGTTGTGAGAATGGGTTGTTTATCTAATCGAGCCAACACCTCCGATAGCAGAGACTGTTGAGATGTAAGGGTTTTCTGCAAATCATCATACAAGGTAAAACTCTTATCAAGAGCTTGAGAGTGTCGTTCCACTGTTTGACCTAATGATTCTAACTTAGAGAGGGTTTCTTCGAGAGCTTTAGCACGAGTGGTGGATCCTTCCATTTTGAGTACGTAGGATGAAAGCACCAATGATGCACAAACTAAGAAGATGGAAGAATTGAAAACAAGAGATATGGGAAGAAGAAAGAGGGGAAAGGGATTAGGTAAAGATAAAGCTTCTTGTCTAAGCTTCTTTCATTAACTTTCATTATATATATTGTCATCACATTAACAAATATCAAAAGTAGGCTACATTCGTATCTGATTCACACAGTCTTTCAACTTTGTGGGCCTTTGTGTAACTCTTGTACTTAGCCTTTGAATTTGTGTACTGGACTTGGGCTCTTTGTTAAACAGGCCTGCATCAGACCACTTCCATCCCCCTAATAAAGAGGAGAATGATTGAATTTTGTGCCAATAATTGGTATTTATAGTAGCCTCTTCGATGACCTAGCCCAATTCTCATCCCAATTCACCAATTGCCTCACCAGATATCGAACATTCCATTGTAGCAACCATTTACGTCATAAAAGCCATGTATCGATCGATAATTGGGTAGATGAAATGTTAATGGGTGAGAGTGGGGAAGAGAGGAGCCCCACGCGTTTGGCTGATTTAATTTCAGCGGCTGCACTTCACGTGACCCATTCATATTCATAGGTAGATCGACAGCTGGCCTTGTATGATTGGAATACTTCCATCTTCATTTCTCTTTTTGTTTTCCATTTGAGAATTGCTTCACGTCCATGCAATTTTTAGCAGTGGTCTTTATTTCTTTATTTCATTTGTAGCTAGCCAACAAGTTGGTAGCTATGAGCCTTTTATATACTTACTTTCACATTAATTAAAGATTCAAAGCGCTGACTTCAAAAGTAGTAATATCCTGATGTTCTTTTTAATCCAACGATAGCCCCATGTGACGAATTAAACCAAAGCAGCGCTTCTCGTGGCTGGTCCTCAATCTTGAAAGTATCTTCATTACCCATTTGATATATTTAAGAGGATTGAAGGTTCACGTGTTTCATTGAATTATTTGAGCGTTGGAGTTAAAACGCAACCAAAAACATTTCTTCAATTCATTTGCATTCTGATGTTTTTCTTTCTTTTCTTTTATCGAGAGCTAGAGGCCTAGAGTAGATAGCACTATAGCAGTCACATGGCACCATTTCTTTATTTTTCTTTCTTTTTATCATTTGTGGCCAATGACAAATAATTTGCATTCTTCAAAACACCCCACGTGGCGCATTCTGGTCATTCATCTCTTATTTATATGGGTTGACTTGTATCATCTTTTTTTCATCTTCAATTTAACGCAACAAGAAGCAGGCCACGTTATATTGGGCCTTTTCAATTTTTTCAAATGATCTTGGGCCACGTCTAAACTTGAGCTTCAAATGAATTTTCAAGGTGGGCTTCATTTAATCTTTGATATTTCTCTTCTTTTGCTTCGATGCTTCAAATAAAATTAACATTGATCCCGTAATTTTGTACTCTTTCCAATCACTTGCTCGGTTTGTCGGTTTTTCCTTGTTTTTTTGTCCACTTTTCAAAATATCTGTACATGCACAATCACAAACACAAAAACACATATATTTAGCATTTATTTATCGGTTTTTGGTCTTTTTGGTTAGGTTTTGATCAAATAAAAGGTGTGTGATTAAGGATACACAAAACGCCTCCTTATAACCGTGTTTTTGTAAGTTTGTCAGTGGAGGTCATCTCCACCGTCTCAGGTTCCTGATTGCTTCTTTCCCCCTATAGTAGGCCCTGATCATCTTTACCATTTCTTCTATTGATTCCGGTATTTCCCCGTGTAGGTACTCTATTAGGCCTGGGTCTGACACATTCTTTATGAATTCGGTTATTTTCGCGGACTCCGGCATTTTCTTTGCTCTCTTGCTTTCTGTCAGGAATCTTCTTGTGAAGTCTTCCATTGACTCACTTATCTCTTTCTTGGTGCAATGGATCTTCTTGGCTCTTTCTTTATGTTTTTTTTCATGATGAGGAAGGTTTCTAGGAACGCGTCCCTCAGTTCGCGGAAGCTGCCTATAGACCCTTGGGGAACGTTTTCAAACCATGTCCTGGCGGCACCCGTAAGCGTGCACTCAAACATGTGGCACTAAGTAGTCACATCCCAGTTCTATACCCGTGCTGTAGCCTGTAATATCCCTACGTGGTCTACAGGGTCTTCGTTTCCGTCATAGAATTGGACGTTATCTAGCATGCGAGTCTTTTTGGGCAGTTTGGTACTGCGAATATTCTCCTTAAACGGGCTAATTTCTTCAGCCACGTGTGGTTGTATTTTATTGTTCCCATCTCATTATTTGCCTCATGGGGGCATATATGAAAAAGTATAGATTCTCCATCCCGGGGCTCCTTGTCGTAATCCCAGGATCCGGTTACATTGTCGTGGCTTTGCTTCTTGTAACGTTTTTGTGAAGGGGTGGTCACGGAGCTCCCCCTCTTGGGATTGCTTTTCTTTCGCGGCTTCAGTAGTTTACTTTCCAGATTTTTGAGTTTCGTCTCGGTTTGGGGATTCTCTACCTTCTTCTTTTTGCCGGTGTTTTCTCTTCCTTAGGCCGTTTCATGCTTAGCCCTTTGCGGAGAGCTACCGGTGCCCGGTTGGGCTTGTATCCCCATGGGCGTTTCCCGAGATGGCTTCATGGGATGAGCTTCTTCACTCTGGTTTGTCAGTTTCTGACGACTGCAACTGCTGTTGGGCTCCCAGAGGGCCGCGTTAAGTATCAGCTTGTTTCGACCTTTCGGTTTTTTTATCTTTTCCTCTTATTTTCCGTGGGGCGGAGGTATTATGTGAGAGTGATGTTTGCCGAGGTGTCTCGCTAGTGGAGAGTATTTTTCAAGAACGCAGTTATGCACTGGGTCCAATGGATGGCACTAACTTGTTAGTGCAAAAAGTGTGGCTAGCTTAATTGGGCTTAGTCCGTGCTGGGCCGACCTTGATGGACCGTCTGTTGTGTAACTTATGCACTAATCTAAGTAAAAGGGTGAATCCCTGCACAAGTAAAAATACACCGTCAGCCTTATTATGGGGACGGACCCTACGATTAAGCTCCGGCGTGAGAATAAGTACTCATGTGGTCAGAGAAATATTTGTGTCTTGGCATGAGTGAGAAAGTCATACCCCGAAAGTGCGAGTCGGGGTTGCCTTTTATATGTGGTCGAAGTACTAGGGTTCCCTAGTATTTCGCATGTTGCTGTAGTGGCCAGTGTGGGACCCTTGTCGGGCAAGGATCCACAGCTTAATCGATGATTGTGGACGCGGGTCATTTCTTAGGCCGGAGGCCGGTCCGCAAGCTTACTTCGAGAGCGTTGCTTAGATAATCCGTGTCCGTTGTATGTCCGGACTGTGCCATGCTCGTGGCTTGAGCTTTAGTCATATCCGGTTTGTTGGGCCGGGGCCCAGCTTATTTGTTCATTGGGCCAGGGCCCGATGTTTAGGTGTTGGGCTGAAGCCAATTTGTTTGTTAGGCCGGAGCCGGTTATGTGTAGTATTGCCCGGGCTCGTGTGTATGATACAATACAGGCCCAGTAGGCATGCTATCCGTACTATACGTCATCAACACTAAATTGGGTGTGAACATAATTACGAAAGATAACAAATTTAGACAAAACATCAAATTTGTTAATCAATAGATAAACCCAAACAAAGTGAGAATAATGGTCCAATAATAAAACATACTAGTAATATTTAATCCCTGAGAGACTCGAAACTGGTGATGTCCACACGTCCGTGTGAATAACATCAAAGCAAGCATTAACGACAGTATTCAAACTAGTAAATGGAAGTTTAACGTGTTTGCCAAGCTGGCAGGCATGGCAAAGCACGAGAGACTTTTCTTTATTACACGAAATAAGATTATTTGAAACTAGACGACGTAACACTTTGCTTCCTGGATGTCCAAGACGTTGAAGCCACGTATGCTGATTCACTAGAAAGGCTTGAGGAATTGGAGACGGAGCTGTGACTGGATAAAGGTTCCCGGTGCTGTCACATCGGAAAGCACCCGACGTGAAATCGTTAACAGAGAAACCAAAAGGATCAAATTCAACAGTACAATTATTATTGTGAACAAATTGGCGAACATATATTAAAATTTTGACAATATGAGGGGTAATGAGAACATTATTTAGGAGAAGAGGTCGGGAGGGAGTGGGCAAAATGCTATGTCCCGTAATGGGGATAAGTTACAACAGATATTTGGAAATACAATATTTGGTATAATGAGAGTTACGATCTAACATTCAATAGTTGTTGATATACATTTTTTTTTCATCAAAAAAGAATTATACCATGCAAGGTAATAAATAGCGTGAGGCGTGATGTGGCGGCATGGTCAAGCCTCAAGCCTTAGCGTGAGGCGTGGCGGCATGGCATTTTTAAGGCGGCAAAAAGTATTTATAGATTTATATTATATTTCATTAGTATATCATATTTCATATACATAGAGTTTACAAAAAGGTGTTATACATAAGCAATAAAGTCAAGAAACTCTCTTTACATTTGTAATCTTCCTCAAATACTAGTAAACTCCTAAACGCCAAATACCAATAAACCTCAAATGCGATGCCCAAATTCCAATTACTAGTAAATCTCCTAAACGCCTCAAATATCAGTACACCTTATCGCGCCTCATATCATGTCATGCCTTAAGACGATGCCTTGATCTATTGTGTGGCGTGGAGGTGACGCCTCGCGCCTTTGCGAGGCCTTTACGGCGCCAAGGCGCGCCTTTTAAAACACTGAATTACCAGGTGAATATAAAAAGAGAATAGTAAAATGTCCGCTTCTTATTTCAATCAATCAAATTGAGTTTAGTGAATGAAAATGATACTCGTATTGAGTGTAGTGATCTAAATTTTTTTAAAACTGTATGTTTTTTTGTCAAAAAAAATATTTTTTAGGCGGAGGCATCCACACAAACAACATTCCTTTTTCCTCTCTTCAAACTATCGCCAGAATTTATGATCTTTTGTAACAACGACTCCCTTCACCCTTACTTCAACTTGAAACCGCCCAATTTAGGATTATCCGGACACACATACCTTTCATGTAATACTTAATAGAACCGCTCAACTTAGGAGTATCCGCCCAACTTCAACTTGATACGTTAGCTTTTTCTTCGTTTAATTAGTGAAGAAGTAGTTGAGAATGCCTCTAGCTAGCTCAGGTATGAGCTAGTGTCCAGAGATGAAGTAACATGGATTCTTTTATAAACGTACTCGCAACTTATCATTGTACTCAGCTAGACATCGATCAGTCACATTAGACCAAACAAATAACCGGTCAAAGTATTGTCTACTGACCAACGCGCGTGAACATTTATTCAAATACTCCGTATATAACTATTGAGTCTATGACAATGAAAATACAATAGAGAAACAGGTATTTTCACGATATGTAATTAATAGTGTAACCAATTAACCATTTCTACCTTCCAAAATTGATTGCATTCCCTTAACCCTTTTGCCCTCACATATAACACCTATATATCTAGGTTCTATGCAATCAAAATAATATATCACAACAGTCATCACTGTACTTAACTTTTAATCTATTTGCAACATCTGTGATAATGGGGAAAGCACCATGTTGCGAAAAGGTAGGGCTCAAGAGGGGGAGATGGACAAAGGAAGAAGATGAAACATTGACTAAATATATTCAAGCCAATGGCGAAGGATCATGGAAATCGTTGCCTAAAAATGCTGGTACCGTTTCACTCTACATAAAATGTACTGTATCAAATTAATTGAATTTCTTGCAGCATTAGTTGATAGATAGTGTTTGTTATTCAAATCATGTAAGGATTATTGAGGTTCGGAAAAAGTTGTAGGCTCAGATGGATAAACTACTTGAGAGGAGACTTGAAGAGAGGCAATATAAGTGTAGAAGAGGATGAAATGATTGTCAAGTTACATAAAGCTTTTGGGAACAGGTTTGTTCTATGCTTCGTTCTTTAGCATGCATGTGCTTATTCAGATATTTTAAGACTTTTTAAATGGGAAGAAAACAAGGCTAAGTAAACAATCTTGCAGAGTTGCAGCCATATGGCGCTGCATTTTAGAATTATGGTAATAGTAGTGCCGTAGTGGTACTTTGATAGTTTGATGTGTTTAGAATTTTGATGAACTTAATAGAATTTTATATGGTCTTCATGGTACTGTATAAAGCTTTGTTAAAGGGACTAGCTAATACATCTGAAAGGTCGGAGGTTCTTCTATACATAGTGTAGAGAAAACGGACTATCAAAGGTTATTAAAATGAAAAAACATAAGTATCATATCCGGTCCGTTTAGAAAAAAAAGTTGATGATCGGCAATGTTGTCCTATATACACGGTCCACTTCAAGGACAAGATATTTAATAAAACACGTAAATTTGAAGCCGCGCTTTGGCGTGAGCTTTTAGCTAGGTTTTGTTTATACAGTTCTGCTAGTTTAAAAATTCATCGCAAAGTATTTTTGTTTTAACGTCCAGTAACATGCTCTTACAATAACTTTAACTCTGTTGAACATTTTGCTCTATATCCTTTGCAATATTTTGGATTGAATTATTTGTTTATACTTAAGTTTGTTGTACCATTTTAGTTTTAATTAGTTGTTAGTGTTTTAGTTATTTTATTTGTATTCAAATCGCTAAATTCTACTCGTATAAAGTTTTTCATGATCTTAATATGTTATGTAACAACAACTACGTAAACTAATCAATAATATTGAAAATAAAAGCTAGTTCATATCTTTTTTGTAGTAATAAAACAATATATATATATATATATATATATATATATATATATATATATATATATATATATATATATATATATATATATATATATATATATAGAATTGAGATCAAATGATAACTTTTTTAAAGTTGTAAAAATAAGAATCAACCAAAATCTTATAAATGACACTCAACTTAGAAGAAAACAAAAACATAATTAATTACAACTAAAATTGTTAAATATCTGATGAGTTTTCTTATGAAAATTGACGTAAATTAGGTGATACACTTTGATTAAACGTGTAATGTGTATCAAGGTTTAATATTGTGTATCAAGTTTTTAATGGTTGTTGTGTATTAGGTGTATCAATTGATGTATAAGAAATTAGTTTTTTGAAATTTTAATGTATATGTATCAAAAATTTAATTGTGTATCAGTAATCCGTTTCTCATATATGAGTTAGTAATTAGTCGATTTAATGTTAACTTGTATTAATATATAATATTTGGTGCATCTTTGCTAAAATGGTTATGTATCAATGTTTAATGGTATTTTAAAATAATTCTCATTTTTACAACTTTAAGAAAATTCTCACATTACCTTTCCCCTATATATATATCTTATAATGGAGGAAGACATACTATTAATATAAATACTTAAAATTAAGCAATACAACTTCTAAAGCTATAAGTACAACAACCAATGTTACTTATAGAAATTCCACACATATTTAATTCTAAGGGCATCCACTATGGTAAACCTTTGTAAAGGTTTATAATTGTTATGACATTAATTTATAAACCTTTTTTGTTTTATAAATCTATTCCCACTATGTATAAACCTTTTTAAGTTTTATCAACATCTCACATAATTCAAATGCATTAAATTATGAAAAGGTACAATATCTTAGACCTCTTCATGACACATAAGCATAAAATGGATGTTCAGTATGGTTTACAAGTTTTAGACCTCTTCATAATTTTATAAACCTTTTCATAAACCACCATAGTGGATGCCCTAACATACAATTAATACTAGCATTAATACAATAAATAAATCATTGTGTACATTAAATACAATTAATTAACTGGTCAATAAATACAATTAATGCACTTATTAACACACCCCTTACATAAGAAATACAAATTATCAAGCATATTGTACAACCAATTTAAACACAATTCCTGCATTAAATGTCATTAATATAAATAATAAAGCATATTATACAAATATTCAAGCCCGAACGGGCAATGAGCCAAATGTGCTCGAGCCCGAACGGGCACGTGTCAAATGGGCTCGAGCCCGAACGGACACGAGCTAAACGAAATTTTTGATATCCGTAAATTTATTGTCAAAAAAAACATAATAAACTAAAATATTTTCACATATTGTACAAACATAGCAAACTACTAAACTAAAAAATAAATTAATAATAAATAAAATAATACAAACTAAGCAAAATTTCATCAAAATTTTGCTTTAAAAAACTAATCAGTAAAACTATTGCCAAAAAACGTACAAATAAAATAAATTATTAGTCGAAAAAATTAAATTACAGGGTGCCCGCAGCTGCATCGCGTGAGGACCCTGCTAGTATATATATATATATATATATATATATATATATATATATATATATATATATATATATATATGGGCTTTATTTTCAGAACCCTGTTAAGTGCGGGAACTGCGAGAACTCCAATTTTGCATTAGAAAACATGCATGTTAATATAAAACATGTATGTTTTCTTACATACACCTTAATACAAATAACTGTGTAACATACATGTTCATATAAAACCATTTGGCATTGATATGTTGCATTTAAAAGGGTTTTATATAAACATGTATGTTACGCAAGTATGTATATTAAGGTGTATGTAAGAAAACATACATGTTTTATATGAATATGCATGTTTTCTAATACAAAATTGGAGTTCTCGCAGTTTCCGCACTTAACAGGGTTCTGAAAATAAAGATACACTATATATATATATATATATATATATATATATATATATATATATATATATATATATATATATATATATATATATATATATATATGCGCGTTATATGCAGTACCATTCTTAAATATAGTATCATTTAGACCAATAATAATTTAGTATCATTAAAGCTTTTTAATTAACTCAAAATGGTAAAATAGTCAAACACTTTTTTTCTTTTTTCTTTTTTTTTTTTTTTTTTTTTTTTTTTTAGGCCCCCTTAATTTTCGGATTTTTTTCCCTCTGCATACATGTTTTTCAAAAAAATGAGGTGAATAGGTGCACGCATTTTTTTTTTCTTTTTTTTTTTTTTGTAAATTTACATATATTTTTTTTTTTTGTTTTTTTCTTTAATCAAGGTTATTTTGCTTAAATGGTAATTGCATATACGTTTCTAGTATATGTTCTCTAATCTTCGAAATTTACAACAAAAAATATAAACATATACATGTAACCTCCAAATTTATAACAAACCAAAAACATGAATAGTATACACAAAATTTGATATCAAATAGAATACAATTAAAATACAAATGTATATTGTTAAATATAGATATGCACGTCATTCAAAGAACATGTGTGCACTTTTCAAAGAATATATGTGCATGATTTACTTTCTCATCAAATTCATTAGTACATATGAGTACCATTCCAAAAACATATGTGCACGCTTCACTTTCTTATCAAATTCATTAGAACAAAAGCCTCCAAGCCATAGGAAAAAATATTGCGGTCCCAGTTAGCCCCATGCGTATAATGGCCCTTCTTTCAAAGATGAGTACTCATTCACCTATTTCATAACCACCAATATCCATCAGGTAAACAATATGTTAAATGCAAACCATATACATTTGTCTATTCCTACACAGTTCATATATTAAAAACAAAAAGTAACCAATAATTTGTAGCTTATCTCATTTCCTAAACTCTACTAACGTCAAATGTGCTAAAAAGTCAATTGCTAGTTTCTAACTATGACTTTGAGTTTTAAAAGTCCACAAAACACATATGTTCCCATATGCTTGAAAATGATACTCTAATCCAAAGGGCCTTTTGAATGAAAATGATACTATAATAACTAAGAAATATCAATTAAATAACTTACTACATAATTTAAGGAATATTTTAGTTAAGCCTTTCAGATAATCATCTTAATTGATAAACACATATGCACATCATAAGTGTATACAACTTTTCAAAAATGAAATAAATGGCAGCAACTTTTAGTTGTAAAAGACCGACATTGAATTAATTAGATTAAACATCTTATATAAAACATTTAGGAGAACATGAAAGGTAATAAATAAAAGTTCTGTCTAAACCATAATTCCACGAATCAAAACTTTAATCTAAACCCAAAACATATATGTTCACAACCATAAACATATATGTTCTAAACCATAATGCCATGAGTCAAAACTTTTTAATCTAAACCCAAAATCTTTCATGAATCAAACTCACTATAAAATTTGACATTAATACAAACTCACTATCAAACTCACATAAAAGATAATTATAACTATTTTTTTCTTAATAAAATTAACAAACCTGCTTTTTTAATTAATGATCCAGATTCACCACCACAGAAGGCGCCATCAAGTCAGAAAGACAAACAACAAACCGACGGCCATCTCGGCTTGACCCTCCACCAACAACTATGACCAGATCCGACGGCCACAATCCGGCGACCACAATCTGACTTAATGTATCTAATTAACAAAAAAGTATTAAATCATTTTCTTTTGCAACATGGATCAGTCATATTTAATTAACAATAATATTTGCAATGACTTTGTTTTAAAAAAATGTAAAATAAAAAATAAGTGTGACGAATTATAAAGAAAATCAAAACGAAAATTTTTACCATGATCAAAATCGAACTCAATTCATTGAATCATGATTGAGATCTATTAAAGATAAATACGAGATGGTAGTGTATCGTGATTGAGATTCAAACTTTGGTTTCTCAGTTAGACCTTTTCTTCAGATCCATAGCGACGGGGGAAACAAAAAAATTAAATGATGATCGTTTTCTTTGATTTGATTCTTGGTAGGCAATAAACAAATCAGAGAGGTGATGTTTGATGAAAATGGTTGGTCAAAGTGATTGAGAAATTTATGGTATAGAACTATAGATCTCAAATTACAATACGTGTTTAAATAAAATTAATGTGTAATACCTATAATACCCTTTAAACTTTTTGTTTAATTAAAGAAAAGATCCTCATCTTTCAATTTATTGCATTAAAGGCACAAGTGATCTCATCAATAGATTAAGTGATCCAACGGTTCTGATTTGTCTAGATTGGTACTGTAAAGTACTGCATATAATATTGGTAATGCATAGAATACAACACTACATATATATATATATATATATATATATATATATATATATATATATATATATATATATCAAATAAGATCAAACTTAAAGCTGTAAAATGAGATACAACTAAAATTTGACAAGTGGTACTCTCGTTGAAATAAAATCATTTTTTTTTATTAATTACAACTAATATTGTTAAAGTTCCGACGGTTTTCTTTTTAAATTTGACGAAATCAATGTGATACACTTTGATTTGACATGTAATGTGTATCAGGTTAAATAATACACTTTGATTCGACATGTAAATTTATAATTGTGTATCACTAATCCAAACTCATGTATCAATTGGTTATTACGGAGTAGTTGCTAAAATGTTAATTCGTATTAATATTTTATTTTTTTTGTGTATTATTGCTAATATAGTTATTTATAAATGTTTTTAATGGTTGTTTAGACTAGATCTTATTTTTACAACTTTAATTTGGCTCTCACATTAACCCTCCCCTATATATATATATATATATATATATATATATATATATATATATATATTGGGTTTGATTGATAAAAATGCGTAGAATATATTGTATTATTAATGCGGTATTTATAATACAATTACATAAAACCTACTAGAAACCCTAGAAACCCTAATGGACCTAAAGCCTACAACCAGGCTTGGGCCATCTACGTCTAATATATTGTTGCCTTACTGTCTTAACTCACAATATTTCAATGATTTGGACTTAGAGCATCCACAATGGTGGGTCTTTTAAATAGGTTTATAACATGTCAAATCATTAATTTATCTATACTACTTATAATGCATGAAAGATTCTCTCTCCAAAAAAATTCAGATATACACAAAATGATGCATGGTTTACAACACTTTAAAGCAAGCAATTTTCATAATTACAACAACCAAAGCATTGTGTACAACAAAAACTAGCATGAATCGAAATTCATACCACTTTTCTTAGAATTCTATATTAATAGCATTAAAAACACCCCTACACCCAATATTACAATTATTTAAACACAATGTACAACCCTCATTCTACATTAATAGCATTAAAAACACCCCTACACCAAATATTATAATCATTTAAACACAATGTATAACCCTCATTCTATATTAATAGCATTAAAAGCATCCCTACACTCAATATTACAATTATTTAAACACAATGTACAACTCTCATTCTACATTAATAGCATTAAAAACACATCTACACCCAATATTACAATCATTTAAACACAATGTACAACCCTTTATCTTAACCTAGACATGAACCTGTGAACAAGACTCGACTCAATACACAAACTTGTTACCAAACAAATTTAGTTGTCGGAATGACATCCCGTGACATTTTTATTAATTCCATTGAAAAATTTTATTTCAGGGTATTCGCCGCTGCAACGCGCAGTTACCCTGCTAATAAACTATAAACCTATTAGCACTATGTATAAACCTTTTATAATTATGTCAAATGTTCAACCATAACACATGCATTTAATTATGAAAAGGTCTAGGTTCTCGGACCTCTTCATGCTACATAGATATAAACCAGAACCTCACTATTGTTGAATCAAAAGATAAACATTTTCATATCTTTTAAACCTTTTTATAAACCTCTTACAGTGGATATCCTTAGGGTTTGTTTCTTTTTTTCTATATAGGGAGAAATAATGGAACCCACAAATTTAATATTATTACTTTTTTAAATATGACCATTTTTTTTTTTTTTTTTTTTTTTTTTTTTTTTTTTTTTTTAATTTGTCTTATTTCGCAAGGCAAAATTTATAAGTTCCTTTTAATATAGAGGCTCATATAGGCATGGGCATCACTATCTCTCCCCATATAGAAAAAAAGAAACACACCTTTATTGTCTTAACTCGCAGAATTGGCATGGTAAGTGAATTAGGACTTGTTTGTTGCTAACTTACCTTAAATACATGACTTTTTCAATCGAAAAGTCATGACAGGGTAAGGGGTGTTTACCGAATTAAATGGTTTCATATAAACCACTTAATTAGTATCTTAAAGAAGAAGATAAAGCTTTGGTGAGTCTCTCCATTAAATGGGATTAAAGGATTGGGTCCAGATTAATTGGTTTATATGAGAAAAAGAAACGCCCCTTAACTTTAAGTCACTAATATTTCAATGATTTGGACTTATTGTCTTAACTCGCAAAATTACTATGGTAAGTGAATAAAGGACCTATTTGTAACTAACTTAACTTAAAAGCATGAATTTTTCAATCGAAAAGTCATGGGAGGGTAAATGTAAGTCAATAATATTTCAATGATTTGGACTTATTGTCTTAACTCACATAATTACTATGGTAAGTGAACAAGGACTTGTTTGTTACTAACTTAACTTAAAGCATGGATTTTTCAATCGAAAAGTCATGAGAGGGTAACTTTAAGTCACTAATATTTCAATGATTTGGACTTATTGTCTTAACTCGCAAAAGTACAATGGTAAGTGAACAAGGACTTGTTTGTTACTAACTTAACTTAAAAGCACGACTTTTTTAATCGAAAAGTCATGGGAGTGTAGTTTTAAGTCACTAGCTTGCAGAACCTAAAAAAAAAAAAAAAAATTACATAGGGCTGTAAACGAATCGGAAGAATATGAACGGAGCCCTGTTTATGTTCGTTCATTTAGTCTTGACCGAACAAATAAACGGACACGGACATTTAAACGGACGAATTTTCTTGTTCATGTTCATTTATTAAGAAAATGAGTTGTTCATGTTCGTTTATGTTCGTTCATTAAAACACTAAACGAACGTTAAACAAACATAAATGATCGAACATAAATGAAATAGACAAACAAACATTAATTTATTGAATTATGCACAATATATTGTTTTATAAGTGCTGTTTTGTTTAAACAAAACGATTTTTAAAATTATAAAATTAAAAAATACGATACACGAATATAATAGATAAATAAACATAAACGAATGTTAACAAACACATAATCGGTCGTTTACGAACATAAATGAACGGTCACAACTTTTGTTCATGTTCGTTCATTTAAGTAAACGAGCGTAAAATATCGTTCATTTTTGTTTATTTAATAAACGAACGAACATAAACGGACTTTTTACCGAACGGTTCATGAAATGTTCGCTGAACGTTCAGTTCATTTACAGCCCTAAACATACGGCTTGCTTGTTTTAATTTTTTATTAAGTTGTGTTTTTTAAGATGTCTGTAATGCACAACATAAAAGATTGAATGATAGTATACTAAAACTTTAAATTCGAAGCTATAATAATTCAAATAAAACTTAGCCAGTACGTTATTTAACTACTAGCAGGGTACTCGCGCGATGCGGCGGCGGGTACCCTGTGACTATATTTTCTGTTAATGTGATGTTATGCGGTCATATTTTTTTAACGATTAATTTACAAATAACAATAATTTTAGGGTTGGATCAGCTGAAAAATCCCTTGCATCTTAACATAGAGGTCAATGGTTAGATCCTCACTCCATACAAAAGGTCAGAGGTCTTTTCCTATCTTAGATAGAACTGAAAGCAACCTCTCTACATTAGGTAGGGGTAGGCATAGTAAAGCGAACGACATTTATATTTTTATTTTTATTTCAAAAAAATCATCTTTTTTACACTATATATATCCCCTACATTTTCATTTTTAATATACACTATTCACATGAACCAAATATTAAAATTAGCCCAAAATCAACTATATCATACAAATAGTATACGGCTCAATTAGTAATTAGTGTAAAACCATTTTCAGCATAAACAAACTTTAATCATCAATATCTATTAAAGCCCATGATAAAACTACCAAACAATTTGTGATATAATTTGGCCAACCCAATTAACAACTAAACCGTTATATAACCCAAATGTAAGGACTTACAAATACGTTTACAAAACCTAAATTACCTCATTTTTGCCCTAAATTTCCTCACAAAAATACGCAGCCATGATTTGCAGCCACACAAACATCACGTACTCTTCCTTTCTTTCTTATCTTGATAACTGAACATAACAAAGTATCTATGTTTGCAAGAAAATCAGACCATTTTCTTGAATATCAAATGAAAACTCTCTCTAAGGTTTTATGTTGTGTTGACCGTGATGCTGGTTTTGAGATGGAGTTAGAATTGAGGTAGATGTAGATGTTGGGTTTTATTTTTGTTGTATACTTTTTGTTCGTGGACCATAGATGGAATAAGTTTGATGTTTATTTTGGCTTGATTGATGATTGTTCTTTTCTTCTTTCGTTTCATCTTCGTTTTTGTTTTGATATGTAACGGCACATTTTTTTTCTTCTTTTGTGCAATGCATCAATTGGTCGAGGGGGTGACTGGTTTGTGAATTTTGGAGCCGTTCGACCTTCATCGATCTTGTAGTTGCAGTGGCGGCGACTCGGTCAACGCAGGGACGATCGGTCCGGTCGACGGACCACTGTGCCCAGCCTAATGGCTTTATTTTTAAGTACTTGGCTTAGTAGTTTGATTAGCTTGTACATTATGGTTAAATGATTATATATTTTGGGGAAGGGGTGAATTAATTAGTGTATTAATTATATGTGTTGAATAAATTGTTGACCTTAAAATTATTGTGCTTTACATACTTGTGCTTTGTGTTTTATGACTTGTATTTACTTAAAAGCTATTGTAAATTGTGCTTAAATGATTGTAATTATTGGTGAATGGGTGTTTTTAATAACATTAATGTTGGTTGGTAGATTTTGGTATTAAAATGACACCATGCTGATTTTTGTTGTACAATATGCTTACTTTGTTGTAATTCTGAAAATTTGGTGCATGAAAGTGTTGTAAACTATGCATTATTTATTGTAAATCTGAAAATTTTGTAGAGAGAGTGTTTTATGCATTATATATAGTATAGATATGTTTTTGGTTTTTTAGTTTAATTATTGTATTGTGTTTCTTGAATTACTTGAAGGTGGTCTTTGATTGCTAGTCATTTACCGGGCCGAACGGATAACGAAATCAAGAACTACTGGAAGTCAAGTCTAAGTCGTCAAATTTACCGTTTCTTCACAAACAAAAAGGAGGATTCACAAACATCAATCAATATAGCCAACTTGATCAATAAGAAAAAACAACGAGTTGGCCGTGTAAGCCGTTGCGTTGCAAAGAAGTATAACAAGGACAGGGTTTTCAAGAATAATAAGTTACCCTTTCTATCTACAACCAATAAACCCGCCCCACAAAATCCAGTGGACAAACAAGCAGATGAGAATGTTGGGGTTGGCTCGTCTTTTGTCACTGAGAATATCAAAGAAACCGAAGCGTGTGACAATGTTGTTAGTGACGAGATGAACCCGAACCTTTTTGGGTTCCAAGGTAATGAATTGATTGGGGTTGGCTCGTCTTTTGTCACTGAGAATATCAAAGAAACCAAAGCGTGTGACAATGTTGTTAGTGACGAGATGAATCCGAACCTTTTTGGGTTCCAAGGTAATGAATTGATCGACATCGACAACTTTCTGGAAAGTGAAGCCTTAGATACGAATGGAATTTTTAGCATCCGTGATGAGTATCAAATAGAGCAATGGTTGGCAGATATTGATGCCGAGAATCTCATAAACAATGAAAGGAACTTTGATGAAACAATGGGGTATAATATGTCTAACGAAGGAAATGATATCTTGGTTTGGCTTTGGGAAGGTACCAATCCAACACAACTATAGGGTTAATTTAGGGAAAATTCTTGATTTACCCCACAAGTACAAAAGTATTTACCCTTAGTACTCCACAAATTTTTTTTTTCTTCAAATACCCCAGAAGCGGAGGTCGCTTGAAAAACTTAGGCGGAATACATTATAATGTGACACTTGTCCCTAGTGATGTCCCCACCATGTACCTTCATGGTACATGGTACCATGTTCTCTATTTTGTCTTTTTCTCAAAAAGTATGGTCTTTTTTTATTGTTTTATAGTACATATATATTAGGCGAATGGGTCCTATTATTCTTTAATTTTAGGCGACTGGTTATATATGTAGTACATTTTTTGTCCTTGTTGTTTGCTTGGTATTTTATTTTTATCCAACTTTTAAAAATTACATAAACATAAATACATAAACACTAAATACATTAACACATTTCTCTCATCTCTCTCTCATAAAAACACACACACACCTCTCCTTTCTCCCTCCGGTCGTCTTCTCCGGCGAGATTCCGATCACCGGAATAATTTTCCGGCCAAAACGTAGATCGGGTTACACCAAAACATAGATCGGGTTATCCCGAGTTCCCTTGTACCACCCACACGCCATTACCGCCCACTGTCACACAAACACAAATCATATAAAGCTATCATAGTTTAGAAAAGTTTACGTAAATAAATATACAGATTATTCGTTAATAGAAAAAGCGTTATTAAAAGGCCCTATCCTGTTTTTTCAAATAGAACAATATTTTTTAGATGCAGCTAACAACTTTTTTTCCCAATGGTTTCTCAAACACGCTTTACCAATCTATAACTATTTACATGTTTATAAACTTTATGTTTGACTACATCATAGTGTAATTTTGTAAAGTAAAAAAAAAAATAAAAAAAATAAAAAAAATGTTGATTTCTACAAAAAAAAAAAAAGACAGTAAATGGTTTGGTGGATGGCGAAGTTGTATTTTGAGAGAGGCAATAGTGAGTGACGCCTTGCATATGTTGGTGTGTTATATCTTTCCGGTGGCCAGAATCTCGCCGGAGAAGACGACCGGAGGGGGAGTTGCCGGCGGTGTAGAGAGATAAAGGAGGTGTGTGTGTGTGTTTTTATGAGAGAGAGAAATGAAAAAAATAAATAAAAAATGTTAGTGTTTATTTTATTTTTATATGATTTTGAAAAGTTTGGACAAAAATGAAATATGAAGCAAACAACAAGTACCAAAAATGTATTTAATAATTTTTTTACAAAAAGACAAAAAAAAAAAAAATGCAAGTCGCCCAAGTTTTGTGGGCCTATTCGCCCAAAAATAACATATGGTACCATGTACCATGAAGGTACATGGTGGGGACACCACTAGGGACAAGTGTCACATGTTCATGTATTCCGCCCAAGTTTTTCAAGCGACCTACGCTTCTGGGGTATTTGAAGAAAAAGAAATTTTGTGGGGTACTAGGGGTGAGTACATTGTACTTGTGAGGTGAATAGGGAATTTCCCGTTAATTAATGTCATAATAGCCAAAATTTTGTTTTCTACTATATATCAAACATTTTGAATTTAAACTTGTGTATCTGTGACTATTTTAATCATACTTTTTTTTTTTTTTTTTTTTTTTTTTTTTTTTTTTTTTTTTTTTTTAACATAATGATCACAAAAATATATAAAAAATCGAAATTTAAAATTTCAGTACACAAAAATATAAATTAAAATGTTTGGTATATAATAGCATAAAAGAAAAGTTGGCTTCACAACATTCACAAAAGTGACAAGTTCTTATAATTTATGGTAATTATTGCTTAACTAATCATAACGTCTTTTGCAACATATTATGTGATTTTTCTTTGGCTACCAATAGATCACAAGAGTTTTTTAATTGACCATTGCACTTTTAAAACTTAATTAACAAAGTGAGTACTTTTAAAAGTATTTATAATAATAGTATGTTATATTTGAATGACCATGAATCAGACCCACGTTTCATATATATCAGTTGACTTTTAAATCTAAACTTGAGACAACCAATAATATACAAATCAGTATCACACATACACTAAATATAATATACAATATGTCGTAATTTGATTGAACATAAATATGAACACCATTACAAACAAAAAACAAAATCTATAGCACAAGACCAACCTGCAGGTGCATTCTTAGCACTTATCACTATCCCAATACCAACCGGACCCATGAACCTTAAAAGCCAAAACAACCCATTCTGGAAATACAACAGGGATTATATAACAAACATACGACTGCAAACAAGGTTTCAACCACTGAACCAAACTCCCGTGACAGTCTTAGAGCTTACCCACTGACCCAAACACCCATGTAACTGCAGACCTATTGTCCCAAACACTCATGTAACAGCAGACCCGCTATCCCAAACACCGATAGTCCGATATAATTGCAGACCCACTGAACCAAAGCCATGTGGTCGTAAAACATTTTCCTTTTGGTACAGGTAGAGTATGCAAATACTAGTAACACTTAACTGTAGCCTTCACATATTCTACACTTAACCGGATAATAGCCACCGTTTCCAATTCGTACACTTAACTTCAACCTTCACATATTCTATACTTATCAACAAGATAGCTTTACATTATTGCATGATACAGAAGTTTCATTCTACAAAAGAGAGCTTTTCATTTATTTCCTTTTTGATGTCCACTGACTATCTAATTCAAGTTATACATTCTTGTTACAATGAAACTCATACTTTTCATCATCTTTGAGAAGACAAATAGAAAACAAAGAATAATAGGGCTTTAAGGTAAGGAACCATCAAACCTGATAGAGGGGGAGATCGAGAAAAAATTACAGGAACGGCTATGGACCAGCGGTAAAGACAATGACAATTAGGGCGCACAATGAAGGTTGAAATTCGATCACGTTAAGAATATAATGTCATGTTATAGCCGTGCATGAGGAGGAAGATGGTCTCTTTAGGGTTTTAATGCTACTGTTGTTTTTTTCTATTGTTTTTATTAATGAAGAAAATATAAATACTATTATAAATTAAATATTTTCAAAATTACTCATTTTGTTAATTAAGTTTTGAAAGTGCCATGGTTTATTAAAAAACTCTAGATCACAATCGTGAGCTGGAATATGAAAGGTGCCAAAGAAGAACAATTACATCTGTATTTTCGAACAGTCTTATATATTACTACTTCCGTCCCAAAATTATAGTCCATTTTTTATTTTTTCGGTCTTTATTTCTCAACTTTGACTTTAAATATTTTTGTTTGTGTTATACAATAGTTGATGAAAATTAAACTAATGAAAAATACATATAAAACTCAATCCATTCATATATTTTGCATAAAGTATTATGTAATATAAAAAAAAATATTTAAAGTCAAAGTTGAAAAATAAAGACCGAAAAAGTCAAAAAGGGACTATAATTTTAGGACGGAGGGAGTAGTTATTTTTCAGCATTCACTTTTTCTCACCATCCTATAAGGTTTTAACATTGTTTATTTCTTGTCTTGCAAAGTTCATTTTCGTCCTTGAAACAATAGGTAGGGTGGTAAGCTATGTTTTCATAACCAAACATAGAAATGGACAAAAATGAGATTGTAACATGAAGAAAAAAAAAAAAAAAAAAAAAAAAAAAAAAAAAAAAAACATTGATGGATCTTGGTGATGGCATGGAAGGGGCCCGGCCTGGGTAGTTCCATGTCCAAGGACGAAACCAAAGGGTCCTCGTGAGGTTTAAGGGCACCTATTTTTTTTTATTATTAATTATATTTTTTAGTGTTAAGTCTAAAAAAAACATTGATTTTTTCTAATTTCATCGTAAATGCACCCGGTCTATTTGAAATGTGTTTCTAACGTTACTTTTTAACTCTGTTATATTACGATTCAAAAAAATTTATGAACCCAGTCATATTTAGTCACGGTTCAATCCATGTCCATGTTCTAAATTTACATTCTATCTTTTGTCGGGTCATTGAAAACGGGCCTTCGATGTCATTTTGGAGTGACACATGTAATATTCTTCATGTCATAAATCTAGAACATGCAACTGGCGTCGGCCCATTCGAGGGGGTCTTCGATGTCATTGAACCAACATTTGGTTGTTGATTGCTCTTTGGTTGCCTCTCTATTGAGAAAAATTACGTATTAGTGGGGATTTGATGACTACCCGAAGCAATTGCAAAACCTAATCGAGTGACGCTGAAAATTCTTAAAACCATATTGAAATTATGTTTTGATGTGGTTATGCTAACTACCACATGGGTTTTGGCGTTTTAGAGACTAGGTTGGTTTTTATTATTTTTTTTTTTAAGCCCCACGTAAAGACACTCTCAAAGAAGAAACCAAGCTTCTTTTTCACTCATGGATCACTCATAGGCTCAAAATGTCACAACCCTTTATGGAGCGATTGGATCCGAGATCCAATTTTGGCTTGCAAGAACTCGTTGTAACATGTTGTAACTTTCCTCTAGCATTTTGTTAGAGTTTTTATATTTATATACATTCCACTATTGAAAAAAAAGAATAAAAGAGTATCTTTTATATAATAAAGGAAAACACCAATGGGTGACTTTGACATTTTGAAAAACTAAATATTTTCTTATATGATAATAATTGAATTATTAGTAGAGTAAATTACATGGATGGTCCTTATGGTTTACTCAATGTATCACCCACAGTCTTTAAAAGTTTAATGTTGCATGGGCAGTCTTTATCTCTACTAAAAATAACACTTATGGTCCTTTTTTTAACTGGTGTTACGTGAGTTCCGTTAATCATTTACACGTTAGCCTTTTTGGTTAAAGACTGTTGCATCGTCTATCATTTATAATAACGGTTGTTTATAATTTAAAGTATTTCGACGTTAGGTACGTTTTTACACGTTTTCTTACGTTTACATATGTTGTTATCTGTTTTCGTCCAATTTTAGACGTTTTCATCCGTTTTCTTACATTTTATCCGTTTTTATACGTTTTCGTCCGTTTTTCATACTTTTTATCCTTTTTTATGTGTTTTCATATGTTTTTATCTGTTTTATACATTTTTATCCGTTTTTTTTTATGTTTTCATTAGTTTTCTTACATTTTCATACATTTTTGTCCATTTTTATACATTTTCATCCGTTTTTATAGGTTTTCTCTGTTTTCATCTGTTTTTATACGTTTTCGTCCATTTCTATATTTCTCGTCCGTTTTTATATGTTTTCGTCTATTTTTTATGTTTTAATATGTTTTGTCTGTTTTTATACGTTTTCACCCGTATTCTTACATTTTCAAACGGTTTTGTCCTTTTTATACATTTTGTTTTTAAATGTTTTCAGACATTTTTATTCATTTTTATACGTTTTCATCCATTTTAATACATTTTTATCCGTTTTAATATGTCATCATCCGTTTTTATTCATTGTCATCCAATTTTATACGTTTTTAAATGTTTTCATTAGTTTTTATAAGTTTTTGTCCGTTTCTATTAGTTTTTTTACGCTTTCTAACGTTTTCATGCAGTTATATCTGTTTTAGTCCAGTTTTAAACGTTCTCGTCCGTTTTTATCTGTTTTTATACCTCTTCGTACATTTTTATACGTTTTCATCCAGATAAAAACGTACGAAAATGTAAGAAAAACGTATAAAAATGGACAAAATCGTAAGTGATGTGTTTCATGAGTGCAAGTTTTACATTTATAACACGATCTACCAATGATTCAAACGAAACACATACGAACTAGTATACTCATCCGTGTGTAGCAAGAAATGATTCGGTAAGTCGAGGTTGTTCACAAGGATTTGTTTAATTTTTGAAACGTGAGTTTGAGATTAACGAGCTTAATACTAACTCCACAATAGCAAGCAAATAATAATGATGATGAAAATTCAATATATTAAAACTACACTTGCCTAGACTAGTTTGAACAATTACCTTAGTATGATTATGATAATGGTTCTCATGGTTATGATCAAATAAACTAGATGGTGTTCTAATTTAATTCGGTAGTGTTCTAACCTTATTTTTTCTAACACTTTCAATCCTTGATCTCTTTTTGAATACTTTGGAATTTAGAATAAATTTTGGATGTGAGATCTTTCATCATGTCCATGATTTTGGAATTTTTGTTCGCTCCTTCGGCAAATGCAACGGTTTTTTGTTGAGGTTTGGTTTTGGCATCCTCAGACCAATCGAGCTTGAGAAGTACTCGATCTTCGAGTAAATTGTAAGCTTCGTTAGGGGTCTTGTAGAGGAAAATTCCTCCCGCGTCATGGATTCCTTGAGTTGAGTCGTCGAGATCATGGTAAAATATTTGAATGATATTACCACATGACAAACCATGCCCATGACAACTTCGGAGCATGTTTTTCATTCGAAGCCAAGCTTCAACAAGATTTTCTCCTTCTTTTTTAGTGAACCTATGAATTTTGCCTAGGAGACGGTTAAACATGGCCGGTGGAAGGAAATGTCCAGCAAAGGCTTCTCTCATTTAGTCCTAAGTTGTAATCACTCCGGGGCTTAATTCGTTATACCAAATTTTCGCTTCTCCGGTGAGAGACGATGGAAAGAGTTTGAGACGGATTACGTTTGCTTTGGTATTTCCATAACGAAACATGTCACAAATTTCAAGAAAATTGACAATATGTTTGTTTGGATCAGATCTAACTCTACCATCAAAATGATTGTCTTTGATCATCGAAAGATGATGACCTTTAATAGTAAAGTTATCTCCAAGATTAACGGGAACAATGGCTGCCGCGGGTGTAGGAGCTACAACCCTATTGGTGGCCCACATAGGTTGATCGTCGGCCATTGGAAATGGTAATTCAAGAAAATGGTCGACTATAGGATGAACTTCGGAAAGGTTATCAAATGGTGGGTTAACGGTTCTTGGTCTTCTATTTGGAAGAAATGGGCGTCTCTTTTTGTGGAATAAACTTTCAGGATTAGATAATGGTGTACTTAGTTCTTCGCCAGAAGAGCGAGTGGTCATACAAGTTAAGATTGAACCAATCAAAAAAGGATTTAACTAAAAAAAATAAAAGAGATTTTTTTGGTTCAGATGTTTGCGGCTGGAGGCCCAAAGCGGTGGCTGGTTTGGGTCTGATTTACAGAAAGTCTGAACCAGGCCAGTTCGAAGGCTAAACCAGCGGCTGGTTCAGAGATGGTGGGCAGAACGTATGAACCAGTCTGGCTGGGTGGCTGAACCGGCGGCAACTGCACTAAAAACTTTTTTTATTTTATTTTATTTTCCTTTTCTTTTTAAACTAGGCAACTAGATAGGCAGTGAAATGCAAGGCCTGAAAAATTATCAAAACTCACAAAAACGTGACCAAATCTTTGGCAACGGCACTGATGTGTTAATAAAGCTTTAAATTTATAAGACTAGTTTTATCCGTTTATTTTGACTAACACATGGGTAAAGTATAACCCTCATTGTAATCTAGCAAACATGTAAGACCAGTTGTTCCAAGAGATTAGTGAAAACTCAGTTAAAAAGTGTTCAAAGAAACAGTTCAAAGATTGTCACTATCAATAGACTAGTAAATTGGTTGATTACGATTTGTAACAAGATTATATAAAAAATATGTTTATTTAGGCTGAGAAATATGAGAGTAAACACACATAAGAACTAGCTAGCAATCATGAGCAAAGTATATAAGCCAGAGATGATTGGTGATCACTCAAACATATAACTATTCAATATATTAAAAAGTCCTTTCGGCCTATAATTCTTAATATACCAAATGCAATAAGATAGGTTCATGATAGAAGTACAAACAGGTCACTTTCCCAATCAAGTTCGTTGGATATGAGATTAGGCATTAAACAAGATTAAGTTTAGGTCGATAAAGATTTTGTTGGCCAATTTCTACAAGGCTAACACCAAGTTGCCATAGACAAACAACTTGAAATAATATCAAGGTAATAGAGCCTTTCAACCTATTTCTATCATAGAGATACATCAAACAAACACCAATGGTCCAACATAAAATCATCAAGAGAACTATTCACAGTATCAAAGCAAGCATTCGAATTCATGTATTTCAATCACATTACTACATCACCCAAATAAACACAAGTCGACTACTCCATAATTGCAGTAACAAAACTCATAACAATCAATAGAAATTTCATAAACTTCATAATAAGAATTGTTTAAACAAGAATTATACCAACGATTACAAGAGATTGATCAATTAGTTTTGAAGGATATTCATAATCATAAACATGTATGGTGTGGTGTTAGATTAGATTAGAAGAAGAGTTTTAGAGAAAGAAAGTGGGAGCCTTTTCTAGTGAGAGAAACAAAAAGTATGTATTAGATTAATGAAAGGTCCAACCCTCTCCCTTGGTGGGAGAGGGGTATTTATAGTTACAAAGAAAACGCCCACTCCCGGGCTGTGGATCAGGCATATAGTGGGTAAAGACCCGTCCTTCCTCCACGGTGTTACTTAAACTAATCTACGAACTAACTAAATATTAATAAGACTACGAGCTACTCAATGCTAATCTATACTCGGGGTGACCGAGTCTTGCATATGAATATTTATATTCCTAACAATCTCCCCCTAAGGGAGGTCACCCCAGAAAATACAAATTGAATTCTAGCATTCTATTCTTCGAATTGAATCTTCGTAGCTCATAGTCAGTGACTCTTCACAGTCATTAATCTTTGTGCTTCCAACAGCAGACCTTTGATGACTTGATTTATGTGTTGGATGATCCTTGACGTTTCTTCGAGTTTATCATCCAAATGAATGTCTCCAAGTCATCTTTGTGCAATATCATCTCCATGTGACGTAGACATCTTTGTATCGGCATGCTCACACTTTTCAGGATCATGATCTTCAGCATCAGAATTGTGGAAGCATAGATGAAGCCCATTCAATGATCATGATTTCTTGATTAAGATGTCAAAGTGTGAGCATGGGGTGATGGATCAACATCTTTTCAGCAATCTACCGCAACCGTCAGAAATTCCTACAAGCAAGCAGTTAGCAACAAATCATCTGGTACTTACAAGTTTGGAATTAGAGATCGTCTACAGCATAGTGTGAAGACTCCTTCTAACCCTTACCAAGACCGTTCCCAATCGAAAACCCCCGAGAGGATTTACACGATCTACCTGAGTAGATCAACGACTGGGTGAGTCGCTGGAGATCACTCCACGACTGTAGACCGTTTGTGACCACCATGACCACTAAGCGTAATTCACAAGGAATTACCGAAGTGACCTGCTTTCAGGGCTGTTTGATGTTGACCCTGACAGGAATTTCCACTCAATCACTTGGAATTACATATGTATATTCCCTCATAAGTGTTCTTGGCAGATTGCAAATATCTGCGAAGGACTCAAAATATTACAGCTGGTGTCCTTAATGTTGAACAACCAGTGTAGAAGAATCAAGTGTTCCTATGAGATCTTTTGATGCATCTTGTGCCTCTAGACTCAATAAGTGCAATTTGGTTATCCTCTGCGGAGACTAGGGAGAGGTCTCCTGCTTCAATATCAACCGTCTCTAAGAGATGAGTTGATAGATTACATCGGTTGCCCGTGAGAATGAAACAAGTCCTTTTAAGAGAACTTGAGTGGCTAGAAGGTTTAGTGTCGTGCGTCACTGGGTCCATGATGTCTTGTCTTCAATACTTATGTTACCTTAGTAACAACCAGTAGCATATGAATTGAACCCGGTTTCTGCCCTAAGGTTGAATAATGGGAGGGCTATTTCTTTTCACCCTTTCTCATTTCATTTCTTCTTAATTCTTCAACCCCTTCTTTCTCTATTCTCACATTTCTCCCTTTTTTTCATAATCATACCTACGGACTTTCTAATACTATCTATTGGGTACTGTCCATGGGTACATCCCTCCGGCTCTGGCGGATCATAGGACGGTTTTCCTAACCTTAGCCACCTTATAACTTCATGACTATCCTATGTTGCCATTTTAACCAAATCATTGAAAATTCTCTCAACATGTTTATGATTAAGAAACACATTTTGTTAACACGTTGAGAGTTTTACCATTTTCAAATGCTCCCCCTTATGTGCTCATATGTTTTGATTGATAAATTTGCACATGTCGGGAAGAGTTACACTTTTGAATTGATCCACCTTTAGTGAATATGAACGGGCATTCGAGACACGCTTACATCACTAGTTAGACTAGCTTGAAGTTATTACCCGTCCCGATCAAATCCACAAAAGGTTTCTCTAAACGGTACACTCTACTTAGACAATTCCTCTTCGAGACACACTTACATGACTGGTTAGACCAGCTTGAAGTTGTTACCCGTCCAGGACTAGTCTTTTTGATTGATGACAGTTTTTGTTTCGTCAATTCATTGGTTAAGTCTGAGTCGCGCTCACATGAGATGCTAGGATCCTTTTAATACAAACCATTTTCTCCCCCTCAATATGTGCATTGATGTACAAAACGAGTTTGGCACATACGGGAGAGTGTTTTAACTCCAAAACAATCACATTTTAATCAGGTTTCATATTTAAATCACATTTTCTCCCCCGATCAAAAATTTCAAACCATTTGAGATTTGTGATCCCAAGTGATTTAATTAAGTTCCAAGATTTTTGGGAGAAAAATGTGGTCAGATTTAAGAATGACTGATTTTGCGACGATACATTTGCTCCCCCTCAATCCTTGAGGGAGAATGTTTTGTGTCAGAAATGATGAGTTTATAAATGATTTAGAGTTTAACGAGAAACTCATGAAAAATTCATATTCTCACACATAACAATTCCATTCACTGCTTTTAATGCACAAAGATCATGTTTTGATGATATAGAATTTTTGAAATCATTCTCCCCCTCAATCGATGACCCATTTTCAATTTATCACTTTACTTCAAAAGATTAATCATTTGGCATCAATTGAGTGGCAAGTTTTATAAAAAATTGCGAGTTTGATTGATTTTCAAAAATTATGGTACCACCAAGTTTATAACAAATACTTTCCCGAAGAATCATTGAAGGGAAAGTGTTCATGGTGTAAAGAAGACTTCTCTTCTTATACAAGAAATGATGCACTGAAACGTACATCAAGTCGATGAAACATGGATATAAAGTAATCCATGCCCAGGTGAACTTCACCCGGTAAAAGGAACAACCGTCTTTTTGGCGACGAGTTTTCCCCATTTTGAAAAACGGGTTGCTATCTAAAGTAATAGCAAGCCATAATTTTGAAGTCCGGGTTACAGCCTGAAATGACTATAAGCCAGAATTAAAGAACGTTTTGAGAAACGACATGTTTTAGAAAAAAACGTTATTTGAAAACGAAAAACTCTTGCTCAAGCATATGTATGATTCCGTGTCATTATTGAATGACATTTCTAGAAACGTACATAATATTGATTACACAAGAGACATGTCGTGAGAAGAATATTTTAGGATTTTTATGATTTTTCATATTTTTATGGTTTTTATAGGTTTTATATTTTTCTATTTTCTTTTTGCTTAAGTTATGTACAAAGGATATGTGAAGCAAAACCCATTACTCCTCATTCTCTTCCTGAAGACGTATGAGTGATCCTGGCGTAAGACTCTTCATTCCAAGGTGCTGGAGAATAAATTGAAATAGGGATGAGCATTTCGAACCGAATCCCGGAACCGAACCGGAACCGTACCGAAATGGTACCGATTTCCAATATACGGTACGGTACCGGGACTACGAAATAAGGTTAAAAAAAATCAGGACCATTAATTCAGTACGGGACCGGTACCAAATCGGGAAATTTCCGAAAAAACGGGAAAAATCCGATTTCCCGGTACCGGTACCGATACCGATATTGATGCGTGGGAATCGCAACAGGCTTTACCTCTCGAGGGATCTCGAGAAGCTTACAACCCCCACCAGGCAGTGTACCTGATCGTTGTAGTATAGTATAGTGACAAGTACCAGGGGATTGATCGTTCAGCTTAGGAATAGTGTCGCTAGGATTAGAAAGCCTAAATACTAGTTCTAAAGGTGAGGGATGATTATTTTTGTGTTTTTATATTGTTTAGAAAGCAAGTAAAATCTCGGGTTTTGGAAGAGTGGGCGGAATTAGTTGCTAGTCAACTAACCCAATACTAAGATGCAATCAAAATAAAATACTAGAAATGAAAATAAGCTAATTTATACTAAAGTTGTGAGCAGTAATTGGAGAAAATGTATTTACTTAGATTTCACTACTCCCTAGATATCTTTTACACGTTAATTACTTGTTATAATTGCATGGATGACGGATCGTATTCCTTAATACCATTCATGGGGTGGCACACATAACTCCCCAATTCTATGAGCTCTTATCTCCTCCTACACCATGCCCAGCACAACTATAGGGATTGTAAACAGTGGCTCATGCATTAAATACAACCAATAAAGACCTAGTGCGCGTTGGTTCATGTTTCTTAAGACGTTCAAGCATGTTACCAATTGAAGATCTGCCAGTTTTCTTAAGCCTAACATATAAATCATTCATCCAAGACAAGAATAAACAAGTAATCAACACATAATCAATATCTAGGTTTCATTAGATCTAAGCAAACACAAAAGAGATCTAGCCTAGCATGATGGAATTAAGACAAGAACATGATATAGACAACCAACACATAGACATGTTGATTGAATTAGAAGAACACTTATCTTGATTAATCATGCAAGGTATCAAGGGGTTGGAACCCTTGAAAAACCTGTAAAGTTACACCAAAATCGTACTTAGGGTTTCTCCCAAAACTTCTCTCTAAATGTGAAAAATTAGAAAACTATATATAGGAAAAGGGGTCTGACGGCGTCAAGACCAAATAGGTGACGCCGTCACCTCGCCGCCGAAACAATCCTCGGACTACCTAGATCTACATTTGACGCCGTCAAGAACATTGCATTTCCAGGCCGTCACGACTTTAACTCTTGACGCCCTACCTTCATGACGCCGTCAAAACTCTTCTGGGTCGTCGTGGACTTTTACTCTTGACGCCGTCAGGAAACTCCTCTTGACGCCGTCATGCACTGTTCCCAGCATGGAAAATTAAGACTTTGGCGTTTTCTTCACTTTTATGCTCCAAAAACGTCCGAATTGCTTCCTTTTCCAGATTTCACTCCCAAAGTACCTAAAATCACAAAAGGAATGATTTAGGGCAATATTTGATCAAATAAATTCGGATTCGGGCTTAAATGACCCCCTAAAAACGGATCATTTTTCGCCTTATCATATACCCTTACACTTGAGATTTGCTTGTCCTCAAGCAAATGCGCTTTTATTCTACTCAAAAGACAAGTTATGGGTCATTTAACACTAATATAAAAGTAATTACAACAAATAATCGTTCCACTAAAGACCAATAGACAAGCACAGAGGTCATATACAAGCACCTCACAAATAGTGTTTAGATACTCACATCTCTCGGGTGTAATAAAGTATAAATTACAATATGGAAACGGAAGATATCTCTCACTACCTGTCATAGCAAAATAGATTACCATAGGCTTGGGAAAGGATCAAACCTCCACCACATAGCGTAAGCACCTAGGATAAACTATCAAAGAGGTCTTTTAAAGGGTTGTAACGTTAGGTGTAGGGATATGAAATACACGGTTTTGTTGGATAAAGGAAGTTTTACTGGTGGCGAGTTAACAATCTTGGTTAATTACATGTACAATATGGCGTTGCTAAGCCAAGACTAGACTCGACTTAAGCTAATAAATGAGAAATAACAAAAACATAAAATGAACATAGAATGAAACGGGATGGTAGTCCGTATGTTTTTTCTTTTTTTCCTTTTTCTATTTTTTTATTTATTTATTTATTTATTTATTTTTATTTTTTTTATTATTTATTTATTTATTTATTTTTTTTTTTGCATACAATCTTACCCTACCATCCAAAATAATACATCATAGGGGATGAGAATTCCCCTTACACTTGAATCTTTACATACTTTACAATAAACTAAACTAATGACTCGAATTAAGAAAATCAAAACACTTGGAGCACTTTTAAGATTAACGTACATATGGGGGTAATAAATGATGTTCTTCCCCATTACTCCATAAAATAAGTACTTACCCATGAGTCCCAATCGTCCCAAAACAATATGTACAAGGATATGACTCGACTTAGCAACCATGTAATCAATTAGATAGTTAACTTAGGGTTTAACAAATAGCAATAATGCACTAAAAATGAGCGCATACACGGAAGGCTAAGGCGATTTGGTTGTACATTTAAGTGGGGTGTAACAAATTCTTCCTTTAAGTAAAATGCTTAAAGTTAGAAACGAAAAGATAGGCTCGGAGGGGTGTACTAGGGGTTTCGTGTACTAAAAATGAGTACAACGCTAAGGGTGTGGGAAAAATTAGTTGACTTAACTAGCCAAGTAATATGACTTAAATGGTCAAGTAATTATAATACGGGTTTAACACAAGGGTAATCCTAATGCCTCTTATCATGTAGTAAATCCTACCACACGAATGTAGTCTCACTAGCGGTCTCGGGATGCATCACTAACGCAAGTTCTAAAATCTAAATGCTACCGGTACACTCATAAGCACTAATAATGAATGCTTTTCCTATCAAATCTAAAAGCGAACCTCACATTTTTTGGTGGAAAATTTTTCTGAATATACGGTTATGTGCTAGTCATACAATCTCCTATCTATGAGACGCTTGCTATGGCTAAAGTTTCACTCCTAAATGTTGTAAAAAATTTTAAATTTGGCGCTAAAATTGCACTAACAAGTATTTCTCATAGTTTTATTACACATCTACCATCAAACAAAGCAAACTCAAGCGAAAGTGCATATGTAAGGTATCATCTTTTTACCCTCCCCTTACACTTAAGATGAACATTGTCCCCAATGTTCAAGTAAAGAATGTAAAATTGAAAAAGTAAAGAGAATGAAATCAAATACTCCCCTGATTCGCTCGGTATGGATAATAGGATGGCCAGGTTAAATCTTCCTCCAAGAAAATGAACAATCAAAGCTTCCCTTCCAGAATATAAATCATCTTCTTGTCATACATAACCTGTAAAACCTGACAAAATAGACAAGACAACCTCGCGTAAAATCGGAGGCATCCTATATAAGTTTCTAAATCCTAGAAAACAAGATAAGATATAATGCTTGTGGAATGAAGTTTGCAGATCTCCTGGAGATTATCAAACTTAATAATTCACAAAAACCATAAGACTCCGTTAGAAAAACAAAATCGGTAAAATTTCCAGATTTTAACTCCTGACGCCGTCAAGAGTAAACCCCTGACGCCGTCAGAATTGACCTGCAGAAATCCTTATGTTAAGTTTCCGGAAAATTTTTGGAAAAACTTGGTCCTACTTCCTGGAAAATCCTGCAAAACTTCATTATGACTCAATACAAGCATTTGACTCTAACAAATACGAATATACATGCTCATTTAATATTGTAGAGAATCATGATCGGTTTGTTTCTTAAAAACATATTTGGGGTTTCCCCTTACACTTATCTTTTGCAAAAATACTTCTAGGTGGAGTTAAGACTAGGCCAAAACAACAAAGTAAAGTATTTCCACATTTTAGTTTAGAAACATGATCTACCAATAATAAAAATAAAGCATGCATACGGAAGCAAATAACAAACAAACAAATAAAATCACACAAAACATGGGTTGCCTCCCAAGAAGCGCTTTTCTTTATTTACGAGTCTTGTAGCTAGACTCAAGGTCATGGGTTACTACGTGACTTCATCATTGGTTCCATTCTCTAGGTCGTCTTCTAAACCAGTTTTGTATTCCGGATCTAGTTGTAAGCATTCTTTATAGAAACCAAGCATCCTATTCTTTACATATTCTACTCCTCTACGTCTATCCTCCTCATTCCTATAATAAGCCGCTTGCTTGTGTTCTTTTTCAAAATTAGAGAGGAGGCGGTATTGTTCAATCTTGTAGGGAATTTGATAGGCAACCTCATCGTTCTCTTCCTTAAATCTAACTATCCCTAAAGTCGGATCATAACTCATCCTAGTGGCTTCAACAAATGGTTTTCCGAATACTATTTGGCTTAGGCAAGCATCTATCACCGGACGAATGTCTTCTACTATCATAAAATCGATTTCATAGGTGAGGTTCCCTATGATCACATGTAATCCCTTCACTCTTCCTGCAAAATTACTTATCAGATTCTTACCGGGCATCATCCTAAAATTAAGTTGCTTCTTCATCACCCAATTGTAATAAGTCCTAGTCATGATGTTCACGGGGGATCTAAGGTCGATGTAAGCTTTCCATATATGCATGTGCCCGATATTGCATGGGATGTTAATGTTAGAGGGGTCTCCCATTTTGATAAGGGGTGTGCCGAAGATATATGGTCTCTCGGGACTATCGAATAGATCCTTATGGTACTCCCGTTCTTCTTCGGTGGGCAACTTGTCAAAGTATTTTTCTATAGGCTCTACCTCCTCTAACTCCTCTTCCTTGTTAACCTTAACCTCCCTATTCTCATCCTTAACCTCGGCTTCTATTCTAACTTCATCCTAGTCACTCCTCTCTATCTCCTTATCTATCGGCTTAATGGTGACAACATTGACAAAGTGGACATGTTTGGATGATGAGGGGTCCTTAATTTGGATTCCACTATTGGTGTCCCTAGTGTCCTTCCTAGGTGTGATTAATGCTTGGTTGTTGAGGGCTTTCAACAAGTTGTCAATCTTATTGGTCATCTCCGTTTGTTGTTGGTTGAATTCGGTTTCGAACCTAGCTATGCGGGCTTCTTGAGATGACATGAACTTTGACATCAATCCTTCAAGATCGTTGGTACTACCATAGTTGTTAGAAGGATTGTTGTTGAAAGTACGGTTAGATGGTGAACCGTTTGGTTGGTAACGATTAGGTGGATTGGAAGAATTGGGTTGATTTTGCTTCCACCTATGGTTTGGGTGATTTTTCCAAGAGGGGTTGTATGAATCACCGTAAGTGTTTGGCTCGGGCTTGAAAGTGTACCACTTATCTCCCGCTTCGTCGGTACGCGTGGATGCGTAGTCCGCAAAAGCTGTTCCGGGGAGTTCCACACAATCACGAGTGTCATGGGGACCACTACATAATTCGCATGAAGAAGTGATTTTGTTCACTTGGCTTGAAGACTTCGGAGCTTCGTAAGATTTCATGAGAAACTTGACTTGGTCCTCAAGTTCCATGATCCTACGGTCGGGAGTGCTAGAATTGTTCGAAGGCAAAGATATTGCCTTGACCGTTTTGTTCAAATCGCGGGGATCATTCCAACTTTCATTGTCATAGAGAGCAAGATCTTCTATGAGCTCCCATGATTGTTCCGCACTAAGATCACGTAGCTTACCACCGGCCGATTGGTCAATGGTTCGCCTCGTGGAGATGTTGATATGGTCATAAAAAATTTGGACTTGGAGCCAAAGATCTATGCCATGATGAGGGACTTTTTGGAGTAAGTCCTTGAAACGAGTCCATGCTTCATAAAGAGATTCATTTTGACGTTGTTGGAACATCAAGATGTCATTTCTAAGCTTAGTAGTTCTCCCCGGTGGGAAAAATTGAGCAAGGAAGCGAGTGATGAGATCATCCCATGTGGTGATGGATCCCGCGGGTAAACGCTCAAGCCATTGACTAGCTTGATCCCGTAGAGAGAATTGGAATAGGCGTAAGCGGGTAGTCTCTCTAGTTTCAACACCTAGGTCTATGGAATCTACGATTTTGAGAAAGTCCTTAAGATGTTGGTTTGGATCTTCGGAACGAAGTCCATGGAATGCACATCCGCTTTGCACCAACCGGATGGTGTCAGATCGCAAGGGGGTCACATTGGCTCCGGTGAGCTCAATGGTGTTTCGGTAGCCTTGGTGGCTAGGTCGGGAATACTCTCCTAAGGTTCGGGGCCTAAGGGGTTCTAGTGGTGGGTTTTGTTGTGGTGGGATGACGGGTTCAAAGATGTTACCACCTTCCATGATGTCGGATGGTAAAGAGTTACGAACAAAGGCACGAAGAAATAAGATAGACTAGAGAGAACCTAAAAATAAAAATAAAATCTTACTAGAAAGGAATCTAGCAAGTAGACCTAATACAAAGAAATTCTAACCTAGACAATAACTATTCCCCGAGCTGCGGCGCCAAAAACTTGATGCGTGGGAATCGCAACAGGCTTTACCTCTCGAGGGATCTCGAGAAGCTTACAACCCCCACCAGGCAGTGTACCTGATCGTTGTAGTATAGTATAGTGACAAGTACCGGGGGATTGATCGTTCAGCTTAGGAATAGTGTTGCTAGGATTAGAAAGCCTAAATACTAGTTCTAAAGGTGAGGGATGATTATTTTTGTGTTTTTATATTTTTTAGAAAGCAAGTAAAATCTCGGGTTTTGGAAGAGTGGGCGGAATTAGTTGCTATTCAACTAACCCAATACTAAGATGCAATCAAAATAAAATACTAGAAATGAAAATAAGCTAATTTATACTAAAGTTGTGAGCAGTAATTGGAGAAAATATGTTTACTTAGATTTCACTACTCCCTAGATATCTTTTACACGTTAATTACTTGTTATAATTGCATGGATGACGGATCGTATTCCTTAATACCATTCATGGGGTGGCACACATAACTCCCTAATTCTATGAGCTCTTATCTCCTCCTACACCATGCCCAGCACAACTATAGGGATTGTAAACAGTGGCTCATGCATTAAATACAACCAATAAAGACCTAGTGCGCGTTGGTTCATGTTTCTTAACGTTCAAGCATGTTACCAATTGGAGATCTGCCAGTTTTCTTAAGCCTAACATATAAATCATTCATCCAAGACAAGAATAAACAAGTAATCAACACATAATCAATATCTAGGTTTCATTAGATCTAAGCAAACACAAAAGAGATCTAGCCTAGCATGATGGAATTAAGACAAGAACATGATATAGACAACCAACACATAGACATGTTGATTGAATTAGAAGAACACTTATCTTGATTAATCATGCAAGGTATCAAGGGGTTGGAACCCTTGAAAAACCTGTAAAGTTACACCAAAATCGTACTTAGGGTTTCTCCCAAAACTTCTCTCTAAATGTGAAAAATTAGAAAACTATGGGGGTCTGACGGCGTCAAGACCAAATAGGTGACGCCGTCACCTCGCCGCCAAAACAATCCTCGGACTGCCTAGATCTACATTTGACGCCGTCAAGAACATTGCATTTCCAGGCCGTCACGACTTTAACTCTTGACGCCCTACCTTCATGACGCCGTCAAAACTCTTCTGGGTCGTCATGGACTTTTACTCTTGACGCCGTCAGGAAACTCCTCTTGACGCCGTCATGCACTGTTCCCAGCATGGAAAATTAAGACTTTGGCGTTTTCTTCACTTTTATGCTCCAAAAATGTCCGAATTGCTTCCTTTTCCAGATTTCACTCCCAAAGTACCTAAAATCACAAAAGGAACGATTTAGGGCAATATTTGATCAAATAAATTCGGATTCGGGCTTAAATGACCCCCTAAAAACGGATCATTTTTCGCCTCATCAGATATCCGAATCCCGTTCGGTACGGTACCGGTACCACTAATTTTTCTCGGGAAAAAATCGGTACCGCTAATTCGGTACGGGACCAGTGCCATGCTTATCCCTAAATTGAAACCGTTATCTTAAGAGAACCTTAGTGAAGAAATCTGCTACCTGAAATTCTGTCCTCACGAAGTAAAGTTCCACTACCCTTTACTCAACATGTCCCACCACACCTTTGGGGATTCCGATTGCCAGGAGAAACTTTGACAGTGCATCAAACCATGCCCTGGGTGCCTGCTTTAGGCCATAGAGAGCCCTTTTTCAGACGATAGACATGGGTAGGACGATTAAGATTCACAAATACTTCAGGTTGACTGATATAAACAACTTCATTCAGCTCGCCATTTAGAAATGCAATTTTTCACATCCATTAGATTGACCATCAAGTTCTGACTTGCAGCATTGGCGAGAAACAGTCTGAGAGCTTCAATACGAACAACCAGAGCGAAATATTTCTCTAAATCAATGCTTTCCTGTAGACGATATCCCTTAGCAACAAGCCTTGCCTTATTTTCAGAAAAACATCATGCTTATCAAGTTTTACTTTGAAGATCCACTTAAGAGCAGTAATCATTGCACAGTCTAGAGGTAGTACCAATTCCCATACTTCAAGTCGATCGAACTTGCGAACTTCTTAGTCTTTAGAGATAGCAGTCTTGACATCTTTGGTTTCGACTTTGGATAGTACGAAATTATACAAACATCACAAGGCAAAGGTGGTAAGTTACCTTCATGTGAACACGGGTTGAGAAGGATTCCCAATAACTTTCTCAATCGGATGACAATTGATCCATTATCAGAGATACTCATGTAGTTGAGGATAGGGAACTGATGTAGCCATGTTAAGATCTCCTAAAGAAAATGCCTTTGATGAAGATTCAGGAGCAAGTATATTATCGAACGAAGCCACATCAGGAGGAGCAAATGAATTCACTTCAAAAGAATTGTAGTCTGCAGTACCTTGATGTACTGAAGGAGATTGAAGATTTGACGATGATGGTGAATAACTTGCAGATGGAGCATCTTGATCAATTCAAGTAGATACTGATGGACGATTTGAGTAGTACAGAACCGGAGAAGCAACAGCAGCTGGTGGTGTCAGTGTATCATCAGTAGGTATCTCAAAATAATCATCAATCATTGGGTCAAACAAGATCTTCAAAAACTCAGTTGTAGTTTGTACATAAGGTACTGCAGGAGTGGGATGCTGTACAAGACCTGAACTGATTGGCTCAGGAGACGAAATTTTAAATGCGGGTCCTGCAATGATGTGTACAGGAGCCGTATGCTTAGTCAGCTCAACAAATGTGACGTGAATGGTTTCCAAGATTTATTGGGTTTGATTGTTGTAGATTCGGTATCCTTTACCATCTGGAGCATAACCAACGAAGAATCCAATATCAGCTTTAGCTTTTAACTTTCCCAGATCTTGACGATCATCCGTAGGGTAGCATAAAGCACCAAACACATATAGACAGGAGAGATCCGGTTTCTTGACATGTATAAGCTCATATGGATTTTTATTGTGAGGAGTATATATCAAGTATCGGTTTTGGGTGTAACAAGATGTAGCAATTGCATCTGCCCATAGGAACATCGGTGCCTTGGAGAATATTAGCATGGTTTGTGCAACTTCTAAAAGAGAATAGTTTCGTCTTTCAACAGCTCCATTCTACTGAGGAGTGCATGGAACGCTTTTCTGGTGGGTGATGCTAATACTTTTGTAAAATTGACCGAGTTGTTTGTTGATAAACTCCATTCCATTGTTTGTCTGGATGATTCTGATGGTTTTGTAGAGTCTTACTAGCAGCTATTAGATAAGTATTATGATAACTTCTAGAGTCTCGTCCTTGGTTCTCAAAAACTTTACCCATGTAAACCGAGAGTATTCATCGACAACAACGAGTACATATTACTTCCCATTAATACTGCACACACTCATTGGTCTGCCTTGGTCCAAGTGAAGGGTGTAAAGAGCTTCCATGTTGGTGTTGACAATTTTGGGTTTGTGAGTATGCTTCATTCTTTTGCCTAATTGACAAGCCGAACGAAGATGTTCGTTATCGAACTTTAATCTGGGTAGACCTCATACAAGATTATTGCGAGCAAGATCATTGATGGTACCAAAGTTCAAGTGATTAAAACTTTGTTGCCATAGCCACGATTTGTTCTTTGAGGCCTTTGAGAGAAAGCAAATAGGAGAGGATCATGTCTTCGATAGAAAAGGTGTATAGATTAGTGCCATGACTGTCTTAAAGAAGATAAATACCATCCAATTCTCAGACGAAGCATGTGTGTTTTCTGAAGGCAACGTCAAGATTGGAATTAACATATTGACCAACAGAGAACAGACTATGCCCAAGTCCTTCCACGTAGTATACCCAGGAAATTAGCAGTAACCAGAAACATAATCTCCATAACCCATAATTACCCCAAAATGGTAGTTCCCGAATCTAATTGTCCCGATAAACTTATTCACGAAATTCTCGAGCACTGAGCGATCCCCAATCATATGTTTTGTGCAGCCTGAGTCCAAATACCAAAGGACGAAATGTACGACCTGCATTTGGAAACAGACGAGAGCAGAAAATTTGGAGTGTCGGATCCCGAATTTGAGTTGGGTTCTAGTTGGTTAGTGCAAACAAGTTCTGGAGCCACTAAGACCTTAGGTGCATTCGTTTCTATGGTGGAAATTTCACTAGTAGATGCAATGGGCCTAGTTAAAGGACATTGGGTCTCCAAAGGGAAAGTTCAACCAGTTGGCTTCCATCCCTTAATAGGCACTACTTTAGAATTAGTTATCCTAGTTAAAGGGCACTGTTCTCCTAAAGTGAATTTCCTTCCAGTGGGCTTCCATTGATAACCAACATTGGCAAACAGTTTTCCTGTTGCTTTCCAAATTTGCTTAATTTGTTTAGCTCTCCAAACTCTCTTAACTGGGGTTTGTTAACTGACTTCAGAAATTTCTCAACACATTTATCATGATTACTCGAGATTAAGCATTTATTACATGTTTTGCAAAGTGAATTAGGATTTGAATTATGGTTCCTTTTGTTCAACTTAGACTTATAGTTCCTCATGTGGTCTTCTACTTTTGTCTTAGGAACACTTTTAGCTGGTGAAGTCTTATCCTTCTTTATATTTCTCATTGGTTTTGACTTTCTAGCTTTAGTGTCACTATTAACTCCTATAGAAGGACTGATGGGAAACTTAGTCTTTTTCACTTCTAGTTGCTGAACATGTTTTGATGTGTTGGGATCTGAAGTTTTCAAAGGTTCAGCAAAGGTAACATGCTTGTTTGTTGACTTAGAGGATGAAGCAGATGACCTATCTTGCTTGCTATCAATCTTAGGACATGTACTAATAGCATATTCTAAGAGTTCCTGAGATCTATTAGTGAGAAAGTAGGCACCTACAATAGCATCATCAAGTGGTTTTGCTATCCTATCCTCTTCAATGGTTTTACGAAGCAAGTCAAGACACTCCTTAAGATGTTTCAGATAGTCAGTATGAACTAACTTATTATTCCTAAGGGGAAGAGGAATATCCACAGCATCAATTGCGTACTTCTTACAAGCAGAAACCTTTTGAACAACATTATCACAAGTGATGATTGGCATTTTCCCTTTCACCTGAGTCTTTAGATTCTCAATTTCTTTAAGAAAAGAAGTTATCTTTTCATTGTTTTTATCACGTGTGATCTTAATTGAATCATATAACTCTTTGTAATGCTGTTTAACTTTTGAATTTTTAGCTCGAAACCAATCATTTTCATGTTGCAATTTATTGATGGTATCTTGAAATTGAAAATTCTGAGAATCTATAGACTGTGGTTTTTTAGTGCCGATCACATCACTCTTGTTTGACTTCAATTGGTCAATTTGGACCCTCAATTTTCTAATCGTGTTAGTGTGAGCTTGAATTTTTTCATCACGTTTGGCTAATTCAAAATATGCATCAAATTCAGGAGCATCAGAAGATGTCTTGGCATTTGAGATTTTAAATCTTTCTTCCAAATGTTGACACTTTAATTGCAAATTAAGATTATCAACCTCTAGTTTTGACAAATGCATGACCATGTTATCATGGTCATCGTTTTGAATTTTCTCACGCAATTTTAAATTCTCCCCCTCAAGCTCAACAACACGATTCTGGAAAACGTTCAATGCAATAGACATCTCATGATATTGGCAGGCAGATAATGCAGAATCAGTAGCAGTATAAAATACATCCTGTGCAATACATTTAGCAATCAAATTCTCATTCATGATGAGTATATTTTTCCTCTCAATTTCACTGCATTTAAGATCAATTGCAATTTGTTTTCCCTCGTTTTCCACTTCTTTAAACACCTTTTTCATATTATCAACATATTTATTTAAGTTTTTTTGAAGACCCTCTAAATGTTTCTTGAGAAGTTTAAAGAATGGCATGACCTCAGTTAAATAACAACTCTTTGTTTGTTCAAAACCCCTTTCCCCTTCAGTAATACCCGTTGGCGTAATTCTCTTTTTACATGTTTTATCAAAATCAGTGAATAATTGACCAAGAACATATAGAGCAATTAGAGTATTATTTTGCGTGGGGATAGTTAAAGGGACAAGATGCCTGGGTGTATTCAGTGGGTATAACGTTGGATTAGCTATCTTAAACATGGTACGAGTTTCACCCACTATTCTTTCTGCTTTCATTCTTTCAAGGTCAAAACTCCAAGATATTTGCTCTAGGGTAAACCTTTTTTGAGGGACAAAAAGAGCTAATCGATTATCTTCAAAGTAATCATATTTGTACAGAATTTTGTTTGCAATGCACCAGGGATCCTTTAATTTTTTAGCCAATTCATCTCTAGTTCTATCTTCTATCTCATTGGTCTCATCATCGGATCGCACATCAGGAGGGGCATGACCAGGCTTAAGCGTAACATTTTCATCATATAATGCAGGTTGGGCATCTCTAACACTCCTAAGCCAATTAGATTTGGGTTCACCTACATCCTTTTCACTGTTTTCATCAGACAACTTTCTATGCTTTTGTATCATTTGAGCCGTTTGAATGGTTTGGCCTTGTGTATACAACTTGTTTTCAAGCTTGTTCTTTAATGTCTTAAGTCTGGAAAAATCATTTAAGAGTTTTGTTTCCTTATCCTGAAAATCAAGTTTTTGAGTAATTATACTCTTTTGTATCTCCTGTTTACGTTTGACAGTTTGATCAAGTTGATTTTGTAAAGATTTTAACTCTTGTTTCAATGTTTCTTCCTTTAAGTTACGTTCAGTTATATATGCATGCATTTGCCAATCCATTTTCTGTTCACGTTCAGTTAGCTCAAATTTTGCACGTTGTTCATAACACCTAACTTGATCCTTAAGAATATTAATCCTAGTGGTTAGGGTGTCATCAGGGATATACACAGTGTGCTCATGCAAATCACAATCATTATCGACAACAGAAGATGCACTACTTGGTACAACTACTCTTCGTTGTGTTTCACATATTGTTCACATGGGAAAATATCGCCATTTCCCATATTAGCAGTATCTGAGCCAACAACGTTTGTAAGTTGCACTTAATTGGGAATCTCATGTTTATCGACCATGTCATTCAGTTTGAGTACCTTAGCACACAAAACATGTTCTTTCATCGGTCTGACATATGCATCCCCATCTTGTGTAGCAAGAAGAGTCATTGAACTGTTGGTAGAGTTAAGCTTATCCGTTTTTGATCCTCTGTCATTGGTGACAACAATCCCAGCATCCGATGCTCTACCCGAATCCAGAGTAACATCACTTGATTGCACCCGACATGCCTTCACCTTGTCTTCATACTTGAGTTTGTTTTGTGCTCTTTCCATGATGTACTCCTTGACATTATCCAAGAGTTGGAGTAGTGTAACTCTGAACACGTCAACTTCGATTCCCGTGTGTGTAGCAAAGCCCTTTTTCGTCATTTGACTCTCATGATCATACTCCTCAGTGAATCGCGAATCAATGAACGCTTGGAGTTGGTTGTTGATCACACAGAATGCAGCCATAGATCTTTCTTCAGAAAATTCATACTTTTCAAGTTGTTGTTGAAGTTGATCTAAGTATAGAGTCATTTTGCCTGTGAAGGTTGTTAGCAATAGAAGTGTTGATCATCAATGGAATCCAAGAGAGATCTCAATGATCGCCCCTTAGGGGGAGATTGTTAGAAATAGAAGTGACGATCATTTATTAAGTCATTTAGTCTTGTAATAATATTGTAATAGTCTTGTAGTTTAGTTAAGGGTAAACGGGCTTGGTTTAATCTAATATTGTATAATGATATGTCTAGTTCATTACATAAGCCCAAGCCCGGCCCATCTTCTTATCTTCCTATAAATACCTCCAAATGCTCCCATTTGGAGGTGTTGCTTCTAGGGTTTCTTCTATGTGTATTTCCTTCTTTCTCTCTCTAAATCTAATACATCTTCCTTTTTCTCTCTAGAAGTTACCATCTCTCTCTCTCTCTCTCTCTCTCTCTCTCTCTCTCTCTCTACATTTCTCTTCTAATCTTTATAATAAACTTGTGTTAGATATTGTATCCTAGGGTCCTACAATTGGTATCAAGAGCCTAGGGATAATTTTAGGTTGTGTTAGATCGTTTTTTGGGTGAAAATTCATATTTTTAAGGTTTTCGTTACTGTTCATCGCGTTTTTATCGAGTTTGAAAACTTTTATCAAGTTTGAAAAAAAAAATTTTGAGTTTGAAAAAAAAAATTATCGAGTTTAAAATTTTTTTATCGAGTTTGAGAAAAAAATTTCGAGTTTGAATTTTTTTTTTCGAGTTAGAAACATTTTTTTCGAGTTAGGAAAAATATTTTTCAAGTTTGAAAAAATATTTTTTCCGAGTTAGAAAAATTTCGAGTTAAAAAAAAAATCAAAATTATTTCGAGGTTGAAATTTTTTTCGAGTTAGAATTTTTTTTTTCCGAGTTAGAAATAATTTCGAGTTAAGAAAAAATTGTTTTCGAGTTAGAATAAAATTATTTCGAGTTTAAACATTTTTCGAGTTAAGAAAAAAAAATTCCGAGTTAAAGGAAAATTTTTTTTCGAGTTAGAAAATTTTCCGAGTTTGGACAATTTTTTTTGGAGTTAGGAAAATTGTTCGAGTTAGGAAAATTCTTTTCCGAGTTAAGAATTTTTTTTTCTTTCGAGTTAGAAAAAGTTTTTTAATTTGGCGAGTTAGCCTTTACACCTTATCGTTTATCGAGTAAGAATTTCACTTGGGCTTTCCTAAACGAAACTCTGCCGAAATTTCTTTAGGTTATCGAGTAAGCTTATTCCAAGATCGAAACTTTCAACTTCACCAAAACATCTAATCTTTTCAAACAACCTTTATTATCTTTCCAAGATCCATCCATCTACACAAGTTTCCAAAAAAAAAAAAAAATGTATAATGGTGAAAATTTTGGCCCGAAATTCAATTTTTTAGGCCAAAATTCAAATTTTTCGGTGAAATTTGGCGTCAAAATTTTTGAAACTCAACTTTTTCTTGGAACTTTAGGATTGCATTTTATAGTGATTTTCAACATTTTGGAACTGAAAATTTTTCAGATTAAATTTTGGAGGGAAACGTAAATCTCACTCGAAAACGTTCATGGAACCTCTTAAAAAATTCTTTCCATCAATAGACATGGAACCTCTCAATGGAAACTTCATCTTTATGGCAAATCATCAGGCTACAACATCATGCAGTGGTTATGATATTTCTCCTACTTAAGATTCAGATCCACTCCATGAGGTACCAAATTATGGTAATAATGCTAATCCGTTTGCTCATGTGAAGCCACATTATGTGCCTCATGAACCTATTTATGATACATATGTGGGGGAGCAAGTTAATAGTAATGTTAACTATGAAACTCCAGATATGGATCCTAATGGAGTTCAAGTTGCACAAAATGGTGCTAATGATGAGGAAACCCGTGCTTTCATTGAATCTTTATTGAACAATTGTCGTATTGAAATTGAAAATGTGCAAAAGGTCAATCGCGATGTTAAAGCTACGAATGTTAAATTGACCGCTGAGCTTGAGAGTTACAAGCAAAATGTTAAAGCTTTTGAGTTTCATAACGAAAGATTATCAGAATTAGAAACTGGTTATCAAAATTCCGTTTCAAGGGAAAAACATTTGCAACTCAAGTTTGATACACTTGATGTTAATTCTTTTAAGAAGATAAAATCTTTAAACGCGGAAATTTCTGATTTACAAAACCAACTTTCTAAACAAAAAACAGCTTATACCAATCTTGAAAAAGAAATGGATGAGTTGAAAAAGGACTTTGCAAAGAAAGAAGACAAACTTTTGTAAGAAATCGTAGAGTCAGAACACATGATTGCACATTTAGAAGAATTAGTGGTTAAGTCGGGTTAGTCAAGTCAAACAATGAAAATGATTTCAAATCAAACTAATCCAATTTACCATACGAAACATAAAGTGGCTCTTGGTAACAAAACTCCTTGTAATCTCAAGAAAGCTCAGGAAGAACATAATGTTTTGTATAATGGTAATATGATTTACACCAAACATGATCCTCTCGTCGTTCGGGATTCTGTGCAAACGATGGAGACTTGTCGAAGAGAGCATAACTAAAATGAAACAAAAGGATTTGAAACCCATTGATTACAACAAATTGAACAAACTTTCGGGTATTACTTTTGTTCCACAAACAGAACCATCTTTGTTTTCCATAAAATGACCGTTCGCGAAATTCTTGTCTAAAAAGAAAGTTGTTTCCAAATCTCTTTCAAAAATGGAACAAATGTCCTCTAACAACACTTTTAATACAAGTGAGGCTAGAGAAATTCTTGATGACGTTAAAAAGAGAATTCAAGAACTTCAAAATATTGTTGAATCTAAAACTACCATCAATATTAACAACTGGCATTCTAGTTTTCATATCGAACAGAGAAAGGTGTTTGAAAACGAAATTACTATCCCACTGAATAACATCAGTGCGAGGGTAATCCATTTTGAACAAGCTTTCTTAAAAGAAACGGCCGACTTTGTCAAGGACCACAAATCCCTGGTAAACGAAGTTAATGATACTCGTGAAAACATGAATGTTTTGGAAAAGTTAAATGATTCTTTCTGCGAAGCTGTTATGACTACTGATATTATGTCCATCATTTTACAAACATATTCTGTTCAAGATGATGAAAGACTGAGAGCTGAGACCTCTGAAATTGTTTCAAAATATGAAGATGCTCTTGTAAAACTTGAAAAAGAAAACATGTCATTTTTCAAACAACTTGATCAAAAATCAGAGGAATGCAAGTATGACAAATTGTTGTATGAGCATGCCTACAAGGACATGAAAAAAGAAAATGATCTTTTGAGAGCTCAGCTTGAAAGTATAAAAGGGAAGGGTGTGGATACTAAGTTTGCAAAACCATCGACTTCGGAGAAACCAAATGTTTCAAAAACGGTTGAAAAACCAAAAATGTCTATTTCCCGGTTTGCTCCAAAAGTCGATGAGAAAAAGGATTTGACAAAACCAGTCACTCGACAACCCTTGCCCATGAAAAAGGAAATTGAAAAGATTGTTGAAAAACAAACATTGCTTGTTGAAAGAAACACAAATGTGAGAGCACCTGGCTCTTCTAGGAATAGTACACCAAATGTGACCACAAAATCTGTAAAGGAATCTATTGGTTCTAATGACATGGTCCATAATCACCATCTAGAAGAAGCTAGGAAAAAGGTACAACGTCGAAAAGACAGAATTTTAGGCTCAAAACCTAGTGTGATGAATTCTACAAGATTCCAAAGCATTGCTAGTAGTAGTAAACCATTACCTAGGTACAATCAACAAAATACTAGGGAATGGCTTGCATCTAAGAGTAGTGGCACAAAAGAGAATGCTAGGTATGTAGAATGCAACACAAAGAATTCCAGGGTCTCATCGAACAACAAACAATTTCCAAAAGACTGTAGTGACAAAGTTAAAGTTGCTGTGTTAAACAAGAATGTTTAATTTGTATATCATACATGTCAAGAATGTGTTTTTTCAGCTAATCACGATGCATGTGTTGCACAATTTCTCAAGAAAGGAAAATCAAGTGTCAAGGCACAATCCACTAAGACACCAAATAGAAACACACCCATTGATAACAAGAAAATGGATAAGAAACCTAATAGGTGGATATCTAAAGGATGTAGTTTGTCAAAAACTGAGACTTCCGCTGCATCTGATACGAAAACTACGTCTAGATCTTACCTTAGGTGGATTCCTACGGGAAAAGTTTTTAAAACAATTGGTCTTAGATGGATTCCCACAGGGAAGATTTTTGATAGTTGCACGAAGACTAATGATAGTGTTCATCATCATGATAAGGAAGTAGAAACCACAACAACCGTTGATAGCGAACACCCTCAATGTGAGGAAACATGTACTTCTAACACTGTTATTTGTGCAAAGTCTTCTTCTGTGGATACAGGTACTTGTGAAAGTGATGAGAGTTCATACACCCAATGTGGTAAAGACGAACTTTACGCCAACATCGCATGTGGCCATCCTTTTCTAACTCCACTCTTAACTCCACTTTTACTTGTTCTTGCTTAATTTTTTCTTTCTTCAATTCTTCTTTGTATATATTTTTTGAAAAACAAAATACAAAATTTGAAAAACCATCAAAAACAAAATACAAAAATATAAATTTTTTCAAAAATCCAAAAACATTATAAAATCAAAAAATCCAAAAATATTCTTCTCACGACATGTCTTTTGTATAATCGATATTCTGTACGTTTCTAGAAATGTCATTCAACAATTATACAGATATTTACAGATGCTTGAGCGAGAGTTCTCTAAAATGTTTTTTTCTAAAACATGTCGTTTCTCAAAAAGTTTCTTCACAATGGCTTTCGTATACTTTAGTACGAAACCCGGACCAAAATAATGACTTCTTAGCATTTCAGCTAAGGACTCATTCTTCAAAGAAAGGAAAGTGCTACGCAAAAATGATTTTCATCAACAAAGTGCACTTATCCTAAAAATGGACACTGTTGTACGCCTCAGTGCGACATTCCTATTCAAACAAAGAGAAGTCTTTGTTTTTCAAAAACCTTGATGCAAAATTCAACAAATCTGAAACTTCTTTCTCTTTCAGAATTTTGCTTCAAGAAGACTCCTTCCCTCTAAACTTTAAAAAGTTTAACATTTCTCAAAAACATATGCGAGTTTTGAGGGGGAGTATTTCAAAAACAAAAATGTTCCGATTTCATGCAAAATCAAATCTGTCTATCTCTCCAAAAGTTTTTTCTTAATAAGTTGATATAAAAAATATCACGATATGCTATTTTTGAGGGGGAGAAGACATGATTAAAATGTGATCAAAGATGTTTAAAGTTTATGACTGAATCTCAGAAGAGCTCGACTCAGATATAACCAACGAATTGACGAAGCTTAAATGTCATTAATCGAAAAGACTTGTCCAGGACGGGTAATAATTTCAAGCTAGTCTAACTAGTGATGTAAGCGTGTCTCGAATAGAACTTGTCTGAGTAGAATATACTGTATTGAGTGACTTTCTTTGGACTTGACTAGGACGGGTAATAATTTCAAGCTAGTCTAACTAGTGATGTAAGCGTGTCTCGAATCGGTTATGATCACTGAAAGTGGATCAATTCAAAAAGTACAAACTCCTCACGTATGTGCAAATTTTTCAAAAATCCATGAGCACATGTGAAGGGGGAGTCCTTCAAAAGAAACCAAAACTCTCATAGTGTTAACAAATATGTTTCATAATCATAAACACTTTGAGAGATTTTCAAATGAATGGTTTTATGGCAACAATGGGATAGTCATGAAGTTATAAGGTGACTAAGGTTAGGGAAAACTGTCCTATGATCCGCCAGAGCCGGAGGGATCTACCCAAGGACAATTCCAATAGATTAGAATTAGAAGTCCTTAGGTATGATTGAAAAAAGGAGAAAATGAGAAAGGAGAAAGAAGGGGTTGAAGAATTAAAAAGAAAAAGTTATGAAAAAGGGTGAAAAGAAATAGCCCTCCATATGTTCAACCTTAAGGCAGACACCGGGTTCAATTCGTATGCTACTGGTTGTTGCTAAGGTGACACCGGTATTGAAGATAAAGACGTCATGGACCCAGTGACGCACTGCACTAAACCTTCTTAACCACTCAAGTACTCTTAAAAGAGCTTGTTTCATTCTCACGGGGAACCAGTGTAATCTATCGACTTGTCTCTTAGAGATAGTTGATATTGAAGCAGGATACCTCTCATTAATCTCCGCATAGGAAACCTAATGTGCACTTATCGAGTCTAGAGCCCTGAGATTCTGTCACAACTCGTAATTTCAGGTCCTTTTTCAAACGTCGAAATTTCATTATTCATCTCAGAAGGTTACTATTCATCATTTACTATTCACCGATCACTATTCATCATTTTACTATTCATCATTTTTGGAGTTAGTTTGAGATTCCGAGAAGTGTTCAAAAATTTTACTATTCATATGACACTATTCATTCCCGGAGGGAAATCACTATTCACAATTGTCGTTCACCATTTCGTAAATCTAGTTTACAGGTATTCAAATTTGCGTAACCAGTTAGGTTTAGCTGCGAATTTATGCATAATCAGTAGGGACATGTCATATAGACTGGAGTAGTCTACGTATCATTAGTAACATCATCAGCACTTTAGGCCCTACACGGATATGCATTATTTCAATATACGCATGTTTATTTATTTAATAAACGTTACCACTCAGTCTTTACTACTAACAATATACCCGACACTCCCGACTATGATCCTAACATATTTTCACACACATTATAAGGATACAAAAATTATAAAATTAAGTTACCTGGTATTTTGGGAATTTAATTATTTTATATCGTATATCCTATATAATTACGACGGTTTTTTGTAATAATAAAACGATAATTATTCAAACACCCAATACTTGTAAGAAATGTATTTTCATAATTTTTATGACTTTATTATGTCACATTTGGTCCCGTTAAAATTTATTTCTAGCTAACCCGATACCCAAAAACATTACAACTACTAAATATCTACACATTATAATAACCTAACATTATCCACAATCTATAAAATCTCACTTACTCCCCCCTATCCCATGAATCCAGCTGATCCAACCCCCTCCCCTAGATCTCCACTTGATTTTTGTTGATTAAAAATATCTAGTAGTTGTACTTTCATTTTACAAAGAAAATAAACACACAATATTGCAAAAAAGGTGAAAAGCTACAAATCCTCTCCACCACTTTGTGGAGATTCGGCCAAGACTAGGAAGAAGAGAAGAACATCACCAAAAATTTCAAGATCAAGATTATCTAGTCCCATTGTGTTCCTAGTTTAGGTTTTGAAATAAAACCTCAAAGGTTCCTTAAACATTTTCACCCAAAACTCGTCAATACTTCAAGTAAGTTTCAAGTAATTTTTTCTTAATCTTTTCATACATCCATTTAATATATTTTGATGTTTTAGTAACTAGCTATGCAAATAAATATGTTATATATACCACTTAATACATATATTCTTTCTAAAAATGGATCTAAAGATTTTTACTTGTAATCTCATGTGATCCACCATTTTTAGTGAAGACTAGGAACCCATGACACCCTAAGAAGGTGTATGGTAGGATTGAGTATTTGTGGAGTTGATTTGGAGTAGTTTGGTAAAGATTTGAACAAGTTATACACTAGGAAACCAAGTTTTGAACAATAAAAATACCTACTGTCCCTATTTTGAAAACGTGGTAAACTCAGTAGCTTGGGGTTACTTTTGGATCTAAATATTTAGAAAATACATTCCAAGACGAAACTATGGCCGAAAGTTTGGATCTAAATGTATACATGCTCATTTTCATCTAAATGTATACTTGATTTAATTGATTATGCTACATGTTTAGTCAAACATTTATTTGTTCCAGTTATAAATTCGTTACTCAATCGAATGTAGTGTATATTCATTTGCATCACACTTAATCTTTTTACCTTTGGACCCAAGTCTTTTCCATTATTATGCACACTTAACAGAATGAACCGAATCCACCACTATGTACATACATGACTGAATGAACGGGTCACATAATCGAATGTACGGGTCACATAACCGAATGTACGGGTAACATAACTGAATGAATTGGTCACGTAGCCAAACGTATTGGTCGAATTTCACTTATCTTTGAATCTTGGTCCACATATTACTTTTATTTACATAAACCAAATCATATTTGGCAGTGGGTCGTAAACACACAGGTTACAAGTCTCTTATGGCTGGACTTGGAACTAAGTGGATTTACGATGCCTTTGCTGGGAAATCTTCATTCTTATGCATAACAATTCTTTTTCACAAGACTCTATGAACTCACCAACCTCGTGTTGACACTTTAGCATGTATTTTCAGGTATTAAGCAATGGCACGCTACAGGAGGTTTTGGCAGGGCATGGCATGGTCATAGAAGACTCTGATTATTCACTTGGGGACCGTTTTAAACTATTTTAAGGGCCTACTTCCGCACTACTTTTAACAATGTAAATTCAACACTTTTGGTTAAATGATTTTATTCTAAATGATTGAAATGAAAACAATTTTGTACTTGTGTTGTGGTACCAATTGAGTTACACCCCATCAACATGTATGCTTCAGCTGGACCCGATTTTGGGGGTGTGACAGATTGGTATCAGAGCTTTGGATATAGCGAACTGAGTGTTTTTAAAACCTAGACTATAGCTACTTTCATGAAAACTTAACCCTATGACCGTCACGTGCCTGCCTGCCAAGCTGAAGCCTCATTTGTGGTTAGTTGCTGACATAGGTGATGAGAATTGTATCTCATTATCTGGTATATTATATTCATTTATTATAGTTGATTACTATAATTGTCTTTCATATAAGCATGCTCACGTATCATATATGTCACCCTGTTATGTTTTTCCTTGCATAGTTTTATCATTTGACCTCGAGTTTAGTCACTTGTTTTTGTCTTTCAGAACGTCTTGGTATTTGTGAAGGACATGGTATTAGTATAACTGAGGTGAGTATTTCAAAATTCATGGAACCTCGGTAGAATATAGTTTGGTCATTTATATTCGACCCGGGACAGTAGGACATAGGCTGACCACCTATATCCGACTCAGAAATGAATTTTGCAACACTGATAATGGTTATAATAAAATTCTGTCTGGATTGAATCCTCTACTCAATTTCCAAATGTTTCATTTATGTGTGTGTAAACACTCGTTGTCAGAACATTCATACTTTTCATCATTTTGTGAACCACCGATTGGAAGCACTTCAACTGGTCATTTCATCTCATGGACATTTACGTCTATGCACGATACACTTACATCACAGTATTTTCTTTCATCACAATCTTATTATGTTGTAGTTGTCACAGTCTTTTCCCTTCTCACCATCACTATCATTTCCTTTCCCCATCCCTGTATATATATATATATATATATATATATATATATATATATATATATATATATATATATATATATATATATATATATATAAAGAATTAGCTAACACTCTATAGATTCCTATGTCACTCATCACTCACTACTCCCAATATTGATAAGCGGATATTATCAATGACCCCCTTAGGAAAGAATTTCCATACCATCTATAAGAAGGATCCCTTGGTACATTAAGACCATTCAAAACTCAACAGAAATCTCAAGATATCACAAAACTATTCGAACCACTATCACTGGCCTGATCACCAAAAATTCCATCATCTGGAAAGTATTGGCTTGACTGAATTATAAGATTCGTTTAGATACGAGTCCTCACTAAGCAACACTATAGAGATAGATCCAACCTTCTATCCAAGACTATAGAACCATCAATTGAACATGACCTCGCCAATAGACATTATTCAAACGTGTTAGACACCTATGCATTAGTACAGACATACCTACCTGGCTATTTTATCCTCTTAATACTTTCACTTTTAAATGGATTTTTCTCCAAACTACCGTTATACAAAACATATATCTTGTAAGAAATACTTTTCTGAGGCACTTATTTTGACAAACAAATTCCTTTTGGTTAATCTTTTACAAAACTATTGAATGTTAGGAAATTTTAAACATCGATCTTTTGGTAAACCATATTATCCACCTTATGTTGAAAACTGTCCTATTTTGCATAACTATTAAATTTTGAAACATAAAAAAAAATGTTACTTGGAAAGCCGTTTGCTTAAAGTTGTAAATTCAGTTATTCAGGGAAGGTTTATGAACAAAATACACAATCTCAAAACAAACTTTGAAAATCAATCACTATATTACATCACTTATACGCTTAGGAGTTTGTGAATTGACGACATAGAGCTTGGGGAAAATCTTAGTAGTGGAGACTAAGCACCGTAGGTGGAGAGAGACTCAATTCATGACATTCCTACGGAGGAATCACAACCTTATCCTAATCTATTCTTTCCAATAACACCCTTTGACGGACTTAACCTTGTAAGTCTTTCAAAACAAGATTCATGATACCCATTTCAATTATTCCTAATAGAGGAATTTGATTCACCTCAAACTCCTAGCGATTTCATAAAGATTCCTTTGGAACCACACCACCTATCATTTGCAGACCAATGGTCAGAAATTAGAGAACGATTGAAACATAGGGAGATATGCTCAGAGCACGAGTGATTGACTCTAGAAATGGTTGGACTAACCATTTGCCATAAATTAGATTCCTTTACAACCACAGTTACCGCACGAGCATAGAGACTACACCAATTGAGGCACTCTATGGTCGAAGTGCCAACATCCACTGACGGATAGAAATTTGGAAAAGCCCAACTCACTAGTCCCGTAAGCATTCATGAAATAACCAGGAATTTTCTACAAATCAAGAATCAGTTACAAGTTCAATAAGTTGTAAACCATTAGAATTTCAAGTTCGTGGCAGGATTATGTTGAAAGTTCTGCCTAGGAAAGGCATGATACCATTCGGAAAACTTCAGAAAGTTAAACCCAATATACACTGGACCATTCAATATTTCAGACAGAGTAGGCCTAGTGGCCGTCAGACTTGAACCTTGTTAGAGCTCAGTATCTTACACGATAAATATCATCATCTTTTCACCAACACCACTTCAGAAACCAACACAAACTGAACTTCGGGACGAAGTTCCTTTTTGAGGGGAAGAATGTCACAACTCGTAATTTCAGGTCCTTTTTCAAACATCGAAATTTCATTATTCATCTCAGAAGGTTACTATTCATCATTTACTATTCACTGATCACTATTCATCATTTTACTATTCATCGTTTTCGGAGTTAGTTTGAGATTCAGAGAAGTGTTCAAAAAATTTACTATTCATATGACACTATTCATTCTCGGAGGGAAATCACTATTCACGATTGTCGTTCACCAATTCGTAAATCTAGTTTACGGGTATTCAAATTCGCGTAACCAGTTAGGTTTAGCTGCGAATTTATGCATCATCAGTAGGGACACGTCATATAGACTGGAGTAATCTACATATCATTAGTAACATCATCAGCACTTTAGGCCCTACACGGATATGCATTATTTCAGTATACGCATGTTTATTTATTTAATAAACGTTACCACTCAGTCTTTACTACTAACAATATACCCGACACTCCCGACTATGATCCTAACATATCTTCACACTCATTATAAGGATACAAAAATTATAAAATTAAGTTACCTGGTATTTTGGGAATTTAATTATTTTATATCGTATATCCTATATAATTACGACGGTTTTTTTGTAATAATAAAATGATAATTATTCAAACACCCAATACTTGTAAGAAATGTATTTTCATAATTTTTATGACTTTATTATGTCACATTTGGTCCCGTTAAAATTTATTTCTAGCTAATCCGATACCCAAAAACATTACAACTACTAAATATCTACACATTATAATAACCTAACATTATCCACAATCTACAAAATCTCACTTACTCCCCCCTATCCCACGAATCCAACTGATCCAACCCCCTCCCCTAGATCTCCACTTGATTTTTGTTGATTAAAAATATCTAGTAGTTGTACTTTCATTTTACAAAGAAAATAAACACACAATATTGCAAAAAAGGTGAAAAGCTACAAATGCTCTCCACCTCTTTGTGGAGATTCGGCCAAGACTAGGAAGAAGAGAAGAACATCACCAAAAATTTCAAGATCAAGATTATGTAGTCCCATTGTGTTCCTAGTTTAGGTTTTGAAATAAAAACCTCGAAGGTTCCTTAAACATTTTCACCCAAAACTCATCAATACTTCAAGTAAGTTTCCAGTAAATTTTTCTTAATCTTTTCATACATCCATTTAATATATTTTGATGTTTTAGTAACTAGCTATGCAAATAAATATGTTATATATACCACTTAATACATATATTCTCTCTAAAAATGGATCTAAAGATTTTTACTTGTAATCTCATGAGATCCACCATTTTTGGTGAAGACTAGGAACCCATGACACCCTAAGAAGGTATATGGTAGGATTGAGTATTTGTGGAGTTGATTTGGAGTAGTTTGGTAAAGATTTGAACAAGTTATACACGAGGAAACCAAGTTTTGAACAATAAAAATACCTACTGTCCCTATTTTGAAAACGTGGTAAACTCAGTAGCTTGGGGTTACTTTTGGACCAAATATTTAGAAAATACATTCCAAGACGAAACTATGGCCGAAAGTTTGGATAAAAACGAGTTTATTACGAAGGAGATATGATTTTCCGAAGTTTAACGACTAAAAGTTATTTTCAGAAATATATTGTGCTGTTGGGTAACTTTTGTTGGGCCAAATGAGATATTTAACATAACCTAGATATGCCGGACTACTAAAAATATGTTAGTATGTTGCCCCATGATTTCGGGGATATAAAGAACGTTGAAAACGAGTTCCTAACGACCAAGATATACATGTTTGAAACCCGACAAAACTTATAATAGATTGACAGCTTTTGGTAATAAAAGTTGCTAAGTGTTGAAAACTATATTTTTTCAAGTAACGACACTGAAAGTCATATTTCTTAACCGCCGAAACCCGTATGGTCAAAAGTTAAATGACATGACTTCTAGACATTGTTGCAAGGTTTTCAAAAATGCCGAGTTTCATCACTAACACTTAACGTACGATATTTTTTTTTGACTAGTTTTGCGAGGCCAATTTGGGAATATTTTCAAGTAATGAAAATGTTATTTTACGACGAAAATACTATATTTACCGATAAAACACCAAACGAGGATCGTGGAGTACCGTTTCAACATATTTACATGAAAAGTATTTATTAAGTTAACGAGACGTCAAAAATGTATTTTTCGACGTTAAACGTTATTTTCAAGTTTCACGAGTGGTATCAATAACATACGTATTTGCATGTGTAGCATCATTTCATTTCTTACATTAGACCATATTATTCATATTAGGTTGCGGTTAGAGATCGTGCCTCATTTTCAGTGTATCCACTTTTGTCATCATAGCCATCGCACCAGGTGAGTAATAGCCCCTAATCTTTCAATTGTTTTGTAAACTTTTTCGGGGAGAATACATGCTCATTTTCATCTAAATGTATACTTGATTTAATTGATTATGCTACATGTTTAGTCAAACATTTATTTGTTCCAGTTATAAATTCGTTACTCAATCGAATGTAGTGTATATTCATTTGCATCACACTTAATATTTTTACCTTTGGACCCAAGTCTTTTCCATTATTATGCACACTTAACCGAATGAACCGACTCCACCACTTTGTACATACATGACTGAATGAACGGGTCACATAATGATGAGGCGAAAAATGAACCACTTTTAGGGGGTCATTTAAGCCCGGAATTGAATTTATTTGATCAAAATATTGCCCTAAATCGTTCCTTTTGTGATTTTAGGTACTTTGGGAGAGAAATCTCGAAAAGGAAGCAATTCGGACGTTTTTGGAGCATAAAAGTGAAGAAAACGCCAAAGTCTTAATTTTCCTTGTTGGGAACAGTAGGTGACGGCGTCAATAAGGAATTTCTGATGGCGTCAAGAGTAATTTCCATGACGACCCAGTACAGAATTGAAGGCGTCACAAGGTAGGGCGTCAAGAGTAAAATGCATGACGGCCTGGAAACACATAACACATGACGGCGTCAAAAGTAGATCAAGGCTGTCCGAGAAGTATTTTGGCGGCGAGATAACGGCGTCACAAATTTGTTCTTGACGCCGTCAGACCCTATTTCCTATATATAGTTTTCTAATTTTCACATTAAAAAGAGAGAAGTTTTTGGAGAAACCCTAAGTACGAACTTGGTACGAATTTTACAGGTTTTTCAAGGGTTCTTAGCCCTTGATCCCTTTCATGTGTAATTGAGATAAGTATTTTTTTAATTCAACCAATATGTCTATGTGTTGGTTGTCTATATCTTGTTCTTGTCTTAATTCTACCATGCTAGGCTAGATCTATCTTGTGTTTGCTTGGATCTAATGAAACCTAGTTGTTAATTATGTGTTGATTACTTGTTTATGGTTGTATTGGATGAATGATTTCGATGTTAGGCTTAAGAAAACTGGCAGATCTCCAAATGGTAACATGCTTGAACGTCTTAGGAAACATGAACTGACGTGCACTAGGTTTTATTGGTTGTATTTAATGCATGAGTAAATTCTAATGATCCCATGTTAGGAGCTTCTTAGCCGGCTCGACATAGGAGTGAAGTAGGCACTCATAGGATTGGGGAATTAAGTGCGCCACCCCATGAATGGTATTAAGGAATACAATCCGTCATCCACGCAACTATAACAAGTAATTAACGTGTAAAAGATATCTAGGGAGTAGTGAAATCTAAGTAAACACATTTTCTCCACTTATTGCTCACAACCTTAGTTAATTTAGTTTATTTTCATTTTTAGTATTTTATTTTGATTGCATCTTTAATATTGGGTTAGTTGACTAGCAAATAATTCCGCCCAAATCCTTCAAACCCGAGATTTTTACTTGCTTTCTAAAAAAATATAAAAATACAAAAATAATCATCCCTCATATTTAGAACTAGTATTTAGGTTTTCTAATCCTAGCGACACTATTCCTAGCTGAACGATCAATCCCCCGGTACTTGTCACTATACTATACTACAACGATCAGGTACACTGCCTGGTGGGGGTTGTAAGCTTCTCAAGATCCCTTGAGAGGTAAAGCCTGGTGCAATTCCCACGCATCAAGTTTTTGGCGCCGCAACCCGGGGAATAGTTATTGTCTAGGTTAAAATCTCTTTTTATTAGGTCTACTTGCTAGATTCCTTTCTAGTAAGATTTTATTTTATTTTTAGGTTTCTTTAGTCTATCTTATTTCTTTGTGTTTTTGTTCGTAACTCTTCACCACCCGAAATCATGGACGATGGGAACATCCTTGAACCCGTCATCCCACCACAACAAAACCCACCACTAGAACCTCTTAGGCCCCAAACCTTAGGAGAGTATTCCCGACCCAGCCACCAAGGCTACCGAAACACCATTGAGCTCACCGGAGCCAATGTGACCCCCTTGCGATCTGACACCATCCGGTTGGTGCAAAGCGGATGTGCATTCCATGGTCTTCGTTCCGAAGATCCAAATCAACACCTTAAGGACTTCCTAAAAATCATAGATTCCATAGACCTAGGTGTTGAAACTAGAGAGACAACCCGATTACGCCTATTCCAATTCTCTCTACGGGATCAAGCTAGTCAATGGGATGATCTCACCACTCGTTTACCCGCGGGATCCATCACCACATGGGATGATCTCACCACTCGTTTCCTTGCTCAATTTTTCCCACCGGGGAGAACTACTAAGCTTAGAAATGACATCTTGATGTTCCAACAACGTCAAAATGAATCTCTTTATGAAGCATAGACTCGTTTCAAGGACTTACTCCAAAAAGTCCCTCATTATGGCATAGATCTTTGGCTCCAAGTCCAAATCTTTTATGACCATATCGATCTCTTCACTAGGCGATCCATTGACCAATCGGCCGGTGGTAAGCTACGTGATCTAAGTGCGGAACAATCATGGGAGCTCATAGAAGATCTTGCTCTCTATGACAACGAAAGTTGGAATGATCCCCGTGATTTGAACAAAACGGTCAAGGCAATATCTTTGCCTTCGAACAATTCTAGCACTCCCGACCGTAGGATCATGGAACTTGAGGACCAAGTCAAGTTTCTCATGAAATCTTACGAAGCTCCTAAGCCTTTAAGCCAAGTGAACAAAATCACTTCTTCATGCGAATTATGTAGTGGTCCCCACGACACTCGTGATTGTGTGGAACTCCCCGGAACAGCTTTTGCGGACTACGCATCCACGCGTACCGACGAAGCGGGAGATAAGTGGTACAATTTCAAGCCTGAGCCAAACCCTTACGGTGATTCATACAACCCCTCTTGGAAAAATCACCCGAACCTTAGGTGGAAACAAAATCAACCCAATTCTTCCAATCCGCCTAATCGTTACCAACCAAACGGTCCACCCTCCAACCGTACTTTCAACAACAATCCTTCTAACAACTATGGTAGTACCAACAAACTTGAAGGATTGATGTCAAAGTTTATGGCATCTCAAGAAGCTCGCATAGCTAGGTTTGAAACCGAATTCAACCAACAACAAACGGAGATGACCAACAAGATTGGCAACTTGTTGAAAGCCCTCAACAACCAAGCGTTAACCACACCTAGGAAGGACACTAGGGAAACCAATGACGGAATCCAAATTAAGGACCCCTCATCATCCAAACATGTCCACTTTGTCAATGTTGTCACCATTAAGCCGATAGATAAGGGAATAGAGGAAAGTGACAAGGATGAAGTTGGAATAGAAACCAAGACTAGGGATGAAAGTATAGAAGTTGAGGTTAAAAAGGAAGAGGAATTTGTCACACCCTCAGAATCGGGTCCAGCGGAAGCATACATGTAGCTGGGGTGTAACTCAATTGGTATTACAGCACAAGTACAAAATTGGTTTTCACTTCAATCATTTAGAATAAAATCGTTTAACTAAAAGTATTGAAATTACATTGTTTAAAATTAGTGCGGAAGTAAGCCCTTAAAATAGTTTAAAACGGTCCCCCTAAGAATATCAGAGTCTTCTATGACCATGCCATGCCCTGCCAAAACCTCCTGTAGCGTGCCATTGCTTAAAACCTGAAAATACATGCTAAAACGTCAGCATAAAGCTGGTGAGTTCATAGTTTTAAGTAAACAAGTATTTCCCGTAAACAAGTGTTTCCAGAAATCAAGTATTTCCCGTAAACAAGTATTTTCCAGAAATCAAGTATTTCCCGTAAACAAGTATTTTCCAGAAATCAAGTATTTCCCAGCAAAGGCATCGTAAATCCACTCAGTTACAAGTCCCGCCATAAGAGACTCGTAACCTGTGTGTTTACAACCCACTGCCAAAAGTAATATGTTTAAGTAAACAAGTCATTTGCGGAACACGAGATTTTCAGTAGCAAGACAATATAACAAATACAATGTCACAGCTAAAAAAAAATAAGGTATACAGTGCCTAAAGCTCATGACCCCGAAGCTCGACGTAATCGTATGCAATCAAGCATAAAATGCCCCAAGTAAGTGTTTGCCAGACACTCGGAAGTAATCCGAATGATATGCGTCCGTTTAACAGGTTGGCGCGACCAACTCAGACGGGGTGTCAACCCAAATAGATCTATCCACAGCATTCGCGCTCACACGCATGTAATTAACGGTTCATGATAAAGGGGACTTCAGTGGCAGTAATAGGTAACTCAGGCAAAGTACAGTTTTGTATTTATGTCCGCAAAAGCAAGAACTTGTGTTCATAAGAAAGTAATCAAGGATGGAATAAATAATTCATAATGTATTCAAGTAATCAATCAAGTATTTCAACCATCCAGTAATGTTTGAGAAAATGAATCGCATTCAAGTAAAAGAAGCATTGACTTTAAATAGTAACGAGCATGTATCTTCCCCCAAAACAGTTGTAAAAACAAGTAAAAGTAGGGGTTATGAACTCACCTCGAAATAATAGTACTCAAGAGATGAAAGGAAACGAGCAATCAAGGAAATAACAATAAGCCGCAACCTATTATGAATGATAACGATCTAATCAAGATCATGAAATAGCATCGTGAATGTCCATGCACATGTTTCCCTATACCACTCTTAACTTGTAAAAATACTTGTTAATATCAAAATATTCATTTTCCAAAACTTGGGAAAATATGGCCATCTTAAAATAAACTAGCCGAAATCTATATATGTATATATATATAAGTATTTGTATTGCAATCCCCGCTTTGAAATCTTTGACATAACGTCGTAAAAATCATAAAAATATACTTGAAATCACTAATACTTTATTAGTTATGAATTTGGGTACTTGAGTAATATTTCTTGAAATATAAATCATTGCCGTTACTGAAACGTGAATAACTTTGTCATCGTAAGTCCGTTTTACTCGTTCTTTTTATCCACGGAATCGTGGGACAAAATACTAACATATTTTTGATAAGTCGGGATGGCTAGATTTAGTTTACGCCTCGAAACTGTTGTGACAACTGTTCATCAGCAGGGTTTTTCAGAAAAATAGTTTTCGTCGTTAACTTCGGAAAATCATAACTCCCTCGTTATAAGTCCGTTTTAGTCGATTCTTTCGCCTACGCCTTCGTTTTTGAAAGTATTTTCTAAAAAAATTGTCAAAGGTTACTGTGTAAATTCGGAGTTTTCTGGGTAAACCAAAATGGAACAGCATGTATTTTTACTTGTTCAAAAACCATTTTCAAGGTTTAAATCTAGTTTCTAACATCACCAAATCCCTTGCAAACACCACAAAGCTAGTTTAATCCTACCATACACCTTCTTAGGGTGTCATGGGTTCCTAAAACTCATCACCAATATACTCTAACAAGGATCTAACAAGAATCACATCTAGGGCTTGCATGTTTCAAAACTTGTAAAGATAGAGTGGCATAACTAACATATGCATGTAATATGGTGTAGAAAATCATATGATCATACTAAATACTAAAAAAATGATAATAATAGTTTTTATAAACTTACTTGGAGGATGATGTGAGTAGATGATCAAAACCTTAGAAACCTTATGTTTTGTTTCAAAACCTTACAAGAGTTACCTACTAAACTAGAGTATTACTTGAACTTATAAAAATTTTCTTGGCTTGCTTTCTTCTTGTTGTTGCCGTATATATGGAGTAGAGAGAAAAAAGAGAGAGTAACTTTGGTGATATCTTGTTGAAATGAGAAATAATGTGAGAATATAGGTTACTTGTATGACTTTGTGTATTAATTAAGAGATCTTGCAATAATGGAGTTAGTAAGGAAATTTTTCAAAGGTGTAAGAAATATCATGGGCTAGGGGAGGGGCGACATGGTGTGTAAGAGAAAGGAATGGAGTGTGTAAGTAAATGTTGGGTATTAGTTGGTATTATGTGTTAGTTTGTAGTTTTTAAGGTGTACCGGGTACCGGGTTAACTAAAAATAATTTTTAACGGAGTTAACCGGGATAAAATAAAGTTGTAGAAATTACAAAAATAAGTTGGGTATAAATATTGGGTGTTCGGGTGATCATTGTTTAATTTTTACGAAATACGTCGTAATATTATTAAACTTACGTTAATAATAAAATAAGTTACCAAAATACTAGGTAAATAAGTTTTATGACTTATATGATGAAATAATGGAAATAAAATATATTGGGACCAATGTGGGAATATTAGAATATTTTCGTCGCGTAATATTAATCGGCGTTAATGTTTATTGAGAAATTAAAATATGTAAAACGTTTAATATAATAAATATATTAATTTGCAAATCCTAAGAGTGGTATAACATGTAAATGACCTACTAATGATATGCAGACTATACCTAGTCCGTATGAGATGTCCTCAGTACTAATGAAATGAATTCGCACCTAAACCAATCCGATTTTGCGAATTTGAATTCCCGTAAACCACATTTACGATGAAATAAGAAATGCAAGTGAATAGTGAATTTCTTCCGGAAATGAATAGTGCTTGGTGAGTAGTAAAATTTTCAAATGTTTCCCTGAATATCAAACTGACATCAAAAAAATGATGAATAGTAAAATGATGAATAGTGACCGGTGAATAGTGAATTATGAATAGTAACTGATGAATAGTAACTTGTCGAGATTTGGGAAAATGACCTGAAAATGCGGGTTGTTACAGTCTCACCCCCTTAAAAGGAACTTCGTCCCGAAGTTCAGTTTGCGTTGGTCTCTAGAGTGGTATTGGTTAAAAGATGATGATATAATCGTGTAAGCTACTCAGCTCTAACAAGGTTCAAGTCTGACGGCCACTAGGCCTACTCTGTCAGAAATCGTAAATGGTTCAGTGTATATCCACCCCTAGAATCGGGTTTAACTTTATGAAGTTTTTTGAATGGTATTATGCCTTTCCTAGGCAGAACTTTCAACATAATCATGCCACGAACTTGAAATTCTAGTGGTTTACCGCTTATCAAACTTGTAATTGATTCTTGATTTGTAGAAAATTCCTGGTTATTTCATGAATGCTTACGGGACTAGTGAGTTGGGCTTTTCCAAGTTTTGATCCGTCAATGGATGTTGGTACTTCGACCATAGAGTGCTTCGAATGGTGTAGTCTCTAAGCTCGTGTGGTAACTATGGTTGCAACTGAATTTGATTTATGGCAAATGGTTAATCCAACTATTTCTAGTGTCAATCACACCCGATTTGGGCATATCTCCCTATGTTTGAATCAATCTCAAATACTGACCATTGGGCTACAGATGATAGTTGGTGTGGTTCCAAAGAAATCTTAATGTAATCGTTAGAAGTTTGAGGTGAATCAAATTCCTCTATTAGGAATACTTGAAATGGATATCATGAATCTTGTTTTGAAAGACTTACAGGGTTAAATCCGTCAAAGGGTGTTGTTGAAAATAATAGATTAGGATAAGGTTGTGATTCTCTGCAGGAATGTCATGAATTGAGTCTTTCTCCACCTACGGTGCTTAGTCTCCATTACTAAGATTTTCCCCAAGTTATATGTCATCAAATCACAACTCCTAAACGTATAAGTGAGGTAATATAGTGATTGATTTTCAAAGTTTGTTTTGAGATTGTGTTTTGCTCATAAACCTTCCCCGAATAAATGAATCTACAACTTTAAGCAAGCGGCTTTTTAAGTGACATTTTTCTTGATGTTTCAAAATTTAATAGTTATGCAAGGTAAGACAATTTTTCAACATAAGGTGGATATTATGGTTTACCAAAGATTGATGTTTAAAATTTCCTAACATTCAATAGTTTTGTGAAAGATTAACCAAAAGGAATTTGCTTGTCAAAATAAGTGCCTCAGAAAAGTATTTCTTACAAGATATATGTTTTGTATAACTGTAGTTTGGAGAAAATCCATTTAAATGTGAAAGTATTAAGAGGATAAAATAGTCAGGTAAGTATGTCTGCACAAATGCGTAAATATCTAACATGTTTAAACAATCTCTATTGGTGAGGTCATGTTCAATTTATAGTCTTGGTTAAGAGGTTGGATTTATCTCTATGGTGTTGCTTAGTGAGCACTCGTATCTAAATGAATCTTGTAATTCAGTCAAGCCAATACTTTCTAGATGATAGAATTTTGGCGATCAGGCCAGTGATAGTGGTTCGAATTGTTTTGTGATATCCTGAGATTTCTGTTGAGTTTTGAATGGTGTTAATGTACCGAGGGATCCTCCTCATAGATGGTATGGAAAGTCTTTCCTAGGGAGGTCATTGAATATCCACTTATCAATATAGAGTGTCACCTAATTCTTTGTATATATATGGGGGTGGGGAAAAGAAATGATAGTGATGGTGAGAAGGGAAGAGACTGTGACAACTGCAACAAAATGAGATTGTGACAAAGAAAATACTGTGATATGAGTATATCATGCATAAATATGAAAGTTCATGAAATAAAATGACTAACTGACATGCTTCCAATCGGTGGTTTACGAAGTGATGAAAAGTATGAAGGTTCCAACAACGAGAGTATACACACACATGAATGAAACATTTGGAAATTGAGTAGGGAATTCAATCCAGACATAATCTTATTATAACCATTCTCAGTGTTGCAAAATTCATTTCTGAGTCAGACATAGGTGGTCAGCCTATACCTCACTATCCCGGGTTGAATATAAATGACCAGTCTATATTCCACCGAGGTTCCATGAATTTTGAAATACTCAGCTCAGTTATACTAATACCATGTCCTTCACAAATATCATGACGTTCTGAAAGACAAAAGTAGGTGACCAAACTCGAGGTCAAATGATGAAACTATGCAAGGAAAAACATAACACGGTGACATATATGATACGTGAACATGCTTATATGAAAGACAGTTATAGAAATCAACTATGATAAATGAATATAGTATATCAGATAATGAGACACAAATCCCATCACCTAAGTCAGCAACAAACCACAAATGAGGCTTCAGCTTGGCAGGCAGGCACGTGACGGTCATAGGGTTAAGTTTTCGTAAAAGTAGCTATAGTCTAGGTTTTAAAAACACTTAGTTCGCTATAGCCAAGGCTCTGATACCAATCTGTCACACCCCCAGAATCGGGTCCAGCGGAAGCATACATGTAGCTGGGGTGTAACTCAATTGGTATTACAGCACAAGTACAAAATTGGTTTTCACTTCAATCATTTAGAATAAAATCGTTTAACTAAAAGTATTGAAATTACATTGTTTAAAATTAGTGCGGAAGTAAGCCCTTAAAATAGTTTAAAACGATCCCCCTAAGAATATCAGAGTCTTCTATGACCATGCCATGCCCTGCCAAAACCTCCTGTAGCGTGCCATTGCTTAAAACCTGAAAATACATGCTAAAACGTCAGCATAAAGCTGGTGAGTTCATAGTTTTAAGTAAACAAGTATTTCCCGTAAACAAGTGTTTCCAGAAATCAAGTATTTCCCGTAAAAAAGTATTTTCTAGAAATCAAGTATTTCCCGTAAACAAGTATTTTCCAGAAATCAAGTATTTCCCAGCAAAGGCATCGTAAATCCACTCAGTTACAAGTCCCGCCATAAGAGACTCGTAACCTGTGTGTTTACAACCCACTGCCAAAAGTAATATGTTTAAGTAAACAAGTCATTTGCGGAACACGAGATTTTCAGTAGCAAGACAATATAACAAATACAATGTCACAGCTAAAAAAAATAAGGTATACAGTGCCTAAAGCTCGTGACCCCAAAGCTCGACGTAATCGTATGCAATCAAGCATAAAATGCCCCAAGTAAGTGTTTGCCAGACACTCGGAAGTAATCCGAATGATATGCATCCGTTTGACAGGTTGGCGCGACCAACTCAGACGGGGTGTCAACCCAAATAGATCTATCCACAGCATTCGCGCTCACACGCATGTAATTAACGGTTCATGATAAAGGGGACTTCAGTGGCAGTAATAGGTAACTCAGGCAAAGTACAGTTTTGTATTTATGTCCGCAAAAGCAAGAACTTGTGTTCATAAGAAAGTAATCAAGGATGGAATAAATAATTCATAATGTATTCAAGTAATCAATCAAGTATTTCAACCATCCAGTAATGTTTGAGAAAATGAATCGCGTTCAAGTAAAAGAAGCATTGACTTTAAATAGTAACGAGCATGTATCTTCCCCCAAAACAGTTGTAAAAACAAGTAAAAGTAGGGGTTATGAACTCACCTCGAAATAATAGTACTCAAGAGATGAAAGGAAACGAGCAATCAAGGAAATAACAATAAGCCGCAACCTATTATGAATGATAACGATCTAATCAAGATCATGAAATAGCATCGTGAATGTCCATGCACATGTTTCCCTATACCACTCTTAACTTGTAAAAATACTTGTTAATATCAAAATATTCATTTTCCAAAACTTGGGAAAATATGGCCATCTTAAAATAAACTAGCCGAAATCTATATATGTATATATATATAAGTATTTGTATTGCAATCCCCGCTTTGAAATCTTTGACATAACGTCGTAAAAATCATAAAAATATACTTGAAATCACTAATACTTTATTAGTTATGAATTTGGGTACTTGAGTAATATTTCTTGAAATATAAATCATTTCGTAGTGGTATATTATTTTTGTACAAAAGCTGTCAAAAGTATATTTATTTTGCCGTTACTGAAACGTGAATAACTTTGTCGTCGTAAGTCCGTTTTACTCGTTCTTTTTATCCACGGAATCGTGGGACAAAATACTAACATATTTTTGATAAGTCGGGATGGCTAGATTTAGTTTACGCCTCAAAACTGTCGTGACAACTGTTCATCAGCAGGGTTTTTCAGAAAAATAGTTTTCGTCGTTAACTTCGGAAAATCATAACTCCCTCGTTATAAGTCCGTTTTAGTCGATTCTTTCGCCTACGCCTTCGTTTTTGAAAGTATTTTCTAAAAAAATTGTCAAAGGTTACTGTGTAAATTCGGAGTTTTCTGGGTAAACCAAAATGGAACAGCATGTATTTTTACTTGTTCAAAAACCATTTTCAAGGTTTAAATCTAGTTTCTAACATCACCAAATCCCTTGCAAACACCACAAAGCTAGTTTAATCCTACCATATACCTTCTTAGGGTGTCATGGGTTCCTAAAACTCATCACCAATATACTCTAACAAGGATCTAACAAGAATCACATCTAGGGCTTGCATGTTTCAAAACTTGTAAAGATAGAGTGGCATAACTAACATATGCATGTAATATGGTGTAGAAAATCATATGATCATACTAAATACTAAAAAAATGATAATAATAGTTTTTATAAACTTACTTGGAGGATGATGTGAGTAGATGATCAAAACCTTAGAAACCTTATGTTTTGTTTCAAAACCTTACAAGAGTTACATACTAAACTAGAGTATTACTTGAACTTATAAAAATTTTCTTGGCTTGCTTTCTTCTTGTTGTTGCCGTATATATGGAGTAGAGAGAAAAAAGAGAGAGTAACTTTGGTGATATCTTGTTGAAATGAGAAATAATGTGAGAATATAGGTTACTTGTATGACTTTGTGTATTAATTAAGAGATCTTGCAATAATGGAGTTAGTAAGGAAATTTTTCAAAGGTGTAAGAAATATCATGGGCTAGGGGAGGGGCGACATGGTGTGTAAGAGAAAGGAATGGAGTGTGTAAGTAAATGTTGGGTATTAGTTGGTATTATGTGTTAGTTTGTAGTTTTTAAGGTGTACCGGGTACCGGGTTAACTAAAAATAATTTTTAACGGAGTTAACCGGGATAAAATAAAGTTGTAGAAATTACAAAAATAAGTTGGGTATAAATATTGGGTGTTCGGGTGATCATTGTTTAATTTTTACGAAATACGTCGTAATATTATTAAACTTACGTTAATAATAAAATAAGTTACCAAAATACTAGGTAAATAAGTTTTATGACTTATATGATGAAATAATGGAAATAAAATATATTGGGACCAATGTGGGAATATTAGAATATATTCGTCGCGTAATATTAATCGGCGTTAATGTTTAGTGAGAAATTAAAATATGTAAAACGTTTAATATAATAAATATATTAATTTGCAAATCCTAAGAGTGGTATAACATGTAAATGACCTACTAATGATATGCAGACTATACCTAGTCCGTATGAGATGTCCTCAGTACTAATGAAATGAATTCGCACCTAAACCAATCCGGTTTTGCGAATTTGAATTCCCGTAAACCACATTTACGATGAAATAAGAAATGCAAGTGAATAGTGAATTTCTTCCGAAAATGAATAGTGCTTGGTGAATAGTAAAATTTTCAAATGTTTCCCTGAATATCAAACTGACATCAAAAAAACGATGAATAGTAAAATGATGAATAGTGAATTATGAATAGTAACTTGTCGAGATTTGGGAAAATGACCTGAAAATGCGGGTTGTTACAGAATTAGAGGAGGTAGAGCCTATAGAAAAATACTTTGATAAGATGCCTACCAAGAAAGAACGGGAATACCATAAGGATTTATTCGATAGTCCCGAGAGACCATATATCCTTGGCACACCCCTTATCAAAATGGGAGACCCCTCTAACATTAACATACCATGCAATATCGGGCACATGCATATATGGAAAGCATGCATAGATCTTAGATCCCCCGTAAACATCATGACTAGGACTTATTACAATTGGGTGATGAAGAAACAACTTGATTTTAGGATGATGCCCAATAGGAATTTGATAAGTAATTTTGTAGGAAGAGTGAAGGGATTGCGTGTGATTATAGGTAATCTCACCTATGAGATCAATTTTATGATAGTAGAAGACACTCGTCCGGTGATAGATGATTGCCTAAGCCAAGTAATATTTGGAAAACCATTTGTTGAGGCCACTAGGATGAGTTATGACTCGACTTTAGGGATAGTTAGATTCAAGGAAGATAATGATGAGGTTGCCTATCAAATGCCCTACAAAATTGAGCAATACCGCCTCCTCTCTAATATAGAAAAAGAACACAAGCAAGCGGCTTATTATAGGAATGAGGAGGATAGACGTAGAGGAGTTGAATATGTGAAGATTAGGATGCTTGGTTTCTACAAAGAATGCTTACAACTAGGTCCGGAATACAAAACTAGTTTAGAAGACGACCTAGAGAGTGGAACCAGCGATGAGATCACGTAGTAACCCATGACCTTGAGTCTAGCTACAAGACTCGTAAATAAAGAAAAGCGCTTCTTGGGAGGCAACCCATGTTTTGTGTGATTTTATTTTGTTTGTTTGTTATTTGCTTCCGTATGCATGCTTTATTTTTATTGTTGGTAGATCATGTTTCTCAATTAAATAGTGGAAATACTTTACTTTGTTGTTTTGGCCTAGTCTTAACTCCACCTAAAAGTATTTTTGCAAAAGATAAGTGTAAGGGGAAACCCCAAATATGTTTTTAAGAAACAAACTGATCATGATTCTCCACAATATTAAATGAACATGTATATTCGTATTTGTTAGAGTCAAATGCTTGTATCGAGTCATAATGAAGTTTTGCAGGATTTTCCAGGAAGTAGGACCAAGTTTTTCCAGAAATTTTAAGGAAACTTAACATAAGAATTTTTGCAGGTCACTTCTGACGGCGTCACGAGTTAACTCTTGACGGCGTCACGTGTAAAAATCTGGAAATTTTACCGGTTTTGTTTTTCTAACGGAGTCTTATAGTTTTTGTGAATTATTAAGTTTTATAATCTCCAGGAGATCTGCAAACTTCATTCCACAAGCATTATATCTTATTTTGTTTTCTAGGATTTAGTAACTTATATAGGATGCCGCCGATTTTATGCGAGGTTGTCTTGTCTATTTTCTCAGGATTTACAGATTATGTATGACAAGAAGATGATTTATATTATGGAAGGGAAGCTTTGATTGTTCTTCTTGGAGGAAGATTTAACCTGGCCACCTTATTATCCATACCGAGCGAATCAGGGGAGTATTTGATTTCATTCTTTTTACTTTTTCACTTTTACATTCTTTACTTGAACATTGGGGACAATGTTCATCTTATGTGTAAGGGGAGGGTAAAAAGATGATACCTTACATATGAACTTTCGCTTGAGTTTGTTTTGTTTGATGGTAGATGTGTAATAAAACTATGATAAATACTTGTTAGTGCAATTTTAGCGCCAAATTTAAAATTTTTTACAACATTTAGGAGTGAAAATTTAGCCATAGCAAGCGTCTCATGGATAGGAGATTGTATGACTAGCACAAAACCGTATATTCAGAAAAATTTTCCACCCAAATATGTGAGGTTCGCCTTTAGATTTGATAGGAAAAACATTTACTATTAGTGCTTATGAGTGTATCGGTAGCATTTAGATTCTAGAACTTGCGTTAGTGATGCATCCCAAGACCGCTAGTGAGACTACATTCGTGTAGTAGGATTTACTACATGATAAGAGGCATTAGGATCACCCTTGTGTTAAACCCGTATCATAATTACTTGACCATTTAAGTCATATTACTTGGCTAGTTAAGTCAACTAATTTTTCCCACACCCTTAGCGTTGTACTCATTTTTAGTACACGAAACCCCTAGTACACCCCTCCGAGCCTATCTTTTCGTTTCTAACTTTAAGCATTTTACTTAAAGGAAAAATTTGTTACACCCCACTTAAATGTACACCCAAATCGCCTTAGCCTTCCACGTATGCGCTCATCTTTAGTGCATTATTGTTATTTGTTAAACCCGAAGTTAACTATCCAATTGATTACATGGTTGCTAAGTCGAGTCATATCCTTGTACACATTGTTTTGGGACGATTGGGACTCATGGGTAAAGTACTTATTTTATGGAGTAATGGGGAAGAACATCATTTATTACCCCCATATGTACATTAATCTTAAAAGTGCTCAAAGTGTTTTGATTTTCTTAATTTGAGTCATTAGATTAGTTTATTGTAAAGTATGTAAAAATTCAAGTGTAAGGGGAATTTTCATTCCCTATGATGTATTATTTTGGATGGTAGGGTAAGAGTGTATGCAAAAAAATAAATAAATAAATAAATAAAAAAAAATAAAAAAAAAATCGAAAAATCAAGAGAAAGAAAAAAAATAGAAAAAGAAAAGAGAAAAAATCATACGGACTACCATCCCGTTTCATTATATGTTTATTTTATGTTTTTGTTATTCTTCATTTATTAGCTTAAGTCGAGTCTAGTCTTGGAATTGAATTTATTAGCTTTAGGGGGTCATTTTAGCCCGGAATTGAATTTATTTGATCAAATATTGCCCTAAATCGTTCCTTTTGTGATTTTAGGTACTTTGGGAGAGAAATCTGGAAAAGGAAGCAATTCAGACGTTTTTGGAGCATAAAAGTGAAGAAAACGCCAAAGTCTTAATTTTCCTTGCTGGGAACAGTAGGTGACGGCGTCAAGAAGGAATTTCTGACGGCGTCAAGAGTAATTTCCATGACGACCCAGTACAGAATTGAAGGCGTCACAAGGTAGGGCGTCAAGAGTAAAATGCATGACGGCCTGGAAACACATAACACATGACGGCGTCAAAAGTAGATCAAGGCAGTCTGAGAAGTATTTTGGCGGCGAGATGACGGCGTCACAAATTTGTTCTTGACGCCGTCAGACCCTATTTCCTATATATAGTTTTCTAATTTTCACATTAAAAAGAGAGAAGTTTTTGGAGAAACCCTAAGTACGAACTTGGTACGAATTTTATAGGTTTTTCAAGGGTTCTTAGCCCTTGATCCCTTTCATGTGTAATTGAGATAAGTATTCTTTTAATTCAACCAATATGTCTATGTGTTGGTTGTCTATATCTTGTTCTTGTCTTAATTCTACCATGCTAGGCTAGATCTATCTTGTGTTTGCTTGGATCTAATGAAACCTAGTTGTTAATTATGTGTTGATTACTTGTTTATGGTTGTATTGGATGAATGATTTCGATGTTAGGCTTAAGAAAACTGGCAGATCTCCAAATGGTAACATGCTTGAACGTCTTAGGAAACATGAACTGACGTGCACTAGGTTTTATTGGTTGTATTTAATGCATGAGTAAATTCTAATGATCCCATGTTAGGAGCTTCTTAGCCGGCTCGACATAGGAGTGAAGTAGGCACCCCATGAATGGTATTAAGGAATACAATCTATCATCCACGCAACTATAACAAGTAATTAACGTGTAAAAGATATCTAGGGAGTAGTGAAATCTAAGTAAACACATTTTCTCCACTTATTGCTCACAACCTTAGTTAATTTAGTTTATTTTCATTTTTAGTATTTTATTTTGATTGCATCTTTAATATTGGGTTAGTTGACTAGCAACTAATTCCGCCCAAATCCTTCAAACCCGAGATTTTTACTTGCTTTCTAAAAAAATATAAAAATACAAAAATAATCATCCCTCATCTTTAGAACTAGTATTTAGGTTTTCTAATCCTAGCGACACTATTCCTAGCTGAACGATCAATCCCCCGGTACTTGTCACTATACTAGACTACAACGATCAGGTACACTGCCTGGTGGGGGTTGTAAGTTTCTCAAGATCCCTTGAGAGGTAAAGCCTGGTGCAATTCCCACGTATCACATAACCGAATGTATGGGTCGCATAACCGAATGTACGGGTAACATAACCGAATGAATTGGTCACGTAGCCAAATGTATTGGTCGAATTTCACTTATCTTTGAATCTTGGTCCACATATTACTTTTGTTTACATAAACCAAATCATATTTGGCTGTGGGTCGTAAACACACAGGTTACATGTCTCTTATGGTGGGACTTGGAACTAAGTGGATTTACGATGCCTTTGCTGGGAAATCTTCATTCTTATGCATAACAATTCTTTTTCACAAGACTCTATAAACTCACCAACCTCGTGTTGACACTTTAGCATGTATTTTAAGGTATTAAGCAATGGCACGCTACATGAGGTTTTGGCGGGGCATGACATGGTCATAGAAGACTCTGATTATTCACTTGGGGACCGTTTTAAACTATTTTAAAGGCCTACTTCCGCACTACTTTTAACAATGTAAATTCAACACTTTTGGTTAAACGATTTTATTCTAAATGATTGAAATGAAAACCATTTTGTACTTGTGTTGTGGTACCAATTGAGTTACACCCCATCTATATGTATGCTTCCGTTGGACCCGATTTTGGGGGTGTGACAGATTCATCAAAAGATCTCTTAGGAACACTTAGTATTTCTACAACTGGTGTTCTACATCAATGGACACTAGCTGTAAATTATCGAGTCCTTCTCAGATCTTAGCAATCTGCCTAGAACATTTATGAGAGAATTTACAAATGTATTTCTCAATGATTGAACGGAGATTCCTGCCAGGGTCAACATCAAACAGCCCTGACAGCAGGTCACTTCGGGAATTCTTTATGGGTTACGCTTAGTGTTCGAGGTGGTTTCAAACGATCTACAGTCGTGGAGTAATCCCCAGCGACTCACCCAGTCATTGAGTTACTTAGTAGGTCTTGTAAGCTCCTTTGGGGGTATCTGACATGGGAACGGCCTTGGTAAGGGTTAGAAGGAGTCTTCACACTATGCTGTTGACGATCTCTAATTCCTTATCTGTAAGTACCGGTTGTTTATTGCTAACTGTTTACCTGCAACTATACATCATCTCCATGGCGAAAGATTCCACATGCTCATACATGCATTACAAAGTCAAAGAAAAGTTCTCACAAAGATCAAAGTATAGCAATAGTCAAAGAAAGATTCTACGCCAAAAAGAAGAATCTACAAAGTAAAGTGACAAAGATCAAAGTGAAAGAACGGAAACAACAAATGCATGTATCACAAAGACTAAAGACGTATGAGCATGTTGGAATGGCGGACAACCACCAAAGACAAAGAAGTGACGAAAGGCAGATGACTTCACCACAACAACAAAAGAACAAAGAACGATGAAAAGTCAATTATCAAAGATCACAAAGCTTGAAGGAACAAAGACTAAAAACTATTCTACAAAGACTCAAAGTTCAAGACAACAAGCTTCAAAGTTCAAATATCAAGATCACAAAGAGAGATCTCAATGATCACCCCTTAGGGGGAGATTGTTAGCAATAGAAGTGTTGATCATCAATGGAATCAAAGAGAGATCTCAATGATCGCCCCTTAGGGGGAGATTGTTAGAAATAGAAGTGACGATCATTTATTAAGTCATTTAGTCTTGTAATAATATTGTAATAGTCTTGTAGTTTAGTTAAGGGTAAACGGGCTTGGTTTAATCTAATATTGTATAATGATATGTCTAGTTCATTACATAAGCCCAAGCCCGGCCCATCTTCTTATCTTACTATAAATACCTCCAAATGCTCCCATTTGGAGGTGTTGCTTCTAGGGTTTCTTCTATGTGTATTTCCTTCTTTCTCTCTCTAAATCTAATACATCTTCCTTTCTTTCTCTAGAAGTTACCATCTCTCTCTCTCTCTCTCTCTCTCTCTCTCTCTCTCTCTCTCTCTCTCTACATTTCTCTTCTAATCTTTATAATAAACTTGTGTTAGATATTGTATCCTAAGGTCCTAAAAAGGTCTCAGCCTTTTGATTGAAGAGTGTTGCGAATGCACGATTGTAACCTACCGAGTATCCAGGTTGTGCAAAGAGAACCTTGAGATGTGAATGAAGTAATCGAAAACATTCAATGCAACAATCCTTTGCATTATCAGGCAATTTGATTGACTGATGAAGTTCATTCTCTTGAGACTTAGAGCACGAATATTCCATAGCAGCATTATCAGACTCAAACATTTTAATTTGCTGTGAAGGGTTAGAAGTGTTATTTTCATCGATCATGTCGTACAATTTGAGTATCTCAGGTATGACTGAAACAAAAGAATTCGACATGATGTGGACGTGCACGGGATTTTACACTTCTATGATTAAAACCGAGAAATAGATTCTTTCGCGGGATTTTACAAAATCAAGAAGAAACCATAAAACACCAAAGACTGGAGATGAACTTGATGATCAGTTGATGGACTTGAAGATCAGTTGATGTTGTTTAGTTGTGATATTGGTTCGGTTGATGCAAGTTTAGCCACGAAAATTTGGTGAAAATTTAGTCTAAAAACTTAAAACCTCAATAACTTCACTCCGGAGGTGATTTGGGCCTCGAAAAATTCGTTTCACAACTTTGTGGTGAAACCTCACAATATTCAGCCTGTTCCAGACGTTTTGACAGCTAATTCGCTGAAAACGGAGTTACGGTTCAAAAGTTATGGCCGTTTGAAGTTTTGACGTAAAAAGTCAACTTTGGTCAAACTGCAACTTTAGCAAATCGCTAGAAGAGGTAAACGCAAGTTGGAGGTAATCGCAATCTGAAGGTAAATGCTACAATGAGCAAACCGCAGGAAGAGGTAATCGCTATCCTTAGCAAAACGCAAACCAGAGTTAACCGCAGGATGAGTTAACCTCAGAATAAGCAAACCGCAGTAAGGAGCAAACCGCAGGATGAGTTAACCGCATAATGAGCAAACCGCAGTAAGGAGCAAACCGTGGGATGAGTTAACCGCAGAATGAGCAAACCGCAAATAGCAAATCGCAAGTCACAACAGTAACCGCAGGAGCAAATCGCAGAGACTTAACCGCAACACACTAGAGTCCAAAACAGCCACTATCTTGCGTTTTGTCCTTATACCCAATAAAGTAAACGCTAAGTAGCAAACCGCAGGAACCAGTAGCTAACCGAAACCAAGAAATGAAACAGTAGAGCTAACCGCAGTCAAGAATAACGCCCCAAAATCAATCCCAACTTCAAATACACGTTTGATGTAGCATAACCAACTGAAAAACTATGTAGTACTAACACCAATGATCAAAAAATACACCCATAACGTATCAAATAACACTAGAAAGATCAAACCATGATGTTTTCAAAGAAAACTCTTCTAACTCACAAAAACCACAAAAACCACACCAAATCCGAATATCCAAGGCCCTAAGATGAAACCATGGCTCTTGATACCATTTGAAGGATATTCATAATCATAAACATGTATGGTGTGGTGTTAGATTAGATTAGAAGAAGAGTTTTAGAGAGAGAAAGTGGGAGCCTTTTCTAGTGAGAGAAACAAGAAGTATGTATTAATGAAAGGTCCAACCCTCTCCCTTGGTGGGAGAGGGGTATTTATAGTTACAAAGAAAACGCCCAGTCCCGGGCTGTGGATCAGGCATATAGGGTGTAAAGACCCGGGCTTCCTCCACGGTGTTACTTAAACTAATCTACGAACTAACTAAATATTAATAAGACTACGAGCTACTTAATGCTAATCTATACTCGGGGTGACCGAGTCTTTCATGTGAATATTTATATTCCTAACAAGTTTTTACAAGGAAAACTCCATATGTATTCTAGCCTTCCCTAGACTCTGTCACATCACTTGGAATTAGAACACTTATGACTTTGTTGCCTCGCTATGGTGAACTTGGTGTGAGTTCACCAATACCTTCTTTGGTAGAGTAACTTTACTATATTATGGTGATGCCCCTTCTTCCTAACCTCTAGGGTCTCTTTTATAGCTTCAAGACACGCAACTAACCTCCAACTGTATTTTAATAAAGGCAAATGATCGGGCTCTCAATAAATGCAATCAATAACTTTAGTCTTGTAAACTGACAGCGCAAGTGCGCCGCACTTCTTAGAAAGTACGTCGTACTTCGTTCTAACGAATATTGTCGTTTTTAATGGTTTTTAAGCCATATTATCACTTTCTTCTCTTAATCATCCCTGCAACCATATTAGTACCAATTATACACAAATAGCATAATAATCTATATAATTTAGTAGATAAATAGTGTATAAATGAGGGAATAAATATGTATAATTAGAGCATTATCAGACGCCAAAAACTTGATGCGTCTCATGAGTGCTAGTTTTAAATTTATAACACGATCTACCAGTGATTCAAATGAAACACATACAAGCAAGTATACTCATCCGTGTATAGCAAGAAATGATTCGGTAAGTGATGGATGAGGCGAAAAGTGTACCGCTTTTAAGGGGTCATTTAAGCCCGAATTCGAGATTATTTGATCAAATATTGCCCTAAATTGTTTCTTTTGTCATTTTAGGTACTTTTGAGGAGGAATCTGGAAAAGGAAGCGTTTTGGACGTTTTTGGAGCATAAAAGTGAAGAAAACGGCAAAGTCTCAAAATTCCTTGCTGGAACAGTACCTGACGACGTCAAGATACACACATGACGGCGTCAAGAGTGACAAAAGAGGTGAATGTGGAAACTATAATGTGACGGCCCAGAACATTTTCTTATTGGCCTGACGGCGTCACCAAGGCCATCAGGGTCCAAATACTAGTGACGGCCCAAATACTAGGCTCCGTCACTCCGTGCTCACACTTTAGCATCAATGTCAAAGATTTCATGAGAACTCAAAGGCCTTCATCCAAAGCTTCTGCTACTCTGATGTTGAAAACATGATACAAGAAAAGTGTGAGCACGCCAACTTATCAATCACAACTTCACATGGAGACGTTGATACACAGAGATGACTTGGAGATATTTACTTGGATGGTACACTTAAAGAAGTTCCAAAGATCATCCAAGATTTCTGGGAAGTCATCAAACACTCACTGCTGGATGTACAAAGACATGTTTGAAGATTCAAAGTCTACGAGCTGCAAGATTTCAAGGATGCAAGAATTCAGTACTTATCTTCTAGGTGACCTCCCTTAGGGGGAGATTGTTAGGAATACGAATATTCATAAGAAGACTCGGTCACCCCGAGTGTAGTTTAGCATATGGTAGATCGTAGTATTTATCTATTTAGTTAGAATATAGTTTAGTATTAGTTAGTATTTGTGGAGTCGGGTCGGGTCTTTTACCCACTGTCAGCTCGCTCTACAGCCCGTTTCAGGGGGCGTTTGTCTATAAGTATAAATACCCCTTCCCTAGCTTGGAAGGGGTTGGACCTTTCATTTGCAATCTAATACATCACAAGTTTCTCTCAAAGGCTCCCAACTTCTTCTATTTCTCTCTCTAACTTCTCACTAGAATACTACACATTTAATCATCTTTTACACAAAACCAACCATGTTCTTTCATTAGAGTATATTACAATTGGTATCAAGAGCCATGGTTCTATCCTAGGATTAGTGGTATGCTCGAATCTATTGCTTGGTTGTGTGTAGTTGGATGATTCGAATGTGTTTTGAGGTTTTATCACTTCATTGATCTCGTTAGGTAGTTTTATTGGCATTCTTCTTGTACTTTCTTGCTTAGAAGTTGTGTAGACATCTTGTTTTGCCTTTAGTTTTGTCATTTCATAATCTTAGTGTAATGTGGATTAATTTCGTGGCTCATTTCTTGGTAGCGAGTTGTCAATTTCATTTAGAGAGTTGAGAGTTCTTCTTAGCGAGTTGAGTCTAGCGGTTTGGCGTTTTGCTATTTTGGGGTATAAAGCCAAATCGCTAGATAGTGACACTTCTGTCCTATTATACTAGCGAGTTGGTGATACTAGCGACTTGATACTGCATAGCGAGTTGACCCCATCCAGCGTGTTGAGCTATTGCTAGCGAGTTGATCATACTAGTGAGTTGTGAGACTAGCGATTTGATACTGCTCAGCGAGTTGATCCCATCCAGCGTGTTGAGATATTTCAGCGAGTTGACATAGGCTAAGGCTTCCAGCGAGTTGACTATAGTAGCGAGTTGGTCCAGGGTGTAGCGAGTTAAGCAGATTTAGAGGGTTGACAGTGTCAGCGGTTTGAGCAGACTAGCAAGTTGTTCTGATCAGCGAGTTGGTGTTGTCAAAGGGTTGATATGTCTTAGCTTGTTGATCTCCTCTAGCGAGTTAGTGCAATTGTAGTGAGTTGAACTATTTTGTGGTGAGTTGATCTATTTCAGAGACTTGGTGTGTCTAGCGAGTTGTGGGCTTAGCGAGTTGTGTTATTCTTAGTGAATTGGTTATGTTACATTAGTGAAACTTGTGCGTTGTTGCGACTTAAGTTGTTACCACTATTTCTACAGTAACTTGACATTGTGAGGCTAATCTTACGACTTGACTTGTTATTTTAATAATAACTTGACGTTGTGAGACTAATCTTACGATTTGACTTGTTTGCTGTGGAGCGGTTGTAATTCGACTTGTTGCAACAAAACACGAAATACACTTGTGTTTACAACTTGGTACTAGGACTTACTCACTTTCCACAGCATGGCAAGCACTTCCTCTGATGACATTCAAGCTGCAGGGTCGGATACTCGTCCTCCAATGCTAGATAGGACCGACTATGAATCATGGGCACAAAGGATTTGTCTTTACTGTTTAGGAAAGGAAAAAGGGGTTAACATTTTGAAATCCATCGATGAAGGATCCTTTCAAATGGGAGTCACTAGAGACACGATTGCTGCTACTGACGACCAACCTGCTGTAGTTGGCCCCAACAGACCTCGCACCTACGATGAGTTAACTGAGGAAGAAAAGAAACGCTATGATGCCGACATCAGAGCATCGAACATTGTCATTCAAGGGCTTCCTAAAGATGTCTACAAACTTATCAACTACAACACAGAAGCCAAGGCAGTTTGGGATAATGTGAAAATGCTTCTTGCAGGGTCTGAGTTAACCAAAGAAGATCGTAAGTCTCAGCTATATGATGAATTTGAGCACTTCAAAATGAATCCAGGTGAAAGCATCACAGACTATTATGTCAGATTTCACAAGCTGGTCAATGATATGAGAATCATCAAGATGATAATGCCCAACATTCAGCTTAACTCCAAATCCGTGAACAACATGGCACCTGAATGGGATAGGTTTGTTACTGCTGTTAAACTCAACAAAGGTCTTAGGGACACCAATCATGAACAACTCTATGCATATCTGCAACAACATGAGAAGCATGCTGCTTATGATCGGTTAATGCGAGAAAAACTCAATCCTTTAACAACAAATGACTCTCTTGCTTTCGTCTCAAATGTTCAGCAACTTAATCAATCATCAATTGATCCACCTCAACCACAACATCCTTCATCCAGGTCCACTAATCAAGCATCAACCCCTTCTCCATCTGCCTTTAACACCCATCTGGACTCTGGGTATTCACACATTGACATGATGATTGATAATCTTTCCAACCAAGTTTCATTGATGGTTCAACAATTCAGGGAAGCTCTTCCATCTACTAATAACTAACTTCGGACCTCATCCAATCCTCGTAATCAGGCACTCATAGAGGATGGTAGAGTTGTGGTGCAAAATGTGCAAGGAAGACAGAATTTGAATCAAAGAAATGTTGGTATTGGGAATGGGAATTACAGAGTCGGAAATGCTCTTCAAGGACAAGCCATGCAACCTAAATGCTACAATTGTGGAGGAATGGGTCACATGGCTAGGAATTGCACTCAACCAAAGCGTCCACAAAACTCGGAATACTTCAAAGACAAGATGTTGCTAATGCAGGCACAAGAAAATGGGACTGTTTTGGATGAAGATGCCTTACTCTTTCTGGCTAGTGATGACGGGAATACATTTGATGCTGATGTAGATGATCAACCGGTTCAAGATCTAGCACTCAATGACCCCAAATATCTTCCAAGTTGAAGACTGTGATGCATTTGACTCTGATGTTGATGAAGAACCCACTGCTCAAACCATCTTCATGGCTAATCTGTTTGCAGTTGGTTCCTCTCCACAGCAGTCTGGTTCTTCCATCGCTTCTGCCATCTCTGAGGTACCAACTTCACTTAATCAAAATGACTCTACCAATCCACAGAGGGTGTGTGAATTTGTACATCTCAAGGAAATTGACAACACAGATACCATTGATATGGGAAATACCAATATTATCCCATATGAAAGGTATTTGAATGTCAATGGACTGCCAGTTGTACCAAGTGATGCACCTTCTTTTGATCTTCGGGAACATGAGCTGCATGAGCACACTATATACAACCCTGATGATTCCTTGCCCACTAGATTTAACATCCTTAAGGATCAGGTGACTATATACGAACATCGTGCTAAATTTGAGCTTAATGAACGTGAACAGAAAATGGAATGGCAAATGCGTGCTTACATATCAGAAAACAATTCCAAACAAGAAACATTGAAAAGGGAGTTAATGTCTTTGAAAAAACAATTGGATCAAACTGTTAAACAAAAACAGGAAATTCAAAAGGGGTTAACCTCGCTCAAGCACGATTACAAAGACAAAGAAACAAAACTTTTAAATGATTTTTCTAATCTTAAAATGTTGAAAAATAAACTGGAAGAAAAGTTGTACACACAAGGCTAAACCATCCAATCTGCTCAAATGATGCAGAATCATAGGAAATTAAGAGATGAGTTTAGTGAACAGGATGCCTCCAAACCTAAGGCCAACTTCCTTAGAAATGGTATAGGTGCTCAACCCGCATTATATGATGCAAACATTATGTTTGAGCCTGATCATGCCCCTCCTGATATGAGATCCTATGATGAGATTGATGAAATGGAAGATAGAACTAGAGAAAAACTAGCTGAGCAATTAAAGGATCCCGTGTGTATTGCTAATAATATTGTCTTTCACTATGATTATTCTGATGATAATCATTCAGCTATTTTTGTCCCTCAAAAGAAAATCCTTCCTGAGAAAGTTTTTTGGAATATTGACATTGAGAAAATGAAAGCTGAAAGACATGTGGGTAACACACGAACTATTTTTAGGATTTCTGATCCAACCATTTATCCTATGAACATGCCCATGCACCTTGTACCATTTACTCTTCCCACACAGTGTAATACTCTTATTGGATTATATGTACTAGGTCAAATGTTTAATGATTCTGAGAAAACATGTAAAAAGAGAATTACACCAACTGGGATTACTGAAGGGGAAAGGGGATTTGAACAAACAAAACGGTGTTACCTAACTGAAGTCATGCCATTTTTCAAACTTCTTAAAGAACACTTTGAGGGGCTTAAAAAGACAATAAATGATGATGTAACTGATATGAAAAAGATCTTCAAAGATGTGGAAAATGAGGGTAAACAATTGGCTATTGATCTCAAATATAGTGAAATTGACAGGAAAAACATTCTTATTATGAATGAAAACTTGATTGCTAATTGCATTGCTCAAGATGTTTTCTACACTGTCACCGACTCTGCATTATCTGCACGAAAATTTCATGGAATGTCGGTTACGTTGAATGTATTTCAGAATCGTGTGATTGAGCTTGAGGGGGAGAATTTGAAATTACATAATAAAATTCAAAACGAAGACCATGATAACATGGTTAGGCATTTCTCAAAACTAGAAGTTTATAATCTTAATTTACAACTACAATATCAACATCTAGAAGAAAGCATAAAGATTTCAAATGCCAAGACGTCTTCGGATGCTCCTGAATTTGACACATGTTTTGAATTATCCAAAAAGGATGAAGTAATACAAGCTCACTCAAACATGATTCGGAAACTGAGGGCCCAAATTGCATAATTAAAGTCTAACATGGGCAATGTAACCAATACTAGTCACCAAATGTCACTAGATTCTCAAAACTTTCAGAAACAAGACATCATTAACATTTTACAACATGAAAATGAGTGGCTTCGTGCTGAAATGTCAAACGCAAAACAACGTTACAAAGAGTTATTTGAGTCTATTAAAATAACACGTGACCAAAACAATGAAAGAGTCACTTCTTTGTTAAACGAAATTGAGAATCTAAAGACCATGGTGAAAGGTAAAATGCCCGTCGTTTCATGTGACCATACGATTTCCAATGTTCATGCTTGTAAGAAATATGCGTGCGATGCTTTGAATGTTTCTCTTCCCCTTAGGAACAATAAGCTAGTTCATAGCAATTATCTTAGATATCTTAAGGATTTCCTGGTCATACTTAGAGAAACCATTGAAGATGGTAGGATACCTAAACCATTGGATGATGTTATTGTTGGTGCATGCTTCCTCACTAATAGAGCCCAAGAATTATTAGAATACGCTATAGCATCATGCCCCAAGATTGATAACAAGTCGGATAAGTCATTTTCGTCGCACTTTAACATTGGCAACAAACATATTACATTTGATTATCCCCAAACCATGTCACAATCCACCACCATGATCACCGGTAAACAAGTAACAATTAAGCATACTAATGTTCCCGTCATTGCTTCTACAGGAGTAAACGGTGTATCCAAAGCTAGCAAGTCACAGCCTAGGTGCAATACAAAGAATGATAGGACTTTGCCGGCTAAGAGTACACTTATGAAGGAAGTAGAAGAATTATCTAGGAACAATAAAGTTATGATTAATGAAAGGAATCGAGTTGAATCAAACATTTGTGTTAACAATGATGTAATTAATTCGAATTCTGGTGTCATTTGTAAGACTTGTAACGAATGTTTATTTTTTGGTAATCATGATGCTTGTGTTGTGTCCTTCTTAAAATCCACTATGCAATCTCCAGTCATGAATGTTTCAAGTGCTAAAAGGGTTAGACAAGTTTGGAATAAAACAGGAAAGGTGTTCACTAATGTTGGTTATCAATGGAGGCCTACTGGAAGGAAATTCACCCTAGGAGAAAAGTGACCATTAACTAGGATCACCAACTCCAAAGTTGTGCCAATTAAGAAATGGAGACCTACTGGTAGAAGGTTCCCAGTAGAAGCACTTAGTACCACTCCTAAGTGTAGTGCATCAAACAGTAAAAATTCCAGTAGTATATCCGTGACATATGATAATCCAATATTTGTGTGTGCTAACCAAACGGACCCCAACTGTTTGTGGGGCTCCAGCTTTTTCAGTTATCCACCATTGTCTGGTTTCAAATGCAGGTCGTACAAATCGTCCTTTGGTATTTGGACTCAGGCTGCTCAAAACATATGATTGGAGATCGCTCGCGGCTCAAGAATTTTGTGGGAAAATTCATTGGTACGGTCAGATTCGGGAATGACCATTTTGGAGCTATAATGGGTTATGGTGATTACGTCTTTAGAGACAGTGTGATATCCAGAGTACACTACGTGGAGGGACTTGGACATAATCTATTTTCTGTTGGTCAATTCTGTGACTCTGATCTTGAAGTTGCCTTCAGAAAGCACACATGTTTTGTTAGAGAATTAGATGGTGTAGATCTTCTCAAAGGGATTCGGGGCACAAATCTTTATACCATCTCTATTGAAGACATGTTGCGGCCCTCTCCAATTTGCTTGCTTTCAAAAGCCTCTAAGAACAAATCATGGTTGTGGCATCGTCGTTTAAACCATTTGAACTTCGGTACCATCAATGAGCTCACACGTAAGGATCTTGTTCGAGGCTTGCCCAGACTTAAGTATGAAAAGGATCATCTATGCTCCGCATGTCAAATGGGCAAGAGCAAAAAGCACACCCATAAACCCAAAACTGTCAATTCCATCATGGAAGTCCTACATACTCTTCACATGGATCTCTGTGGACCAATGAGGGTTCAAAGTATCAATGGAAAGAAATATGTGCTAGTTATTGTTGATGATTATTCTCGCTTCACATGGGTAAATTTTTTACGATCAAAAGATGAAACTCCGGAGATCATCATCAAACTCATCAAGCAATTGCAAGTTTGACTCAACAAAACAGTTAGGTTCATTCGCACTGATAATGGAACGGAGTTCGTGAACAAACAACTTACTCAATTTTATGAAGGTGTCGACATTAGTCATCAAAAGAGCATTCCACGTACTCCTCAACAAAATGGAGTTGTTGAAAGGCGTAACCGCACCTTGGTTGAAGCTGCTAGGACTATGCTCATCTTCTCCAAAGCTCCTATGTTTCTTTGGGCAGAGGAAATTGCAACAACATGTTATAAACAGAACAGATCCTTGATACATCCTCTCCACCGCAAGACTCCATATGAACTGGTTCATGGCAGAAAACCAGACCTTTCATTTCTTCGAGTATTTGGCGCATTGTGTTATCCAACAAATGACAGTGAAGATCTTGGGAAACTAAAGGCCAAGGCCGACATTGGTTTCTTCGTTGGTTATGCTCCAGAACAAAGGGGTAACGAATCTACAACAAACGTACCAGAGACATAATGGAAACAATCCACGTTACATTCGATGAGCTGACTGAGCAACCGGCTCCTGGATAATTAAGTTCTGGATCCGTACCTAACCTTTTGTCTCCTGGACCTATAAGCTCCAGGCTTGCGCAGGATCCCACTCCTGCTAGTCCTTTTGTACCTCCTACAAGTGAAGATTGGAAGAAACTGTTTGACCCAATGTTTGATGAATACTTTGAACATCAAAACGTGGCTGCTCCAGAAGCTCCATTCATTCCACAACCAGCTGGGGTAGCAAATGTTCCACATGTCAATGCTGGGCCATCCACTTCGTTGTCATGGGATCCAAAAGCCCCCACCATCAGTCATTCAGTTACCACATCTAATGGTCAATCTTCATCTGTACAACGAGTAGTAGCTGTGGATAATTCGTTTGAAGTTAATCCTTTCACTCCACCTGATGATGAGCCGTTTGTTAACATATTTGCTCCTAAATCCTCAAATGATGCAACATCCTCAGATGAATCTAACACGGCTACCTCAGTTCCCTATCCTCAACCCCATGAACACTTTAGGAAATGGACTAATGATCACCCAATTGACAACATTATTGGAAACCCTTCTCGTCTGGTATCAACCCATAAGCAACTTGCAACCGACGCATTGTGGTGCTTCTTCAATTCTGTCTCTAAAGCTGAGCCAAAAGATTTCAAGGATGCAATGTCTAAACACTCATGGTTTACTGCTATGGTTTACGAGATCCATGAGTTTGATCGACTTGAAGTGTGGGAATTAGTACCACCTCCCGAGTGTGCTATGTTCATTGCTCTCAAATGGATATTCAAAGTAAAACTTGATGAGCATGGAGATGTATTGAAGAACAAGGCAAGGCTTGTGGCAAAAGGATATTGTCAAGAATAAGGAATAGACTTTGAAGAATCCTTTGCGCCTATTGCTAGAATTGAAGCCATAAGAATATTTCTCGCAAATGCTGCAAGTCAGAACATGGTAGTTTATCAAATGGACGTTAAGACTGCATTCTTAAATGGTGATCTTAAAGAGGTGGTGTATGTTAGCCAACCTGAAGGATTAGTGGATCCAGAACGTCCTAACCATGTTTACCGTTTGAAGAAGGCTCTTTATGGGCTTAAGCAAGCTCCTAGAGCGTGGTATGATACCCTGTCAAAATTCCTTCTTGATAACAAGTTTTCCAAAGGTGTTGTTGATCCTACACTCTTTACCAGAAAAACGGGCAAAAACTTTCTTCATGTACAAATCTATGTTGATGATATCATATTTGCCTCCTCTGATCCCAAAGAGTGTGATCGTTTTTCCCAAGAGATGAGTTCTGAGTTCCAGATGTCCATGATGGGTCAAATGTCTTTCTTTCTAGGCTTGCAAATATCTCAAAATCCCAATGGCATCTTCATCAATCAATCCAAGTACGCTAATGAAATTTTGAAGAAATTTGGATTCGAATCCTGTGACTCAGTTGATACTCCTATGATTGAAAGATCAAAACTAGATGAAGATGATGTTGGGATCCCGGTCGACCAAACCAAGTATCGAAGCATGATTGGTTCCTTAATGTATCTCACTGCTAGCAGACCGGATCTTCTGTTTGCAGTTTGCATGTGTGCTCGGTATCAATCTAAACCTACCAAGAAACACCTAGAAGCTGTCAAGAGGGCCTTTCGATACCTTAAAGGAACAATCCACATGGGTCTATGGTATCCCAAGGACACTTCTATGGCGCTCATAGCCTATTCCGATGCTGACCATGCGGGATGTCAAGATACTCGTCGAAGTACATCCGGGGGTGCTCAATTTTTGGGTAATAAGCTGGTTAGTTGGTCTTCAAAGAAACAAATGAGTACATCGATATCCTCCACAGAGGCTGAATACATTGCCATGTCCTCGTGCTGTGCTCAGATCTTATGGATGAGATCTCAACTTTCGGACTATGGCTTTGTTTACAACAAGATTCCCATGTACTGTGACAACAAAAGTGCAATCGCACTCTGCTGCAACAACGTCCAGCACTCAAGGACTAAGCACATTGACATTCGACATCACTTCATCAGGGAACAAGTTGAGAAAGGAATTGTGGAACTTTATTTCGTGAGGACTGAGTTCCAGCTTGCTGATATTTTCACCAAAGCACTTTCTAGGGACCGATTTCAATTCATCCTCCTTCGCCTTGGTATGAAGAGTGTCACACCTGAGGATCTCATAAGTCTTCAAGAAGATCAGGAGGAGTAAAGGGGTTGCTTCACATATCCTTTGTACATAGTATTAAAACAAAAACAAAATAGAAAACCTACAAAGAAACCATAAAAATCAGAAAATCATAAAAACCAAAAATATTCATCTCTCGACATGTCTCTTGTGTAATCAATATTATGTACGTTTCTAGAAATGTCATTCAATAATGACACGAAAACATACATATGCTTGAGCAAGAGTTTTTCCTTATTAATAATGTTTTTCTAAAACATGTCGTTTCTAAAATTATTCTTTCAAAATGGTTTGCTATTACTTTAGATAGCAACCCGGTCTTTATAATGGGGAAAGTTCGTCGCCAAGAAGACGACTGTTCCTAACAAAGGCATGAATTACTTTATATTCATGCCTTTCCGATCTGATGTACGCTTAAGTGCATCATTTCTGGTAAAAGAAGAGAAGTCTTCTTTGCATCTCAAATATTTTTCCTTCAATGATTCTTCGGGAAAATGTTTGCTCCAAACTTGGTGGTACCATGGCTTTTGAAGATCAAACAAACTCAAAATGTTGTTTAAAATTTGCCACTCAATCACCGCTAAAAATTAATACTTTGTGCAAAATGTTTAATTTTAAAATGTGTCATCTATTGAGGTGGAGAACGATTTCAAAAACTATATATCATCAAAACAAGATCTTTGTGCATAACTCCAGTGGATTAAGTGCCATTGTTATGTGTTAGTATATGAATTTTTCATGAGTTTCTCGCTAAACTCAAAATCATTTATAAACTCATCATCTCTAACACATAACATACTCCCTCAAGGTTTGAGGGGGAGCTAAAATGTCGTCTCAAAATCAGTCATTCTTAAAAATGTCACATCTTTCTCCCAAAACCTTAAACTTATTTAAATCACTTGGGATCACAAATCTCAATTGGATTGAAATTTTTGATTGGGGGAGAAGATGTGATTTAAATATGACAAATTGATTAAAAAGCGATGTGTTAAACCTAATTTTATGCTCTTCCCTATGTGCCAAACTCTTTTGTATATCAATGCACATAGTGAGGGGGAGCAAATGATTTGTGATTTAAGGATCCCTGCATCTTAAGAGTTCGAAACTCAGACTTGACTCATGAATTGACGAAACACAATTGTTTTGAATCGAAAGGACTAGTCCTGGACGGGTAATAATTTCAAGCTGGTCTAACCAGTGATGTAAGCGTGTCTCGAAGAGGACTTGTCTGAGTAGAGTGTACCGTTTCGAGAAATATTTTATGGACTTGACCAGGCCGGGTAATAACTTCAAGCTAGTCCAACTAGTAATGTAAGCGTGTCTCGAATGCCTGCTCATATTCACTAAAGGTGGATCAATTCAAAAGTGCAACTCTTCCCGATATGTGCAAATTTTTCAATGAAAACATATGAGCACATGTTAAGGGGGAGCATTTGAAAATGATAAAACTCTCAATGTGTTAACAAAATATGTTTCTCAATCATAAACACGTTGAGAGAATTTTCAATGATTTGGGGTATGGCAACATAGGATAGTCATGAAGTTATAAGGTGGCTAAGGTTAAGAAAACCGTCCTATGATCCGCCAGAACCGGAGGGATCTACCCATGGATAATACCGAATAGATAGTATTAGAAAGTCCGTAGGTATGATCATGAAAAAAGGAGAAATGTGATAATGGAGAAAGAAGGGGTTGAAGAATTAAAAAGAAATGAAATGAGAAAGGGTGAAAAGAAATAGCCCTCCAATTATTCAATCTTAGGGCAGAAACCGGGTTCAATTCATAATCTACTGATGGTTGCTAAGGTGACATTGGTATTGAAGACAAGACGTCATGGACCCAGTGACGCAATGCACTAAACCTTCTAGCCACTCAAGTTCTCTTAATATAACTTGTTTCATTCTCACGGGGAACCGGTGTAATCTATCGACATATCTCTTAGAGATGGTTGATATTGAAGCAGGAGACCTCTCCCTAATCTCCGCATAGGAAAACCAAATGTACTTATTGAGTCTAGAGCCTCGAGATACATAAAAAGATATCATAGGGACACGTGCTACTTCTACCCTGGTTGTTCAACATTAAGAACACCAGTGGTAAACTTATGAGTCCTACACAGATCTTAGCAATCTTCCAGAACATTTATGAGTGATGTTGCTATAGTAACTCCCAGTGATTGAATGGAAATTCCTGCCAGGGTCAACATCAAGTAGCCCTGAAAGCAGGTCACTTAGGTAATTTCTTGTGGATTATGCTTAGTGGTCACGATGGTAACAAACGGTCAACAGTCTTGGAGTGATCTCCAGTGACTCACCCATTCGTTGATCTACTTAGGTAGTTCGCTTAAATCCTCTCAGGGTTTACCGATTGGGAACGGTCTTGGTGATGATTAGAAGGAGTCTTCACACTATGTTGTTGACAATCATTAATTCCAAACCTATAAGTACCGGATGATTTGTTGCTAACTGTCTACTTGCAGGAATTTCTGACGGTTGCGGTTGATTGCTGAAAAGATGCTAATCCATCAACACATGCTCACACTTAAACATCACAATCTATGAAATCATGATCATTGATTGGGCCACATATATGCTTCCACAACTCTGATGTAGAAGATCATGATCCTGAAAAAGTGTGAGCATGCCAACTCAAAGATATTCATATCACATGGAGACGTTACTACTCAAAGATGACCCTCAGACACTCTTTTGGATGATGAAGTTAAAGTTAGTTCCAAAGATCATCCATCACATTGAAGGGGTCATCTAGAGTCTACCACTTAATGCACAAAGATCTCAACAATGAAGAATCAATAGGCTACGAGCTACAAAGATGTCATCAAAGACTTGAATTCTATGATTCAATACTTATTTTCCGGGGTGACCTCCCTTAGGGGGAGATTGTTAGGAATACGTTTATTCATAAGAAGACTCGGTCACCCCGAGTGTAGTCTAGCATATGGTAGCTCGTAGTATTTATCTATTTAGTTAGAATATAGTTTCGTATTAGTTAGTATTTGTGGACTCGGGTCGGGTCTTTTACCCACTGTCAGCTCGCTCCACAGCCCGTTTCAGGGGGCGTTTGTCTGTAAGTATAAATACCCTTTCCCTAGCTTGGAAGGGGTTGGACCTTTCATTTGCAATCTAATACATCACAAGTTTCTCTCAAAGGCTCCCAACTTCTTCTATTTCTCTCTCTAACATCTCACTAGAATACTACACATTTAATCATCTTTTACACAAAACCAACCATGTTCTTTCATTAGAGTATATTACAATTTTTCTACATGACGGCGTCAGAAGTGGATCTAGGCAATACGAATTTCAACTTGGCGGCGAGTTGACGGCGTCAGAGGTTAACACATGACGCCGTCAGGATGCATAGTCTATATATATTTTTCCAAGTTTTCATTAAAAGTGTGGAACTTTTGGGGAACAAGTTTTGTAAAAACCCTAGGTCGAATTTCCTGCATCTTTAAGGGGTTTCAAACCCTTCTTTCTTCCATGTTTGAATAAATATAAGCACTTCATTAATCATTCAATATGTCTATGTATTGTTTGATTCTATCTTATGTGTATCTTTCTTTTAACATGTTAGGCTAGGCTTTTATTGTGTTTGCTTAGATGTAGTGAAACCTAGATGTTGATTATGGGTTGATTGTTTGTTTATAATTGTTATGGATGATTGTATTCGATGTTAGGCTTAAGAAAACTGGCAGACTTCCATTGGTAACTTGCTTGAACGGCTTAAGAAGCATGATCGGAGGTGTACTACGATTTTTGGTTGCATTTAATGCATAAGAGAATTCTAATGATCCCATGTTAGAAGCTTCTAACGGCTCGACATAGGAGTGAAGTAGGATCTTATAGAGTTAGGGAATATTGTACACAGCCCTACGACTAGTATTAAGGAATATAACCCGTCATCCATGCAATTGTAACAAGCTAATTGTTGGGTCCTAAGTACTATATCATTTCACACATATGAGATCTAGAGAGAGAAAGATGATAAGTTTTAGAGAGAGAGAGAGAGAGAGAGAAACAAGAGAGGAAATAAGAGAATTTCTTATTCCTAATGAGCCAACCAACCTACTCCAAATGAGAGGTTTACAAGACTATTTATAGGCCATGTCTAGGGCAACTAACATCTTTCACATTATATCACTTATAGCCCTTAGACTTTGGCAAAACATGAAAACCTTAATAAACTAGCATAAAACATATTAATTCTTTAACGTACAAACATAATATTGCAACCTATTACAAGACTCATTGACTCGATAAGGATCGTCACTTCAAGCGTTCCCAACAATCTCCCCCTAAGGGACGATCATTGAGATCTCTCTTTGATTGCATTTATGATCGTCACTTTTGCGTTTCCAACACTAATCAACCGGTAAAAGATATCTAGGGAGTAATGAAATCTAAGTAAACACAACTTTTCTCATTATTGTTTCTACCACATTAGTATAATAGTTTAATTTTCATTTCTTTTGTTTTATTTTGATTGCATTTGTAGTAAATTGGGTTAGTTGGCTAGCAACTAATTCCACCCACTCCTTCAAAACCCGAGATTTTACTTGCTTTCAATAAAATATAAAAATACAAAAAGAATCATCCCTCACCTCTAGACCTAGTTTAGTAGGCTTTCTAATCCTAGCGACACTATTCCTGAGTTGAATGATCAATCCCCCGGTACTTGTCACTATACTATACTACAACAATCAGGTACACTGCCTGGTGGGGGTTATAAGCTTCTCAAGATCCCTTGAGAGGTAAAACCTGTTGCGAGGGCGCAATTCCCACGTATCAAGTTTTTGGCACCGCAGCCCGGGGAATAGTTATTGTTTAGGTTGAAATTTATTTTAATTAGGTCTACTCATTAGATTCCTTTTTAGTGAGATTTTTATTTTCTTTTTATTAGCTTTCTTGGAGCCTATCTTTTTCTTTGTGCCCTTTGTTTGTAAAACCATTTTCAATTGTCACTATGGCGGACGAAATCCCATTTAGATCACTGACAATAGAGGAACAATTATATTTCACTAATAGATTTGCTTCTTATCATTCCAATGAATTTGTGTGTGATCTTAGTGACATCCAAGAGGAGTTGGGGGTAAAGTTAGATGGGTTTGATGAATTCTATGTGTTAAGATCGTTTACGCCCATCTAGGATATAGTAACATTGATTGCACAGCGGAACAAGAACAAGAACATAATAAATATTACTCCAAGGTTTTCTTTATTGAATATAAAAGAAACTACTACTACTGCTACTAACGCTCTATGCGTTTCTAGACTCTCATTGGAGAGACTAGCTATGAAAGGATATGAAAAGATACTTGTAACCCTAGACGCCTACCCTCTTTATATAGTAGAGGAAAGTTACAAGAAACCCTAAACCTAGCTTACTAACAAGCTAAGTTACTATTACATAATAGACCCTCATTGTTTCTTCTTTCTTCATTCTTGCTTGTGGTTTTGTAATCTTCAAATCTTGTAATTCCCAACAATCTTCCCCTATTTGATATTACAAAACAATCTGCATGAAGAAACAATGTCATCACCAATAATAAGTTGCACATCATAACAATTCTTCCCCTTTTTGTAATCTTCTAATAGGGGTCTTGTGCAACTCGTAAACGCTTTCCCTCAAGTGATACATGTAGATGGTTAACAAGCTTCCCCTTAAGAATAGACTAACCATCTCAGGAACCAACTAATAATTAATAATAATGATAAAAAGTTTTTTCTTTTTTTTTTTTCTTTTTTTTTTTTATACTAATAAGCAGCAGTAACGAGCAGTAGTATCCGAGCAGCAGAAACAAGTAAGCATACCAGCACAAAGCGTAAGAGGATGGCCAAGTATATTAACAATAAGCTTCCCCTTAAAAGTATACTTGCCATCTCTTGAATCCAGTAGGTTCCATGGAGTGATCACTGATGAAGAAAATCAATTATAACTGATTTGATGAAGAAATGGAATCTCCCAACCTTGCATCTTATGTCTTGCACTATCCACGTGATGGCCTCTTGACAAACTCCTCATTGACTTATCCAATAAGACACTGAGCACAAATAACGTAACTCCTTCAAGTGATTGCAAATGTACGCTTTAAGCACAATAAAATATATCGTACCCCTTCACTAGAGTCGTCAAGTCTTCGTCACTATACAAACCAAGCAAGTTATCTTAAAAAGCTCCAATCCTTTTAAGATATGATAAGAACACAAAACCTGTGAGAATCAACTACACCATCAAGCAAGCGATAATCAAATGTCTTCAACAAGTAATCTTCTCAACGAAATGATGATGGTTGATAACTCCGTCCTCCCTAACCATTAGTAATCTCACATGACTAGGAACCAAAACCGACCAAAAGAAAAAGTATACAACAAGCCAGCAGGAACCATAAGAAAGTCAGCAAGAATCATATATATCAGCAGGAACCTATCAGTAGGAACCAATTAGGAGAAACCGGAAGTCATCAGCAGAAAGTATGATCAGCAGAAACCAAATATCATCATCAGGGGGAACCATTAAGTACAGCAGCAGTATCAAAGTGCACTAGCAGAAACACAATTACACACCATTAGTAATTTTCCCAAAATATATAGCACCAATCTCAACCATACGTGTCAAAATGAATACTTTATTTTTTACCAATAAATGACAATGCTAGCCCCAGCACTGACCAATTACCTTGTACAATTAGAATCTTTAAATAGGTACGAGACATTTATCTTTGTGAATTTATGTAGAAAGCGACAATCAGATGTAATTCTTCATCACACAGCAACAATAACATATAACAGTAGCTTTCACATACCCTAGTCCCTACCGATCTTCATTATAATCATGAATAAATACTCCACTGCAGCAGAATCACAAGACTACTCTAAATCCCACACATCAATACATCAAAAACTAAACCATCAGTATTCACTATCCATCAATCATGTGCAATACAAAGTATCACATGATGAGTCAATCACCAAGCAGTTCCCACATTCGACATATAATATTCGAGCAACAACAGAACGTGGAGAAAATGACACACCAATCACGAAAAGTATAAGGATTAATTAAATAATCCAAAGCATAGTTACAAGGTTACCTCATAGATTTGTGCCCATTAATAGCAACCTTTAAATAACCAAATAGAACATAGCAATAGTTGTAACCTTTGTGTGCACATATGCCAATAACCAATCAAACTAAACACCATCCCATGAATCACGTGACACAATGAAAGCGACTAGACCTTAAAGTCATTCGATTAGTCACACTTCATAGCCCTACATAATCAAATCTTCAAACCAAACAATTGCATTCATCAAAGTCTACTTTTACACCAGATGTACCTTCATCGTATTCCACATTAAAAAGACAACACAGCAGCACTTCTAAAAGACTACAACCCTTCTTACAGCCATGATAACTTAATACGAGATATCACATGCAGAAATCGTCAAAACACAAGTCAACCTTTTTGTCTTTAATACTCCTCAATAAATTCGACCAATCATAAATACCCAATCTGCTCACCATGTTATGCACCAATCGACAAGAATATAAAGGTACCGACCCATTAATTTAACCTTAAAAACAATTCACTATATGCGTGACTGGTCTGCTGACCCATTTGTAATAAACGACACCAATGATGGGAACCAGTATCACAGGCAAAAATCTTTAAATATCACCGACCCCACATGTTATAATTAAAACTCGTTCAAATGAATTCCATAGAGATCAGTACGAGGTTTTAATATAATAATCCAGCCAATCAGTATTAATACCAAAAATAATTAATGAGTACCTTTTAAAATCAATTAAACCATGTACGAAACTGCTTCCACTGACACCAGATCTGCTCTTTCTTGAAACTGCTTTTCGCTCATAAAACAGGAACATGAAAACCTTGTAGATCCCTAGATATCAAGAGCCACCCTCTCTGATACCAATTGTTAAGATCGTTTAAGCCCATCTAGGATATAGTAACATTGATTGCACAGCGGAACAAGAACAAGAACAAGAACATAATCAATATTACTCCAAGGTTTTCTTTATTGAATATAAAAGAAACTACTACTACTACTGCTCTATGCGTTTCTAGATTCTCATTGGAGAGACTAGCTATGAAAGGATATGAAAAGATACTTGTAACCCTAGACGCCTACCCTCTTTATATAGTAGAGGGAGGTTACAAGAAACCCTAAACCTAGCTTACTAACAAAGCTAAGTTACTATTACATAATAGACCCTCATTGTTTCTTCTTTCTTCATTCTTGCTCGTGGTTTTGTAATCTTCAAATCTTGTAATTCCCAATACTATGCATGTGTGATTTCTATTAGACGATCATTATCAGGATCAATTCCTTTTAGTGAGACCCGTTGGATGAATTTTAAGAAAAGCTTCCTAACCATGACCCATAAGTTCAACGAATTGGTGGATTCGTATGAGCAAGATGACCTAGTTTCTAAGAACATGAACTTAGAATCAAACCAAGATTATGAGATGGTTAGTGTTGAACTACCTAGTTGCATGAGCGGGATAGATTTCACCAAAACATACGACACACATGAGGTTAGAGTTGAGCCACCTAGTTTCATGTCATGGCTAGGTACTACCATAATACAAGATGAACACATAGGTGATATTGATGTGATGGAAGAGATAGTAGAAAACCCAAGCCCACTAAGTACCCCACAAGTCCTACCATCATTTGAGGCATACACACCGCCCGTGACTTACCCGGAAGAAGTAGAAGAGACTATAGGAACCCCAATTGAGGTAGAACCCTTGGACCAAGCACTACTAGAGGATATAGGTTTGAATACTGGTAGTGATAACCTTACTCTTAGTTCTAGGGAATTTCCTAGTGTTGATGAACCGGAACCTCAATCTTTACGCACCTTTCCATCCTTAGATTTACATCTAGGAGACAGAAAGAGGAACCGACCCACCCATCAACCAATATTATCCGGGTAGGTTTAGGATGAAGGAAGCCATTCACTCACCCCCTTCACCTCACGTGGCATAGTTCCACCCTAAGGGTGTGTATCGCTACTTTCACCCGCACTTAATCCTAAGTGTAGGGAAAACCTCCCATATTTCCGTTAAATAAGGGTAGAGTCAGGCTTGTGACTCGAACAAAAACAAGCGCTTCTTGGGAGGCAACCCCAGCTTTATTTATTTGTTTGTTTGTTTGTTTATTTGATTTTATTTGTTTCCGTATGCATGTTTTATTTTTATTGTTTGTGGCTCATGTTTCAAAGTAAATTGTGAAAATGCTTTATTTTGTTTTTAACTTCATCTTAATTGCATAAAAAGGTATTTTGCAAAAGATAAGTGTAAGGGAGATCCAAATTTGTTTCTAAGAACGAAATTGAGCATGATCCACAACAATATTAAATGAACATGTGTATTAGTAATTGTTTGAGTCAAATGCTTGTATCGAGTCATAATGATGTTTTGCAGGATTTTCCAGGAAGTAAGGCATAAGTTTTTCCAGAAATTTTCTGGAAACTTAACATGAGATTTTTGCAGGAACATTCTGACGGCGTCAGGAGTTATAACCTGAAGGCGTCAGGTACAAAAAATTCTGAAAATTTTTGCAAGTTTTGTTTATATTGGAGTCTTAAAGTTTTTGTTGATTCTTTAGTTTTATAAACTTCAGGAAATCTGCAAATATTCATTCCACAAGAATTATGTCTTTAATTTTTTGGTTTTTATTCCTAAGTCTGGAATTACATCTAGCTGTGGGTTTTCTTTGTTCGGATTGATGCTTTGGGGTTTTGTGATTGTTTTCTCAGGTTTAACAGGTTACATTGGACAAGAGGATGATTTATATTTCTGGAGGGAAGCTTTGAAGGTTCATTTTCTTGGAAGAAGATCTAACCTTGTTAACACACTATCCACACCAAACGAATCAGTGGAGTATTTGTTTTCATTCTTTTACCTTATTTTCTTTTACATCTTTTTATTTAACATTGGGGACAATGTTCAGCTTAAGTGTAAGGGGAGGGTAAATGATGATACCTTAGAGAATACAATTGCACTTTAGTTTGTTTGTTTGATGGTAGGTGTGTAATAAAACTAAGAGAAATACTTGTTAGTGTAAATTTAGCGCCAAATTTAAAATTTTTTACAACATTTAGGAGTGAAACTTTAGCCTTAACAAGCGTCTCATGGATAGGAGTTGTATGACTAGCACAAAACCGTACCATTCAGAAAACTTTTCCACCCAAATATGTGAGGTTCGCCTTTAGATTTGATAGGAAAAGCATTTATTATTAGTGCTTATAAGTGTACCGGTAACATTTAGATTCTAGAACTTGCGTTAGTGATGCATCCCGAGACCGCTAGTGAGACTACATTCGTGTAGTAGGATTTACTACATGATAAGAGGCATTAGGATCACCCTTGTGTTTAAACCCGTATCATAATTACTTGACCATTTAAGTCATATCACTTGACTACTAAAGTCAATTAATTTTTCCCACACCTTAGCGTTGTACTCATTTTTAGTACACGATACCCCTAGTACACCCCTCCGAGCCTATCTTTTCGTTTCTAACTTTAAGCATTTTACTTAAAGGAAGAATTTGTTACAACCCACCCAAATGTGCAACCAAATCGCCTTAGCCTTCCTTGTATGCACTCATCTTTAGTGCATTACTGTTATTTGTTTAAACCCTTAGTTAATTATCTAATTGATTACATGGTTGCTAAGTCGAGTCATATCTTGTACATATTGTTTTGGGACGATTGGGACTCATGGGTAAAGTACTTGTGTTATGGAGTAATGGGAAAGAACATCATTTATTACCCCCATATGTGCATTAATCTTAAAAAGTACTCCAAGTGTTTTGATTATCTTGATTTGAGTCATTAGAGTAGTTTATTGTAAAGTATGTAAAAATTCAAGTGTAAGGGGAATGTACATTCCCTATGATGTATTATTTTGACGGTAGGGTAAATGTGTATGCAAAAATAAATAAAAAAAAAATCGAAAAAAAGAAAAAGAAAAAAATAGAAAAAGAAAAGAGAAAAACATACGGACTATCATCCCATTTCATTCTATGTTTATTTTAAGTTTTTGTTATTTTTGATTTATTAGCTTAAGTCGAGTCGAGTCTTGGCTTAGCAACGCTATATTGTACATGTAATTAACCAAGATGATTAACTCGCCACCAGTAAATATTGCCTTTATCCAACAAAACTGTGTTTTCCATATCCCTACACCTAACGTTATAACCATTCAAAAGACCTCTTTGATAGTTTATCCTATGTGCTTACACCAAGTGGTGGAGGTTTGATCCTTTCCCAAGCCTATGGTAATCTATTTGCTATGACAGGTAGTGAGAGATGTTTTCCATTTCCATATTGTGATATATATACTTTATTACACCCGAGAGATGTGAGTATCTAAACACTATTTGTGAGGTGCTAGTGTTTGACCTCAGTGCTTGTTTTTGGTTTTTAGTGGAACGATTATTTGTTGTAATTACTTTTATATTAGTGTTAAATGACCCCTAACTTGTATTTTGATTAGAATAAAAGCGCATTTGCTTGAGGACAAGCAAATCTCAAGTGTAAGGGTATTTGATGAGGCGAAAATTGTACCGCTTTTAAGGGGTCATTTAAGCCCGAATTCGAGATTATTTGATCAAATATTGCCATAAATCGTTCCTTTTGTCATTTTAGGTACTTTTGAGGAGGAATCTGGAAAAGGAAGCGTTTTGGACATTTTTGGAGCATAAAAGTGAAGAAAACGGCAAGGTCTCAAAATTCCTTGCTGGAACAGTACCTGACGACGTCAAGATACACACATGACGGCGTCAAGAGTGACAAAAGAGGTGGATGTGGAAACTATAACGTGACGGCCCAGAACATTTTCTTTGTTATTGGCCTGACAGCGTCACCAAGGCCATCAGGGTCCAAATACTAGTGACGGCCCAGAGTATTTTTCTACATGACGGCGTCAGAAGTGGATATAGGCAATACGAATTTCAACTTGGCGGCGAGTTGACGGCGTCAGAGGTTAACACATGACGCCGTCAGGATGCATAGTCTATATATATTTTTCCAAGTTTTCATTGAAAGTGTGGAACTTTTGGGGAACAAGTTTTGTAAAAACCCTAGGTCGAATTTCTTGCATCTTGAAGGGGTTTCAAACCCTTCTTTCTTCCATGTTTGAATAAAGATAAGTACTTCATTAATCATTCAATATGTCTATGTATTGTTTGATTCTATCTTATGTGTATCTTTCTTTTAACATGTTAGGCTAGGCTTTTATTGTGTTTGCTTAGATGTAGTGAAACCTAGATGTTGATTATAGGTTGATTGTTTGTTTATAATTGTCACGGATGATTATATTCGATGTTAGGCTTAAAAAAACTTACAGACTTCCATTGGTAACTTGCTTGAACGTCTTAAGAAACATGATCGGAGGTGTACTACGATTTTTGGTTGTATTTAATGCATAAGAGAATTCTAATGATCCCATGTTAGGAGCTTCTAACGGCTCGACATAGGAGTGAAGTAGGATCTTATAGAGTTAGGGAATATTGTACACGGCCCTACGACTAGTATTAAGGAATATAACCCGTCATCCATGCAATTGTAACAAGTTAATCAACTGGTAAAAGATATCTAGGGAGTAATAAAATCTAAGTAAACACAACTTTTCTCATTATTGTTTCTACCACATTAGTATAATAGTTTAATTTTCATTTATTTTATTTTATTTTGATTGCATTTGTAGTAAATTGGGTTAGTTGGCTAGCAACTAATTCCGCCCACTCCTTCAAAACCCGAGATTTTACTTGCTTTCCATAAAATATAAAAATACAAAAAGAATCATCCCTCACCTCTAGACCTAGTTTATTAGGCTTTCTAATCCTAGCGACACTATTCCTGAGTTGAACGATCAATCCCCCGGTACTTGTCACTATACTATACTACAAAGATCAGGTACACTGCCTGGTGGGGGTTGTAAGCTTCTCAAGATCCCTTGAGAGGTAAAACCTGTTGCGAGGGCGCAATTCCCATGTATCAGTTAGCCGAGGTCGTTCACAAGGATTTGTTTAGTTTTTGAAACATGAGTTTGAGATTAATGAGCTTAATACTAATTCCATAATAGCAAGCAAATAATGATGATGATGAAAATTCAATATATTAAAACTACACTTGCCTTGACTAGTTTTAACAATTACTGAGTATGATTTTGACAATGGTTCTCATGGTTGTGATCAAATAAACTAGATGGTGTTCTAATTGAATCAAGTGGTGTTCTAACCTTCTTTTTTCTAACACTTTCAATCCTCGTAAAGATTTTAAGATGACAGAAACAATATTAAGTTTGATCACGCAAGACTAAAACAATTCAATTACTTGATTCGCGATAATTTCACAAGTAATCGATCGACAACTAAACATTTTAGTTTCTTGTTTACTCAAGTTACTTATGAAATGGTCAATACATAAGGTGGCATCTTCATAGACAAAGAGCAACTATTGATTGATTAAGAATGTCTCTTTCAACCTATTACACCTTCAACAATCAATCTAACTTGATAAACTTTTGTCACATGAAAACTTACAAGTATACTTCGATCTTAGTAGTAGCTTGACATAGAGATAGAACCATTAAGTCATAATCAACCAATTAACATGGTACAAACATCATCTAGGCAAGTGCATAAGGCACTTAGCCACTCATGGCAAACAAAGTAATAACCACAGAAAATTGATCACTTGAAGACATAATTAAAGAGTCTTACAAAGGTTGTAATGATGATTACAAGACTTAGGAACAATTACTAGATGATTAGTCATGATTCCTCGATGATTACAATGATGCATGATGAATGTAAGCTTCACTTCTTTCCTGCGTTTTCTTCCTTGAGAGCCATCTTGAGAGAATTCTTTTAATAATGATAAGTATAATGATGTAAGTAGTTGTAATGTGTCTTCTCTCTAACCGAGTATATTTATTAATAGAATTACTCCCCTTGGCCACCAAGCAAGTTTCTTGGGCACTAAGAGTCATTAAAAACCTTGACTTGAAGTAAATGTGGTGTAATGATCATCCATATGAAGGGTTAGTTCATTAAAGATAGTAATTAAGAGTGCCAGGAGTTGCAGCAACCCAAGGTTAAGGGTCTTAACCCGAGGTTGGAGTTCCAACCCAAGGTTAGGAAGAAGGTTGGAATAGCAGTTTTAAACCTTGGGTTGAACTTAAGCCTTGAGTATAATTCCTTGAACCTTTGGTTGAAGAAGTATGCCATAATTCATGGTGAACTTCATATGTAATTTCACTTTCATTTCATGAACACTTGATCAATTCTTCATGCTTGGGAACCTTTATTGTTGGGAACGTAGTTTTACTATTTATCAAATCTCGGTCATTTACTTGTAATAGGTTGCTAAGGCTTGTATGTTTATTATAACTTAAGGCTTATGTAGCAAGCCCATGGGCCTTAAGCCCATTTCGTTTTCAAGATAGGGAGGAAGGGAGTGTTGCCCTAGTTCTCACCTATAAATAGTATTGTAACCCCTCCTTTGAGGGTGGTTGGTTATCTAGGAATTTCATCTCTTTCATTTTCAATCCAAGGGTTCCTTCCACTCTCTCTCTACTCTCTTTCTCTCTCTAGATCTATCTTAGTGATTATGTTATAAAATCATGACCTAACAAGTGGTATCATTCGCCAAGGGATAATATAGGTTGTTTTAGGTTTGATTTGGTAGAAAAACTAGGTTTAAAAGTGAAATTCTTAATATTCGGTTACTGTTCATCGTGTTTTTGTCGAGTAAGAAATTGGTCATACCGAGTTTGGGGTGTATTCTTAGCGAGTTAGGATTGTTATAACTTAGCGAGTTTGAAAATTTTCTTTCGAGTTAGGTTTCTGTTCTATCGAGTTTGGATTTGACTTATCGAGTTAGAGATACTTAGCGAGTTAGGTGATTTCTGTCGAGTTTGGATATTTTGTCTTACCGAGTTTGGGCTAAAACTTTCGCGAGTTAGAGATTTAATTTTATCGAGTTAGGTTTTGCTTTTTTAGCGAGTTAGGTTTTTCTCAAAACTTACCGAGTTTGGGTTTTTCTCTATCGAGTTAGCATCACAAGTCATATCGAGTTTGGACTAAAATTTGGCAAGTTAGCCTTTTACCTAATCGTTTATCGAGTTAGGTTCTTTGTGGCAACCTTTTAAGGGGATACTCTGCTCAAATTTCATCAACTTACCGAGTTTGAATTTGATAAGTTATAGCTACTTATCGAGTTTGACTACATCTCTGTCCTTACCGAGTTTGAAACATTTGCAAAACATACCGAGTTTGAAATCTTTTCTTAACATACCGAGTTTGATAACTTCTCATACTTACCGAGTTAGACATCCATATTTTTCAAGTTTTTCAAATCTACTTCAAATTACAACCTGTATTTATCTTTACGATCCATATTAACATAATCACAACATCTCTTCTTATCATAGTTTTTCTTTCTTATCTTTCTCTTCTTAATTTCAAAAAAAAAAATGGCGGGAAAATTTGAGTTAAATTTATTTTTTACAGGAGACTAAACGTTCAATTTTTACGCGAAATTCAAATTTTGGTATAACGTTGAAAATTTTGGCCCAAAATTCAAATTTTTAGGCCAAAATTCAAATTTTTTCGGTGAAATTTGGCGGCAAAATTTTTGAAACTCAAATTTTTCTTGGAACCTTATAATTGCATTTCATTGTGATTTTCAAATTTTGGGAGTGAAAATTTTTTCAAATAATTTTTGGAGGGAAAATTGAAATTCACTATTTCGACCTTGCGTGTGACACTTTGCTTGATTATTTCGATTACATCGCAACAATCAAGGGGGAGAGCAATGTCATCTACAACGTCTCAATCACCTTCTTCCAACTACCTTCCTCACAAATATTCTCATCAGCAACAGTCATCAACAACAGTACCATCTTCCAACTACCTTCCTCACCAATATTCTCATCAGCAACTGCATCATCGACAACTCTTAAATTTCATGCAATTTACGAATCAGGCTCTATCTAAAATCCAAAATCTCCGAAATCAATCTCCCAGGCTATGTGAAAAAGTTGGGATACAAGGAATTAATGCTCAAAGGTTGGTTAGGAATGGTGAGAATACTGCAGATGTCGTTAATGTAGGCAATGAGGTTAAAATATTGGAAGATAATTTGGGTATCATGGATGATACAGACCCAGTATACGACACAAATGCTTCTGATGAATCTAAAGACCCATTTGAGAGAAAGATGACTGAAGATGAGAAAAGAGCCATCAATTCTACAGAAAAATGTTTAGCACATTTTGAATCGGTTAAGATTCAATGCAAGATTCTCTCAGATGCATGGTTTCCTTCCTCGAGTACCTTTTCTGCATTCTTCGGAACTGAAATGAACCAAATAACCTTCCAAAGGAAACTCCAAGAAAACATCTTTCAACTAGAAAATCTAATTGAACAGGGAAGTGATTGCATGGTAGAATTTAGAGCGCTCATGACACAGTTCAAATGGTTCGTGACCATAGACTTTAAAGCTCTCATACACTATAAATATGAATGCAATGTATGGAGAGAGAATATCACTAGTATGGAGGTTGAAGCTTTTAGAGATCAACTTGCTTTACGACTGAGCTGCTTAGAATATGAGCTTAATGAAAGATCACTTCATCTGAGTGTTGTAAAAGAACTGGAGATGCAAAAACGAGGAAGAGAATTGAATGTACAGGAGAATGGAAGTAATAAGCAGATTCAAGAAGAGCAAGTTCATAAAGATGATTCATTGAAAGCTAATGTGGTTGTCATGGAAAGCAAAGGGACAGAATCAGAAGTGCAGGATGACAACAGCAGATTGGGGAATGATAAAGATGCAGATTGTGCAGAGATCATACCCTTCTATGACTCAGAGCCCAACCTTGACAAAGGACAGATGGATGAGGAAGATTTCATACCCATCTATGACAAAGAACCGAATTTTGACAAAGAGCAAATGGTTGAGGTACAATCTACTGTTGATCATATTATGCCTGCATATGAGAAACAACAATCTGAGCAACCTAACTTCAGTAATGAAGGAGAGATTGACCAGGATGTTGTTCAATGTCTAGTAATACATTCTGAGTCTGAGTCCTTACCTGATAATCCAATTACTGAAACATCATACCAAACTCTTGAGTCTGAAAACCTTCTTCTTAAAAAGACCATTACCCAGTGCATAAAGATTTTTCAAAACTAGAGGCACATTGCATCTCACTTGAACTTCAAATGCAAAATGAATCTATAAATTCGGGCAACAATGGTCAATTTTTGAATGAACAAAGAAAACGTGTGGATACATTAGTTAAAGAAAATGAGCTTCTAAAAGGTCAAATTCAAGAAAAGGTGTTTGCACATGTTGCATTACAAAACAAATTAAGAAGACTGACTGGCCAGAGTGTGGATACTAAGTTTGCAAAACCATCAATCTTGGGGAAACAGCCTTCTCAAACAAACAGAAAACAATCAGTGGTTAGACAACCTACTGCATTTAAATCTGAACGACCTAAATTTTCAAAATCTCGGTTTTCCTCCCAGGTTGTTGAGAAAAACAATTTGACAAAACCAGTCACTCCACATTCCTGGCCTAAGGAAAATGCATCTGTGTCTGCTAAATCTCAACACGTGATTATACCTGGCTCTTCTAGGATTAGTTCGAAAATAGTGTCTAAAACGAGCATTAAAAGTAAAGAGTTTTATGGCAAATATGACATGTACAAGAACTATGATCTAGAAAAGGCTAGAAAAAAGGCGCTACTTCAAAAGGATGGAATTCTAGGTTCTAAACCTCATGTGAAGCCTTCCAATGTAGTGCAAAATACTGCTTGTAGTAGCACACCAAAACCTAAGAGTAATCAACAAACTAATAGGAATTGGATAGCTTCTAAGAGTAGTTGCATAAATAATCATGATGTCTGTGCTTTAAAATATCTTCAAAAGGGAAATTCACTTGAAAAGGCTCAATCGACTAAGACAAATAAACCCGTTGAACCAAAAGTCATAAGTCAGAAACCTAAGAAGTGGATCAATATAGGACATAGTTTTTCTCAATTAAGGGATGCTACCACTGCATCTAAAAGGAAAACATCTCCTAGATCTAACATTAGGTGGGTACCCACGGGTAGAATTTTCAAATCAATTGGTCTTAGGTGGATTCCTACAGGAAAGATTTTAGACATTTGCACCAAAACTAATGTGATCTCCACAACTTCTACCTCTGAGACTAGAATGAATACCATCGGAATTGTGTGTTCGAATGTCAAGAAGATAATTGACACTACATCTTTATGCTTCTAACATCTGGAACCCATTTACTCTTGGGAATCCTTGTTCTCTGTTTTCTTGTCTCTTCTTTCTTTCTTTACAGATTCTACAGGTATGGCTTCGGAACAACTCAGTTTCGGACCCGAGCTTAATGTTATGGCTTCTGAGCACAACAGCTTAGGACCCGCATTCAACCGTCTGAACTTTCTGGATTCTTCGGCTGAACCATTGTCTCTCACCCGTAAAGAAGTGGAAACCTTGTTTGCTCCATTGTTTGATGATACGATTGAAAACCGTCTTTCTGAGGTCTCACCAATTTTCGCTGCACATCTTGATCACCATCAAGTACCTGATTCACCTCACAAACAACAACAATTGTTGGGAGAGACGGTCCTCCAATTGCATCTCCAACAACCACAGAACAAACCGGGTCCAACTCACGACAATCAGCTGAAGACTCCATACCTAAATCAGTTCAACAAACCGCAGAGCATGACCCAGAGGCGTTCTTTAAGCGTTCTTTAATCTGTTTGCACCGGCTCAACTCATTCCTGACATTACTGAGTCGTCTACACGCAATTTGGATTCTGCTCACATGCGAGATAATTACCTCAATCAAGGTTTGTTGATTTAATTCACCATAATGGTATGTGATGTTTGACTCCAGATGATTTGCAAAATTTTCTTAAAACCTAAGAAGAGTCAAACATCAAAGTCTTTCTATAAATACTTTTTCTACAAAAAGAATCTTCTTTCTTTGTGTACAAACTTCAAATCTTCAAAACTATGTTCCTCCATTTAAACCAATTTTGCTTTTCTCTGTCAAAATGGAACATGTTTTGAGGGGGATAAAACTTTTCACAATATCATGAAGTTTGGACACCTCATTTTTATTCATCAAGGATAAAATGTTTCTTCATCATTCGGATTTAAACTCGTTTTCAAAAGGTTCTATGATCTCTCGAATTAAAATGTGCAAAAAAAAAAAAAAAATGTTTCACAAAGTTAATGCTAATTCGAGGGGGAGAAAAGAAATGTTTTCGGCAAGGATTCCAAGTTAACCATGTTTAGACTTCAAATGGAAAAGTAATTAACCTTTAATGAGTAAAGATTCACAAATGTCTTAAACTTAGGAAAAAGGATCTTGCATGGAAAATAAAACGGGCTCTAATAAATGTTTCTTTAAATATTCTCAAAAGTATCACACATAATCGATAACCTCAACGATTCAGACTAACGATTTTTTTTCTCGAATGTTCCCGATTGTGTGTTTCTAATTTCTTCATGGTTGTTGTCCAATCGTTCCCTAAATGTTTCAAGTGTTTTCAACGGTCAAAAAGGCGTAATCAGAAACTAGGGTGATCAATCAGGGCTTTCATTTTTTATGTGTTTAGTCTAATTAACTAGTTTATATAGCTTTAGAGAACACTAAAGAATGCTCAATTGGTGTACTTGCTCGATTAGGAACAACATAGGTTTAGAATCATGTGATTTAGGGTTTAAGATGTCGATGTCTTTGCTGCTATTACTAGGACGTTTGTTTGTTTAATATTCAGGCATTATGATGCTAACAAGTGTGCTTAGACTCAAATCATAACCCCAAACCATAATCATAATTGGAAAATTTTGAGTGAAAGAATGAATTAATCTGTGATTCATCTTATACTTGTTTGTGCCTGATGCATTTTTCTCTGTATGTAAGTACATGTCTTCCCATTGATAGTCAAAATTTCAACATTCGACAAAATGTTTCTTATGGAACATATTTTGAGGTCAAAGGACAAAATGTGTTTAAAGGCTAAACTGGTAAATGGATTCAAAATGGTGAGAAACAAATTTTTCCAAAATCTACACTCTCATTTTACACTGGTAAAGCAAGTGTGGAGTCCAAAGCAAAGTTGTTCAAAACCTTTCAAATTTTCAAAATCTGGAATGCTTTGGCTTCAATAAAAGAATGTTTCTAATCTGAACATCCCAAATACCGGAAGTTTTCCATTCATCACAAAAACAAATCTTCAAAAAGAACCCATGAGGTTCAACTTTAGATGGAAATCTTTTCCAGATTTTAAAACTCAAAACAGAGACTCCGGGTCTCAAACAACTTTCAATAGTAAAAGAGTTTTGAATTTCAAGCATTCTTTGTTGTATAACACTTGATTATGTTTTCTAAAACCTTGAGCAGAATCATCTCATGAATTTTCAAAAAGTATTTTAAAATACAATTCAAAATTCTGCTCAAGAAGACTATCTCTTGAATAAACTTCATTATTTGAGGGGGAGTATTTCGTTTAAAGAAAACTAATTTTGTATCAAAACAACGACTTGTGCACACATTTCAGTGTACAACTCGGGTTTCAAAGAAAGGAAAGTGCCTTGCTAAACCATTTCTTAAAAACAAAACGTGCACTTATCCTTGAAAACAAGAAGAAGTTCTCATGCAAACCTTATCTAAAACTCTCTTAATCTTGAGCAAAATTTATTCAAAATTTTTCAAAAGGTTTTTCAAAACTTTTCAAAATTTTTGCTCAAGATTTTTCAAATCTTTACTCCCCAATTCGATCCACAGTTTAAAAAAAATGTCAAAACACATGCTCGTTTTGAGGGGGAGTATTTTGAAATCAAAATGCTTTGTCAAAATCATGTTTTATGGTTTGTGCACACATATCAGTGTACAACCCGTGCTTGTATTAAAGGACCCTAAGGTACGCATAAGTGCCTCAATCCTTATATAAGGAGCGAATGCTTCTTACTTTTGAGTAGAACTAATCAAACATTTTCTGATTTTCATAATTCTGCTCAAAAGACAAGTATTTCACCTCAATGAGTATTCACTTGTTGAGGGGGAGCACTTGAAAACTCATCGTTCTCAAAATCAAAAGTTCTTGTTGATTTCTCCCCATAATACTCAAAAAGCATATTTTAATCAAATGTTTCTCAAAAACAACATCTTATATGCTATTTTTGAGGGGGAGAAAAGAAAAATGATTAAAATATGAAAGTTAAATGTTGCTTAAAAGTCAAATCTCATGCGAGCTAGACTCAGATTCACCCAGGAATTGACGAAACATTAAAGTTAGTAAATTCGAAAAGACTTTTCCTCGACGGGTAATAACATCAAGTTAGTTACTAGAGCTAGTTGTCACCTAAAAGCTGACAATGGAACTCTTTAACTAGCCACGTAAGCGTGTCTCGAAAAGGATTTGTCTTAGTAGAAATGTACCGTTTCGAGAAACTTTCTGTGGACTTAACCAGGCCGGGTAATAACTTCAAGCTAGTCTAACTAGTGATGTAAGCGTGTCTCGAATCGGTCTTGTTCACTGAAAGTTGATCAATTCAAAAGGTGCTTGCTCCTCCCGCATGTGCATATTTATTAAATACACATGAGCACATGTGAAGGGGGAGCCCTTCATAAGAAAACACAAAACTCTCAAAGTGTTAAAACAAAATGTTTGATAAACACAAACACTTTGAGAGATTTTCAAAGGTTGCAATGGCAATTATGGGATAGTCATGGAGTTATAAGGTGACTAAGGTTAGGAAAAACCGTCCTATGATCCGCCTAAGCCGGAGGGATCTACCCAAGGACATCACCAATAGTTAGAACTAGAAGTCCTTAGGTATGATACGAAAAAAAAGGGAGTAAATAATGAAAGGAGAAAGAAGGGGTTGAAGAATTAAAAAGAAAAGTAAAGAAAATGGTGAAAAGAAATAGCCCTCCATATGTTCAACCTTAGGGCAGACACCGGGTTCAATTCGTATGCTACTGGTTGTTGCTAAGGCGACACCGGTATTGAAGATAAAGTCTTCATGGACCCAGTGACGCACTGCACTAAACCTTCTTAACCACTCAAGTTCTCTTAAAAGGGCTTGTTTCATTCTCACGGGGAACCGGTGTAATCTATCGACTTATCTCTTAGAGATAGTTGATATTGAAGCAGGAAACCCCTCCCTAGTCTCCGCATAGGAAACCTAAGTGTGCACTTATCGAGTCTAGAGCCATGAGACACATCAAAGATCTCTTAGGAACACTTAGTATTTCTACAACTGGTGTTCTGCATCAATGGGCACCAGCTGTAAATTATCGAGTCCTTCGCAGATCTTAGCAATCTGCCAAGAACGTTTTTGAGAGAATTACATATGTATTTCTCAATGATTGAACGGAAATTCCTGCCAGGGTCAACATCAAACAGCCCTGACAGCAGGTCACTTCGGTAACCCCACAAGGGTTACGCTTAGTGTTCGCGGTGGTTCTTTAGCAGTCTACAGTCGTGGAGTGATCCCCAGTGACTCACCCAGTCATTGAGCTACCTAGTAGGTATCGTAAGCTCCTTCGGGAGTATCTGATATGGGAACGGCCTTGATAAGGGTTAGAAGGAGTCTTCACACTATGCTGTTGACGATCTCTAATTTCTTATCTATAAGTACCGGTTGTTTATTGCTAACTGTTTATTTTCAGGGACATATCATCTCCATGGAGACTGATTCCGCATGCTCATACATACATCTTGAAGTCAACAAAAGCTCCCTCAAAGATCTAAGCAACACAATGTTCAAAATTAGATTCTACGCCAAAAAGAAGAATCTACAAAGTTTAAGGACTAAAGATGTATGTGAATGAAAGGGAACTACGTGCATGTGAATGTCTAAGTTCAAAGGTGTATGAGCATGTTGGAATGGATGACGACCACCACAGACGCAGAAGTGACGCATGACAGATAACTTCATAAGATGATCACTACCACATCTATTACGAACAATGAACAATGAAGCAAAAAAGAACACCCACTCTCTTTTGAGGACGTCTTAAGTTATACGAGTCAAAAGTCAAAGACAAAGAAGAAGACGTCAAGCAACCGTGATGACCGACCCTTAGGGGGAGATTGTTGGGAACGTACTTTTATATTTATTCAAGTCTCGGTCATTACATTTAGTAATAAGGTGATCACAACTACATCAACTAAGAACAAAGAACGATGAATGATTTAGAAGACGTCTAAAGCATTGAAAGTCAAAGATTAAGACGAAGACGTCAAGCAACCTTGATGACCGACCCTTAGGGGGAGATTGTTGGGAACGTAGTTTTACTATTTATCAAGTCTCGGTCATTTACTTGTAATAGGTTGCTAAGGCTTGTATGTTTATTATAACTTAAGGCTTATGTAGCAAGCCCATGGGCCTTAAGCCCATTTCGTTTTCAAGATAGGGAGGAAGGGAGTGTTGCCCTAGTCCTCAACTATAAATAGTATTGTAACCCCTCCTTTGAGGGGGTTGATTCTCTTAATATTATTATTAGTCTTTCATATCTTATTTAGGGTTCCTTCCACTCTCTCTCTCTACTCTCTTTCTCTCTCTAAATCTCTAAGTGATTATGTTACAAAATCATGACCTTACATTTTTAACTTGATTCTTTATCTTCGATGGTCTTCCCGAGGTATTTATAATGGGTAGAATCTTTCATTGTGCATAAGCTCTTGATTTAACGACTTTTCTTCTTCTTTCTCGCTATTTTCTTAAACTTGGTTGTACCTTAACCTTAATATATCTTTTGTATCTTTTAAGTATAAAATGTTCACAAACACAACCAAATACAATGCAAATACAATGCATAAACATACAAATAACGCGACTAAAATATATACGAAATGAGCGTTATCAGTAAGAAAAACGTATAATAACGGACGAAAACGTATAAAAACGGACAAAAACGTATGAAAATGTAAGAAATGGGCTAAAACATATAAAAACGGATAAAAACGTAAGATAAATGGACGAAAACGAATAAAAACGTACCTAAAGTCAAAAAACTTAAATTATAAACGGCCGTTATCATAAAGGATAGACGATGCAACGGTCTTTGAGCAAAAGAGTTAACGTGTAAATGATAACAGAACTCACTTAACACCATTTAAAAAAGGAGCATAAGTGTTATTTTTTGCAAAGATAGGCACTGTCCATGCGACTTTAAACTTTTAGGGACTGTGGGTGAAACGCTGAGCAAACCACGGGGACCATCCATGTAATTTATTCTTATTATTATTATTATTATCATTAAAGGTTTTTGGCCCATTTCAAATACTGCAATGAATTAGAAAGGTAGCTTATAAGCTACAGTTGCCAAGTTATGCTAAAGTCCATCGTGATTTTCATATCTCTCAATTGAAGCCATGCCATTTCTAAGTACTACCGATGATGAAGGTTTGATAGTTGCTACTCCTTTGAAGCTATTGGAGAGGAAAATGGTCAAGCAGAACAACAGATTGGTAGTGTTTGGATTAATATAGTGAACCAATGGTAATGTTGATGATGCTACTTAGGAGAATTTGGCAGACATTGTGCAAAGATATCCTGATTTTGTGTTAGATCCTTGAGGGCAAGGATGATTTGAAGAAAGGTGGAATGTTAGATGTTGAAATGAGAAGACCATGTGCATGGCACATGTCGAGTTCAAACTAAACCAAAATGTGCCCGACCATTCAAAACCAACTTTCCCGCCTATTTTCTCTTAAAAGCAAAAGGGATAAACATGTGTTGATTTTCTAAACAAGTATTCTCGTGTTTAGCAACTTTGCTCGATTCCGCTTTCAACGCAGCTTGTCTCGCAACAAACCCATTGGGTTCAATGAGTTGTGCAAAGTAATTTTTCGACCCTTAAGACACAAAACTTCATTTTTAGTAGGATTGTGTTTGCCATCCAAAAGGGGGTTGCGGCGCAGCTTGCTGCTCGGTTGCCTAGCGTCTTATTGTAATTGATATTCAATTAACATTCTAATAAAAATTCCAATCTAGTTAAAAAAAAAAAAAAAAAAAAAAAAAAAAAAAAAAGAAACCCTTTTATAAATAGTTGTAATTTTCACTTGTAAGGGTGTGTTTAGTTAGAGAAAAAATTATCTTATTTTCCATCCCTAGTTTTGTAAAAATTTGGAAGGGAAATTTATCTCCACGAAACATTTAAAAATATAGAAAAAGCGTTTAGTTGATGTTTGTATTTTCTATTTTGAAGAAGGGGAAGGGAGTTGTGAGTTACAAAGGAAAACAAGGAAAACAACTAAAATTTATTTTGTAGTTTTCCTTGTTAAGTTAAGAAATAGTAGATTTTGTGTTTTGCAGAATATTTTGTTGGAAAACGCTGATTTGAACGCGATTTCTATTTTCCTTGTTTTCCACAAAATATTTTCTAAAAAACAAGCCCAACTAAACGCACCAGCTTTTGATGGATTCTCTCTTTCAAGTTCTTGTAACAAACTCATAATTTCAATAACAATCCCTTTAAACATTTGACTCCGAATTTACATTTCTAGCTTTGTAATTCTAGTGTCTTGTTTGTGATTAACTTCCAATCTATAAAGTATTCAAGTTAAGCACATTTCAATACCTTCACCTTCCAAGTGCATATGCAACATAACTCGGAAACAGTTAACTAAATCAAGTTTCAGCAAGTATAAGACCTTTAAAAATAACTGCAAATCATGAAATAAAATAGCACAATGTAGCTAAGCAGAAGGTATATATTTTCCCCAATGCAAGAATGGACGAATCTAAATGACATATATTATGTATCAAGACAAGCAGTATTTTAGATTCGGCGATTCTTGCTATCAAGAAAACTTTACCATGCAAAAAATCTTTTACAAGTCGAGACCATTACACTTTATGCAATATAATTCTAAAAACTATGTAATATAATGTACCAAAAAACATCGAAAAAGGAATAGAAACATATTCAAATAACCAGATAACAGCTTTTGAGTCTTGGTCTCCTTTAGAGCTCTAAGATGTCATCAACTACTTCATTGATTAAAGAATCAAGTAACCGGGACTCGATCTCTACTGCAATCTCAAATGCTTCAACATCAAAATCGAGCCACTTTTTGTATGCACAACCGCTCATATCCTTATCAACGAGTTCATCCACCATACTATCTTTCATTTCTTCCCAATCTTCGATCTCTTGGTACACTTCTCTAGCTAACTGCTCCGGTCTTCTTACAGTTGCTAGTCCTTTGGTCCACACCCTACACCTCATCTCCATACACTCACTCACACAATTAAATACGAGCTCACGCCTTAACTTAGCCACTTGTTCATTCGGTCTACCAATTTCTAACCGATCAAACACACGTGGGTTCACAATCTTTCTGGTCTTACCAATGGTGAAATCAGCAAACATCGTCTCGATATCTGAAAGCGCTTCCTTAATGTAATCTGGTTCCCATTTGGTTGCGGTAGTGATGGAAGATGCTGAATCTAATAACTCGGTATCCACATCCATTGGCGTTGGGTTTCTTGAGGTTGTGGCAAGTAGCTCCTGGGCTTGAACTGAAGTTGAGTTTTGCTTGCAACTATCAAGAGTATCTGACGAATTACAGCTTTCTGTTACAAAAGATGGTTCAAGTACCGAGTTTGGGCTTGGTTCCCGATCACGGAGGAACTTCCGGTATTCATAGTCATCTCTAGTTATTCGATTTTGCCCCTAAAAATAACAAGAACAATCAGATTGATAATCAACTATAAACTATAACCATACCAAAAAAAATAATAATAAAAAAATTAAAAAATAAATAAATAAATTCTCTTGCTCAGAACATACCAGTTCGAGCTTTTGTTGTTTATTCATAAGTTGTAAATGCTCATTTGTAGAAAATCCGTAACTTGGATCATCTCTACTGAGAATATCTTCGTCCTAAAAACATCACAATTAATCAGATTAATCATCAATAAACTACAAGAACTATATACAAATAAAGCTTCATAATAACCCCTTCACTGTTCCTTACTCATTTTTTTAGCAATTTTTGTGCAAGTAGGAAAAAAAAAGTCAAGGAAACAAAGCATTGAGAGAAAAAGTTCAAGGTTTATAAAATGGTGAAAATTTAGAGGTTTTACCATTATTAAAGCAAACAAGATATAAATTTTGTTCATTGCATACCTGATCAGGCTTCTGATGATCATATGAAGAGACCCCGTAACTTGAATCATCTCTAGTTTCACTTTCTGTTGCCGCAAACGAGTCTTGAGAAACAGATGGAATATTACAGGTTAACTCCCGCAGTTTTTGCTCCAAAAGGGTGCTTAAAGCATCACCATCAATAACTTCATTATTTGACAGAAAACTGTTGTTAGACATCATTGGCCGAGCAATTGGAGCTGTAAATGTGAAAGAAATGACATCACTTCTATTATTTTTATAACTTCTATCCCGAACATTATTCTTCTCAGCATGAATATTATTATTATCATCACTGACTACCACAGAACGTTTCCTTCGAGTGGTGGAATATGGTTCCTTTTTATGGCTCGTTTTTGTGTTCTCGGATATTATTTTACTCGAGCTTTTCTGGGAAATGGGCTTTCTCGTTTGAGGGGATGACTTTCCTCGGTCAACTAAGCTATTCTGTTTCTGATTGTTCTGCTTTAAAACATTGGAAGAAACAGGATTCTTTTGTGGATTTCTTTCGGTATTTGGCTGACTTCTTAAAGACTGTGATCGATGATTCAACCCTTCGCGTTTCTGAACATTGGCTTTAGCTTGAAGAGCTAAAGAAATTGACTTTTTCGGCTCTAAAGATTGTTGACTTTTCACATTCTTAGTACCGTTTGACTCTACTGGCTTTCGAGCAACCTCTGGAAGCCTGGGTTTTCTAGTTGAACTCTCCATCTTCTCCCTCGAAGCTTTTACTCTAAATGGAACTGATGACGAAGATGATGGTGATGGTGAGGGGAATGAAGAAGATGAACCAACAAGAGGTATCCTAGATGCAGCTTCCATTATACGAGCAGGATTATTAGAGGACACAAAACTCGAGCTTTTAATAGGTGATAAAAGCTTATGATGAGTTATTGGGATCGATTTAGCAGATTTAGGAGGCAAAGTTTCCGTTTGAAACTTCTCAATCGCTCTAGGTTTGGCTTTTGTGGGTCTAGGAACGGGTTCCATTTCACAATCCATTGATTCAAATTCGGGCTCTTTTCTAATATAAAACGCTGACATGTCTCTTAGAGACTGAGAGTCGAAAGATGGGTTTGAAAAGGTGTCTGAGAAATTACAAGTTGGTAATGAATCTAATCCCATAAGCCTTGCAACGACCCCAGGAGCTTTAGTGCCATAACCATCTTCATCGGTTACTGACGTTGCACAACTATAATCACTACTTCCTTTCAAACTAAAGCCAGTTATCATTTCCTCTTCTTCCATCTGCAAGAGAAACAAGAGTTATATTTGACTTTGACTTTATGGTCAAACAGATCACCCGTGAAGTCAAAATTGGCAATATGCCAATATAGGACTAAAAAGCATGTACCGTATTGAATCGAGTTGAAGGCGTGTTGCCATTGGTTCTCTTTGTCTGCTTTGGTAGTTCTACATGAATTTTATCAATAAGAACAGTTACAGAAGTGAAGAAAAGGTTAGTAAATGATGCGATTATAATGTTTGAAGTATAGAGTTTGAATTTATACCGGGTGATTCTGACTTGCTTGAGAATAACTTCTTGCGAGATTTTGCGTTCCAATCAAATAAATTGAGAAAACCGCCAACGTATCCACCTCCACTGCCACCCTTTGAGCCATGTTTTTGAGCACCCATATCTTTATGCAGGATTTAGGAACAACTGCTACTATACTTTGTCCACACACCAAAGTTCATCTGTGAAATGCAATTATGTGATGAAATAGGTTAGCTGTTTGAGGTATCTCACACAATGAGTAATGTTTTAGGAGACACGAAGAGCTCATGTTTTAGGAGATATCTTCGTAAAACTGACTGGAAACTAGATATGCAAAGTTACCTTCATGAACATAGCTGGTTAATACTTGTTCATGAAGTCAAACGTAGTGCTTTCAAGATACAAAACAGACATAGACACTTATATGATTTAAATAATAAAATGGCAAGCTAAAATAATCATCATCAAAATACAGTCAAAACGCAGTTCTTTTACACTAAAATATCAAAAGGCGGATAAATAGTCTTTTTGAAATGAAACCTAATTCTTTCTAACTGTATATCATCCCTAATGACATCCCTCAGTTCAACAATGTAAAAAACATATAGTGAACCAGTGAAGTGTAATATTAGTAACAAAACAAGATATCATAATCACTACAATAAATTTAAAGTGAAAAACTTCACTTGAAATTAAACAAGGGACTTAATCTAAGATAGAAGTTTCAAAATTATCGAAATAATGGATAAAAATAAGTAGAAACATGTACATTTGCAGCATTGGTAAATTTGCAGGTCATACTCAATTAAGGTCATCACAAGCACAGCAAGCATAAAACACAAAACTTGTGATAGGGATACCAATTCATCATATCAGAATAAACAAATTCATGTCAATATAACAAGATCATAACTTCTAAAATCCACTTTATTCTACACGGTAAAAGTCTTCACTTTTGAGTTCATACTTAACAAAGACAATCAACCGACGTCATTCAATTTAGAATCCAGCACAGAAACAAGCATAAAAAAAACAAAGAACATTCATTAAACATGTTTAAATTAAATAAAAGTCAAGACTTAACAGTAACCTGAGTGTACACATAGTAAAAGCCTTCGCCTTTGACTTCACACTAGTCAAAAAGTAATCAATTAACCACAGTTTCAGCTCATAACAATCCATACCTAGAAAAATTTATTTCACAAAATCATCAGATACAAACAATCCCAAAACCCAATTCAGCAGAAACTCAATCAAAACTGCAAACACAACCCGTGATTACCATGATATAAATTAAACCAAATTAATAACAAAATCAAGACTTTACTGTCAACAAAGATTTATAACAATTCATAGCAAAAGCCTTCACCTTTCACTTCACACTAGTCTAGAAATGATCAGTTAACCACATATTCAACTAATACAGCATTTATAACCCATAACATACTACTCACAATATCAGTCAAAATATAAACAACCACAAACCCAATTCAGCGCAAACACAACAAACTGGATTAAAAAATAACGCACGATTACAATAGATACCGATTAAACCGAATCAGCATAAGCAAAATCAAGACTCTATAGAAACCTAACATCACACATTGTAGATTTTAACATCACAGTAGTCAAGAAATGATGGAATACCCACATTCAACATATAACAACGGAAACCCATAACAGAATACTCACAAAATCATCAAAAATAAACAACCGCAAACCCAGTTCAGCACAAACAGAAATACGCAATCAAACAGCACAAAAACTCATGATTACCATAGATATAAACTAATCATCATGACAAAATCAAAACTTTAGTAAAACGGACCTATATTATATATAGCAAAAGCTTTCACCACATTAAACTTATAACAATCAAAAGCCATAGCAGAATATTCACAAAATCATCAAAAATAAATAACCGGAAACACAATCAAACTGCACAAAGAAACCTATGATTACACATAATAAAAGTCTTCGACTTTAAGAGTCAAACCCATACCAGAAAATCCACAAGTCACCAATAACAGCTTATTCAAAAAGTCATCAAAAATAACAAACAAAAATCAAATTCTGCACAAAAAAGCACTAATTAACCTACTTTAGCTTATAACGATCAATACCCGTAACAGCTTATTCACAAAATCATCAACAATTAATTAACACAAACCCAATTCAACACAAAAATAATAAGTACTAATACTAATTTACCAATTTCAGCTTATAAGTTATAACCATAAGAAACCATAACAGCTTATTCACAAAACCGTAAAAAACAATCAAAACCTCAAACAACACTCAAATCATCCATAAACAATCATAAAATCCAAAACCATCAAAAGGGTATCAATAAAAACTATACCTAAATGAAGAATCAGCAAAAGGGTGTCATCATTTTAGCTCAAACCCTTGAAATCTTTTTTCATATAAAAAAAGATTTAAACTTGCACCAGTTTTTATAAAAATTGTAACGTTATTAAAGAGACAGAGACACAGAGAGATAAAGAACCAAACAAGAGAAGCTTTAAATGGTGGATATGATAATGTGTGTTTTTTATTTGTTAATTTAATTTAATGCAATTATTTAAGGGTATTTTGTTTTTTGAATTAATAAATATAGAAAATGCCAAAAAAGTTATAACGTCTCTTTAGAGGGGAGGGACTGTGAATTCAAATTACAAATGAGGTTTTTTGTTGGTGTTGGGTTTGGGATCTGGTGTGTTGCGCTACATGGGACTTAAAATGTTGCTCTTTTTTAGTACTCCAACGGTTGTGATGATGATTTGACTTTTTGAAATAAGTTGATTTATCTTGGATCGTGTGTTTCTATAATTCTATAAGGTCAGGCTTTTGGGCCTCGACTGTTCTTGCCAATGTTTTAAGAGAGTGTTTGCGATTGATTTTTATTATTTTTTTTTTTTTAAACAAAAAATTAGTTGCACGTAGTTTAAAATTAAGTATCTCTTATATAACAAGACAACATATAAAATAAACAATCAAATTTTTAAAAAGTTTCAACTAGACCAATAGGATTGCTCGATTTTATAAAAAAACTTAAAAAAAGAGTGAGTAATTAATAAAAATTTAGCTGTTAAATTTTAATATATTATATGGAATTAAATAAACTCGTCAGTTTTAATATGTTTAAATAACTTTATAAATTTATCAAATCACTAGACTTTATACCTTTTATATTTTATAGACTTTATTAGAAAAATACAACTATATGTTATTGTTATTCATAAATATTGATGTATATTAAATTAATGTATATCACTCATTATACTATTTGTCTAACTCTAAACCTTGCATCAATAACCAAATTTAAGTTTTTACCAAAAAGAGTAATAATCCCTGTCTCACTTTAGTGATCCCTAAACAAAACAAAATTAACTTAAATTATGTGTATTTAACTTAGTCTATCATTTAAAACTCAACCTCTTAAATTTTGTAGTAATTAACAATTAATTCCATGTATATTTAAAATAAATCTTATAGTGTCATATTTATCTAAAAAAAAATGATAATGTCATATATATACCCAATTTAGATACTAATCATATTTACTCAAACCCAAAACTATATTTCATATACGCCTTTTTTTTTTTTTTTTTTTTTTTTTTTTTTAACAAAATATACGCCCTGTCTAAACAACAATTTGTCATACATACCCAAATTACTGCTTTTTATTTGTTTTAAAAGTATTAGAACACTAATAAATACTCTCTCCGTCCCAAAATTATAGTCCCCTTTTGATTTTTTCGGTCTTTATTTTTCAACTTTGACCTTAAATATTTTTGTTTATATTACATAATACTTGATGTAAAATATATGAATGGATTGAGTTTTAAATGTATTTTTCATTGGTATAATTTTCATCAACTATTGTATAACACAAACAAAAATATTTAAAGTCAAAGTTGAGAAAGAAAGACCGAAAAAGTCAAAAGGGGAATATAATTTTGGGACGGAGGTAGTATTAATTAAAAATATATTGATTATTATATTCATATCAATAAGCGGCGAATACTTTCACGTTTTATACCTTTGAATTCATGTTTACATGAAAATAATATGCATCGTGCGTGAAGGATTTATCAATAATTATGGCAACAAGATATAGATAATCATTAATATACCATGTTTATTATTTTCAAACAAACTTTAATTAAAGAGTAAAAGATGCCGGAGTATTCACCCAATTATTTATTTGAGTATGATAGTCCATTCATCTTTAATTGATAGTTATTAAGTGGTTTTAAAATTTTAAAATGAATAAATTAGTATTTTGGGTATATATGACAATTTTGTGTTTAGATTGAGTATATATATGTCATTATCATTTTTTTGTTGGGCATATATGACGTTATATGTTTTATTTTCGATATATATGAAATTTACCCTGATTAATAAAGGGTGAAATGGGAAAACCCATTCATATTTAAATATTATTTAGTGAAAAATGACACTTTTTATCTACTAATGAAATATTTCATCCCTGCTTGATGATTTGACTTTTTGAAATATGTTGATTTATTATCTTGGAGCATTTTTCAGAATTCTGTGGGCCAGGCTTTTGGGCCTATACTGTTCTTGGCCTGGTTTTATGAGGGTGTTTGGTATATATATATTTTTCTATTCTTGTGTTTTTGTTTACAAAATAACAAAAAAGTACTTGCAAGTAGTTTAAAACTAAGTGTTTATTGATATATTGTTCGGAAAATTGCTTATTTTAAAATGGATAATATTTATAATAATTTACTACAAATTTCAGTAAAACAAAATTACAAAAACAGTTAAATTAAATGAAAAATCAATAACTAAATTTAATTTTATACCAAATAAGTAATAGTTCCTCCGTCTCACTTTATTAGTCCTCAAACAAAAGAAAATTAATACAAGATATGAGTATTTAAAGTTACTCTGCCATTTAAAACTCAACCTCTTAAATGCTATAGTAACTAATTAAGTGCATAAGGGAATAACCACAAGTATTTTAATGTTATCAAATGAAAGATGACAGTTTTTATCTACAAACAAAAATAGTAATATGAATAAATTTTAAAAGTACAATGGTCAAACAAAAAACTCCTATAAAATTGACGGAAGAGCATGAAACAAACAGTTATTAAAAATAAACTGAAAAGGATGCAAATTTTGAATCCAAAAAATCAGAAAGTGCTTTTCAACTTAAAATTAAGCAAAAAAAGAGAAAAAAAAAATAAAAAGCAATCCTAAGGCACCTTTAGATGACATCAAATAAGAACATTTATTTACCATCAACATCCTATGATTATTGCTCGTTTTTATAGCATTTATACATTATTTGGTATTTAATTGCTATCTATTTTGTTATAGTGTAAATCTGGAGCTATGGAGCAATTATCGCGGAAATGACCGAAAAACGCCATAAAAGAAGCCGAAAGAGAAGAAGCACAAATTTCAGTCAAGTCATACGTTGTATACCCCTATTCTTGTATACGGCGTATATATATTTACTTCGAAGATCAATAATTTATTTGGGGGTTGGATTTTGGTGGTGAAATTTAGTTCACCATCAATTACGAAAATACAAAATTAATATCTAAAAAATTTCTTTTTCATTTCTTTTAAAAACCTACTTACTTTCAACATAAATATTTTTTTCACCTTTATTTTCTCATTAATTTTACCAACAATTACAACACTAATATCCAGGTTTTTCATCCATTTCAGTGTCTTCATTTTATGCTACCTCCATGTCCGTCCATTTTATATCTTCTTAACAAACACGTTGGTGGTTCATGTAGTCCATTTTTAATGTGAGTCGTCGTAATTGATCGTTGTAGGTATTTTTAATTCAAGTTTTAAATTTATATTTAGCCGGAATTATACCTTAACGGATACACTTTCACGGGCAGTGTACCCGATCAGATGTAGCCAGTGGGGTAAGTACGAGTTCGATCTCAGAAATAGTATGCTTAGATTTGATCTAGTGAGTTTTACAGGTTTTAAAGGAGGTTTTGATTGATTGATTATTATAACTACTAAAACAATAAAAGTAAATTAAACTAATTAAACTACGGTTATTGTGTCAATAATAGAAAGTGGTGAGAGCCATGTTAATCCTATTACATTCTAGTTATTCTGGATTTCTTAATTGCTGACGAAGAAAGCATATTCGGTGTATCTTTTAAATACGGCGTATTGACAGAGTTAAATACGTTGTATACCTTCAAATCTTCGATATACTAGGACTGGGGATAAGATCTTCAATACGGTGTATGGCCAGAGTTTCATATGCCGTATGTCTTCAACGGTTAACTTGGGCTTTGACTGTAGAGCTTCCTAATACGACGTATTGCCAGAGTTAAATATGTTGTATGCTTCAATATTCACCAATACTTAGTGAATTCTTCCAGGTATCAATACGACGTATGGACAGAGTTACATACGCCGCATGCTCTTTTACAGCTTGCAAACAGGATCATCAAAATCAGCCATAAATCATGTCTTTTTCTGTGTATTTTGTAATATTGTTCCATAATTACTGAAATAGGAAAACTTAGGCAATTAAGTATCAATTCAGATATAAACACGCATAATATGAGCAATAAACATGTGATAAATATTTAAAAATATATGACTTATTAGTAATATTACTAAATTTTAATTAACGCTACTATATTTTAATGTGTGTCATCGCAATCTATTTCTTCATATGACGGTTCGTTTATGACAAACACATTGGTGGTTCATGTAAATGTTTGTTAACAAGATATAAAATTGATGGACATGGATGTTGCATAAAATGAAGATGATGAAATGGATGAAAAACATAGGTATTAACGGTGGTGTGTCATGTATGTTTGAGTAAACTCCAGAAACATCCCTCTGGTTTGTCTCGTGTTTCACTTTACATCCTCGTGGTTTTTTGGCACAAAACCATTCCTTCGTTAGTAAAGTTGGCGCAAAACCGTCCATCCGTTAGTAAAATCAGTCAATAAGGACTAACGATACAAATTATTCTCCGTTATCTCCTAATGCAAGTGAAAAATATTTGCATCGTTAGTCCTCCGTTATCACCCACCATACATCTCCTAATCGATTTAGGTTTCCGTCCATTTTTATACGTTTTTGTCTGTTTTTCTCACGTTTTCGTCTGTTTTTACACGTTTTCGCCCGTTTTTTTCTCATTTTCATACATTTTTATCCGTTTTCGTCCATTTTTTTTCATGAAAACGCATAAAAACATATGAAAATGGATAAAAACGGACGAAAACGTAAGAAAAATAGATAAAAACGGGTGAAACGTAAAAAGAGGGCGAAAATGGATAAAAACGGGTGAAACGTAAAAAGAATGCGAAAATTGATAAAAACGTAAGAAAAACAGACGAAAACGTAAGAAAAACGGACGAAACATAAAAAAAGAGACAAAAAAATGATAAAAACGTAAGAATAGTTAATGAGGAATAACGATGCAAATATTTTAACTCTTGTTAGGAGATAACGGAAAATAATTTGCATCGTTAGTCCTCATTGATTGATATTACTAATGGAGGGATGTTTTATGCCAACTTTACTAACGGATGGATGATTTTATGAAAAAATAAATAAATAAATAAATAAATAAAAAACATGAGGATGTAAAGCGAGACGTGGAACAAACCACAGGGATGTATTTTGGACTTTATTCTGTATGTTTTGTGATAAAAATTTATTTGATACATTTTTAAGGGGTCATTAAAGCCTAAAATCGTGTTAATATGATCAAATATTGCCTCAAATCGTTTTTTCTTTTTCTTTCTCTTTTTTATTTATTTTTTTTGCATTTTAGGTACTTGGAACGAGAATTATGGAATTTGGACGTTTTTAAGCGAAAAAGAGAAGAAAACAACAAAGTCGTGAAAAACCTGTCAGGAAAGAAGACCTGACGGCGTTACATTATACCTTGTGATATCGTCAGCCTTTAATCTTGAAGCTAGAAGAATTTACACATGACACTTCAGAAACTTTTGGAGATTTTACATCTGACGACGTCAGGTGTAATTGGATGAAGGACGTCACTTGTTAAAGTTGTGAGAGACGGTTTAGAAAGCTTAAAGAATGACGGCGTCACGCGCAACCTGACGACGTCAGAAGATAATGAGCGACAGCGTCAGAAGGTCGACTTGCACACGAAGAAACCCTAAACACGGCGATCTAACAGCGTCAGGATCCATAACCTAACGCTGTCAGCTTTGTAAATGTATATATAGTTTTCAATTTTTCATTTATTAGTGTGACACTTTGGAGACCTAAACCCTAGACGAAATTTACAGCTTTTGTAAGGCTTTCACAGCCTCTTTTCTTCCATGTTCAATTGAAGTTAAGTATGTCTTTAATCATTCAATATGTCTATGTGTTGTTTGATTACATGTTTATCTTTTCTTTCTTTTAACATGCTAGCTTAAGTTATTTAGTGTTTGCTTAGATCTAATGAAACCTAATTATTGATTATTATTGCGTTGTCTATTATTTAGTTGATTGATTCACGTTAGGCTAAGAAAACTAGCTGACTTCTTTTGTGTAACTAGCTTAAACGTCTTAGAAAACGTAACCATATGTGCAATATACTTTTTTCACGTTGTATTTAACGCATGAGTTGATGTTTAGAGTAAACTACACCGTTCGTCCTTGTGGTTTGCGTTGACCGCAGCCTGTGGTCCTTTGACCAAAAAAATTGCACCGTTCATCCTTAAGTCAGAAACGTTATGCACCACTAGTCCTTCCCTCTAACGGGGTGGACTAACGCTCGTTAACTTGTTTGCTTATGAGGGTATAATCGTCATTTTGCACAATAAGGACGAACGGTGCAAGGACGAACGGTGCAATTTTTCGCTTTTGGTCCATTTATAATGCTTTCTTCCGGTTTTTTACGTTTTCACCCGTTTTTGTCCCTTTTTTTTACGTTTTCGCCCATTTTCGCCCGTATTTTTCCGTTTTTTTTTACGTTTTCGCCCGTTTTCTTCTGTTTTTATCCGTTTTTTTACGTTTTCATCCCCTTTTTTACGTTTCCGTCAATTTTTTTACGTTTTCGCCTGTTTATTTTACGTTTTCGTCCGGTTTTTACGTTTTCATCTGTTTTTTTTACGTTTTCGCCGATTTATTTTACGTTTTCACCCGTTTTTGTCCGTTTTTTTTACGTTTTTGCCCATTTTCGCCCCTTTTTTTCCCTTTTTGTCCGTTTTTTTTTACGTTTTCGCCCGTTTTCGTCTGTTTTTATCCGTTTTTTTTACGTTTTCATCCCGTTTTTTACATTTCCATCAATTTTTTTACGTTTTCGCTTGTTTATTTTACGTTTTCGTCCGGTTTTTATGTTTTCATCTGTTTTTTTTACGTTTTCGCCGATTTATTTTACGTTTTCACCCGTTTTTGTCCGTTTTTTTTACGTTTTCGTCAATTTTTCACGTTTTCGCCCAATTTTTTTAACGTTTTTGTCCGTTTTTCTTATTTTTATCCATACTTATCCGTTTTCATCCATTTTTATTCTTCCTTATCCGTTTTTATACGTTTTCATCCGTTTTTTTATGTTTTCGTCAATTTTTTACGATTTCGCACTTTTTTTTACGTTTCCGTCCGTATTTTTACGTTTTCGACTGTTTTTATGTTTTTGTCCATTCTTATCCGTTTTCATCTTCTTTTATCCGTTTTTTAACGTTTTTGTCTGTTTTTTTACGTAAAAAAAGAGACGAAAATGTAAAAAAATGGACAAAAACGTAAAAAACCAGACAAGAATGTAAAAAAAATGACGGAAACGTAAAAAAATAGGCGACAACATAACAAAACGGGCAAAAACGTAAAAAAACGGACGAAAACGTAAAAAAATGGACGAAAACTTAAAAAACAGACGACAACATAAAAAGCGAAGGAAAATGTAAAAAAACAGGCGACAACATAATAAAACGGGCGAAAACGTAAAAATACATACGACAACATAAAAAATGGATGAAAACGTAAAAAATGGCGAAAACGTAAAATAAACATACGAAAACGTAAAAAAAACGGAAGAAAACGTAAAATTAATCGGCGAAAACGTAAAAAAAACAGATGAAAACGTAAAAACCAGACGAAAACGTAAAATAAACAGGCGAAAACGTAAAAAAATTGATGGAAACGTAAAAAACGGGATGAAAACGTAAAAAAGGGATAAAAACAGACGAAAACGGGCGAAAACGTAAAAGAACGGACGAAAACGGAAAAAAACGGGCGAAAATGGGAGAAAACGTAAAAAAAACGGACAAAAACGGGTGAAAACGTAAAATAAATCGGCGAAAACGTAAAAAAACAGATGAAAACGTAAAAAACCGGACGAAAACGTAAAATAAACAGGCGAAAACGTAAAAAAATTGATGGAAACGTAAAAAACGGGATGAAAACGTAAAAAAAACGGATAAAAACAGACGAAAACGGGCGAAAACGTAAAAAAAACCAAAAAAAACGGGCGAAAATGGGCGAAAACGTAAAAAAAAACGGCCAAAAACGGGTGAAAACGTAAAATAAATCGGCGAAAACGTAAAAAAACAGATGAAAACGGTAAAACCGGACGAAAACGTAAAATAAACAGGCGAAAACGTAAAAAAATTGATGGAAACGTAAAAAACGGGATGAAAACGTGAAAAAACAGATAAAAACAGACGAAAACGTTAAAAAAAACGAAAAAAAAACGGGCGAAAATGGGCGAAAACGTAAAAAAAAACGGACAAAAACGGGTAAAAACGTAAAAAACCGGAAGAAAGCATTAAAAATGGACCAAAAGCGAAAAATTGCACCGTTCGTCCTTATAGTGCAAAATGACGATTATACCCTTATAAGCAAACAAGTTAACGAGCGTTAGTCCACCCCGTTAGAGGGAAGGACTAATGGTGCATAACGTTTCTGACTTAAGGATGAACGGTGCAATTTTTTTGGTCAAAGGATCACAGGCTGCGGTCAACGCAAACCACAAGGACGAACGGTGTAGTTTACTCTGATGTTTATGATCCTATGATAGCGTAATTGACTTGCGGTTGTTGGTGAAATTGATATTCATAGAGTTGGAGAATTTAGCACGGCCCCACGACTGGTATTAAGGAATACAACGCTTCAACTAAAATAACTGCACTGTGACATTCAGCAATTCAATAAAAGATAACTAGAGAGTAATTAAATCTAAGTAAACACGTTTGTCTTATTATAAGAAGTTCATCACTTTTATTTTTTTGTTATTTTAATTTATGTTTTATAAAATTAGCTTTTGGGTTAGTTGACTAGCAACTAATTTCACCCACTCTTCTAAAACCCGAGATTTTTACATGCTTTCTTTAAAACAAAAAATTACACAAAGAATCATCATTCACCTTTAGGATTAAATCGTCATACACTTCAACCTAACGACACTATTCCCCTAAAGAACGATCAATCCCCCGTACATACCTATACTACACTACAACGACCAGGTACACTGCCTGGAGGGTTGCAAGCTTCTCAAGATTCCTTGAGAAGTAAAACCTTTTGCGTCGCCACAATCCTCGCATCATTTTGTTAAGAAGAAGATGAAATGGATGGAATTGGACATGTTACGATGCCTTGCGAACAGAATAGAGAATACGATTGTAAAAGAATAGTTTTTCAAATAAAAAGTTTGCATACAGCTGGAAAGGATGTCAAAAAGGTATTATCGGTATTTAGAAAAATTAAGTTTAAATTTGACAATATGCTACAAATATGATACAACTTAAAGTGGTAATGATGAGATCATATTATTGTCATCATTTATCCTATTTAATTGACTTGTTTTATATTGTTTTGTACGAGAATCGATACTTAATTGTTTACTTTAGTAATTCTCAGGTAAAAACAAGCAATTGGTGAAAGTTGATGATTTTGGACGAATTATGGAGCTAAATGATCAAGATTGGAAAATTCTACTGAAATTCAGGAGATGCGCCGTATCATTCTCAACAGATACGCCGCAACATCATACTTAGATGAATTCGAAGACCATTGCCTGACTTTGAAAAATGCGCCGTATCTAATTACAACATGCGCCGCATATGAAACTTTGGTCAACGAAGGATAACCAACTTGTTTTACTCCAAATACGCCGCATCTCATTTACAACATGCGGCGTATCAGCTAAAAGACTTCACCAGACACTATCCAAGACGTTAAAGAACATGCGCCGCATTGAGAAACAAGTTACGCCGCATCTGAAGGCGGTGTACGAATATTCCAGAATATAATAATCTTGGACCCCACGCGAAGTTAAGTAGATGCGCCGCATCTATCATCAAGATGCGTCGCATCGATCCCTCAGACATAAGCTATAAATACCCCAAGACAGATACGAATTTTGTGTGCAACAAAACCCTAAGGAGACGAATTCAGTCGAAGAAGCATCACAAGACACGCCCCAAACAGAGATTTTAAAGCCGTAAGAAGGTCCTGCATGTGTATAATTCATTAAGTTTTTTTGTTTTATTTTTAGTAAGCTTTAATCCATCAGGATTGATGGGCTTGTGGCCACCATACTGCTCCCCTTAAAATTGCTTTCCCATCGATTAAAGTTTATATGATGTTTTTTTGGTGACTTGTATTTGTGCATTGATAACCTCTGTGTTTAGTTGAGTCTTCTGGGCTACCATACCTGTTCCTCGCCTACTTATCTAGCGTCTAGAAGGTTAGATAAACATAAGTAATCATTAAGAGTTTACTCGCCGATATTTAGGATCCAACGAGACAGATTAGATTACGATACTCATCATATAAAACTAGCAATAAAACAAATGACAAGCTACTTAAACCATAGGACATGTCTTCTACGTGTCTCTGTTATCTATTTGTGTACGTGATTGCTCTTCACTGATTTGTTCTCATTAGTTTTACTTTTCTGTTTAATTCAAATCTGTGCTAGTCTCTCAGGCTAACCCCCCCTTTTTAATTAGATTAGATTGTAAAACTAACTTAGATAATAAAATACTGATCAAATCAACTAGATATTACGTTCCATTCTTAGTGTTCAACACTCTACTTACCACTATATACATATTGATCGGGTACACTGCTCGTTAAGTGTGTGTGTTAGTAATAAGTTTGTAGAAACTAGAAGGGGGTTGAATAGTTTCACCGTTATTAATAACGTTTTTGTAAAATTGACTTTACAAATTGTATTTGACAAAAAGGTTCGATTCGAAGCTTACTTGAAATCAATACAACAATAAATATAAGCAATGATAAGTAAACAAGTAAAGATAAAGAAAGGAAAGATCAAACCGGCACACGAAGATTTACAGTGGTTCGGCCACGAAGCTCACTCCTTCATCCCTACTCCACTCCTCGAGTCTCACACTCGAGAGTTTCACAAACACTATATCAACACGCTCCCTTATGGCAGAACAAACCTTACACAAGCTTACACCAAGTTTAACGACATTAAGCGAAATGTCGAGTCCTAATCCTAGCTAGAACCAATCTACCAAAGCCCACGTCGCTTCACACCTTGTACCAACACGATGGCACGATACAACACAGTACACAATATAAGACTTGCACTCAAGTCCTATTACATACACGAAACAATGAATGAAAGTAATGATAGATCCGCAACAACAAGATGAGATGAGCAAAACTCTTCTTTAACACTTCGTTTCTTGATTACAACGAATGTTCTTCTCTCGCACTTAGAGGAAAGATGAGTGTGATCACTTGTAAACAACTAGAACTTGATAATGTGATCAAAGAGTATGTTTTAGAAAGAGTTTCGGAATACTGAAGGTTTTGGTGCATAAGAGGTGAAGATTTCTGGAGGAAAACAGTTCGGTATTTATAGGCGTCAAGAAAGAGGCGACGATCCTTTAAATGTTGGACGGTCCCTTATCGATAAGGGACCGCCGTCCTATTTAAGGGACCGTCCAAACAAACGCTCCTCGTTTTGTCCTGACGTGGTGAAAAACTATCTGGTGAAGTTTTGTTGTCGGTTTTGAGCGGGAAATATGGCTGTTATGGTTTTGAATGTTGAAAACATTTTATTAATAAAACATTTCTTTAAATTTTACAAAAATACATTTGTAAAAATGTTTTGTGACATGAAAATGAAAAGTTTTTAAAACCTTTGATCACATACACAAGTTGGTAGAAGTTTGTACATACCTTAAGTGATGTTGATGACGAAAACGAGTTTTCCCGATTAAAAACTTATTAGTCGTAGTTTTAATGAACATGTGTTTGTATTTTGTGATTATCAAAACTAGTAGAGACTGATTAATGCAAATGACGTTTTTTGACAATATTTGTATTAACAATCTCCCCCTTTTTGATGATTACAAAATATAAACTCATTTTAGATAAAACTAGGCATTAATGAGTTTTAAAACGAGTCTCGTTTTGTTCTCCCCCTTTTTGTAGAATCAAAAAGGCTTCATAGAAGAGATGAAGTCTACGGCATTAAAATGACTCCCCCTTGCTTAGTGCTCCCCCTTGATGAGGACACTCGGGAATCGATCGATGGAATTGAGCTGCAATAAGTTAGAAGAAATATGCAAGCAAACATAGAAATCATGCAGAAAATATTAAAGAAGGCAGAATAGGCATATACTGAGGATGGTCCCCTAAATGGGTCGACGGTCCTTTTAAGATTGAGACCGCCACCTTGATAAGGGACCGCCGGCAGGAAGGTTTTCTGGAACAAGATTTCAACAATTCATGCATCATATAGATCATTCATTAAAAGATAAGAACAATGTCATTCATATGACATTTACAACATGAGTTTACAAGCATAATCCTAGTCTATTCTCCTAGGATATCTCATGTTAAGTCCGGTTTTATTTGTGATCGTGCATGCTTGCCTAGAACTTGCGACTGCAAGGTGGAGATGAGTTTTTTGGTTGGGGTTGGAGATACCCGGATGACAAGAGGATGGAAATGTAGTTAATATCATTCTTCATCTTTTGAAAATGGTTGTGGTTGTGATTGTAGATGCAACAAGCACAATAACCCCCATGGGCATCCACTTGGGCAAGAGTGGGACGAGACATAGTTGGAGGATGAAGTTTTTGGGATAGGATGATATTGAGGAGGCTCAAATCAACAAGATCTGAGAATTCTTGAGATTTGATGGAGTGTAGGGAGTTGACATTTGTCATTTGAGGTGGAAACAAAGGTGGTAATGAATGATCTTGAGGAATCAGGTTTGTATACTCATTGTGAGTAGATGGTGGCCCATTTTGTGGTTGAGAGGCAAAGAAGGAGAATTATGAAGATGATGCCTCATTATGTGATGTGGGATTGGAATTGACATGTGAATTGCCAAGGTTTTGTTTCTTCCTCCATATGGGTTTGACCGATATTCTTGGTTTTCTAGGGGATGACATTTTGTTGGATGACATTGTGAAGAAGAGAGGTTATGCCATGGCAATGGATGGAGGAAGTGGTGGTTTAAGTAGAGGATGAAGGTGGCAAGAATAGTAAAGCATGCATGCTTAATTGGTTAGATTAGTTCAAATGATGCTTAAACAAATTAGGAATGTCCACAAGACCTAAGGGTAGGCTAGTCAAACATGCAGGAACATAAAGCAATTAACGATTCACACATAGATGGACGGTCCTTCAAATAAGTGGACGGTCCTTTATCACGTATGGGACCGTGGGTCGATAAAGGACCGCCACTAAGAGGATTGCCAGAATTCAGACAATGTTTCTAGTGTGTGCCTATATGAAACATATGTGGAGATATGATTATCTTGACCCTAAAAGAGAAGAAAAATACTAAGAGATAATCCAAAGTCTCCTAAATTCACTTTTGCTCATCTTTCCATGTCGGATAATATATTTGTTACATGATCCGATAGAGGAATTGAGCGCATCGTGCATGCATGGAAAAATGTTTTTGAATTGTATTAACAATGCAAGAAAAATTGATTTTTCCTATTCGTGAGAAGATTTTGAACACATGAATTGGGGTTTTGATGCATAGAATCAAGTTTTCTTATTATCATGCAACAATGATTGTTAATAAAAATTGTTACTTCCCCAATATCCAATTTTTATGCGCAAGAGAATCCTAGACTCAGATCAGAAGGCATTCTTTTTCAATAGATATGTTACCCTTTTGCACATTATCCCTAAGAAAGTGGTGACGAATCTCAATGTGTTTGGTACGAGAGTGTTGCACGGGTTTTTACTTAAATCTATTGCTCCTTTATTATCACACATGATTGGAATGTCATCAAGTGTAATACTATAGTCTACGGGAGCCTGTTTCATCCATAGTGCTTGTTGGCATGCCTTTCCGGCGCTTACATATTCGGCTTCGGTTGTGGAGATAGCTAGTGCCGTTTGTTTCTTGGAGAACCAAGAAGTTAAGCAACAACCCATGAAGGTATAAATGCCACTAGTACTTTTTCGATCCACATAATCTCCCGCATGATCAGAGTCGGCGTAAACTATAGTTTCTATGCCGGTCCCCTTAGGATACCATAATCCTAAGTGCATAGTGCCTTTAATGTATTGGAAGATACGTTTAACCGCTTCTAAGTGAGAAGATTTGGGATCTTCTTGAAAGCGAGCACAAAGGCAGACACTAAACATGATATCGGGCCTACTTGCCGTTAGGTACAATAAACTTCCTATCATACCTCTATACTTAGTACTATCTACGAATTCACCCTCTTCATCCTTGGTGAGCTTTGTGTCCGTAGCCATTGGGGTTTTCATAGGTTTAGTATCTTCTAGTCCGAATTTCTTAAGCATTTTCTTAATATATTTGGATTGATTAAAGAATATTCCATCATCTAAGTGTTTTATTTGTAGTCCAAGGAAGAAGTTAAGCTCGCCCATCATACTCATTTCAAACTCGTCATGCATGATTCTTGAGAATTCATCACACATGTCTTGACAAGTTGAACCAAATATAATGTCATCAACATATATTTGGACGATTATGATGTTTCAATCTTTCTTCTTGGTGAAAAGAGTGTTATCTACCATTCCCATCGAGTATTCATGCTTAAGAAGAAAAGCTTTCAACCTATCATACCAAGCCTTAGGGGATTGCTTTAAACCATATAAATCTTTCTTTAGTTTATAAACATGCTCGGGGTACTCGAAGTCAATGAATCCTGGAGATTGTGCAACATATACCTCCTCATTGATGAGACCGTTTAGGAATGCACTTTTCACATCCATTTGAAACAACTTAAAATCTAATTTACATGCATATGCGAGTAATATCCTAATGGACTCAAGTCTAGCTACGGGTACATAGGTTTCGTCATAATCAATTCCTTCTTGTTGATTATAGCCTTGTGCCACTTACACTAGAACAAAAACTGGATTTGGCTACACCCAATATGTGTGACGGAATACATATAGTCACACATGATTTTTCGAGTGTGTGTGACTAAAGGTCGCGTGACCATAGGGTACCTATGGTCACATGTTCGAGTTCTTTTTAGTCTCGATTACAAAACAGTAACCAAAACCTAAATATGTGTGACTAATTTGGTACAAATTTCGTTGGATTAAGCAGTATTAGTGACCATAAACACTGTATAGTCACACAGAACATTTTATTTTTATATATTTAGTCACATACAATTAAGCATAAAGTGGCCAAAAGTGTGAATATGTGTGACCATATGGTGTTTAAAGTGAAGAAATGTGTGTTTTGTGTGACTATTGATCATCCAATGGCCACATTAATTGTATGTTTGTGTGGCCTTTTGCAATATTTAGTCACACAAAGCATGTTACTTTTGGGTATTTAGTCACATAAAATTAAGCATAAAGTGGCCAAAAGTGTGACTATGTGTGACCATATGGTGTTTAAAGTGAAGAAATGTGTGTTTTGTGTGACTATTGATCATCCAATGGCCACATGAATTGTATGTTTGTGTGGCCTTTTGCAACATTTAGTCACACAAAGCATGTTACTTTTGGGTATTTAGTCACATACAATTAAGCATAAAGTGGCCAAAAGTGTGAATATGTGTGACCGTATGGTGTTTAAAGTGAAGGAATGTGTGTTTTGTGTGACTATTGATCATCCAATGGCCACATGAATTGTATGTTTGTGTGGCCTTTTGCAACATTTAGTCACACAAAGCATGTTACTTTTGGGTATTTAGTCACATACAATTAAGCATAAAGTGGCCAAAAGTGTGAATATGTGTGACCATATGGTGTTTAAAATGAAGAAATGTGTGTTTTGTGTGACTATTGATCATCCAAAGACCACATGAATTTTATTTTTGTGTGGCATTTTGTTACATTTAGTCACACAACGCATTTTTCTTTTGGGTATTTAGTCACATACAATAAATCATAAAGTGGCCAAAAGTGTGAATAAGTGTGACCATATGGTGTTTAAAGTGAAGAAATGTGTGTTTTGTGTGACTATTGATCATCCAATGCCACATGATTTTTATTTTTATGTGGCCTTTTGTTACATTTAGTCACACAAAGCATTTTTCTTTTGGGTATTTAGTCACATACAATAAATCATAAAGTGGCCAAAAGTGTGAATAAGTGTGACCATATGGTGTTTAAAGCGAAGAAATGTGTGTTTTGTGTGACTATTGATCATCCAATTGCCACATGAATTTTATTTTTGTGTGGCCTTTTGTTACATTTAGTCACACAACGCATTTTTCTTTTGGGTATTTAGTCACATACAATAAATCATAAAGTGGCCAAAAGTGTGAATAAATGTGACCATATGGTGTTTAAAGTGAAGAAATGTGTGTTTTGTGTGACTATTGATCATCCAATGGCCACATGAATTTTATTTTTGTGTGGCCTTTTGTTACATTTAGTCACACAAAGCATTTTTCTTTTGGGTATATAGTCACATACAATAAATCATAAAGTGGCCAAAAGTGTGAATAAGTGTGACCATATGGTGTTTAAAGTGAAGAAATGTGTGTTTTATGTGACTATTGATCATCCAATGGCCACATGAATTTTATGTTTGCGTAACCTTTTGTAATATTTAGTCACACAAAGCAATTTTTTTTAGATGTAGTCACATACAATTAATCAGAGTAGCCGATATTAATTGCAACGTAATAAGCTTGCGACGACTTTGAAGAAATAGATTTTGCAACTGATAACCTGCTACAAAAATTACTACAAATAACTATTCAAATATTGTATTACACTATTACGGTATCACAATTGTACCAGATACAAAGGGTAACCACAAAGTTTGCTAACTACAACAACATATTTACACAAGATGGTTAGGGAAATGTTGCTACATAGCGAACACCTGAGTAGCCTTCGTGTCGTCTTGCATAAACTTTTCACCACCAAATACACCGGTTGATATTTTAATTTCTTCAAAATAACATACTTGTAGCTGCTAAAATAAACACATAACAATATGTCAAAAAAGAAGCAATTAACTTAAGGTCTTGCACAAGCAACATTAATTTGTGTATACACATTACAATAGATGTTGCCTTTCAATAAAAAAAACATTATAACAGATGCTCAAATGGTGTACTGCAAGTCAATATGACAGTATGTTAGAAAGAACGAACAAAATGTAGAAAACAAAATAAAAAAAATTTAAAAATAAATAAATAAATCAAGCCTGAACAAAAGTTCTTGTACTCACGTATTGAAGTCAAAATGAACGAGCTGCATATCTTCTAATATTTCCACTTCGACAGTCGCATCAGGCCGAGTCTACAGTTACGAAATATTACTATCAAACTTTGAAATATTACTACACTTGGGCCAAATTAATATCATAAGAAAGACATATGATGTGTAAATATTAGGTTTGCCCTTGACCCTAACAGTTAAAAGTGTACATTTGCTCAACAAATGTCAAATTGTGTGACCATGATCAGTATGACAAAATGGTTTTCTCAGGAAAATGGTTAGTGCATCGTTCTTCTGATATTTCCACTTTGACAGTCAAAGAGCTATTATAACTTTTGTAACAGAATGCTAATGATATTGGACTGAAAAATTTAACTAATAATGAGAACATTGAACGTTTTCAATAGAAGATAGTGCTAAAGATTAACGTACCTGCACAAGTATAAAAGGCAAAGCCACTCCACCATTTGGAGCATCTCCCGATCTACATAGCTAGTGCTAAAAATTTAACTACTAACTCATTTTTTTATCGATTTATCCAACATAAATAGCAATAATGGTTACGCTAAACTGCACTCTTTATCTCTTGTATGGTCAAAATGTTATCTATTAGCTTCATAATCAGGGGTGCTGATATACTCTGATGCACCGAAACGCCTGTTACGTCTGCGTGCCCGTTTGGGAACGGGGTGGGAACGGAAACGCCCCCGAAACGCCTCCGAAACGTTTCCCCGACGTATCCCCAGCCGTTTCTGGATTACCACGCCGTATCCCTAGCTGTTTCTGGATTACCACGCTGTTTCCAAGCAGTTCTTATGAGTTTAATGGGCTTTTTTAGTAAACGTTTTTGCCAGAAAAAAGTGTTGCCGTCGTCGGAAACAGGTAGAGTGGTCTGTGATCGGGAGTGGCATGAGGAAGATGGAGATATAAATGTTTCTTTTTTGTGATTGGTCATTCGGTTGCGAGAAGTAAAGTAAAAAGATTCTTTTCTTTTCTTGTCACGTGAAGTACTACCATAGGGACTAGTCTAGAAACATACTTTTATCACAATCTCTTACTGTACTACCTAGCCTTAATTTCCAAGTTTTAGTCATCTTTACTTTAGATATATGAAAAAGTTAAAGTTATTGTGTAATAAAATTTGTTAATTAAGTCACTTCTTTATTCTTTGTTTTTGTTTGTTGGAGTTTACAATTTACATCAAAATATATCTATTTTTCATTTTCTTTAATATATTTTTAATTATTTTATATCTTTTTATTGTCGTATCTATGCTGTTCCCGTATCTTGAATTTTTTATTTTTGCCGTTTCCCGTTCCCGTATCGTTCCCGTATCCCTTTAACGTTCCCGTTTCGGTGCTACATAGCTGATATACAGTTATCTGTTATTATGTTATTTACAGTTGTTCTAGTGTACATTATACTCCTAAAAAGTGTTATGTATTCAGTTATAAACATGATGCTCCTACTAGTTCTAAAATCCACAGATACAAATGCACCAATAACGTAAAACAGTAGGAATGAAAAATCAAACCTTCAAAGCACAATGCTCGCAGAAATAATGCTTGCACTTGGTGACAACAGGGTCAACAAATGGCTGCCGACAGATAAAACACGCAAACGGAAATCCGTCTTCATCATCCTCAATCTCTTCCTCCTCATCTTCATCGTCATCGTCACCCCCATTCAACGCCAACTTCCTCTTCCTCACCTTCTCCGCCTCATCCCAATCCCTCTCCATCTGCCATCCCGACTTATAATCCCTACGATCATGCATAAACTTACACGAATCACCATACCCATTTGTTGGCGAGCATCATTTGCCCTGCCACACAACATCAACCCTACATAAGATACTAGAACATGTCAACTATTATGTGGGTTAAAAACTGATCTTTTCTAATACATTTAATAGGTTGTGATTCTGACCCATTTACTAATGAATGGATTGATTGGGGTTATGTTTAAAATATGAAAAGTAAGCTTAATAGAACACGGGTCAAATAGGTCGAAATTGCCCTATGTATTTTTAATCCTATAACTTGCCCACTGTAAACTGAAATTACAAAATTATATGATCATATTTGATACACTAATGGTTAGAAAATTTAGGACATGAAGTATTATGGGTCTATAACTGAACCCGAATTGCCCCATGTCACATGACTGATATGACATGTCTAATGTGTAAACATAAATAGCATCGACAAACGCTTGCATACATTTGCAATTTTTCTCCATTTAAACCGGTCCGCTCAATCTCTCCTCTTCCCTCGCCACCATAACTGTTAGCCATTTGCATCATATTTTTTTCCTGTTAGCATCCGCCCTTCCACCCTTTCTTTCCAGTCAACATTACCCAAGCCATAAGAATTCAAGTGTTTTGACGGGTCCACAATTCTATAAGCATAAGAGCATTCATAACTTGTAATAAATGAAATTTACTATGAGATAATCATATATAAACCGATATTACCATACAATGAGAAACAAATTTGACCAAAATCAAGCCCCAATTTCGGGTTGGTAAAAAGCCCTAACTTCCATAATGGAAAAGTTTTGACTTGTGGGATCTGAACTACGCTATGATAACAAACGAATCACATAAATGCTTAAAAGACAAAGCTTAAACTGACCTTTAATGGCAGATTAGGGCTCAAACCTGATGTAGAAAATCATATACGCAATCACTCGCGAAGACTTCAACCTCGATGACTGGTGGTGATGCTTTGGTCGTGAGGAGGTCAATTGAAGGTAACTGTGTGTGGATTTGATTTGTTGAGCGGGGAATGAAAAGTTGAAAGTTCAGAGAAGAAAATTAGAAAAGGTATGCTGCAAAGAAAAAATATAAAAGGGTGGGAGGGTTTTGATTTTTGGGGAAAAAGGGGTGGGATCTTGAGCGGGAGATTAAAATTTTGGGGGAAAAGATAGGGTTTTTTTGTTTAAGTAAAATAGCTAAGGATAAGGTGCCAATGATTTGAGATTTTGTCTAGTAACTAGAGTTCGTTCGAGCTGATTCTTATCGAGCTTTGAGCTCAAGCTCAAACCTATCAAATGAACTCGAAATGTTTAATGAGTTGAGCTCAACCTTATATAAGTTTGGCTCGAGTTATTGTTGAGTTTTCTAGTTTGTAAGTGATATAGCATATGTTTTTTTATATATTTTGTATGTAAGTGTACTAAGTGTAAATACTTATTTATGAATGTATCGAGCTTTTCGAGCTGATTTCGAACCGAATTCAATTCTTAGGTTATATTTCAATTTTAATTTGTTTAAGAAAACACATCTTTACAAATAAATCAAGCTTTTCGAGTCAAGCTCAAGCCGAGTTCAAACTTTCTCGATCCTGGATAACATGATCGGGAGGTCCCTGGATACTTGCTTCTTAGTGTCTGTGACCAACGGTATACACCTACCAAGCAGGTGCAACCCAATCATGACCCCCTTTAATAACTTCAAATACAATTCATATAACCTTCACACTATAACTATGCACCTACCAAGCCGGTGCAACCCATGCATGACCGGTGATAATGGCTAATTCACATGGGTCATGGGTCACGTGCATTAGGTTATCACTTGTCACATTCATTAGTGGGTATTTGACATCATATGGGTTGAATACATTGGGTTATAGTTGCTTAAAGTGTCCTGTTACGACACATCCATGACTGTTGACAATGGGTAATTAACATGGATAATGGGTCATGTGCATTGGATTGCAGTGGCTTATAGTGTCATTTTATCGACCAATACGTGACTGGTGATCGACAATGGGTAATTAACATGGGTCATGGGTCATGTGCATTGGGTTCTAGTGGCTTATAGTGTAATGAAACCCATGCATGACCGTGATAATGGCTTATTCACATGGGTCATGGGTCATGTGCATTGAATTGCAGTGGCTTATAATGTCATTTTATCGACCAATACATGACTGGTGATCGACAATGGGTAATTAACATGGGTCATGGGTCATTGGCCATGTGCATTGGGTTCTAGTGGCCTATAGTGTAATGGAACCCATGCATGACCGTGATAATGGCTAATTCACATGGGCCATGGGTCATGCGCATTAAGTTTTGTAAACTAAGACAAATATTATACAACATTTTTATACATTTTGTATTTATTTACGTTTTCATCCGTTTGTAACGTTTTTCGTCCCTTTTTTACCGTTTTCAATCGATTTTAACCGATTTCGCTAGTTTTTCGACTGATTTTGACAATTTTCAACAGATTTGACGAATTTAGACCGTTTTTGACTGCCTACAACCGATTTCGACCGATTTAGTCCATTTTTGAACATTTTTGGCAATTTTTGCTCGTTTTCATATGTTTTCAAGCTTTTTTGAACGTTTTCCTCCGTATTAAAACGTTATGAAACATTTATTACGTTTTCGTACATTTTTGTACGATTTTTTCATTTTCATACATCCTTATCCTTTTTTCTTTGTTTTACTAGGTTGTGTTCACTTATGATGCGCAATGGCCCTCATTGTCAGAATTGTAGCCTTTTATTGAGGTTAGAAATATAGTAGGCTTGGAATCAGTTAAGATCTTCAGTTTGCTCTCTATAAATACCCAAAACTTGCAAGTAATGCCAATTCGATTAATCACCGATTAATCCCCCCTTGACCGATTAATCGTTGCAGGGTGGTCGACCGCCCGACTACTGATTCACGATTTTGGTTTATATGTTTGAGTTGTTATTTATGCGTTTGTTAGAAGGACCAGCTTATGTCCTCGCATGTCATCATTCCTTGGAGCGCGATTAAGTGTCAAATGGTTTTGGTCTACATTTTTATGGCAGTATGTTGTCTCTGCGTGAAAGAGCAACAACATGCTTAGTACTAAACTTATGAAAAAAAAACTTGTCAATGGGCTTTTGTTAAAAAAATTAAAGATTTGTTAATATGTCATTAGATTTTATCGGGTTGACCCGATAACCCGACAAAAACTAATTAGAACCCTAAACCGACCCTATTTGGTTATTGGGTCTACTGGGTTGACCCGATAAGCTAAGTTGGACCCGAATCAACCTGACCCTATAAAGCCTTATCAAGTTCAGGCCAGGTCGGGTCGACCCATCTGACATCCCTACCATGTAGGGTTTATGAAGAATTGATCAAACGAGCTTTATTTGTTTCCGTTCGTAATAAATTGTCTTGGCAATTTATATTGAGTTCTAGTTATGATTTTGTTATTCTAAAGATCATGGTTTACAAGGATGTTGGACGTATTGATTTTTTACTTTATGGTTGAACCTATCTAGTTTCTAGTTCAACAGGTTGAACCGGCCGGGTCGGCCTAGGTTTTAAAACATTGATTGATACCTTAAATTAACTTTAAAAAGTTTTTCCTAAACTAAGTTTTCCTCCAAAATATTTTCATTATCCCGCCCCAATTTTCACCCAAAATCAAAATCACTTTTTTTATCCCTCCAACCTTTCACTATTTCAAGCACACTCATGATTTTCCCTCCGACCTTTCGCTAATTCAGCCACACCTATCCTCTTCCTCCAAAATCAAAATTATAGAAAGAACATGGTGTGGTTGCCCAGCTTCACCGCGCACTAGTACTCGAAATCTCGAAACCATCCTTACGAACCAAAAGCCAACGCCATTCACCATCATTGCTAATTCTATTAAGGCTATGAACATACAAATCAGATAATATAATATGCTATATGTTCAATTTAGAAACTAATTTAAGGTGTTCACGAGTCAATTTCTTATTGTGGTGATTTTTGTATTTAGGGGTTTCTGTGAACTTGAATTTAGGGCTTGTTGTGTTAGTCACTTGACAAATGTTTTATGAGGTTTTTTTGCTACTGGAAAATGGGTTCTTTTAGTTGGCTTTATGCATGTTGATGGTTGCATTTAGTTCTCATTACATACTGAATTTTTGGGGTTTTTATGTTTGTTCTGGATATGTAAATCGTTAATTCCAACACTAGCTGCTGGTCAAATCCGTTATGTAAAAGATGGTCACGATGATGTAGTCAATTTTGTGAACCAAGATCAATGTACGTATACATGTAAATCTCGACTACTGTTGAAAATTGGGTGGTGTAAAAATTTATGTTCCCAGTGAAAAGTGGTTGGTGAATAATATTTCAACTTTTAGTACATGTTGAAATGGGGCGGGTTGGGTCGGACACATTTCTTTGTCTAAATATCTTTTTCGTTAAGTATGGTTGCACATGACAATATAATTACTGTTATAAAATAAGGTTTTGAATGAAGCGCTTTCGAAGGCTATATGCACTAAATACATGTATTGGGTGACTTTCTACCCTTTTCATCCTTTCCTAATGTAGCTAGTATTTTAAACTTCTGATTTTACTAGTTTAATCTATTAGAGGTAGGACATGATTAGAACAAAATCTATCATTTTTAGTTTAATCTATTAGAGGTGGTGCATATTTTATTTTGTTTTGGATGGATAGGGGTTGATGCCAAAGGGTGGGTTGAAACTTGTAGATGTTAAATATGCATATTATGTGGCGAATTCTAGGAGCTATGTTTCCTTGTTCTATCATTGTGACATGTTGTAGTCGAGTTCTGAGCGCATGATTAGAAATGATGCCATTAGAAGTACATAACAGTGGATATACTTTCGAGATGATGGCCACTTGTAGACGTGTAGATTTAGTAACTAACCTAATATCATGATATATCATGTTATATATATATGGTGTGATGAGCGTATTTATATGGAGAAACTCTTTTCAACGATGTAGGATCCATGGACATGTTGTACGTCTAGTGTAATTTTTTCATTTTATTGACTGTGATCAAAGTAACTATGTTTTCTTGTTTTGGAATCCGTGAACAGGATTTGATTCTTTACTTAGAAACATATACGGGTAATTCATTGTCAAAATCAGTGTTACGTATGAATCTGTGTCTCACCACCATGTAGTTAATTGTGTGGCAAGCATCGTGTTGCATCTTTGCACCATCTTTGCACCATGTTTAGAAAGCATCGTGTTGCATCTTTGCACCATGTTTCTAGATGATGGTAATGATGGTAATGATGGTGACATTGATGTGTTTCAAATTGAAATGGATTTCTGTTATGCTGCTAACTCTGAGGAAGAGGTTCTTTGGCTGTTGGACAAAACAAGATGACATATATTTTTCTTATACTTTTGACTTTTGAGTACTATGCAGCCGTATCCTTGAGTACTATACAGTCGTATCCTTGAGTACTATACAGGTCTAAAACCTTTCGGCCTCTTTGTTTCGATTGGCTAAATGACCCTATGTCTGCTTGTAAAACTTGTTCGTAAATTGTTTCTTCTTCTAGCTTCTTGCTAGTTCAATAAAATCACCGTTAAAAAAACTATACAGTCGTATCCTTGATAATAACAAAAAAATTCTATGTGATAACTATGGTATGTTTTGATCCGCATAGTGTACAGGTTATTTTCCCTGTAATTTAGATACTATTTGGTTATATATATTATAGTTAATGATGCAGATTGTTTATTCTTTCACGCAGCTGTCTTTGAAACATGGTTAGCTTGAAAGTTTACAAAGAATTTGAATCTGCTAGGAAGTGAGTTTCCACCTCCGCCGGGTCATCAGGAGCATATATCTGGATCAACTGTTGGTCAGGTATATCACTAATTATTTTTATATTTTTTCAGACTAATTGCGAGTATTTTTCATCTAATATCTATATTGTCCGCATATATTTTCATTATTACATATACATAGTTAGAAATACATTGATCAAATTACATGACTTTCCAATTCTTTGCTTAATGCCTACTGCCAGCAGCCCCTTTCCCCCTGCATTAACCCAGTCGTAACACCCTCCCCTCTGCAATCCCTCTTACTCTCATGAGTTATTTTTCCAATCCAAAGAAACCAGGGCTCCTAAACTAGATTTTTTTGGGCTTTCAGATCTGTATTGATTTATGTGTAAGTTTGTACTAAGTCTAGGTGTGTGGGTCATTACCTCATTGTGTTTTTTGGTTTACTTTTCATAGTTGAGGAACCAGATGTGTTGATTTGGATTTTGAAATGGTTGCAGCCTCTTAACCACTGAAAACAAACAATTAATAACTATCCATATCACTGATGACGTGCCTGCGCCTGCATGGCTGCATAGACCATTCATTGACCGGAGTGCTTGCATAGATAGGCACACCAACACTAGCATAATTGAAATGATCAGCTACATACAACTGGCAAGATATAATATGCAGTGTTAATTAGAAACTCTACCACCGTTCTTACAAAAGATAGGTTGCCAAACTAGCTGATCGAGTTTGGGTATTTCTTTTAAGCCTTGATTCATTTCTATTGCTATTTTGTATATCAAACCTTTTTCTTATTTCATACATATTTCTAATGTTGGAATATTGTATTATGCAGGGTTTATGGTGACGACGTGATTCGAAGAGCTTTATTTGAGTTTGTTAGTAATAAATCATCTTAGTGATTATATTGAGTTCTAGTTATTGTTTTGTCATTCTAAAGACCATGGTTTAAAAGGGTGTTGTGCCTAATGTTTATTACTTTATGGTATTTAAGTGACCATGTTGAATTGAGTTTATGGTTGATTAATAAAAATTAGTTTAATCTATTTTTGTCTTCGATCGAATTATATTTGAGCACTTTCAGAGATGGTTAGTTGATATGATGGTGTACTGAAACCTGTTTGTAGTGGAAAATGCTCCTAATCTACGTTAGCAATAATTACGCAATCCGTGCCAAATAATTAATTGACCAATGCAAAACCGTGCCAAATGAATTTTATAACGGACGCCAAAGCGTGCCAAATGTTTTTTTGGGCAAGGCGGATAACAATGTGCCAAATATGTTTGGCACAAAAAACAGAAGCCGTGCCAAATATGTTTGTCACGGTATATAAAACCGTCCTATTTAATTTTGGCATGATAAAATAAAAAATGTACCAAATACGCATTTGGCACGGACAATGAATTGGTAGAAAATACGCATTGGGCACGAGATTTAAAAGTGTGACGAATGTCAATTTGGAACCGAAGATTCTCAGTCGTGCCAATTACCTCACCCATGGCACCACAAAGTTTAACCGTTCGATGAACCGTGCCAAATGCTATTTAGAACGATTTTAACCCGACCCAATGTATTTGGCACCCTCATATTTAGGACAAAGCCAAAAGCGTGTCAAAGCCGTGTCAAATAGCATTTGGCACGGCTTTTTGAGTATTTTGCACGGTTTTTCACCCTCTTAAATACCAATTTTTCCTAGTTACTTTTTATATACAAGTACTTAATATGATGCTATATCAAATCTGTTAATAAGTGTTACCATATGTTGTTTAAAGTCAAGAAATGTGTATTTTGTGTGACTATTGATCATCCAATGGTCACATGAATTTTATGTTTGCATTGCCTTTTGTAATATTTAGTCACATAAAGCATGTTTGTTTTGGGTATTTAGTCACATACAACTAACCATAAAGTGACCAAAAGTGTTAATAAATATGCTGTTTAAAGTGAAGGAATATGTATTTTGTGTGACTATTGAACATCCACTTGCCACATGAATTTGGTTTTTGTGTGGCCTTTGGTAACATTTAGTCACACAAAGCATGTTTTTTAGAGTGAATTTAGTCACATACAACTAACCATCAAGTGACCAAAAGTGTGACCATATGCTGTTTAAAGTGAAGGAATGTGTATTTTGTGTGACTATTTGATGAGGCGAAAAATGAACCACTTTTAAGGGGTCATTTAAGCCCAGAATTGAATTTATTTGATCAAATATTGCCCTAAATCGTTCCTTTTGTGATTTTAGGTACTTTGGGAGTGAAATCTGGAAAAGAAGGCATTTTGGACGTTTTTAGAGCATAAAAGTGAAGAAAACGGCAAAGTCTCAATTTTCCAAGCTGGGAACAGTAGGTGACGGCGTCAAGAAGGAATTTCTGACGGCGTCAAGAGTAATTTCCATGATTTTCCATGACGACCCAGTACAGATTTGACGGCGTCACGAAGTAGGGCGTCAAGAGTAAAATGCATGACGGCCTGGAAAATGCTAACACATGACGGCGTCAAAAGTAGATCAAGGCAGTCCGAGAAGTATTTTGGCGGCGAGATGACGGCGTCACAAGATTTGTCTTGACGCCGTCAGACCCTATTTCCTATATATATTTTTCTAATTTTCACATTAAAAAGAGAGGAGTTTTGGAGAAACCCTAGGTCCGAACTTAAGACGAATTTTACAGGTTTTTCAAGGGTTCTTTGCCCTTGATCCCTTTCATGTGTAATTAAGATAAGTGTTCTTTTAATTCAATCAATATGTCTATGTGTTGGTTGTCTATATCTTGTTCTTGTCTTAATTCCATCATGCTAGGCTAGATCTATCTTGTGTTTGCTTGGATCTATTGAAACCTAGATGTTAATTATGTGTTGATTACTTGTTTATGGTTGTATTGGATGAATGATTTCGATGTTAGGCTTAAGAAAACTGGCAGATCTCCAATTGGTAACATGCTTGAACGTCTTAAGAAACATGAACCGATGTGCACTAGGTTTTATTGGTTGTTTTTACTACATGAGTAATTTCTAATGATCCCATGTTAGGAGTTTTTAACGGCTCGACATAGGAGTGAAGTAGGCACTCATAGGATTAGGGAAGTAAGTGCGCCACCCCATGAATGGTATTAAGGAATACAATCCGTCATCCACGCAACTATAACAAGTAATTAACGTGTAAAAGATATCTAGGGAGTAGTGAAATCTAAGTAAACACATTTTCTCCACTTATTGCTCACAACCTTAGTTAATTTAGTTTTATTTTCATTTTTAGTATTTTATTTTGATTGCATCTGTAGTATTGGGTTAGTTGACTAGCAACTAATTCCGCCCCAAATCGTTCAAACCCGAGATATTTACTTGTTTTCTAAAAAATATAAAAATACAAAAATAATCTTCCATCATCTTTAGCACTAGTAATTAGGTTTTCTAATCCTAGCGACATTATTCCTAGCTGAACGATCAATCCCCCGGTACTTGTCACTATACTATACTACAACGATCAGGTACACTGCCTGGTGGGGGTTGTAAGCTTCTCAAGATCCCTTGAGAGGTAAAGCCTGGTGCGATTCCCACGTATCAAGTTTTTGGCGCCGCAGCCCGGGGAATAGTTATTGTCTAGGTTAGAATTTCTTTTTATTAGGTCTACTTGCTAGATTCCTTTCTAGTAAGATTTTATTTTTATTTTTAGGTCTTCTTAGTCTATCTTAATTCTTTGTGTCTTTGTTCGTAACTCTTCACCACCCGACATCATGGACAACGGGAACATCTTTGAACCCGTCATCCAACCACAACAAAACCCACCACTAGAACCCCGAACCTTAGGAGAATATTCCCGACCTAGCCACCAAGGCTATCGAAACACCATTGAGCTCACCGGAGCCAATGTTACCCCCTTGCGATCCGTCACCATCCGGTTGGTGCAAAGCGGATGTGCATTCCATGGACTTCGTTCCGAAGATCCAAATCAACATCTTAAGGACTTCCTTAAAATCGTAGATTCTATAGACCTAAGTGTTGAAACTAGAGAGACTACCCGATTACGCCTATTCCAATTCTCTCTACGGGATCAAGCTAGTCAATGGCTTGAGCGTTTACCTGCGGGATCCACTACATGGGATGATCTCACCACTCATTTTCTTGCTCAATTTTTCCCACCGGGGAGAACTACTAAGCTTAGAAATGAAATCTTGATGTTCCAACAACGTCAAGGTGAAACTCTTTATGAAGCATGGACTCGTTTCAAGGACTTACTCCAAAAAGTCCCTCATCATGGTATAGATCTTTGGCTCCAAGTCCAAATCTTTTATGACCATATCGATCTCTCCACGAGGCGAACCATTGACCAATCGGCCGGTGGTAAGCTACGTGATCTAAGTGCGGAACAATCATGGGAACTCATAGAAGATCTTGCTCTCTATGACAACGAAAGTTGGAATGATCCCCGTGATTTGAACAAAACGGTCAAGGCAATATCTTTGCCTTTGAACAACTCTAGCACTCCCGACCGTAGGATCATGGAAGTTGAGGACCAAGTCAAGTTTCTCATGAAATCTTACGAAGCTCCCAAGCCTTCAAGCCAAGTGAATAAAATCACTTCTTCATGCGAATTATGTAGTGGTCCCCATGACACTCGTGATTGTGTGGAACTCCCCGGAACAACTTTTGCGGACTACGCATCCTCGCGTACCGACGAAGCGGGAGATAAGTGGTACACTTTCAAGCCCGAGCCAAACCCTTACGGTGATTCATACAACCTCTCTTGGAAAAATCACCCAAACCTTAGGTGGAAACAAAATCAACCCAATTCTTCCAATCCGCCTAATCGTTATCAACCAAACGGTCTACCCTCCAACCGTAATTTCAACAACAATCCTTCTAACAACTATGGTAGTACCAACAATCTTGAAGGATTGATGTCAAAATTCATGGCATCTCAAGAAGCTCGCATAACTAGGTTTGAAACCGAATTCAACCAACAACAAACGGAGATGACCAATATGATAGACAACTTGTTGAAAGCCCTCAACAACCAAGCGTTAGCCACACCTAGGAAAGACACTAGGGACACCAATAGTGGAACCCAAATTAAGGACCCCTCATCATCTAAACATGTCCACTTTGTCAATGTTGTCACCATTAAGCCAATGGATAAGGAAATAGAAGAGAGTGACAAAGATGAAGTTAGAGTTGAAACCGAGATTAGGGATGAGAGTAGGGAAGTTGAGGTTAATAGGGGAGAAGAATTAGAGGAAGTAGAGCCTAAAGAAAAGTACTTTGATAAGATGCCCACCAAGGAAGAACGGGAATACCATAAAGATTTATTCGATAGTCCCGAGAGACCATATATCCTTGGCACACCCCTTATCAAAATGGGAGACCCCTATAACATTAACATACCATGCAACATTGGGCATATGCATATATGGAAAGCTTACATCGATCCTAGATCTCCCGTGAACATCATGACTAGGACTTACTACAATTGGGTAATGAAGAAGCAACTTGAGTTTAGGATGATGCCCAATAAGAATTTGATAAGTAATTTTGCAGGAAGAGTGAAGGGATTGCATGTGATTATAGGAAATCTCACTTATGAGATAGATTTTATGATAGTAGAGGACACTCGCCCGGTGATTGATGCTTGCCTAAGCCAAGTAATATTTGGGAAACCATTTGTTGAGGCCACTAGGATGAGTTATGATCCAACTTTAGGGATAGTTAGATTCAAGGAAGAGAATGATGAGGTTGCTTACCAAATGCCCTACAAGATTGAGCAATACCGCCTTCTCTCTAATTTCGAAAAGGAACACAAGCAAGCGGCTTATTATAGGAATGATGAGGATAGACGTAGAGGAGTAGAGTATGTGAAAAATAGGATGCTTGGTTTCTACAAGGAATGCTTGCAACTAGGTCTGGAATACAAAACTGGTTTAGAAGACGACCTAGAAAGTGAAACCAACGATGAGGTCACGTAGTAACCCATGACCTTGAGTCTAGCTACAAGACTTGTAAATAAAGAAAAGCGCTGCTTGGGAGGCAACCCATGCTTTGTGTGATTTTCATTTTATTTGTTTGTTTGTTTGTTATTTGCTTCCGTATGCATGCTTTATTTTTATTATTGGTAGATCATGTTTCTCAAATAAATAGTGGAAATACTTTACTTTGTTGTTTTGGCCTAGTCTTAACTCCACCTAAAGGTATTTTTGCAAAAGATAAGTGTAAGGGGAAACCCCAAATATGTTTTTAAGAAACAACTCGATCATGATTCTCCACAATATTAAATGAACATGTGTATTCGTATTTGTTAGAGTCAAATGCTTGTATTGAGTCATAATGAAGTTTTGCAGGATTTTCCAGGAAGTAGAACCAAGTTTTTCCAGAAATTTTCTGGAAACTTAACATAAGAATTTCTGCAGGTCAATCCTGACGGCGTCACGAGTTAACTCTTGACGGCGTCACGGGTAAAAAAATCTGGAAATTTTACCGGTTTTGTTTTTCTAACGGAGACTTATGGTTTTTGTGAATTATTAAGTTTTATAATCTCCAGGAAGTCTGCAAACTTCATTCCACAATCATTATATCTTATTTTGTTTTCTAGGATTTAGTAACTTATATAGGATGCCGCCGATTTTATGCGAGGTTGTCTTGTCTATTTTCTCAGGATTTACAGGTTATGTATGACAAGAAGATAATTTATATTCTGGAAGGGAAGCTTTAATTGTTCATTTTCTTGGAGGAAGATTTAACCTGGCCACCTTATTATCTATACCGAGCGAATCAGGGGAGTATTTGATTTCATTTGTTTTACTATTTCACTTTTACATTCTTTACTTGAACATTGGGGACAATGTTCATCTTAAGTGTAAGGGGAGGGTAAAATGATGATACCTTACATATGCACTTTCGCTTGAGATTGTTTTGTTTGATGGTAGGTGTGTAATAAAACTATGAGAAATACTTGTTAGTGCAATTTTAGCGCCAAATTTAAAATTTTTTACAACATTCAGGAGTGAAACTTTAGCCATAGAAAGCGTCTCATGGATAGGAGATTGTATGACTAGCACATAACCGTATATTCAAAAAAAATTTCCACCCAAATATGTGAGGTTCGCCTTTAGATTTGATAGGAAAAGCATTTACTATTAGTGCTTATGAGTGTACCGGTAGCATTTAGATTCTAGAACTTGCGTTAGTGATGCATCCCGAGACCGCTAGTGAGACTACATTCGTGTGGTAGGATTTACTACATGATAAGAGGCATTAGGATCACCCTTGTGTTAAACCCGTATTATAATTACTTGACCATTTAAGTCATATTACTTGACTACTTAAGTCAACTAATTTTTCCCACACCCTTAGCGTTGTACTCATTTTTAGTACACGAAACCCCTAGTACACCCCTCCGAGCCTATCTTTTCGTTTCTAACTTTAAGCATCTTACTTAAAGGAAGAATTTGTTACACCCCACTTAAATGTACAACCAAATCGCCTTAGCCTTCCGTGTATGCGCTCATTTTTAGTGCATTATTGTTATTTGTTAAACCCTAAGTTAACTATCTAATTGATTACATGGTTGCTAAGTCGAGTCATATCCTTCTACATATTGTTTTGGGACGATTGGGACTCATGGGTAAAGTACTTATTTTATGGAGTAATGGGGAAGAACATTATATATTACCCCCATATGTACGTTAATCTTAAAAGTGCTCAAAGTGTTTTGATTTTCTTAGTTCGAGTCATTAGATTAGTTTATTGTAAAGTATGTAAAGATTCAAGTGTAAGGGGAATTTCCATCCCCTATGATGTATTATTTTGGATGGTAGGGTAAGAGTGTATGCAAAAAAAAATAAATAAATAAATAAATAAATCGAAAAAAAATCAAGAAAAAGAAAAAAAAAAATAGAAAAAGAGAAAAGAGAAAAAAACATACGGACTACCATCCCTTTTCATTCTTTGTTCATTTTATATTTTTGTTATTTTTCATTTATTAGCTTAAGTCGAGTCTAGTCTTGGCTTAGCAACGCCATATTGTACATGTAATTAACCAAGATTGTTAACTCGCCACCAGTAAAGACTGCCTTTATCCAACAAAACCGTGTATTTCATATCCCTACACCTAACGTTACAACCCTTTAAAAGACCTCTTTGATAGTTTATCCTAGGTGCTTACGCCATGTGGTGGAGGTTTGATCCTTTCCCAAGCCTATGGTAATCTATTTTGCTATGACAGGTAGTGAGAGATATCTTCCGTTTCCATATTGTAATTTACACTTTATTACACCTGAGAGATGTGAGTATCTAAACACTATTTGTGAGGTGCTTGTGTATGACCTCCGTGCTTGTCTTTGGTCTTTAGTGGAACGCTTATTTGTTGTAATTACTTTTATATTAGTGTTAAATGACCCCTAACTTGTATTTTGACTAGAATAAAAGCGCATTTGCTTGATGACAAGCAAATCTCAAGTGTAAGGGTATATGATGAGGCGAAAAATGAACCACTTTTAGGGGGTCATTTAAGCCCGGAATTGAATTTATTTGATCAAATATTGCCCTAAATCGTTCCTTTTGTGATTTTAGGTACTTTGGGAGTGAAATCTGGAAAAAAAGGCATTTTGGACGTTTTTAGAGCATAAAAGTGAAGAAAACGGCAAAGACTCAATTTTCCAAGCTGGGAACAGTAGGTGATGGCGTCAAGAAGGAATTTCTGACGGCGTCAAGAGTAATTTCCATGATTTTCCATGACGACCCAGTACAGATTTGACGGCGTCACGAAGTAGGGCGTCAAGAGTAAAATGCATGACGGCCTGGAAAATGCTAACACATGACGGCGTCAAAAGTAGATCAAGGCAGTCCGAGAAGTATTTTGGCGGCGAGATGACGGCGTCACAAGATTTGTCTTGACGCTGTCAGACCCTATTTCCTATATATATTTTTCTAATTTTCACATTAAAAAGAGAGGAGTTTTGGAGAAACCCTAGGTCCGAACTTAAGACGAATTTTACAGGTTTTTCAAGGGTTCTTTGCCCTTGATCCCTTTCATGTGTAATTAAGATAAGTGTTCTTTTAATTCAATCAATATGTCTATGTGTTGGTTGTCTATATCTTGTTCTTGTCTTAATTCCATCATGCTAGGCTAGATCTATCTTGTGTTTGCTTGGATCTAATGAAACCTAGATGTTAATTATGTGTTGATTACTTGTTTATGGTTGTATTGGATGAATGATTTCGATGTTAGGCTTAAGAAAACTGGCAGATCTCCAATTGGTAACATGCTTGAACGTCTTAAGAAACATGAACCAATGTGCACTAGGTTTTATTGGTTGTATTTACTGCATGAGTAATTTCTAATGATCCCATGTTAGGAGTTTTTAACGGCTCGACATAAGAGTGAAGTAGGCACTCATAGGATTGGGGAGGTAAGTGCGCCACCCCATGAATGGTATTAAGGAATACAATCCGTCATCCACGCAACTATAACAAGTAATTAACGTGTAAAAGATATCTAGGGAGTAGTAAAATCTAAGTAAACACATTTTCTCCACTTATTGCTCACAACCTTAGTTAATTTAGTTTTATTTTCATTTTTAGTATTTTATTTTGATTGCATCTTTAGTATTGGGTTAGTTGACTAGCAACTAATTCCGCCCCAAATCCTTCAATTCCGAGATATTTACTTGTTTTCTAAAAAATATAAAAATACAAAAATAATCTTCCATCATCTTTAGCACTAGTAATTAGGTTTTCTAATCCTAGCGACACTATTCCTAGCTGAACGATCAATCCCCCGGTATTTGTCACTATACTATACTACAACGATCAGGTACACTGCCTGGTGGGGGTTGTAAGCTTCTCAAGATCCCTTGAGAGGTAAAGCCTGGTACGATTCCCACGTATCACTATTGATCATCCACTTGCCACATGAATTTGGTTTTTGTGTGGCCTTTGGTAACATTTAGTCACACAAAGCATGTTTTTGGGAGTGAATTTAGTCACATACAACTAACCATCAAGTGACCAAAAGTGTTAATAAGTGTGACCATATGCTGTTTAAAGTGAAGGAATGTGTAGTTTGTGTGACTATTGATCATCCACTTGCCACATGAATTTGGTTTTTGTGTGGCCTTTGGTAACATTTAGTCACACAAAGCATGTTTTTGGGAGTTTATTTAGTCACATACAACTAACCATCAAGTGACCAAAAGTGTTAATAAGTGTGACCATATGCTATTTAAAGTGAAGGAATGTGTATTTTGTGTGACTATTGATCATCCACTTGCCACATGAATTTGGTTTTTGTGTGGCCTTTACTAACATTTAGTCACACAAAGCATGTTTTTGGGAGTGTATTTAGTCACATACAACTAACCATCATGTGACCAAAAGTGCTAATAAGTGTGACCATATGCTATTTAAAGTGAAGGAATGTGTATTTTGTGTGACTATTGATCATCCACTTGCCACATGAATTGGGCTTTTGTGTGGCCTTTGTTAACATTTAGTCACACAAATCATGTTTTGGCTACACTTAAATAATGTGTGACAAACTGTTTAGTGTGACTATATGTACTGGATTTTGGCTACACTTAAATAATGTGTGACAAACTGTTTTGTGTGACCGTATATGGCATTTGGTCATACTATTAGAAGCAAATGTGACTATAAGTTTAGTGTGACCATATATGGCATCAAGGTTACTTGTATTTGTCACACGTTCCAAATGCATATGTGACTAAATGATCTAGAACAAAATCACCAGTTATGTTCAGTCACATAAGGGTCGATTGTGTGGCAATAGAGGTCTTATGGTCACACATTCGAAATGCTCATGTGTGACTAATTTGTAAATGTTGTCAATTTACCTACCTTCAGCCACACAAATATTTGAATGTGTGGCTGTTCCAAATCGACCATGTGTGACCATAGGTCGTTTTTGTACTATTGTTACCTAGCTTTGTTCCTAGATACAATACCATTTTCATCTAGTTTGTTTCTAAATACCCACTTAGTCCCTATTATTGTGATATTCTTAGGTCTTGGTACTAACATCCAAACATCATTAGATTTAAATTGGTTTAATTCTTCTTGCATTGCGATGATCCAACTTTCATCTTTCAATGCTTCATTGATATTTTTAGGTTCAATGATTGAAACAAAACAAAAGAAGTTGCTATTGTTTTGAACTTGTGATCTAAGGGTTCTTTGGTTTAGGCTTCCTATGACGTTATCTAAAGGGTGGCTTTTAGATTCTTTAACATTTGAAGTTTCACCTATTTTGATGGTTTCTTGAGATATTTCTAGGTTTTTCATGTTTTCAACTATGGCATTTTCTTCATCCAAATCATCATCTACCAAAGGTGAAGTTTTAGATGGAGGGGGACTCTCATCAAATGTCATGTTGAGTGATTCTTCAACGACCATTGTTTCCTTTTTTAAGACAATGAAGGCTTTACTAGTTTGAGAGTAACCTAGAAATACACCTTCGTAAGACTTTGGGTCAAACTTTGTGAGATAGTCTTTGGTGTTTAGAATATAGAATTTGCTACCAAACACTCTAAAGTAATCTAGGGAAGGTTTCCTACCTTTCAAAATTTCATAAGGGGTTTTTCCTATGATTTGTCTAATTAAAATTCTATTAAGAATATAGGTGGATCTATCTACGGCATTACACCAAAACTTTTGGGGAATCGATTGCTCACTAAGCATGGTTCTACTCATTTCTTGTAGGGTTCTATTTTTCCTTTCGACTACCCCATTTGATTGTGGAGTTCGTGGAGCTGAGAAATTGTGAGTAATACCATTAGCGTCACAATAAGCTCTGAATTGAACTTCATTGTCAAATTCTCTACCATGGTCCGTCCTAATCGAGACTATGTTGCATCCTAATTGATTTTGAATTTTCTTACTAAATATTTTGAATTGATCAAAAGTTTCAGTCTTGTTTTTAAGGAACCTAGTCCAAGTGTACCTAGAGTAATCGTCTACGATCACTAGGGTGTAGAGATTTCCTCCATAACTCCGTATGGCGGAAGGACCAAAGAGATCCATGTGAAGAAGCTCTAGACATCTATATGTTGAGATCATGTTCTTAGGTTTATGACTGGAGTGAGCTTGTTTTCCAACCTTGCAAGCATCACAAAAGTGTTGATCGAACCTAAGTTTGGGAAGCTTTCTGACTAAATCCTTAGAAGACAATGATTGTAATAAACGCATGTTGGCGTGTCCTAATCTTCTATGCCATAAAGTAGAGTTATCATTAACCGTAGCTAAGCATATGTTCTCACTAGGTTTGTTACTAATTTTCATAATGTATAGGTTACCTTTTCTAATTCCTTTTACAATAACTTTTCTGTTCTTAATTATCTCACTATCGTCTTTGGAAAAGATTACCTTGCAACCATTATCACAGATTTGACTAATACTAAGCAAATTAAAACCTAGGTTATCTACATGTTCTACATTAGTAATAGTAAGAGAGTTATGAGTGATCGTACCTTTGCCAATGATATTGCCCTTGAGCTTACTACCAAATGTAACATTACCTCCAGTACTTGCATTGTATCATGAGAATAGCTTGCGATTACCCGTCATGTGATTTGTGCATCCACTATCCTTGACCCATTCGTTGGGCTCCAGGCCAATTCCCAAGCATATCTCTTTTGAAGATCTGGCCATGAGACAAGTCTCAGTCTTACCATCTTCTTCGCCATCACTCCAAGCACCGCTAACATATGCCCTTTGGTTTTTGTCCCTTGTTTGGTGTGGACAATCTCCAACTAAGTGTCTTGTATCACCACATCTAAAACATCTCTTATCACCTTTGATGTATCTATCTTCACGAGCTTTTTGAGGATTTTTCTTTTCCTCTCGTGGTTGTGTTACAAATCTTCCTCTTCGTTTGAAGAATTTCTTGAAGTCTCTAACCGCCAATGCATACTCTTCGTCATCACTTTCCGAGCTTGAGTCTTCATCATCACTTAATTCCTTTTTAGCTTTTAATGCAATTGATTTTCTTTCAACCTTACTATTTACAATATCGGAATCATTTTTGATGATTAACTCATGGACCTTCAAGTTACCAATGAGCTCATCTAATGATAGAGATGCCAAGTCTTTGGATTCTTCAATTGCTGTGACCTTTGCTCTCCACTTCGGATGTAAAGCCCTGAGATATTTAACACAACTTTTGACAGAAATTTCCTCATCGAGTGCTTTTAAACTCGTGATTATGGTGTTAAATATAGCAAATGAACTATCTATAGATTCATCTACAGGTATGATAAATTGTTCATATTGTTGAACCAAAAGATCGATCTTATTGTCTTTGACTTGATTATTACCTTGATGAGTGACTAACAAAATTTTCCAAATATCTTTAGCCGAATTGCACTGATGCGTGGTTTTGCAACCTTGCAAAATGTTTTACCTCTTAAGGGATCTTGAGAAGCTTGCGATCCCCACCAGGCAGTGTACCTGACCGTTGTACTATAGTATAGTGGCAAGTACCGGGGGATTGATCGTTCAACTCAAAGAATAGTGTTCGCTAGGGTTAAAACTCAATTAAACTAGGTCTAGAGGTGAGGGATGATTCTTTTTGTATTTTTATATTTTAGGGAAAGCAAGTAAAAATCTCGGGTTTTGGAAGAATGGGCGGAATTAGTTACTAGTCAACTAACCCAAATAACTACAAATGCAAATAAAATAAAATGACACTAAAATAAATGTGGAGAAAAACAATAATAAGAGAAAATGTGTTTACTTAGATTTCACTACTCCCTAGCTATCTTTTACTAGTTGATTAGTTTGTTACAATTGCATGGATGACGGGTTATATTCCTTAATACCATTCGTAGGGCCGTGTACGATCTTCCCTAACTTTATAAGCTTCTAACTCTTGCTATGTCGAGCCGACTACTAGCTCCTAACATGGCCTCCTTAGTAGTTGCTTATGCATTAAATATAACCAATTAATCGTAGTACACATCCGATCATGTTTCTTAAGACGTTCAAGCATGTTACCAATTGGAAGTCTGCAAGTTTTTTTTAAGTCTAACATCGAAATCATTCATCCACAACAATTATAAACAAACAACCAACCAATAATCAATAACTAAGTCTCATTACATCTAAGCAAACACAAAGAAAACCTAGCCTAGCATGTTAAAGTAAAGACAAGCATAAGATGGAATCAAACAACACATAGACATATTGAATGATTATTGGAAAACTTATCTTCAATTAAACATGGATGAAACAAGGGTTTGGAACCCTTAAAAGTAAGGTAAAAATCGTGCTAGGGTTTCTCCAAAATTCTCCTCCTCTTAACAAATGAAAACTAGAAAACTATATATAGAGTTTTGAGTCTGACGGTGTCACGTGTAAATCCTGACGCCGTCAACTCGCCGCCATAAAAACTCTCGTATTGCCTAGATCCAAATCTGACGCCGTCATGTGTAACTTGTCTCTTGGCCGTCTCTTGTATTTTGTACGTGACGGCCTTGGTGACGCCGTCACGTGTAAATCCTCCAAAAACATTCTGGCGCATCACATGTAACTTGATTATCCACCTCTTTGTCAATGAGTGACGGCGTCACATGCAACTCCTGATGCCGTCAGGTACCAAATTCAGCATGATTTGGAGACTTTGTCGTTGTCTTCACTTTTTCGCTCCAAAAACGTCCAAAATGCTTCCTTTTCCAAATTTCCTCTCGAAAGTACCTAAAATGACAAAAGGAACGATTTAGGGCAATATTTGATCAAATAATCTCGACTTTGGGCTTAAATGACCCCTTAAAAGCAGTACACTTTCCGTCTCATCAAATACCCTTACACTTGAGATTTGCTTGTCTTCAAGCAAATACACTTTTATTCTAATCAAAATACAAGCTAGGGGTCATTTAACACTCATATAAAAATAATTACAACAAATAATCGTTCCACTTCAACCAAAACAAGCACGAAAATTATACACTAGCACCTTACAAATGGTGTTTAGATACTCACATCTCTCGGGTGTAATAAAGTATATATCACAATATGAAAATGGAAAATATCTCTCACGACCTGTCATAGCAAATAGATTACCATAGGCTTGGGAAAGGATCAAACCTCCACTACTTGGCGTAAGCACCTAGGATAAACTATCAAAGAGGTCTTTTAAAAGGGTTATAACTTGAGGTGTAGGGATATGATAGACACGGTTTTGTTGGATAAAGGCAATTTTACTGGTGGGGAGTTAATCATCTTGGTCAATTACATGTACAAGGTGGTGTTGCTAAGCTAAGACTCGACTCGACTTAAGCTAATGAAGAATTAACAAAGACATAAAATAAACATAAAAGGAAACGGGATGGTAGTCCGTATGTTTTTTTTTTCTCTTTTTCTTTTTCTTTTCATTTTTTCTTGATTTTCTTGATTTTTTTTTTTTGCATACACTCTTGCCCTACCATCCAAAATAATACATCATAGGGGATTTGCATTCCCCTTACACTTGAAATTTTACATACTTTACAATCAACTATTCTAATGACTCGAATTAAGATAATCAAAACACTTGGAGTACTTTTTTAAGACTAGCACACATATGGGGGTAATATATGATGTTCTTCCCCATTAATCCATAACACTAGTACTTTACCCATGAGTCCCAATCGTCCCAAAACAATATGTACAAGATATGACTCGACTTAGCAACCATGTAATCAATTAGATAATTAACTAAGGGTTTAAATAAATAACAATAATGCACTAAAGATGAGTGCATACATGGAAGGCTAAGGCGATTTGGGTGTACATTTGGGGTGGATTGTAAACAAGTTCTTCCTTTAAGTAAAATGCTTAAAGTTAGAAACGAAAAAAAGATAGGCTCGGAGGGGTGTACTAGGGGTATCGTGTACTAAAAATGAGTACATCGCATAGGTGTGGGAAAATTAATTGACTTTATTAGTCAAGTAATTATGACTTCATTGGTCAAGTAATTTTGATACGGGTTTAACACAAGGGTTATCCTAATGCCTCTTATCATGTAGTAAATCCTAACTACACGAATGTAGTCTCACTAGCGGTCTCGGGATGCATCACTAACGCAAGTTCTAGAATCTAAGTACTACCGGTACTCTCATAAGCATCTTTTCATAACAAATCTAGGGGCGAACCTCACATATTTAGGGTGAAAAATTTTGAGTGGTACGGTTTTTCGTGCTAGTCATACAACTCCTATCCATGAGACGCTTATTAAGGCTAAAGCTTCACTCCTAAATGTTGTAAAAAAATTTAAATTTGGCGCTAAAATTGCCCTAACAAGTATTTCTCTTAGTTTTATTACACACCTACTATTGAACAAACAAACTCAAGTGCAATTGCATTTTCTAAGGTATCATCATTTACCCTCCCCTTACACTTAGGCTGAACATTGTCCCCAATGTTCAATAAAAAGGATGTAAAAGTAACGAAGGTAAAAGAATGAAACAAATACTCCCCTGATTCGTTCGGTGTGGATAATGTGGTAACAAGGTTAGATCCTCCTCCAATAAAATGAACGTTAAAAGCTTCCCTCCAGAAATATAAATCATCTTCTTGTCCAATATAACCTGTTAAATCTGAGAAAACAATCATGGCAAACCTCGCGTAAAATCGGCGGCAATCTATATATATATATATATATATATATATATATATATATATATATATATATATATATATATATATAATGCTTGTGGAATGAATGTTTGCAGATTTCCTGAAGTTTATAAAACTAAAGAATTAACAAAAACTTTAAGACTCCGGTAGAAAAACAAAACTTGCAAAATTTTTCAAAATTTTACTCCTGACGCCGTCTGGTTATAACCCTGACGACGTCAGAGTGTTCTGACAGAAATCTTATGTTAAGTTTCCGGAAAATTTCTGGAAAAACTCACGCCTTAATTCCTGGAATTCCTGCTAAACATCATTATGACTCGATACAAGCATTTGACTCAAACAAATACTAATATGCATGTTCATTTAATATTGTTGTGATTCATTGTAACACCCCCAAATTTGGGATACGCAGCAGAATTAAAGCTGGGTGTTACTCGACGGCACAACAGTTATAATAATAGAAAACAATCTCTAATTGAGTTGTTTTAATAATTTTATTATTCAAATATCAGAGTTTATAAAATGAGGTCCCATTACTTTTACAATTTGTCAAACAAGTTATCAAATGATAATAAAATTTTAGCCTTCCTTCCTTATCCATGCTCCTCCATGCCATCCCTGTTTGTTATGGACCTTAGATAAACATGCTAAAAATGTCAACACAAAGGTTGAGTGAATCCATAGTGTTTATAAAAGTAATAAGTTGAACACAAGGTAAGAGATAGTAAATCAGTAATGTCACAGTTCAGTAGATATTGCTCTAAGCCTCATAACGCGCAAACCTTAATAATAAGCATCATAGTAAAGAGTTATGATGTAGATTACTGACATAATTAAAAGAAAGTAATAATGCCCTCCGGTAGGAGTTTATCGTTTTCCTATGTAAACGAGGGTCTTTATTAGAAATGGCAACAATGACAACTTAGGCAATATCAATCAGGATAGCATACAGAAAAATACCTGTGTTCGGTTTTGTAGCATGTATATCCCCACAAGTTTGAAAAACGTATAAAAAGAGGGACTATGAACTCACCTTGGATGATACGATAGTCTTGATGGAACACAACTTAAATGAAGTTGATAAATGTCTCCGATACGAAACCTGAGTTGATTATGTCAAGTTTTTAGTATGCATATTTACTTATATGTTAGTTTAATATTTGGTATCGTAAAGGTTTTGTTAACGATTATTTATTTAGTTACGATAACGTGAAGTCTCTTCAAAAGTTATTGGATCTTAAGATTTTACCATTTTTCCTTTTTAGGGTTTGTTATTCGATATATATATATATATATATATATATATATATATATATATATATATATATATATATATATAGGTTTTATAACAAGTCCTGAATTGTTATAACGCTAAATATTTCTTATATAAGTTTTATAGAAACTCGTTTCCGACGTATAACCATCATATTTATATACGTTTTATAAAATAACCCGATCCATTAAATGTGTTAAAACATATTCCCGCATCATTATATAATAAAAATATATTATTGGAATTCATATAAAATATTACACTTTTTTCCCTTGTAGTTTCTAAAATGACACTTTATACCCACAACTATTGATAGTTGACAATTTCAGCCCTTGTACTAAATAATTTGTAAATACTGCATTTTTGGCCCAAGAACACTCCAACTTTCATTTATTACAAAATATACCCTTTTAGATTTTCAAAAATAATTATAAGAGTATTTTGGTCTATATTTCGAGACAAAAACGAGCTTAGTTTTAGACAAATCCGTACAATATTTTTACAAAGTTCTTAATCTTTTCAAAAGTTTGCCAGGTGGTCTATCCAACGGTTCCGACTAGAGGTCATGAGCTCTTATGGTTTGGTCGCTATAATTTCCCAAAGTAAGGTGTCTAAATATGTTTTTACGTAACATAAAGGGTTTTTATTTAACTATCAGGTTCAAACAGCCAAAAGTATAGCTCGATATAATCAAAACTACTGAATATTTTTCCTACGTTCTTGATCCTACTTAATCTATGCTAGAAGGTCTTTGTTTTGCCTTCGAGTTCAGATTTTTAAGAGTCCATTCGATAGGGTAATTAGTTACATGAAGTTGGTCATTCAGAACCTAAGTCGACTTGAAACAGAAGTAAAAACAAGTTTATTTTTGGATTTTAAGCTTATGAACTGAGTTTTTAAGTATTGTAACATGTTTATAAACCTACCTAGTGTATTCTTGAAAAGTTCTAAGGTCTCTTTTTTAGAAAACATGTCGAAAATTTTAAATAGAGATGTTTGGTCTAGTGACTCGCGACAATGAAAAGTCTAGAGAATAAAAACGTGACATGTACATCTTATGGCAAGGTCTTGGGGGCAAATTGAAGTGTACTAGGTGCTGTTTTAAAAACGCTCTTTGGTTGGTTCTAATACTCTTTACTCGTGATCGAAAATAGGGACTCAAAGGGGTATTTGGGACTAGTTTTACGACAAGAAGGAAAAGGAAGAAAATAATTCAATTCCTAAAACTTATGGGCTTATTCTCATGGTTTTTTACATGTTTTCTAGCTTACTTAGATGACTTATTTATGTATGACAAGGCTTTAAAGTTTAAAACAACATGATAGCTTATTATTGTTGTCTGATTGTTTAGTGATGTAACATAAACTATAGAAATCAATGTTTTTGATCTTGGCCTTTTATTCTAACTTATGTAACATCAGTTTTAGGTGTAACTAGGACCTATGAAAGAGATTGAAAGGGATTAGAAAGATTTACTCTTGGGGATTTCGACTAGGATCCAAATGTGACTAAAGTGAGTCCTAAGTGAACAAGGCTTTTTCCCTCCTTCTAGGTTCTTGACTAACCTTTCTCTACTTCTCTTTAGGACCAGAGTTCAGAACGTATAAGAGTGTGGGAGTGTTTTTGTGTTTCAGATTGAGTGTGAGCAGAAATGGGAGTATAGGGGTTGATTTATATAGGGTGAAAAAGAATGCATGCATGGTCGACTTATATACACATGGTGTCTAGAGTTCCCTTAAATGCAATTGGCCACTTGAAGGGTGTTGTCAAGAGTCCAGCAGACACAAGGCAAGTGTTTAGGTAAATTTTGTGGGTTAGAAAGTCCATACGTGTGGTGAAAGAAAGAAATTACCAGGTTTCAAGCTTGACACATTTGACTAAAGTTGAAAATCTAGAAGGTAAGATGGTGTGGCTTGATCTGAGCCTAGTGAGGGTTGTCAAGATGATACATACTTGTTCTATTTTATTGCCACAAGGTAAATTTTGAGTTCGAATGGGTTGAAATAGGGCTAGGTGTGGCAAATTTTAACCAAGGATAAAAGAAAGATGATGGTGTGGCCTAATTTGGTTCATATAGGGTTTAGTTATGGTTTAAAGGCTTAGGAAAACTAGTTAGGATTTATTGGATTTGGTTCGACCACATGAAGAATTTAAGTATTACCTGATTCAAATGGATGAAAATATAGGAGGCATGCTTGTTCGGTTTATAGTTCATGTACTTAAGAGTTTTTATATTGTAATTGCTATATATGGTTCAAGTGATTACTTATACTATATATACGTGTGATTCTTGCATGGTTATACATATATATTTGTAGTAAATTATCACGTATGGTGAAATTATATGTCACCTTTATGAATTTGCATGGTAAGTAATATGATTGATATGTCTCATAGAAGTGATATGTTTTGTAAAATATGATACGTGTAGTATAAGATTATTGTTAAATTTTAGTAGTATTAATTTTTAAAGTGTATAGTTTGATCCCGGTAATTACTAGCGTTACATCCTTAAGTCACGAAATTTAAAAACGGGTGAAGTAAAAATACAGAGCTTATAAAAATGTGAAAATATATCAGTATACTCAATTTTAATATTTAAAATATGTCATGGGTTTATCGGAGTGTTTAAACGTTATTTAAACTACAAAAATTTAAAGTGATAATAAATAGAAGTATAATTTAATATCCTAAAAAGTACGGGTGGCTATAGTCACCTAAAATCATAATTATAATAAATTAGGGTTTTGTGAAAACTCTAATAAATAGCAAACATTTAGTTTGTTAAGTTGTTAATGAAATAACGTAAAGTGGTTATATAAGAGTTGAAAACTTTGGTACTTGACATATAAAGATATTTATTCAAAACGAACTTCAGTGAACACGTTTATTTAGAATGTGAGTTACATCATATTAGTTAGTTGTTGTGATTAGTTAAACTGATAATGTTTTAAAAAAAAAATAGATGTGGAAAAATGGATAAGTATTAGTTTAATTTAAGTGAAAATTTACCGGTGGTTACATTCATGTTCAAGCTCGCTCTTAGAAACAAATTTAGATTTCCCTTACACTTATCTTTTGTGAAATACCTTTTTATGAAGTTAAGACGAAGTTAAACAACAAGGTAAAGCATTTTCACAATTTATTTTGAAACATGAGCCATAAACAATAAAAATAAAACATGCATACGGAAACAAATAAAATCAAACAAACAAACAATCAAACAAATAAAGCTTGGGTTGCCTCCCAAGAAGCGCTTTTCTTTATTTACAAGTCTTATAGCTAGACTCAAGGTCAGATCCTACGTTTTCCTTTCTCAATTTTCAATCGATTCTCTTAACCTTTGAACTACTTCCATGTCAACTTTATACTTAGGACCAAGGGTTAAGGAATTCTTATAGTAAAGGCTCCTCTTCTCCCAAACAAAATTCATTCCTTTATTCTTATCTTCTTCGTTAATGTCCTCGATTGCACTAATGTTATCCATATCAAGTTGAGGCACATAACGAAATTCCTTCATTTTATTAGGCATCCTATAGGTGATCCTATCGATTTCATTAGAAAATTGGACCGTTCCTTCTATTTGATCGTGTTTTAACTTGGACTTCTCAATAAATGGCTTACCTAATACAACATGGGATAAACGACAATCTATAACATTAGCCAAGTCTTCAACAACCATAAAGTCAACGATATAAGTAAAGTTCCCAACAAAGACATGTAAACCTTTAACTCTCCCGACAAAATTACAAACTCCACCGGGGTATTTGGGATCTTTCCTAGGTCCAAGTCTTGTTTTTACTATATCATTATAAAAACTTGAAGACATAACGTTGATTGGAGATTCAAAATCGATGCAGGCTTGATCAATGCATTTATACCCAATTATACATGGTATCTTCACATTCTCAGGGTCACCTCTCTTAATCTTAGGGTCAATCTTAACAAAAGGAGGCCGAGGATTATCAATGAGATTGTTATAATAAGCGATTTCCTCCTTAGTAGGATATAAAATGAAATAATCATTATCTAAATCCTTATCTTCTTCTTCCTTAACATCTTCTACAATTGCCAAGTATTTGGGTTCTAGTTCCTTATCTAAGTCCAGGGCTATTGCTAGGTCATTAAGCGCATAATCAAGCTCAATATCATCCAATCTATTGAGTTCTCTAAGTTCTCTAATCTCATTCTCAATCTGTTCACGCAACAAAGCAACTTCGCTAGGTGAAAGGGGTGGATTCGCGTTTTCCATAGTGGCCAACGGAATAATCAATGAGGATTGTATGAACAAACACACAAAGAAAAGATAGACTAACGAAGACCTATAAAAATAAAAATAAAAATCTTACTAGAAAAGAATCTAGCAAGTAGACCTAATAAAAAGAAATCTCAACCTAGACAATAACTATTCCTTGGGCTGCGGCGCCAAAAACTTGATGTGTGGTTTTGCAACCTTGCAAAAGGTTTTACCTCTCAAGGGATCTTGAGAAGCTTGCAATCCACACCAGGCAGTGTACCTGACTGTTGTAGTATAGTATAGTGGCAAATACCGGGGGATTGATTGTTCAAATCAAATAATAGTGTTCGCTAGGGTTAAAACTCAATTAAACTAGGTCTAGAGGTGAGGGATGATTCTTTTTGTATTTTTATATTTTATGGAAAGCAAGTAAAAATCTTGGGTTTTGGAAGAATGAGCGGAATTAGTTGCTAGGCAACTAACCCAAATAACTACAAATGCAAATAAAATAAAATGACACTAAAATAAATGTGGAGAAAAACAATAATAAGAGAAAATGTTTTTACTTAGATTTCACTACTCCCTAGCTATCTTTTACTAGTTGATTAGTTTGTTACAATTGCATGGATGACGGGTTATATTCCTTAATACCATTCGTAGGGCCGTGTACGATCTTCCCTAACTCTATAAGCTTCTACCTCTTCCTATGTCAAACCGACTACTAGTTCCTAACATGGCCTCCTTAGTAGTTGCTTATGCATTAAATATAACCAATTAATCACAGTACACATCCAATCATGTTTCTTAAGACGTTCAAGCATGTTACCAATTGGAAGTCTGTCAGTTTTCTTAAGCCTAACCTCGAAATCATTCATCCACAACAATTATAAACAAACAACCAACCAATAATCAATAACTAAGTTTCATTACATCTAAGGAAACACAAAGAAAACCTAGCCTAGCATGTTAAAGTAAAGACAAGCATAAGATGGAATCAAACAACACATAAACATATTGAATGATTATTGGAAAACTTATCTTCAATTAAACATGGATGAAACAAGGGTTTGGAACCCTTAAAAGTAAGGTAAAAATCGTGCTAGGGTTTCTCCAAAATTCTCCTCCTCTTAACAAAGGAACGATTTAGGGCAATATTTGATCGAATAATCTCGACTTTGGGTTTAAATGACCCCTAAAAGCGGTACACTTTACGTCTCATCATGCACATAAAAATTCTTTGAAATTCCTTTTTAGGCAAGGTATTGTAAATAACCATTTTTGCTTCATCATTTTTAGCTAATTTCTTTTTAAGAGTATCACTTTGTTTGTCATAAGGAACAACTTCATTTTGTTTAGTTTCAAGATTAAATTCAATAGGTTTAAACTCACCCATTGTAATAACATGCCAAAGATCAAGATCTTTTGATTTCACATACTGTTGAGGCAACATGATCAAGATCTCTTTATGTTTTAATGATGACAAATAAACCATCAAAACACATAAAATAACAAACGTTAGCTCAAAATCGCCGGAGCCAATGTCTGCTCGTGGCGCGCTGCCCGCGCGTCAACGCGCGGGTGACGCGCCAGGAGTCTGTATGGTTCCGGGCGAATTTTAAAAGTCGGCTTTCCCCTTACCCGATAAATGTGGATCTTTCAATACAGGTATGAATATGTTATGTGCTTAATTGAGAACACTCGAAACGAGCTTTGAGATTTGAAAGATCCTACTTTTAATACACCCATTTACGGGAAAATGCCAACTCATGTTTTCTAACTATCGCCTCTAGCCAAGGCTTTTCTAAACTTAGAGAGCTTACATATTTTATGTGACATCATCTTGAAGCATCCATATGCTCATATCCCGTGCTTACGTCTTCTATAATTACGTAACGGGTTTACTCCCTTGTTGGTCAAAGTAAGTCAAAGGTCACTTTGCGTAAACGCATCCTTTCCCACTTGGGTAATGCTTTACATCAAGGAAAAGCACTTAACTTGTTTGAACCAAGAGTCGTGGAAAGTCATGAGATATGAAACTATGGATTCTCGACGTTGTGTTACTTGAACTTGTAAGTAACCTATGATTTTCTCAACTTATAATCTTAATTGTCTAAACCTTTTCTTCTTAATGACAATTAGATTATGTCCTAATCCTCTCTTAATCCCATTTATACAAAAGACAAAACCAATTATATCCAATCATATCTAAATCATATATTCTCTTACACAATCTCTTACGTCCTTACATATTCCCTTACACACTACATCCTAACCATCCATTCCCTTACAACACATCCCAACCCTTCATATTTAACACATGCCAATTGTTGGAAACCCTAATATGGCTCCTCTCATCCAAGCCATTGATTTCAAATTAGAACACATCACAACCATCCATCCAACCCCTCATCTCTATATCATCACATGGGTTTGATCTCAACCATTGAATTCAAACTAAACTCATCTCAACCATCCATCCAATCTCTCCTATCTATGCCACCACATGTGATTGATCCTAGCCATTGAATTCAAACCAAAACCATGTCAACCATTGATCCACACTTCTTCCCCAAGCAAAAGAGGCTCTCTTTGATCTCCACCATCTATTTCAAATGAAACCATCTCAACCATCCATTTCTCCTTCCCCCCAAGCAAAGCATATTCCTTGGAATATCCTTCTCAACCCTAACCTAGGCATGTTTGATCCTAGCCATCCATTTCAAATGAGATCATCTCATCCATCCACATTCACCACATGCCAAATTGTTTGAAAACCAAGGGAGGCTCCCTTTGATCCTATCCATCCAATTCAAACCATTTCATCTCAACCCTTCATCACATTCTTCCCCCCATGCATTGGAATATTCCTTGGCATATTCTTTCTCTCTTTTCTATGCCATGTGAGGAGATACACTTCTACCCCTTCCAAATTACCCTATCTACACTTTAAACCCTTGGTAACTTGGTTTCTCTTTAAACACTTCACAAATGATTTCCAAATTGGCTATTTGAGTTGGTAAACCTTAGAATGATTAATGTTAAGGTTTAGTGTGAAGTACAATTGGGGGTTTAGCAAGGATAGGTATTTATAAGATCCAAACACCCAACACTTGGGAAACATTTAGAGACGCCTGGCGCGCTGCCAGTGCGTTGACGCGCGGGTGACGCGCCGGTCTCGGTAAAATTTCCCAAGTTTGGGTTCTTGGCCTATAAATACCACCCTTGCCTCTTGTATTCCTCACCCCTTGCTATTATTCTTTCTCTCTAGATTCTTTCTCTCAATCTCTCTATCTCTAATCTTGTGTTCTTGATTTTCACACTAACATCTTTGGAAGAACACATATCTTTGCAAGGGAAGAATCACAAGAACCTAATCCACTCTTGTGATTGTGTTGAGGGTCTTCTTTCTTATACCCTTTCTATTACAATCGAGTCTCTAGGTTAGGTTATGACTTGGTTGATAAAACAAACATTTATTCATTCAATTGTTTGTAAGGGAAGTCTTGTGTCTTGGTGACCAAGCCTAGATCATTGGGGGATCTAGTTAGGGTTTGATACTTCCGGGTGGAAGTCTTGGTAGTGATCTTTGTAATCTTTAGGTAAAGTCGAATCATGAGATTCTTTTGGGTGGTTTCCGAGGGCGGAATACCATTGGTGAGTAACTCCTTCTTTGTGAGTATCGATATTGGTGAATATCGGTGGAGTAAATTGTAACGGTTTGTAGTCCACCAAAAGGATTATACTAGTGAATAGTATCGGAGTCGCAGATTCGCAACTGGACGTACGGATGGTATAAACCCCCCATCCCGAACCAGTATATATCGTTGTGTTCTTTACTTGCTTTATATACTTTGGTTGTGATAGTGGTTGTTGGATTATTTTACAACCACTTGGTGTTCTCTTTGGCTTAAAGTTTTTAAACTTCTAAAAAGCCTAAGAAACCGTATTCACCCCCCCCCCCTCTACGGTTCTACAATTGGTATCAGAGTGGTATACTCAAGTTTTTGAGCATTAAAGCCTTCCCGAGAAGTCGTTTTAAGTCAAAAACTTCTTTTCCAAAAATCTAAAATTCTAACTAAGATTTTTGGTAAAGTAGAGTATAGATCCATGACTCAAGAGAACTATGTTGAGGGGTGTTCTATACAAAGACCACCTTTGCTAGAAACCGATGGGTTTTGCTTTTGGAAAACCCGATTCAAGACCAATGTTAGGTCCAAAGATCTTGATTTGTGGGAAATCATCCAAAATGGCAACTTTGAGTTTATGGTGGAAGACTTGGAAACAAAGTTGTTGGTGAAAAAGCCACATATGGATCTTAATGATGATGAAAGAAGAAAGCTTGGTAAGAATGATGAAGCTAAGATGTTGATCTATAGTGCTCTACCTCGAAGGGAGTTCGAGAGGGTTCATGTTTGCAAGACCGCCAAGGAAATTTGGCACTTTCTCATCATCACTCATCAAGGAAACTCTCAAGTGAAAGATTGCAAGATCGATTTACTCATACAACAATATGAGAAGTTCCCGATCTCGGATGAAGAAACCATTGATAATGGGTACACAAGATTCAATGCTATAATCACTAGTCTCACGGCTCTTGATCCTAGCTTCTATAACAAGAACCATGTGAGAAAGTTTCTTCGAGCACTTCCGGTGAAGTGGAGGCCAAAGGTGACGGCCATAGAAGAAGCCAAGAATTTGGCGGAACTACCTCTTGACGAGCTCATTAGAAATCTCAAAGACTATGAGATGATTCTTGAGAACGACAAGGCGAGTACCAAAGACAAGAAGGAGAAGGTTAAGTCTTTGGCTCTTAAAGCTAAAGTTACTAGTACTCAAACTAGTAATGATAGTGATGGTCAAGAGGATAGCAATGAAGAAGATGATATGGATGACGAAGAATATAATCTTATGGCTAAGAACTTTCGGAGGTTCTTTAGGAAAGGTGGTAACTTTGGAAGAAGAAATCGGTTTGGAAACCGAGATAATGGTGGAAGGAACAACTTTGGGGGGGACCGAAGTGGTGATAACAACAAGGTTGGTGAAAGTTCGAGACGCACCCAAGGATGCTACAATTGCGGGGAAAAGGGTCATTTCATCAATGAATGCCCTAAGCCTAGGGTGAACAAGGCATTCGTTGGAGGAGCATGAAGTGATAGTGAAGATGAGGACCAACCAACAAATGATGCTACGTGTCTTATGGCTCAAGAAAAATTTGAGGTATCTCTAAACCCTTCCTCTTCTAATAACTTAGATACTATCAATTTGAAAAAGGAGAATGAGGAACTAGTTAAGTTTAATGATAATTTTAGAAAAACCCTTGATAAAGATCTCAAAGAAAAACGTCTTCTTGAACTAGAAAATGTTAAATCTAAAGAAAGGGTTTGTGAACTTGAAAGAAAAGTTAAAACACTAGAACATTGCAAAGGGATGATTGAACCTTGTAAAAATTGTGAAGTACTCACTCTTGAGGTTGACTCTTTGAATGAAAAGGTGTTGGAACTTAAAAAAGAATCACTAAGCTTTTCAAAATATAAAAAGAGCACAAATGATTTAGAAGAACTAATAAGTCGGCAAAAGGTGTCTCAAGATAAGGGAGGTCTTGGATTTTTTAAACAAGGAACAACCACTCCTATAAGCCTAACAAAACCAATAACATTTGTAAAGGCTAAAGAAAACGAGGCTCCAAAAATCCACGAGGCTGACGCGTCAACGCACCATCAACGCGCCAGGCCTCTGAGGAAAATTGGATATCCATTAAACAATGTCATTAAACCAATTACTCCTCAAGCTCCTCTTGTAAGTACTCGAGGTAATCAAGCTCCCATTGCAAGAAGAGAAAATCCAAAACAATTTTCTAACTCAAGCTCTCGCAATGGACTTGGATACTCACAACCTCGAGTAAATCATAGACCACTTTTGCCTACACCTAATATGAGATCTTCTACCTCATACAACCAAAGACCATATTTTCAAAATAACCAAAGAAGAAATTTCTCTAACTATGGTCAAAGATCTTCTCAATACCAATACAACAATTACCAAAGGAGAGACAACTCCTATTCAAACCAAAACTTCTTTAGACCTCAAGCATTTCATAACTATAGACCAAGTTATCAAACTCAAAATGACTATCAAAACAATCCTTGGTCCACTTTTTCTAAATATGGTATTGAGAAATTATGTGTCTTACTTCAAGACCCAAGAATGTTTAACTTGGGCACTTTAAACACTAACCAAAATGGACCCAAGAAACAATGGGTACCAAAGGCATGGATTATACTTTTGTTATAGGTTTGCCTCAAAAGTGATCTACAACCGGATGAGTGGGTAGTGGATAGTGGTTGCACTAAACACATGACCGGGAACAGAAGATTGTTCACATCATACACGGCGTATAATGGCAATCAAGCCATTTTTGGAAGCAAACTTAACGGCAAAATTGTCGGCAAAGGTAATGTTCTTCATGACTCCATAGAAATTTCCAATGTTGAGCATGTTAGGGGTCTAAGTTTTAATTTGATTAGTGTAAGTCAATTATGTGATGATGATTGTGAGGTCAAATTTAATAAAGTAGATTGCACTATTAGTAAAAATGGTGTTGTGTTAGCAAAAGGTCATAGGAGAAATAACTTATATACATGCAAGTTGGGTGATAACTCTAAGCAACACATATGCCTTACGTCCATGGTGGACAACTCAACGCTTTGGCATAGGAGGTTAGGTCACACCAATATGAGGTTAGTCCAAAACCTAGCTTCTAACGAGCTAGTACGTAATCTACCAAAGTTGAGCTTTGAAAGGCATTTTTGTAACACATGTCTAGGGAGTCAAGGACAAACCAATAATAGGAATAAAAAGGAAGTGACAACTTATAAAGTTTTAGAATTAATTCATTTGGATTTGATTGGTCCATCTTCGATCCAAAGTTATGGAGGTAACTTCTACACTTTAATGATCATAGATGATTATTCAAATTACACTTGGATATTATTCTTAGAAAACAAGGATGGAGTTTTAAATAAATTCAACATTTTGAGAAAGAAACTTGAAAACCTACTTGATTGTTCAATTGTTTCAATTAAAACAAATCATAGTAGCGAATTTGATAAAATGCAATTTGGAACCTTTTGTGAACCACATGGAATATCTTATAACTTATCGGGTCCGTTCACTTCTCAATCGCATGAGATTGTTGAAAGAACACATCGTAAGTTAAGAAAGATGAGTCATCCAATGCTTGACGAGCAATCTGTCACACCCCCAAAATCGGGTCCAGCGGAAGCATACATGTAGCTGGGGTGTAACTCAATTGGTATTACAATACTAGTTCAAAAATAGTTTGCACTTGAATCATTTAGAATAAAATAGTTAAATCAAAATGTTGATTTTTACATTGTTAAAAGTATTGCGGAAGTAGGCCCTTAAAATAGTTTTAAAACGGTCCCCATATGAATAATCAGAGTCTTCTATGACCATGCCATGCCCTGCCAAAACCTCCTGTAGCGTGCCATTGGTTAATACCTAAAAATACATGCTAAAGTGTCAACACGAGGTTGGTGAGTTCATAGAGTCTTGTGAAAAAAAAATGTAATGCATTGAAATGAAGATTTCCCAGCAAAGGCATCGTAAATCCACTCAGTTCCAAGTCCCGCCATAAGAGACTTGTAACCTGTGTGTTTACAACCCACTGCCAAATGTAATAAGTTTGATACAAAAGCATTGTAATTCAGTAATAAGGCTGATGCAAAGGCATCGTATTTCAGTAATAAGACTTGATGCAAAAGTATCAGGAATTTATCAGTAATTTTGTATGTACAATAGCCACAAGTATAAAGTGAACCGACATAAATGTCAAAAATGCTACATTGTCTCTTAAGCTCATGACCCCGAAGCTAGACTTTGTAATGCCCCAACAGAGTGTCTACCAGGCACTCACTTGATAAGACATGAAATGCATTCGTCCCGTTGGAGCAACCCAAACACGAATGGAGGCGTCACCCTCAATAGATCTATTCACTCACTCTCGCTTAGTACTTGAAATTAACGGTCCATGATATTGAAAAGGGGACTTGTTATGAAGTGGTAGTAAGGCAACTTAAGCAATGTATGGAATTTGTAATACTTGGGCATGTACAAAAATAGTTGTTGCAATGTATTCTCCCCCCATGGGATTTGAAATCGTATAAAAGTATAACACGAGTATTTAAGCATGTATCTCCCCCAAAGAGTTTGTAAAGTAATTAAACTAGTAAAAGTGGGGCTATGACTCACCTTAACTGATGAAACTGTGATGAAATGAAATGAACACCAATGAACAATTAGCTGCCGCAACCCAATATGATGGTACCATGAACATGTAATGAGCTGAAAAACAAGGCGCGCACACTAGCCGCAACCTAATATGAATGATGTACGATCTACTTTAGATCATGAAATGATGTTATGAATGTCCATGCACATGTTTCTATACCACTCTACTCTTTGTAAAAACACTTGTGTTATCAAAAGTATATAATCCAAGAATTTGGAAAATATTGCTATTAGAAAATAAAATAAGCTAGTTGCAATATATATACTTATATATATATAACGTAAGTTTCCATGTAAGCGTTGAAATACTCGGGTTGTAATCCTTGAAATGATGAAAACATACTCGTAATAACTAATACTACGTTAGTTATAAAGCTCGGTACTTAATATTATGTTTAGCTTATAAATGTACTTCGTAGTTTTTGCGCCAAATTATATTAAAAGCTGTCAATTATAAAATGGTTTTAGCCGATATTCAAACGAGTATATCTTTGTCGTTACTTGTCAGTTTTACTTGTTCTTTATATCCACGGTTACGCCTTAGTATGTAGTAATATATTTTGGAAAGCTCGGCTCCTCCGGGTTACGTCTAAAGCCTCTTTTTGTCCAATGAAAAACGTCAAACAGCAACCATTTTCAGAAAAATACTTTTCGTCTACAATCTTGCAAAAATCATAACTCCTTCGTTATAAACTCTTTTTAATCCGTTCTTTCGCCTACGGATTCGTTTTTGAAAGTATTTTCTAAAAATTTTGCCAAAGTTCCCTTGGTGTTTACTGATTTTCCAGATTTTTACAAAACGGGACAGCATGTCTAAAATAGGTTCCAAATCAAGTTTCCAAGGTTAAAAACTAATTTCTACCATCACCAAACCTCTTGTAATCACCACATGGCTAATCTAATCTTACCATACACCTTCTTAGGGTGCCATGGACTCCTAACCAAGTTATTAGAGCAAGGGGATTCATAACTAAAAAGTTAGGGTTTGTATGTTTCTTTTTAGCCAAAATAAAGTGTGGTATAGCTACTTGTACATGGTTTTTAGCATGATACTTATGTAATACATGTAAAAATAGGATGATCCATGAAAAAATAAAGATGAAAACTTACTTGATAAAATGAGATGATTATAGGATGTTTATGCTTGATGTTCTTGTGTTTTTGTTGCTTGATTCTTGATTAGGCTTGTAAAATGAACAAGTTTTGTGTTTTACTTCATGAAAAATGATCACTTGATCAATGTATTAATTATGGGTCGTGGTTTTGATGGGAGGAAGGAGATGAGAAGAATTTTTGGATCTTGAAAAAGTGTATGTTATGATTTGTAATTTTTGGTTAAGTGTAGAATTTAGAGGTTTATTAGTTAAATAAGGGTAAGTTAATGCCATGGGTTAAAAAGGGTGGTCTTGGGCTGGTTTTTAGGTGTGAAAAGGAGTAGCCAAGACGGTTTTGATCACTTAGAAAATATAGTGTAGCGTTAAGTGTTATTACGCGTTATTCGTTAAAATCGGGTACCGGGTTTAATAGCAATAAACGTTCACGAAGTTAACCGGGATGAAATAAAAGTTATAATAATGATAAAAACATATTAAAAATATGTTGGGTACATTTACTGAGTGATCGGGTGATTATTGTTTAGTTTTCACGAAAACCGTCGTTATATTCATACGCGTACGTTATAAATAAAATAAATTTCCAAAATACTGGGTAACTGAATGTTATAACTTTTATGATGTTAAAATGGATATAAAAATATGTCAGGACCATTGTGGGAATATTTAGATATATTCGTCGTGTATAAACCGGGTGTTAACGTTTACTATAATTACGTATACGTAAAAACGTTAAATGTACTGAATATAGAAATTTGAAAATCCTGAGAGTGGTATAACATGAAAATGCTGTTATGATGATATGCAGACTATCCCCAGTCCGTATGCAGTGTACTTAACACTAATGAAATGAATTCGCACCTAAACCAATCCGGTTACGCGAATTTGAATACCCGTAAACTAAATTTACGATGAAATGAGTAATGCAAGTGAATGATGAAAACTTTTCCGGAAATGAATAGTGTTCGGTGAATAGTAAATTTCCCAAAAGTTTCTCAGAATATCAAACTGACCTCGAAAACGATGAATAGTAAAACGATGAATAGTGTTTTGATGAATAGTGATTTATGAATAGTAAAAAGTCGAAGTTTGGGAAAATGACCTGAAATGGTAAATGACGTGAAATGGTGAGTTGTGACAGTCTTCCCCTCTAAAAGGAACTTCGTCCCGAAGTTCAGTTTATGTTGGTCTCTGAAAACATATTGGTGAAAAGGTGATGATAGTGATGGTGAGAAGGGAAGAGACTGTGACAACTGCGACAAAATGATATTGTGATACAAGAAAATACTGTGATGTAAGTGTATTATGCATAAATGTGAATGTTCATGAAATGAAATGATCAATTTACATGCTTCCAAGCGGCGGTTCATGAGGTGATGAAAAGTATGAATGTTCTGACAATGAGGGTATACACACATGCATGAAACATTTAGAAAATGAGTAAAGGATTCAATCCAGACAGAATTTTATTATAACTATTCTCAGTGTTGCAAAATTCATCTCTGAGTCAGACATAGGTAGTCAGCCTATGTCCCACTATCCCGGGTTGAATATAGGTGACTAGTCTATATTCCACCGAGGTTCCATGAATTTTGAAATACTCAGCTCAGTTATACTAATACTATGTCCTTCACAAATACTCAAAATGTTCTGAAAGAGTAATGCAGGTGACCAAACTCGAGGTCAAATGATGAAACTATGCAAGGAAAAACATAATGCGGTGACATATATGATACGTGAACATGCTTATATGAAAAACAATTATAGTAATCAACTATAATAAATGAATATAATATATCAGATAATGAGACATAAATCTCATCACTTATGTCAGCAACTAACCACAAATGAGGCTTCAGCTTGGCAGGCAGGCATGTGACGGTCATAGGGTTAAGTTTTCTTGAAAGTAGCTATAGTCTAGGTTTTAAAAACACTTAGTTCGCTATAGCCAAAGCTCTGATGCCAATCTGTCACACCCCCAAAATCGGGTCCAGCGGAAGCATCATGTAGCTGGGGTGTAACTCAATTGGTATTACAATACTAGTTCAAAAATAGTTTGCACTTGAATCATTTAGAATAAAATAGTTAAATCAAAATGTTGATTTTTACATTGTTAAAAGTATTGCGGAAGTAGGCCCTTAAAATAGTTTTAAAACGGTCCCCATATGAATAATCAGAGTCTTCTATGACCATGCCATGCCCTGCCAAAACCTCCTGTAGCGTGCCATTGGTTAATACCTAAAAATACATGCTAAAGTGTCAACACGAGGTTGGTGAGTTCATAGAGTCTTGTGAAAAAAAAATGTAATGCATTGAAATGAAGATTTCCCAGCAAAGGCATCGTAAATCCACTCAGTTCCAAGTCCCGCCATAAGAGACTTGTAACCTGTGTGTTTACAACCCACTGCCAAATGTAATAAGTTTGATACAAAAGCATTGTAATTCAGTAATAAGGCTGATGCAAAGGCATCGTATTTCAGTAATAAGACTTGATGCAAAAGTATCAGGAATTTATCAGTAATTTTGTATGTACAATAGCCACAAGTATAAAGTGAACCGACATAAATGTCAAAAATGCTACATTGTCTCTTAAGCTCATGACCCCGAAGCTAGACTTTGTAATGCCCCAACAGAGTGTCTACCAGGCACTCACTTGATAAGACATGAAATGCATTCGTCCCGTTGGAGCAACCCAAACACGAATGGAGGCGTCACCCTCAATAGATCTATTCACTCACTCTCGCTTAGTACTTGAAATTAACGGTCCATGATATTGAAAAGGGGACTTGTTATGAAGTGGTAGTAAGGCAACTTAAGCAATGTATGGAATTTGTAATACTTGGGCATGTACAAAAATAGTTGTTGCAATGTATTCTCCCCCCATGGGATTTGAAATCGTATAAAAGTATAACACGAGTATTTAAGCATGTATCTCCCCCAAAGAGTTTGTAAAGTAATTAAACTAGTAAAAGTGGGGCTATGACTCACCTTAACTGATGAAACTGTGATGAAATGAAATGAACACCAATGAACAATTAGCTGCCGCAACCCAATATGATGGTACCATGAACATGTAATGAGCTGAAAAACAAGGCGCGCACACTAGCCGCAACCTAATATGAATGATGTACGATCTACTTTAGATCATGAAATGATGTTATGAATGTCCATGCACATGTTTCTATACCACTCTACTCTTTGTAAAAACACTTGTGTTATCAAAAGTATATAATCCAAGAATTTGGAAAATATTGCTATTAGAAAATAAAATAAGCTAGTTGCAATATATATACTTATATATATATAACGTAAGTTTCCATGTAAGCGTTGAAATACTCGGGTTGTAATCCTTGAAATGATGAAAACATACTCGTAATAACTAATACTACGTTAGTTATAAAGCTCGGTACTTAATATTATGTTTAGCTTATAAATGTACTTCGTAGTTTTTGCGCCAAATTATATTAAAAGCTGTCAATTATAAAATGGTTTTAGCCGATATTCAAACGAGTATATCTTTGTCGTTACTTGTCAGTTTTACTTGTTCTTTATATCCACGGTTACGCCTTAGTATGTAGTAATATATTTTGGAAAGCTCGGCTCCTCCGGGTTACGTCTAAAGCCTCTTTTTGTCCAATGAAAAACGTCAAACAGCAACCATTTTCAGAAAAATACTTTTCGTCTACAATCTTGCAAAAATCATAACTCCTTCGTTATAAACTCTTTTTAATCCGTTCTTTCGCCTACGGATTCGTTTTTGAAAGTATTTTCTAAAAATTTTGCCAAAGTTCCCTTGGTGTTTACTGATTTTCCAGATTTTTACAAAACGGGACAGCATGTCTAAAATAGGTTCCAAATCAAGTTTCCAAGGTTAAAAACTAATTTCTACCATCACCAAACCTCTTGTAATCACCACATGGCTAATCTAATCTTACCATACACCTTCTTAGGGTGCCATGGACTCCTAACCAAGTTATTAGAGCAAGGGGATTCATAACTAAAAAGTTAGGGTTTGTATGTTTCTTTTTAGCCAAAATAAAGTGTGGTATAGCTACTTGTACATGGTTTTTAGCATGATACTTATGTAATACATGTAAAAATAGGATGATCCATGAAAAAATAAAGATGAAAACTTACTTGATAAAATGAGATGATTATAGGATGTTTATGCTTGATGTTCTTGTGTTTTTGTTGCTTGATTCTTGATTAGGCTTGTAAAATGAACAAGTTTTGTGTTTTACTTCATGAAAAATGATCACTTGATCAATGTATTAATTATGGGTCGTGGTTTTGATGGGAGGAAGGAGATGAGAAGAATTTTTGGATCTTGAAAAAGTGTATGTTATGATTTGTAATTTTTGGTTAAGTGTAGAATTTAGAGGTTTATTAGTTAAATAAGGGTAAGTTAATGCCATGGGTTAAAAAGGGTGGTCTTGGGCTGGTTTTTAGGTGTGAAAAGGAGTAGCCAAGACGGTTTTGATCACTTAGAAAATATAGTGTAGCGTTAAGTGTTATTACGCGTTATTCGTTAAAATCGGGTACCGGGTTTAATAGCAATAAACGTTCACGAAGTTAACCGGGATGAAATAAAAGTTATAATAATGATAAAAACATATTAAAAATATGTTGGGTACATTTACTGAGTGATCGGGTGATTATTGTTTAGTTTTCACGAAAACCGTCGTTATATTCATACGCGTACGTTATAAATAAAATAAATTTCCAAAATACTGGGTAACTGAATGTTATAACTTTTATGATGTTAAAATGGATATAAAAATATGTCGGGACCATTGTGGGAATATTTAGATATATTCGTCGTGTATAAACCGGGTGTTAACGTTTACTATAATTACGTATACGTAAAAACGTTAAATGTACTGAATATGGAAATTTGAAAATCCTGAGAGTGGTATAACATGAAAATGCTGTTATGATGATATGCAGACTATCCCCAGTCCGTATGCAGTGTACTTAACACTAATGAAATGAATTCGCACCTAAACCAATCCGGTTACGCGAATTTGAATACCCGTAAACTAAATTTACGATGAAATGAGTAATGCAAGTGAATGATGAAAACTTTTCCGGAAATGAATAGTGTTCGGTGAATAGTAAATTTCTCAAAAGTTTCTCAGAATATCAAACTGACCTCGAAAACGATGAATAGTAAAACGATGAATAGTGTTTTGATGAATAGTGATTTATGAATAGTAAAAAGTCGAAGTTTGGGAAAATGACCTGAAATGGTAAATGACGTGAAATGGTGAGTTGTGACACAATCCATTCCACAAAAGTTTTGGTGTCATGCCCTAGATACCGCTTGTCACATCTTTAATAGAGTCTACATAAGAAAGGTAATTAATAAAGCACCTTATGAAATACTTAGGAATAGAAAACCATCCCTAGAGTATTTTAGAGTATTTGGTTGCAAAGTATTTATACTTAACACCAAAGAATATCTCACCAAATTTGACCCAAAGTCGTATGAAGGTGTGTTCCTAGGATACTCTCAAACTAGTAAAGCATACATAGTGCTTAACAAGGAAACAATGAGGATTGAGGAATCTCTCAATATGACCTTTGATGAGAGCATGCCCGAGCCTATATCATCTCCTTCGGTAGAATATGATGTGATCAATGAACCTTTAGTTCAAGATCAAAATGGGTCGCCAACATTACAAGTTAATGATTCGGATGAAGGCAATCCTAAGGAATTGAGAGAAGCGAGGGGTCATCCTATACAACAAGTCATTGGTGACTTGAATAAAAGGACACTTAGGTCACAAAAAAAACAAGTCTAAGTTTTGGCATGACATTTTTCAAAAGTCCAAATTGCTTTGGGATGGGTTTTGATGCTAAAACATGCATCTTAGGAGAACAATCTTTAGGTGCTCTTAGAGCTTATGTGATTAAAGATTATGTGGAGGCATGGATGGAAGATCAAACAAATGACTTCCAAGAGGAAAGATATGTATCAACTCACAATGATTGATAGTATCCAAGATTCTACATGTCTATACTATGTGTTTGAACAAGAAAAGTTGACACAATTTATCTTGCTTAATCTCGATAATATTGATCTTGTGATTGCTCCCAAGATTAGATATGATATTCATCGCAACTCACACTTGCGTTGAAGATTTTATATCTAGCTCTTCTTGTTCACTTTATGTGAAGAATACATGCTGCATACCCAAATTTAAATGAATAATGCCTCATAGCTTAAAATTTGATGCATAGCTTAACAATTTATGATGCATTCTTAATGGTAGGTAGCATATGTATTTTGTCTACATATCACAACTTAATGATCAACTAAGATCACTCATTGCTCTTTGAATAACTTTTCTCATGATCATGTGATCTATGCACATTTACCTTTCCTATATATTCTCTTCTTCTTAATATTCACAACTTGTACACCTAATGAGGAATCTTGGTACTAATTGCCTCAATACCCGTTGGATAATAAGTGTCATCCCTCATATCTAAACCCCACTTTACTATTATTTAAGGATTAGAGATCTTGTCTAGCATTACATCTAAAATCTCAATCTAAGTTAAAAAAAAATGAATAACCAACCACTTTCTCCGAACAATGTTCTTGACAATTTCATCCTCCAAAGTGGTGACACTAATTCCTTGAGTGCAAACAATGGAAGTGAAGAAATTGCTAACAACAATGTTGTCCCTCAAGCTACAACTAAGAATGATGGGATAGGAAATGGGTGGTTTATGCTAAACAACCAACAACAATATCTTAGGATCAACCTTGAAAAACTTCGTGAAGGCAATCATGCAATTTGTTGCGAAAACATAATTGACATGCTTAATGCTATTAAGGATCATAGAGAAGAAACCCGTAAGATGCTCAAATCTCTTCATGACGGTGTTAAAATGCTTCAAGCATTAGCCTCAAACATGACATTCATTGTGCATCAAGATAGGGGTGTTGACACATGTGAGGACAATCTTGTAGATCACAAGAAATAGTCTCCTTATAACATGTATTATCTAAGTGTGTTTGTTAGATGCATTGTGTGTATTTTGTGTTTCTTTGATCTCTTGATACTATGATCTAGTTGTAACTTTAGCTCTCATGCTTTATTATAATAACAAATGCACTTCTCTCAACCTTGTCATCCTCAACTATTGGTTATTGGAGTCATATGTGACAAATACATACATACATATATATATATATATATATATATATATATATATATATATATATATATATATATATATATATATATATATATATATATATATATATATATATATATATATATATATATATATATATATATATATATATATATAATATTGTGGACTAACCCGTGTTGCAAGTCTCCAAATGGTAACCTAACCCATTTTGAAAACTTTCACATGTGAGGATTTCTTTGTTGGTTGCATGTTGTGATTTCTATGTGTAGCTAGGCCACCGCACAGGTGAGGCTCTTGACCCATGGATCCCCGCCTTAAAACAAGGGGGAGCAACGATCTAGGGGGATCTATGTTCAAGGGGGAGCACATTCGGTCCCGCCTTTTTGACTCGACAAAAGGGGGAGACGCAAGCTACACCAAAGGCGCGCTTTGTCTTCGCTAAGTTTGGTAATTTTATTTGTTTTCGGTTTTTATTTGTCATCATCAAAAAGGGGGAGATTGTTGAAGCAACATGATCAAGATCTCTTTATGTTTTAATGATGACAAAAAAACCATCGAAATACATAAAATAACAAACGTTAGCTCAAAATCGCCGGAGCCAATGTCTGCTCCTGGCGCGCTGCCCGCGCGTCAACGCGCGGGTGACGCGCTAGGAGTCTGTATGGTTCCGGGCGAATTTTGAAAGTCGGCTTTCCCCTTACCCGACAAATGTGGATCTTTCAATACAGGTATGAATATCTTATGTGCTTAATTGAGAACACTCGAAACGAGCTTTGAGATTTGAGAGATCCTACTTTTAATACACCCATTTATGGGAAAACGCCAACTCATGTTTTCTAACTATCGCCTCTAGCCAAGGCTTTTCTAAACTTAGAGAGCTTACATATTTCACGTGACATCGTGTTGAAGCATCCATATGCTTATATCCCGTGCTTACGTCTTCTCTTATTACGTAATGGGTTTACTCCCTTGTTGGTCAAACTAAGTCAAAGGTCACTTTGCGTAAACGCATCCTTTCCCACTTGGGTTATGCTTTACATCAAGGCAAAGCACTTAACTTGTTTGAACCAAGAGTCGTGGAAAGTCACGAGATATGAAACTATGGATTCTCGACGTTGTGTTACTTGAACTTATAAGTAACCTATGATTTTCTCAACTTATAATCTTAATCGTCTAAACCTTTTCTTCTTAATGACAATTAGATTATGTCTTAATCCTCTCTTAATCCCATTTATACAAAATACAAAACCAATAATATCTAAATCATATATTCTCTTACACAATCTCTTACACCCTTGCATATTCCCTTACACACTACATCCTAACCATCCATTCCCTTACAACACATCCCAACCCTTCATATTTAACACATGCCAATTGTTGGAAACCCTAATATGGCTCCTCTCATCCAAGCCATTGATTTCAAATTACAACACATCACAACCATCCATCCAACCCCTCATCTCTATATCATCACATGGGTTTGATCTCAACCATTGAATTCAAACTAAACTCATCTCAACCATCCATCCAATCTCTCCTATCTATGCCACCACATGTGATTGATCCTAGCCATTGAATTCAAACCAAAACCATGTCAACCATTTATCTACACTTCTTCCCCAAGCAAAGGAGGCTCTATTTGATCTCCACCATCTATTTCAAATGAAACCATCTCAACCCTCCATTTCACCTTCCCCCCAAGCAAAGCATATTCCTTGGAATATCCTTCTCAACCCTAACCTAGGCATGTTTGATCCTAGCCATCCATTTCAAATGAGATCATCTCATCCATCCACATTCACCACATGCCAAATTGTTTGAAAACCAAGGGAGGCTCCCTTTGATCCTATCCATCCAATTCAAACCATTTCATCTCAACCCTTCATCACATTCTTCCCCCATGCATTGGAATATTCTTTGGCATATTCTTTCTCTCTTTTCTATGCCATGTGAGGAGATACACTTCTACCCCTTCCAAATTACCCTATCTACACTTTAAACCCTTGGTAATTTGGTTTCTCTTTAAACACTTCACAAATGATTTCCAAATTGGCTATTTGAGTTGGTAAATCTTAGAATGATTAATGTTAAGGTTTAGTGTGAAGTACAATTGGGGGTTTAGCAAGGATAGGTATTTATAAGATTCAAATACCCAACACTTGGGAAACATTTACAGACGCCTGGTGCGCTGCCCGCGCGTTGATGCGCGGGTGACGTGCCGGCCTCGGTAAAATTTCCCAAGTTTGGGTTCCTGGCCTATAAATACCACCCTTGCCTCTTGTATTCCTCACCCCTTGCTATTATTCTTTCTCTCAATCTCTCTCAAATCTCTCTATCTCTAATCTTGTGTTCTTGATTTTCACACTAACATCTTTGGAAGAACACATATCTTTGCAAGGAAAAAATCACAAGAACCTAATCCACTCTTGTGATTGTGTTGAGGGTCTTCTTTCTTATACCCTTTCTATTACAATCGAGTCTCTAGGTTTGGTTAGGACTTGGTTGATAAAACAAACATTTATTCATTCAAATTTTTGTAAGGTAAGTCTTGTGTCTTGGTGACCAAGCCTAGATCATTGGGGATCTAGTTGGGGTTTGATACTTCCGGGTAGAAGTCTTGGTAGTGATCTTTGTGATCTTTAGGTAAAGTCGAATCGTGAGATTCTTTTGGGTGGTTTCCGAGGGCGGAATACCGTTGGTGAGTAACTCTTTCTTTGTGAGCATCGATATTGGTGAATATCGGTGGAGTGAATTGTAACGGTTTGTAGTCCACCGAAAGGATTATACTAGTGAATAGTATCGGAGTCGCGGATTCGCAACTAGACGCATGGATGGTATAAACCCTCCATCCCAAACCAGTATATATCGTTGTGTTCTTTACTTGCTTTATATACTTTGGTTGTGATAGTGGTTGTTGGATTATTTTACAACCACTTGGTGTTCTCTTTGGCTTAAAGTTTTTAAACATCTAAAAAGCCTAAGAAACCTTATTCACCCCCCTCTACGGTTCTACACATACGTTTCGAATCGAGTTTTCCAATAAATAAAACTATCAGCCTCAAAGAGTGGTGGTCTTTGCATAGACTGCCCTTCTTGATATTTTTCAAATTCCATTGATCGTTTCAAGTTTTAAGATACAATATATTTTAAAAATCCTTGAGCAACCTGGCTCTTATACCAATTGTAGAAACTAGAAGGGGGGAGGGGGGGTTGAATAGTTTCACCGTTATTAATCACGTTTTTGTAAAATTGACTTTACAAATTGTGTTTGACAAAAAGGTTCGATTCGAAGCTTACGTGAAATCAACACAACAATAAATATAAGCAATGATAAGTAAACAAGTAAAGATAAAGAAATGAAAGATAAAACCGGCACATGAAGATTTATAGTGGTTCGGCCACGAAGCTCACTCCTTCGTCCCTACTCCACTCCTCGAGTCTCACGCTCGAGAGTTTCACAAACACTATATCAACACGCTCCCTTATGGCGGAACAAACCTTACACAAGCTTACACCAAGTTTAACGACACTAAGCAGAATGTCGAGTCCTAATCCTAGCTAGAACCAATCTACCAAAGCCCACGTGGCTTCACACCTCGTACCAACACGATGGCACGATAAAACACAATACACAATATAAGACTTTCACTCAAGTCCTATTACATACACGAAACAATGAATGAAAGTAATGATAGATCCGCAACAATAAGGTGAGATGAGCAAAACTCTTCTTCAACACTTCGTTTCTTGATTACAACGAAAGTTCTTCTCATGCACTTAGAGGAAAGATGAGTGTGATCACTTGTAACCAACTAGAGTTTCAATGTGATCAACGAGTATGTTTTAGAAACAATTTTGGAATACAGAAGGTTTTGGTGCATAAGAGGTGAAGATTTCTGGAAGAAAATAGTTCTGTATTTATAGGCCTCAGGAAAGAGGCGACGGTCCTTTAAATGCTGGACGGTCCCTTATCGATAAGGTACCATCGTCCTATTTAAGGGACCATCCAGAAAAACGCTCCTCGTTTTGTCCTGACGTGGTGAAAAACTATCTTGTGAAGTTTTGTTGTCGATTTTGAGCGGGAAATATGGCTGTTATGGTTTTGAATGTTGAAAACATTTCTTTAAATTTTACAAAAATACATTTGTAAAAATGTTTTGTGACATGAAAATGTAAAGTTTTTAAAACCTTTGATCACATACACAAGTTGGTAGAAGTTTGTACATACCTTAAGTGATGTTGATGAGGAAAACGAGTTTTTCCGATTAAAAACTTATTAGTCGTAGTTTTATGTAACGTGTGTTTGTATTTTTTGATTATCAAAACTAGTAGAGACCGATTAATGCAAATGACGTTTTTGACATTATTTGTATTAACAAAGTCGGCTAAAGATAAATTTAAAACTTGATTAGGCAAACTCAACCTATGCTACACTGACATACCCAACGCATCAAGTTTTTAGCGCCGTTGCCGGGGAATGAATTGTTAATATCTGTTTATTTGATTAGTATTTTAATTAGATTCTAACCACTAACTTTGTTGTATATTAGTTTAGATTGCATTTATTGTATTTTCTTGCATATTTTATTTTCTTGTTTGTTTGTTTTCCTTTATTTATGTATATTTTGTTTTCAGCATTGTATCATTTGCATTCTACATTTACTTTGATCGTTTCACTGCTTTTGTGCAAGTTAGTATATTTTCAGGATGATGGATGGATCAAACATCACTATGGAAGATTACATTCTGAACCTAACCGGAAAAGCTTGTTGGGATGACCAAATCTTCGATGACTAGAAGTTTGCAATAAAAGGTAAGATGAGTAAGGAACTCAGTGAAGGTAACATTGGGTGTCTTCGATTCTTTGAACTTAAATTCCCAACTATCATTTACAATGATTCATTTAGTTATAAGGAGAGTCCTTCACAAGACTCCTTACTTAAATTTGATAATAAAAGTGAACTATCTTTACCTACAACTAATTATTGCAAGGATATGTCTGAAAAGAAAATGTTTAAGAAACGGTTTGCTTAAAAGGAAAAATTTGATATATTAAATATTGATACAAACCTATTTTCTTACGAATTACCTAAATTTGAATACACCGAAATCCACAACGAAAGTTGTGACTTCAGTAAAAATTCCTCAGACATTGTTCTATGTAATGCATCGTCTAGGAATCATGATCTCGATTTTGATAAGCTTAAAACGTCATTTATTTCTAACCCTGGAATAAATTATTATTTAGTAAACAATGAGATTATGATTTATAATAAAATGGATAAACCAATTATTCTTAATTTGAATTTATTTATACCGTATGGTATACCGTTTGACGCCAAGTTGGTTTTTAAGGAAAAGTGTTGTGGAGGCCAAGGTACGTTCCCTATTTAAATTTTTTTCACTGGCAAAACAATACGGCGCATCTATCTAGTTGATGCGCCGGATCTGTGACCTATTATAACTTATTGACCAGTCAACGAATTTAGATAAATATGGCGCATCATAATTATGCAATACGCCGCATCTTTTACACTTTCATCGAAGTAGATAATATTTCTAGATACGGCGCATGAAGAGTTCATAATGCGCCGCATCTTGAACTGTCTATATAATGCTACACATTATCAGCCCCAATTCGATAACCTATTAAACACCAATTCATAATCCTTTTTCATTATAGATGGGCTACACTATTTTCTTAATTCCTTTGTCAATTGAATGATAAAGGTATTACTCCTGATCTATTATTGTTCGTGATTATACTATTTTAATTTTCTTTGATGCAATTTTTAGAGTATAATTCATATAATTAATCATAGGGGAAATTATTAAAAATCATATAAATTGCTTGGAATTATAATTAAACCTATGATCATACGGGTCGGGTAAATTGATTTTGGGTATACTGAAAATTGGAGTTCTGAACTTATTTTGATGGTTTATGAAGCTAATTGGATAAAGAAAATCAGGTTTACATATCTTTGTGATAAAATCTTTTTGCGAAATTTTGAGAAACCTGGTTATCATTCTATGTGATATACTGAAATTGATAATAATGCGGCGCACATCTTACATATTCCCTAATGCTCCGTATCCCCTGTGCCAAAAAGATACGGCGCATCTAATTTCTATCATACGCCGCATCATAATTGGAGTACCAATTTATCGTACTAAAGTTTTTCTTGTAGATTATTTTTCAACGCAGGAAAACTTGGATGACGGTAACTCTTTCAGAACAACTTCTTTATGGAATCCTATATCAGATCGTATTAACAAATTCTGGATATACCCATTATCGTATTATCAGGGATTGACAACCGTTCTACTGGAAGGATTACGTGCATTAAATGCAGTTCCACCTTCGTATTATGCACCCTTGGGAAAGTTAACACCATCCTTCCAGGAACGGTTGACGTAATATTCCTGTATATTTCTCAATATAATAATTACAATAATATCAAGTCTTGATTATACGCGGCTATATAATGGAGGGACATCAGAAGCTGACTGGAAACGAAGATAACTGAATATTGATGCTCATGTTTGCTTTATCTTTTTATATATGTTGTTAACCTCTTTATTGTAAAGATCTTGGATCTCTCATATTAATATATTTGGAAAATCCAATTGGTTTCTAATTTAGCTTTAATTAACAAGTCTGGCATTAAGTTCAGCACCTTTTCAAAAACCCAACAAATTTAAACCTTGAGGGAATACGAGAAAGTTTGAGAGATATCGACATTGTTGGTCAATTACAACAGACTGTTAACAGTCTGTTTGGTAACCAAATGCGACGCATCTGGTAAAACAGATGCGACACATCCTATCTTTTATTTTATTTTATTCCGTACCAATTCCAGGCTCGATACGACGCATCTTCTTCCATAAGATGCGGTGCATCGACTGACCTGATGATTTACAGTTTTATTTTTATTTTTATTTTCTAACCGCTAATGAATTTTTGTACAAGTATCGATCTTCTTAAACTTAGGTGTATAATTGGTGGTATTTATATTTGTCTACACTTTCTGTGGATACAAGAATAATGAAAAGCCGAACGCCTAACATCCACAGAAATTATTGCCCGCAAATGCATAATGGAGGATCAAACCAAGCAAATATCAAGGGAGTTTTTCAGTTCTAATTCTTTTTAAATTCCTGTTTTTAATTTCAATAAACAACGATGACGTTTTTAACTTAAGTGGGGGGGGGGGGATGGAGAATTAGAACACTTACTTGTCCTTATTCTCAAGAATATGGTTTAATTTGCGCTTAAAATATCAAAATTTAAAAAAAAATTAGCATGTTTTTGTTTAATCTAAGTTGCATAGCTGGACACAAGACTTTATTTTCTAAAATTGTGATATGAGTTTATCAAAATTCATAAATCTATGAGTGTACCGGTGACTTGTAAACTTTAGAACTTGACTTGTACACATTCGAGACCACCATAATGAGTATTATTTTTATAATTGGAGTGACTTGTCTAAATTGGTAAAATTCTAGGATTACACCCAAAAAGCCTACATATGTCATGTGCTATTAACTAACTACACTGGTTGGTTAACCCCCGTATAAACCATTTGTTTACTCTCATTTTTAGAGTAAGATACCCCTAGAAAAACCCGTAGAGCCATTCTTTTATGTTTTATACACCTTGTTATTATGTTTTTCGTTACACCTTACACCTTAGCCTACCCTGTATATTTATGTCCGTGGTTAGTTGCTTAGTGTGTTTCCTTGCGTTACCTGTGTTCGTGTACGTAAATTCATTATCTTTGGTTACGTCAGGAAATTGCATAATGCAATTGGAGTGAAAGTACATATTGTATATTTTTAGTCAGTTTTTTGTGTGTTTACTACTTTCACTATTACGTTATGTCTGAAAGTCTGAAAAGTAAAGAAAAATTATCCAAAAATATTGTGATGGTAATGTAGTGAAATTTTACACTATTAGTTATTTTATGTTTAAAAAAAATAATAAAAAAACCGAAAAAATGAGAAAAGAAAAAGAAAGAAGAAGTTGGAAGTTTGTTTTAATCCAACAATGTAAAGTTTTGTACTAAGTGGTTGATATCGCCAATATTGTTGTATTATATTTATGGATTGAAAGGGAGTTGGCCATTATAGGAACGCAAACTAAGGATTATTTATTCTTTGTTTAAGATTTTATTGAGTATAATTCGTGTCTACCAAAAGTGTGAGTTACAAAAAAGTCAAAGCGTGAGTTATTCAATGATATGAGTCTTATTCATGGGATGGTAGGGAAGTATTCTAACCACACTTAGGACTTAATCTATTTGTTTCCTGTTATGTATTTTTTATTTTACACCAATTTATATCCTAAATGTTATTGATACCCAACCGTATTGTTATATTCGTTGTTAGCTTTCGAGCATCCGGATATGATGATGGCCAAGTAAGAATATTAAATGTATGAATAAGGTAGTGACCATCCGAGTATTAGATAAATTGACTAACGCGCCAGCGATCTGGTGTGTGAATTGGTGACCATCCGAGTTTAAGATTGATTAAATGATGCGCTAGCGATCTGGTGTGCAACTTGGTGACCATCCATGATGAAAATAACGCGCCAGCGATCCAAGGAGCACATTAGTGACCATCCATCATTTGAAAGGTCAAGGACTCGCGCTAGTGATCCATGAAGCATACTAGTGACCATCCGTTAGTTGAAGCGTCAAGGACTCGCGCCAGCGATCTACTAAGTTTATACAGGAGATGTTCAAGCAAAACTAGGTTTAACACATGAACCCAAAAAAAAAAAAAAAAAAAAAAAAAAAAAAAAATTACCGATTTAGACTTGTTACTCCTTAGCTTTAGTGGGGGAGATGCGTATCCTTGTCAAGCATATGATAGAATATTCGTCACGTCCGGATAGTTAAACGATTAGATTTGCTTTTATTAAACATATATTTTGTTTATAATTGGTTAAGTGTTTGGCCGTGCAATTATGATAAAACGAATAAGTGCTTAAATGTAAAAACTTCTTATCAAGGATACATTTTTATTATGTTTAATCTAAAGGGTTACTTGAGGATAAGTAAAGTTCAAGTGGGGAGATATTTGATAAGATCAAATAAGTACATATTATTTGCATCATTTATCCTATTTAATTGACTTGTTTTATACTACCCCCGTCTCATAATAATTGTCCACTATGACTTTTTTGAGTCTTATTTATTCAACTTTGACTATAAATATTTTTATTTGTGTAATATAATACTTTATGAATAATACTCGAATAGATTGTGTTTTTAATGTATTTTTATTTGGTATAATTTCATCAAGTATTATATAACACAAATAAAAAGATTAATGGTCAAAGTTTAACAAAAAAGACTCAAAAAAGTAAAAGTGGACAATTGTTATGGGACGGAGGGAGTATTGTTTTGTATGAGAATCGATACTTAATTGTTTACTTTAGTAATTCTCAGGTAAAAACAAGCAATTGGTGAAAGTTGATGATTTTGGACGAATTATGGAGCTAAATGATCAAGATTGGAAAAGTCTACTGAAATCCAGGAGATGCGCCGTATCATTCTCAACAGATACGCCGCAACATCATACTTAGATGAATTCGAAGACTATTTCATGACTTTGAAGAATGCGCCGCATCTAATTACAACATGCGCCGCATATGAAACTTTGGTCAACGAAGGATAACCAACTTGTTCTACTCCAAATACGCCGCATCTCGTTTACAACATGCGGCGTATCAGCTAAAAGACTTCACCAGACACTATCCAAGACGTTAAAGAACATGCACCGCTTAGAGAAACAAGTTACGCCGCATCTGAAGGCGGTGTACGAATATTCCAGAATATAATAATCTTGGACTCCACGTGAAGTTAAGTAGATGCGCCGCATCTATCATCAAGATTCGCCGCATCGATCCCTCAGACAGAAGCTATAAATACTCCAAGACAGATACGAATTTTGTGTGCAACAAAACCCTAAGGAGACGAATCTAGTCGAAGAAGCATCACAAGACACACCCCAAACAAAGATTTTAGAGCCGTAAGAAGGTCCTGCATGTGTATAATTCATTAAGTAGTTTTGTTTATTGTATTAGTACAGGTCTTCTACGTGTCTCTATTATCTATTTGTGTACGTGGTTGCTCTTTACTGGTTTGTTCTCATTAGTTTTATTTTTCTGTTTAATTCAAATCTGTGCTAGTCGCTCAGGCTAACCCCCATTTTTATTAGATTAGATTGTAAAACTAACTTAGATATTAAAATACTGATCAAATCAACTAGATATTACGTTCCATTCTTAGTGTTCGACACTTTACTTACAACTATATACATATTAATCGGGTACATTGCTCGTTAAGTGTGTGTGTTAGTAATAAGTCGGCTAAATATAAATTTAAAACTTGATTAGGTAAAATCAACCTATGCTACACTGACAGACCCAGGTAACTTAGGTAATAAAAATGCAAAATTTCCATTCTATTATTCATTAGTCGTGAAGGAAAAAAAAATAAAAAAAATACTACTGCATCAATTAGTTAAAGCAAACTAAGCCCAGCCAGCTCAACCCCTCATCTTTACCAATCCTTACCACTGCCATGACTATTATTGGTGTAACCCATGACATTCTATATTGTTGATGATTTTGCTAGCTAGAGTAGACATCAAACTTTTGTACACGCTTTTTAAACCGTTCAGAAAACTAAAATTTACTTAAGTGGCATTTGGTTTTTTCTAATGTAATATAATATGATATAATTGGAATATGAATTTCATTTAGTTTTGCTCGGATGTTTGGTTTGCTAACTCAGGATACATTACATAGGTTGTTTAGTTTGCAATGTAATTGTAGTATAATTCGCTTCAATTACATTTAATGAGGGAATTAAGATTACACGGTAATTAATTGGATAGATTAATTTGAAATACATTGTAATTCAAGATTTTACAATTTAGTTATCAGTATTTAAAAATTATTATTATTATTATTATTATTATTATTATTATTATTATTATTATTATTATTATTATTATTATTATGTTATCTTCTTAAATTATAAAGATAGTTTATTATGAATTTTTAGTTATTAATAAATATAAACATAAATTATTATTGTTATTATTATATTTAATTATAATATCAATTATTATTTTTATTTTATTAATATAGTATATTATAATATAATAATAATTTTATTATTATATAATTTTTTAAAGAAAGCATATTTTATTATTATATTAATTACTTTTATTAATATACAATTATGTTATTATTTTAATTATTATTAAATTATTACTAGTATTATTATCATATTATAATTTAATAAAATTATTATCATTAGTCGTAATATATTAAATTATTAATTTCATAATTTTTTAGTAATTTTTAAAGGTTTTCTTTTATTTTTTTGAAATAAATTAGGTTGTAGGCCAATCAAATTAGTGATAGATTTTATCAATTATAATTCAATAAATACAATTAAAACACATTCCAATTCTTCAAATTATTGTTCATTCAAATTATAATTTTTTTAACAAATTATAATTCTTTCAAAAGTATTATGCAAACTAAACCCCCCTTAAAGTAATTTGGTACGTAATTAGGTGAGGATTATGCTTGTGAGCCAGAAAAACTAATTTTTAATCTATTAAGCATGTACATCAATTAGGTAAATGACCTCGTCTCAAATTGATTATTCGCAAATAAAAAAAACATATACAAGTTTAAGAAAAAGAGTTGAATGAATTAACTACTCCTACTATTTAATTCAAAACTTCCCAAGGTCTGGCTCTTTATTCCATCTTCGAGAAATTACACGGAATTATTTAACTCATATATACAAGTTTAAGAAAAAGAGTTGAATGAATTAACTACTCCTACTATTTAATTCAAAACTTCCCAAGGTCTGGCTCTTTATTCCATCTTCGAGAAATTACACGGAATTATTTAACTCATGTAGACTCAAGGAAAAAAAAATGCAGGAAATGTTTGAATTAATCTAAAGTGAACAATAGAAACTAAAAGCAAAATATTCAAAATATACTAATCATTCAAAATTAATTAAGAACTTAGGAAGCAAAAAGTAAAAAGAATTATCAAAGATGCAAATCAATATCCACTCCATGATCACCATCTGCTTCATCAATCATCCTCGAGGAATTCGAATTCACGCCGACAGCAGTATGGTTGATATGCTGTGGTCTTCCAACATAAAACCTACTAGGAAACCTCAAAGGAACACCCGACAGTACCTGTTGTTGTGAAGGTGGACATATAAAGTGATCCACCACTGCCATTTGAGGTTGTTGATACTGCCCAAATCTTGCTGCATGTGCATTAATTATCGTTACAGGCGCTGCATAGCGCCTGTGATGGTTGCTCATGAAATGCGCTCTTTTTAATCTTTGTCTTTCTTTTTTATGTGCATTTTGATGGCCACCTAATGCTTGAGAGTTTGCAAAGTCTCGTTTGCAGTATTGACACTCGAATCGTTTGTTGTTGTTGCTATTGTCGGGTTGAGGTGTCGCTGGAGACATAGAATTGTCGGTGACAGCGACACCGAACAATTTCACTCCTGAAGAGGAAGAAGAGAATGATGAGTTCTCTCCCATTGCGTATATCCAAAATATGATATGGAATATAAACTAAGCTTATTATTAGAAACGAATATATATGTCATGTGTATATATAAATATACAGAAAACTTGTTTAGTTATATTCTAAAGAGAAATGACTATGTGTAGTTTGAGCTTGTAAAAACTCGTATTTGACAGAAAGTGTTAATGGGACCCGAATTCATTCCGTCGTTTTCAATGTGATCATATATCCAGTTTCTCTTATTATTGTCCTTTTCATGTTTAAAATGAAATAACATTACAAAATTATTTTTTCTTCATACTTTAGCATATTGAATTCTTAACATGGTTTTGAACCTATGATATATTTTTTTGGAATTTTAGAACTTTACAGAAAGAAAGATAGATATTAATGGTTCTAGCATGGTCTACTAATACTTTTATTGCTTATTTGACAACACATGAAAAGTGAATAATGAAATAGGGTTCTTGTAATAATAAGATCAATCATGAAACTATTGATGATAAGTGATTGTTGATCAAATAGATATAGTGTAACATGCAATTTCAATGTTACAAACTAGTACTACATTTTCTGTACTGTAGTAGTAATAAATTTTATTTGTTACGTCTAATCATACACCAATGTGCTTGTGGTCCACTGGGCATGTCTTATTCAGTTAAGCGTGCCTAGTGGAGAGTAGTACCGGTTTGGGTGACCAAACCGGGAAGTCCTCCTTAGTGGACCACTGCCCTGTCGGTACGATTTCAAAGTCCTTTAATGAAGGTTTCAACCCACAAGGGTTCGAATCTGGAGAAGGCAGGGTTTACTTCAATTTAAGTGTCGTGCCTTCGGGCGGCTTAAGTTGAAGGTTTTCCCCCATCGGGTTTCAAATTGGACTTGGATTTCCCAAATGAAAGTCAATTTTCAAAAAAAAAAAAAAAAAAAAAAAAAAAAAATCTATCAATTGTCATGAACTTAAAGTATAATGACAATGTTTTCCCTGCATTAACAACAAGATGCTTCTTCAATAAATAAATAGACACAAATATTTTACTAAACGACTTCTCATTATCAAAATTTTGTTGAGAGACAGATATTTACTATGAGAGCCTTTGGATAAATTAACTCTATAGCATATTTGAGATACATTGATTTCTTCACATGATTAATCCTCAAGAGCTCAAATGTTGGCAGGATTCTCGTGCAACGACTTAGAAATTTCTCACCTCGCCAAAAATTCGCTTAGTATGTGAGAAATGATATATCCTCCCACATATCTTCCTACTTATCCTCCTACCACTTAGGTGTTAATCATCCATAAACTTATAAACATGACTCACTTTCTCTTTTACCATTAAATAATGACACCTAAGCTGTAGGAGGATGTGTAGGAGGATATAAGATTTCTCTGTATATGTCTATACCTATATTTATGAGATACCGAGTTGGAGATATGGATTAAATTAAATGTTCTAGTCAAATTACAAGTTCACCATCATAAAACCCACCTGATGCCATTATTACTAGCTCATTTTTTCTTGTTTGAAGATCTATACAAATGCATTTAAGATGAAATAAACATCTAGAACACCAAAAAGGCGGTAGGTGAGTACGAGTCTGCATATGTTTGAGACACTAATGACATATGGTGTCAATTCAAATCACAAGCTCTTTCTACACATAAAGTAATATCAAAAGACATACCGACTACTCATATCAAAATAGTGAACGAATTGAAATAACAATTGAATAAAGTATATATATTTTAAGTATATGAAATCTACCCCGGCCCTGATTGTGCCACGACACAAGATGATGAGAAAAAGAATTCAAGCATTGAAACAAATGGATGTGGGTGAAATTGACATTGATTGTCTTCCCTATCGAGAGGACATGGTTTAAAGAAAGGGATGAAATGACATCATTTTAATCTCAAATCATCTCAGGTTAGCCTCTTATCAGAAATCAAGATCCCGTTTAATTCTTTATTGATATTAAAATAGGATTTACATAGTGTCAGTCAAACGAGCAACAAGTTGCGCTGCTAGCTCTTATATATATATATATATATATATATATATATATATATTCAATTTTTGTTTATAGCATTCCAAAATAAACGTACGATCCAATTTGTAACTAATATATTGTGTAAAAGCTATCGCAACAAGCTAGGATTTAAATTTTGCATCATTTGATTGCGACTAAAAGTGTACTAACGTAAGCGGTAATAGAAAGAAAATCACAGTGGTTCAGCGTGAGGGATTCGGTAAATTTCCGATGTTGAAAAAAGTGTGGATCGTTTTGACTGTTTTGAGAAAGGGAGAAAAAAATAATATGTGTACGTATGTACTTATGATGCATGCATAAAATAATAAAACATGGGGGCATATTATGATGATTGATGTGTTCTCCAGTTGACGAGATACCAGACTAAGTTTTTTTTTTTTTTTTTTTTTTTTTTTTTTTTTTTTTTTTTAAATATTTCTGCGTATAAAAATATAGAGTAAACTCCATAAATTAAATCGTCCTTGTGGTTGTAGCAAAACTGCATGTTTCATATTAGAACGCAAAAAATTACACCGATGGTCCCTATGGTTGTCCTAATTGAGTTGACCGGTCCTTTGACCTTTTAATCAGCCAATTGGACGTTAACTAATACTAACGTCAAGGGCCTTTTTGTCACTTCACGTATAATAATACCACAAGGACCATCCTTGCAACACCTTATTTTTTCCCTCCTTTATTAAGTCCCGTAAAATTCACACATCTAAACTCTGTTCCATTTCTTCTTCTCCCTCAACACCAGTGGGGATCTAAAACTACTCGAAACTCATAACTAATGAACTCACCCTCAAATTACGAATGAGAACAATTACTTGATATTGATGATTCCGATCTCCCACTAACTCCCATCCTTCGTCCCCGCAACAACTACATACGTGAGACAACCACCACCACCCAAAACGCTAATGTTGATAATTTATAGAGGAAACATAGCCGGTTAGGATAATACACAGTCCTGCGGGTAATGTTCAAGCAGCCAAGCTCCATAAACAATCGGATATTCACAAAGATGGGGATGAGTCTGTATTATTGACACAAGAATATATTAGGAAAGTTGTTGAGGATGTAGGCCAAGAAGATGATTTTAAGCATGGTTCATGGGTTAGCGCGATTGAGTATGTGAATGCTAATGATGGCATTGTGAGTGGGTGTTTAGGAGATATCAAGAAGTTTCTCAAGAATGGGAAACTTGACCAAGTTCTTGCAATAGTCAAGTCTTGTACACCGAATGTGCTTGGCGATCATACAGTAAATTTCAAAGACCTCTTAGGTACAATAGGTAGTTCAATACATCACAAAGTCATTGATGAGGGGGTTATGAAAAGGATATTATTGTAGGAGCTATTTTGATTCTTGCTAATGTTTCAGTTTTTTCTCCTAAACCATCAATACATTACCTTAATATTACAATGAGAAACGTGGTTAAAGTTTTCCATAAAGATACAGTTCTTGGTAATGGCAGTGGTGTAGGTGGGAGTGGAATGTTAGAAGAAGAAGAAATAATGAAACTGATATAAGAAGAAAATATGGCAGAATTCAAGTTGCAGGTTGATCGAAATGTTATTGCTGAGTAACATCAACTAAGATTAGATGAAGAAGCATTAAACCTTGCATTATAAGAAGAAGCAAAGGAAACGAGGGCTAAACAAGAATGGCTGGCCAAATGTAGGCAAGAACAAGAAATGGAGGAGGAGCATGAGAGACAGCTATGGGGCTTGCATGAGTAACTTAACTATTAGGATTCTATCATGCAAAAGATTTGTATTGTAATCCTTATGTTGTATCACTTTATGTCCTTTTAATGTATTAAGGTTCATAACATTTTGAGTATTAGACCTAATTGCTAACCAAAAACAATTTGAGTCAAAACAATACAGTTTGATTATGGAACAGTCATAACCAAGCACCACTGTAATTGCAGTCAAAACAATGAAATTATTGACCCTTGTATTGCAGTCAAATATTGCAGTTTGGTTATGGCACAATCGTATCCAAACACCCATTTATCCAATGCAGTCAAAACTCTCATTTAGTATTTGTAATCTGACTTTATAAAGTCAAAATGCAAATGCTAAATAGCATGAGTTTATCCAAACACCCCCTTTATCCAATTTGGAAATGGGAGTTTCCAATTTTGGTAGATGGCATGAGTCAAACTGCAAAATGCAAATGCTCATGGATACACTCATGCCATTTAGCATTTGCAGTTTGACTTTCTAAAGTCAAATTGGAAATGCTAAATGGCATGAGTCAAAGTGCAAATGCAAATATAATCAAACTTATCCAATTTGGAAATGGTACTTTTGAATTGATATGCAGTCTGATAATCATATCCAAACACCCCCTTTATCCAATTTGGAAATGGGAGTTTCCAATTTTGGAGTTTTGACTGCAAAATGCAATGCTCATGGATACACTCATACCATTTAGCATTTGCAGTTTGACTTCTAAACTCAATCTGTAAATGCTAAATGACATGAGTCAAACTACAAATGCAAATACAATCAAACTTATCCAATTTGGAAATGGTACTTTTGAATGGATATGCAGTCTACAAATCATATCCAAACACTCCCTTTATCCAATTTGGAAGTGGGATTAGACATGCTCAATCAGGAAACAACCATTTTGCTAACAAAGGTCAATTGAGAAACTAATTGATACACCAACTATTTTGTTGAACTTACAAATATCGGATACTAGTATAAGATAAAGTACCAAGTTGTTCAGGATTACAGTCAACTGCACAGGACCACCAAGTTATTCAGGATTACATAGATGATAAAGTACCAAATTACTTAGTTTTCAAAGAGGTCATTACAGAAATCGTTCTTTACAAACAAGCATTCAAAAGACATTCCTTTTAAGCAAAAGACACCCTTCCAAAAGCCATTACATCAAAAGACATTCCTTCAAAAGACTTCATTTCTAAAAGCTGCAAAAACAAGCAAATATCAATCAAATCCTACTTCAAAGTACAACTAAGATCTCTTAAGCCAAACCACAACAAAAAAATAGAAAAGCTTACTTGGGCTTCCTTTTTCTGCTATTTATTGGGAATGGGAACTTTTCCTGAGCTCTAATAAAGAGTACACACCCTATCATGGAAATTTTCCTGTAACCACTAGAAGTTAAAGGTTTTGAATTTAAAGCTAAAGCTTTTGCCTTTAAAGTTGTAGGTGTTGACTTTGAAATGGAAGCTTTTGAATTTGAAGCTGAAGCTTTTAAATTTGAAGCCAAAGCTTTTGCCTTTGAAGCTAAAGATTCAGCCTTTGAAGCCTTTGAAGATGAAGCTTTTCAATGTGAAGCATATGAAGCTTTTGCCTTTGAAGCCTTTGAAGCTTTTGCTTTTGAAGCTTTTGAAGCTATTTCCTTTGAAGGTTTTGACTTGGAAGCATTTGAAGTTGTTAACTTTGAAGGCTTTGAACCTTTAGACTTGGAGGCATTTGAAGCTCTGACTTTGAAGTTGAAACTTTTGACTTTGACAGCTAATTTTCATCACCGGATGAATAACTTGATGAATCAGTGTCTGAGATAGGGGCTTCAGCCATCGGCATAATTTTTTCATCATTTGAAGTACAAATTATGTAATCACTTGAAACTTCTTCATTACTTGATATATAGATTATTTCTGCAAGCAATCCCTCTACATAACATACCAATTAAAACTATGCTAGCAGCTTAGTTATAGCAGATTAAATGCAACACAACGTAAACTAACCAATCATAATTCCCTTTCCCTTTCCTTTGCTATCTACATAGATAGAAAAAATGCTCATGGATACATCCTCAAATGCAGAACAAATGCAATATACAAATTAAAACTATGTTTTCAATCTACTTAAAGCGACATAATCTAAACTAATCTGTCATAATTCCTTTTCCCTTTCCCATTCCTTTGTAATCTAAAAAGGTCTTGTAATCTAGAAAGGCAATAGGAAAATGACATCCATCCTCAGTCAGTGTGCATTTCATGTATACATTATCAACTACATTATTATAACAACGAAAATATCTCAGACTAAGACATTAAAATTAAAACTACTCACTAACCTTTGTCAAACTTTTGTTCTTTGGCAACTTCTTCAGTTTCATTGCCATTCTCAGGTTCTTTGACAATTTCTTCAGTTTCTTTGCCATTCTCTAGTTCTTTGGCATCCTTTGTTTCTTTGGCGACATCTGCTTCTTTATAAAATCTGTTATATATATATATATATATATATATATATATATATATATATATATATATATATATATATATATATATATATATATATATATATATATATATATATCGTTAAGCATGATATTAAACCATGAATCATCTTCATTCCAAATCGCATACGCATATTTAAGCATAATACACTCCATTATTTGATTAGTACTTTTAACTTGACCCCAATCAATGTCCTTTGGAGGTTCTTTCATTTTTGTATCTAACAAACAACAAATTAGGGCACATATAAATTAGGGAAAACAAAAATTTGAAATTAAGACAACAATACACATCTAAAAAGAGAATAAATATTTACTTTGATTGAATGCAATGTCAGAATGTCAAAGAACAATCGAAGTATGTGAAGTGTGTCTAACAAGAATGATTAGTAAGTGTGAAGTGGTAGTTATTGTACTAAAGACGGGAGTTAATGAAGTATGTCTAACAATGATCGCTATAGTATGTGAAGTGTTGCGCGGATGGTCCTTGTTGTATTATTGTACGTGAAGTGACAAAAGTTCCCCTGACGTTAGTCTTAGTTAACGTCCAATTAGCTGATTAAAAGGTCAAAGGACCGTTCAACTCAATTAGGACAACCACAGGACCATTAGTGTAATTTTTTGCGTTTTAGGATGAAACATGCAATTTTGCTACAACCACAAGGATGATTTATGTAATTTACTCAAAAATATTTTAGCACACTAACTAGAAGCTAGGCGAAAAGGGAAAAGAATACAATGATTACAAGGTTATGGAGAGAGCTATATATTCAAGGATTGCGAAACCAACCAATCCAATACCAAAAGCTTTCTTACGCCTATTTGAGATCCAGTTAAGAGGCCAAAGTACAGTGCCTTGTGGGGTGGTGTTTTCCCACCACCCAACATGAAAACGCCCAACAACCATATCATGGTTCATGTTTTGGAGTCTCGAGTTGTTTCCAGCTGAGTGGTTCGATATTTTTTTTTGTGTGTTAAATTTATGTTTTAGTGGGTTATGTGTAGACCAGAGGGTGTCTGATGCGTGAATTGCGCCATCACAAAAGGTTTTACCTCTCAAGGGATCTTGAGAAGCTTGCAATCCCCACCAGGCAGTGTGCCTGACCGTTGTAGTATAGTATAGTGACAAATACCGGGGGATTGATCATTAAACTAAAAGAATAGTGTTCGCTAGGGTTAAACTCACTAAAACTAGCTCTAGAGGTGAGGGATGATTCTTTTTGTATTTTTATATTTTAAAGGAAAGCAAGTAAAATCTCGGTTTTGGATGGAGAGGGCGGAATTAGTTGCTAATCAACTAACCCAAATAACTAAAGATGCAATAAAAATAAAATAAACTAAACTTAAACCAATTGTGGTGAAAACAATAATGAGATAAAATGTGTTTACTTAGATTTCACTACTCCTTAGCTATCTTTTACAGGTTGATTAGTGTGTTACAATTGCATGGATGACGTGTTATATTCCTTAATACCATTCATAGGGTCGTGTATGATCTTCCCCAACTCTATAAGCTTCTAACTCTTCCTATGTCGAGCCGACTACTAGCTCCTAACATGGCCTCATTAGTAGTTACCTACGCATTAAATACAACCAAAATATCGTAGTACACCTCTGATCATGTTTCTTAAGACGTTCAAGCAAGTTACCAATTGGAAGTCTGCCAGTTTTCTTAAGCCTAACATCAAATTCATTCATCCACAACAATTATAAGCAAACAACCAACCCATAATCAATATCTAAGTTTTATTACATCTAAGCAAACACAAAGAAAACCTAGCCTAGCATGTTAAAGAGAAGACAAGCGTAAGATATAATCAAACAACACATAGACATATTGAATGATTTGATGAAAGACGTATCTTCAATTAAGCATAGATGAAACAAAGGGTTGAAACCCTTAAAATATCTGTGAAATTCGTCTAGGGTTTTCTCCCTTCAAAGTTGCTGATGTGCGTTTTGTTAGTGCAAGTTTTAAATTTATAAGGGTGAATTACCAAATCTAGAAACAACATATACGAGCAAGTGTACTTGTCCATTATAGCAAGATATGATGGTAAGTCGGGATCGTTCGCAGGGATTTGTGAGTGAATCAAAATATAAGTCTAAAAGTAAATCTCTAATGTACGCAAATAAGATAATAAGCAAATTCACTAATTTAAAAACTACACTTGTTTAGACTAGTTTTCTACTTAATGACACACATGATTGTGATAACTTTTGATAACATGTTGGTTGTGATAATTAGATGGTGGTCTAATCTATTGTTTCTACAAGTTAAACCTTCTTCAAGATTTTAGTTCATAAAAACAAGCTTTAGGTGTAAACCAATCAATTCAAGATCCATCCAAGGTTCATAAGGTATGGTGAATATCTTAAACACAAGAACAAACTCTTATTACAAATCAAATACTCTTAGGAAATGATCATTACAAAAGGTAACCCATTCATAGACAAAAAGGTTACAATTGTTTGTAAACATCTAAACTTTCGTCCAACTAAAGGTTTACAAACAATCTGATTTGATGTTATAAAAGCATTCTCATTACAATCATACTTCTTGTTTCTTTGTTTAGTCAAGAATAATTATGGTGAAAAACAATCATTCATAGACAAATGATTATAACTAGTTGAATAATAACAAATCTTTCGACCCTTGAAACTATTATCAATTAGTTAACCTTGGCTCAACAAATGTCACTATGAAACTTAAGGTACAATTGGTTCTTAGGATTGACTTGAAATTGAATTAAAACATGTTATCACAATCATAACTATCACTAAGCATAAAACATCATCAAAACAAGTGTAAAAAGACTACTAGCCACTCATAGAAAACATGCAAATAAACTCAGAATATTTAACATTAGAATCCATGGTTTTAAGTCTTACAATGCTTTGGAATTGATAACAAATGACAAGGTATTGATAACCTAAGTATTGGTGATGATTTCTTGAGATTTTTGGCCTCCAAATGTTGCTTCCTTGGTCCTCCAAAGTTCCTGGTTCTTTCTTCACGAATTTCCCTTCTTTGAGAGCTAGATGATGATAATAATTGAGAGTAGTAATGAGAGTAAATGATCTCTTGAATTGTGTCTTCAATTGTGTACTCTTGGGGTCCTTTTAGGCTTGTCAAATACTCCTAGTAATGTATAGGGACATAAATGCTGGATCTTGGACAACAAGACACTAAGAAGGGCCTAGAACAATGGGACAAAAGACCAAGATTCATGCACAAGAAGTTGGTATAAACAGGCAGAGATGTCCATCCGATCGGTTGCGGGTTGGTACCGATCGGATGGATGTGGTAATTGTGGTTATCCGATCGGTTGTACTCCAACCGATCGGATGGTAGGTTCTGGTTGCTTTGGACTTTGACTTTTCCTTGTGTAGTTCTTTATGCACTATCCAAACTTGATTAACTATGAACTTGGAACTTTGAGATGACAAAACTTAGGTTCTCCTTATGAAATACGTCACAGATTGGACTTTTGAACTCGGGAATCTTCGTGTAATCGCATATACTTCATTTTCTTCACTTTTTCTCCATTTTTTCTGCATTTGGCTACATATGCTACAAAAACATACTTTGATACGATTTAGTGGCAAAAGCATATAAAAACAACCAAATAACATACACAAAACACTAATAACGCTTATAAAAACATGTTAACTTTGAGCGTTATCAAATCCCCCACACTTAAACTTTGCTTGTCCTCAAGCAAATCTAGAAGAAAACTAAATATCCACATGGTAACCGGAAGTGATTTCTGAAAATTGTGATGAGAATCCTCCTTATACAAGTATAAGTTAGATCATCCTTATTAAGCTTTTATAATTGAAATATTGAGATGTTTGACAATACCCAACGATTTTCTTGCTTGATTAACACTTCTAAAACACCTCACGAAAGAAGAATAAGATATAATTCACTCATAACACTCATATATGGGGTAGCGTATATGATAAATCACACTCATTGCTCAGTCATGATCTAATTATTACTATAGGCTTGTACAAGAAACAAAACTACACCGCAATGGCGTAAGCACCAAGTCTACATATCAAAGAGGCCTTTTATTCGGGTTTAGGCTAAAAAGGGTTAAGGGTAGGAATAAGACATGCGATTATTGAAGGGTAAGTGATGATTAAGAATATACAAACTAGTCCAAGTCTATAGATCAAATGTTATTGGCTTTTCTTCCTTGAATTATAACATCGTAGTCTTTGAGAACTTCATTCTTTCGCGATCAATGTTTTATTTTATAGCTTCATTGGCTATACATAAAACTATACATTTTTTTTTTTTTTTTTTTTTTTTTTTTTTTTTTTTTTTTTTTTGCAAATAACTGAAATTCATAACACTTGGAAACACTTGTCATCATATATATTGTGATGACTATACTTTTACTTGCTTCAATCGCTGATTCCTGAATTTCCACTTTCTCATTTCTTTCTTCATGATTCATAATATAATACCTCATAAAGCTAACAACTCACCAAGGCTTGACTAAAGGGTAAGGCTAGGCTAAAAAGTGTAAAATCTTTTTGTATTTTTTTTTTATGGTTTTAATCAAAAGAAAAGGAAAGGCTCAGAAGGTGTAACTAAGGGTATCTAGCGTTAAAGATGAACGCTAACAAAAGGGTTAAAAATTGGAAATTAACTAATCAATGTGACTAGCTAAAAATCAATAAGGAAGGCTATTTGGTTAAAATCCTAAGGTTGCCTCGTATCACGTATGTATACTTATATTACAAAAATATAATCTCACAACGGTCTCGTAATGATTTACAAGTACAAGTTCTAGAATAAATAAAATTACCGGCACACTCATAACAAAAGATTCGAGCATATAAGATGTATGCTAGATATGAACAGGCTAAAATCCTCACAATTTAGTGGAAAGGGTTATAATGTGTGCTAGCAAATGTTATCGATCCAAAAGTGGATTGCAATATTAATCGGGACCCATCTCAACTCTTTCAAAATTACTGATTTTTCCAGTGGATAGATCCAGTTATTCTAATAAATTACTCCTAAAAGTGTGAAAACAACTAGATTATAAGGACAAACAAAATTTAAAAATTAACTCGATATTAGACTTAATTTCTTATTTACCTACTCACCCCCCCCCCCACACACACACACTTAAGTTAAGCATTGTCCTCAATGTGATAAACGAACTTAAAAGTATGAAAGTAGGGAAAATGAGAAAATAAACCATGATATCCGGTTTTATGTTTCTATCCAATCTTCTGTTTCTTGCAATCAACACCTGCATTATTAGAAACAAAAACAAACAAACAAAAAGCATTGCAATTTTATTCAAATTAGTGGCACACCCCCACACTTAAGTTTGACCAAGTAGTAAAACTTTGGGGTGTAGACACTGAAAATATATATATATATATATATATATATATATATATATATATATATATATTAAAAATAAACACACGGGTTGCCTCCCGAGAAGCGCTTGTTTTATTAATGAGTCCTCAGCCGGACTCAAACTTCGAATAGATTATGTAGTTGTAGTGTTACATTTCCTTTTAGGGATGTACACCACATTTATTATTCCCTCCCCTGTTTCATCTATGTTTTTCAATGTAACTTTTTCCCATGCTCTAGGAAGAGCATCATAGATAAAACCATTATAGTGTGCCCAAGGGATCATTCTCTTGTGTGGAGCCATGAATGTGATAGCTTCATATTCAAATTCGGATGGAATTTCTTCATTAGAAATTACGTTTAATTGCTCTTTATCATAATAGAGTTTAATTCGGTGCCCATTTACAATGAAACTTCCACCATGTTTGTCATAAAGTTCAACATAACCTGATGAAAATCAATGTTTCACTACATATGGTCCAAACCATTTTGGCTTGAGTTTCAGAGCTTTAAACTTGTATTTCATATTGAAGAGCAGAACTTTATCTCCAGCTTTGAATTGTTTTCGAATTCTTAGCTTTCTATCGTGGTAAGCTTTGGTTCTTGCTTTGTATAGCTGGGAGTTCTCATAAGCTTGAAGTCTTAACTCATCGAGTTCATGCAATTGCAAAAATCTTTTTTCTCCAGCTATTTTTAGATCAGGATTACAGCTTCTTAGCGCCCAGTAAGCACGGTGCTCAAGTTCGAACGGTAGATGACATGTTTTCCCATACAAGAGTCTGTATGGTGTTGTACCAATTGGTGTCTTATATGCCGTACGAAATGCCCATAGAGCGTCGTCTAATTTCCTTGACCAAACGGAAGGATTGTCCTTAACCATTTTTTCAAGTATTCTTTTTATAGCTCTATTGGTATTTTCGACTTGACCACTAGTTTGTGGATGATAAGCTGTAGCAAAACGATGATGAACTCCACATCGTTTCATTACTTTCTCCATTTGTTAATTACAGAAATGGGATCTTCTATCACTTATTAAAGCTTTAGGAATTCCATAGCGAGCAAAAAGCTTTTTGAGAAAGTTGACAACAACTCGTGCATCGTTAGTAGGAAGAGCTTCAGCTTCAACCCATTTGGAAACATAATCTTGCAACGAGGATATATTCGTATTTGTGTGATTTAGGGAAGGGTCCCATAAAATCAATTCCCCAAATGTCAAATATTTCGCAGACTTGAATGCTCTTTTGAGGCATTTCGTCTCTTCGAGAAAGGTTACCGGATTTTTGGCACGCATCGCAGTTTTGAACGAGAGTATATGCTTCTTTGAAAATTGTAGGCCAATAGAATCCAGCATCAAAAACTTTTTTAGCTGTAGTGGAAGGACCATAATTTCCCCCAGTTGGGCCATGATGACATTCATCAAGAATTTTTCTTGTTTCGGCACCCGAAACACATCTTCGTATCATTCCATCCTTGCACATTTTAAAAAGGTAAGGTTTCTCCCAATAATCGTGTTTTAGTTCTGAAAAGAACTTACTACGTTGGTAGTGACTCATCCCTTTTTTAAGAATATCTCCTGCAAGATAATTTGCGTAATCTGCAAACCATGGTACTTCCTCATCATCATCTTTATCTATCGTCATGAGAGTTTCATCTGGAAAATAATCGTTAATTTCATTTTCTTTTAATTCTTCCAAATTCGGTTCTCGAGACGTGACAAATGATCAGCTGCAAGATTTTCTGCTCCTTTCTTGTCTTTTATTTCGATATCGAATTCTTGCAGTAGTAAAATTCATCTGATAAGACGCGGTTTAGCATCTTGTTTGGTAAACAGATATTTGAGTGCGGAATGATCTGTAAAAACTATCGTTTTTGAAAGCACGAGATAAGATACGGCAAATAATTCCTTTTCCGTAACCGTATAGTTTTGTTGAGCATTGTTGAGTGTTTTACTAGCGAAGTATATAGGACGAAAATGTTTTCCTTCACGTTGTCCTAAAACAGCTCCAACAGCGAAATCGCTTGCATCACACATGAGTTCAAATGGTAGTGACCAATTAGGTGCAACCATAATTGGGGCACTAGTCAATTGACTTTTCAATGTTTCGAAAGCTTTAATGCAGTCTGCATTGAAATCAAATACAGAATCCTTTTCTAAAAGTTTAGTCATAGGACGTGATATTTTTGAAAAAATCTTTGATAAATCGGCGGTAAAAACCGGCATGTCCTAAAAAACTTCTAACGGCTTTAACTTTAGTTGGTGGTGGTAATTTGGTGATAACATCTATTTTAGCTTTGTCTACTTCCATTACTGAACTTGATATCTTGTGTCCTAACACAATTCCTTCAGTTACCATGAAATGACATTTTTCCCAATTAAGAACTAGATATGCAACTTCACATCTCTCAAGCATTTTATCGACATTGGAAAGACAAGTTTCAAAAGAATCACCAAAAACTGAAAAATCATCCATGAAAACTTCCATAGATGTCTCAAGCATGTCTTGGAATATTGCGATCATACACCTTTCAAAAGTTGCAGGTGCATTACATATACCAAAGGGCATACGCCGGTAAACGTAGGTTCCAAAAGGACATGTAAATGTGGTTTTCTCTTGATCGGATGGATCGATAGGAATTTGGAAATATCCCGAAAAATCATCAAGGAAGCAAAAGTATTTGTTTCCTGCTAATCTTTCGAGCATCTGATCCATGAACGGTAGAGGAAAATGATCTTTCCTGGTGGCTTTGTTAAGTTTTCTGTAATCAATACATACTCGCCATCCAGTGACAGTTCTAGTAGGAACTAATTCATTCCTTTCGTTGGTCACTACAGTCATTCCTCCTTTCTTCGGAACACAATGAACTGGACTCACCCATGGGCTATCCTCGATAGGATAAATAATTCCTGCGTCAAGAAGTTTGATGATTTCCTTCTTAACAACTTCTTTCATATTGGGGTTGAGTCAACGTTGTCTTTCTACAACGGGTTTAGTACCTTCTTCACAATTGATTTTGTGTTTGCAAAAATCTGGGCTAATTCCTGGAATATCAGAATTTTTCCACGCAAAAGCGCGTTTATGCTTCTTAAGAACAGAAACGAGTCTTTCTTTTTGATTTGTTTCGAGCAACGACGATATGACTACTGGAAGAAGTGAATTTTCTTCTAAGTAGGCTTATTCGAGATTATTGGGAAGGGTTTTTAGTTCCAAATCAGTGGGTGGTTCTTCTAGAGATGATTTGATTTTCATTTGATCTTTTTCAGTGATATCTTCAAATTTCTCTTCTTTCTCTTCTTCTAATTTTACTTCCATGAATTCCTCAAATTCTTTATCAGAATTTGTTTCACTGATCTTTTCTGAAGTAGTCATGAATGGTTTCGAATCGTCAAGTAATACATCCAATTCTTCTTCAGTGACTTCATCAATTACATCGATGTTATAGCATGTGTCATCACTGGAATTTGGATATTTCATTGCTTTATCGATTAAGAATGTGATTCGATCTTCTCCTACACCAAGATTGAGTTCTCTGCCTTCGACTTTGATCATGGCGTCAGCAGTGTTTAAGAAAGGTCTTCCTAAGATTAAGGGTACTCGACTATCTTCCTCCAATTCTAAGATGACAAAATCCACAGGAAAAACAAATTTACCAACTTGAACAAGCATATTTTCAGCAACCCCAACAGGATATTGGTATGTATGGTTGGCTAATCTTATACTCATCTTAGTAGGTTTCAATGTATTGATGGAAAGTTTAGAATACAACAAATAGAGCATCAAATTGATACTTGCACCTAGATCGGCTAAAGCATCGCATGTGATGTTGTTTCCTAATGTACATGGTATAAGAAAACTTTCGGGATCTCCTAGTTTTGGTGGAATTTTGTTTTGAATGATAGCAGAGCATTCTTCATTGAGAACGGTAGCGGAAATTTGTTCCAACTTGTTTCGATTATTAAGAAGTTCTTTAAAAAATTTCCCATAATTGGGCATTCCAGCTAGAACATCAACGAGGGGTACGTTAATTCTAACTTCTTTGATCATCTCTATAAACTTCTTATTTCGCTCATCTCTTTTCTCTTTTCTTAGGGCTTGTGGATATGGTATTTTTGGTGTATAAGGTTTTAATGGTGGAACGGTATTTTCTTTGGTTGGTGTTTGGGTTGGTTTTTCTTTAGCTGCTTCTTCTTCAGCTTCTTCCTCCTCCTCATCTTGAATGATAGTATTATCGGTAGGAATGGGTGGTGGATCATATGAGAGACCACTTCGAGTGAATACAACATTGATATGCTCATTTCTGGTTTGTGGTGGACGATAACTCTTATCGTTTAATCCAGACGGTTTTGGATTGGATTGGGTGTTACTTGGTAATGTACTAGGAATTCGAGAAGAAAATTGATCAGAAAGTCTACCAAATTTTTGTTCAAGATCCTGGATAGAAGCTTGATGATTTTTCTGACCTTGCTCAACTTTGGTTTTGAGATTGAAAAATTGAGTTTTTACAAACTCATTTGTAGCTCTTTGAGTAGTTACGAAATCTCGCATCATTTTTTCGAAATCAGATTCTTCCTTTTTATCGGAATTTGGTGGGTTTGGGTTGTCTGTTCGGGGTTGAGAATCACGGTTGTTATCCCTTTGTTGGCGGTCTTGCCAATTTCCAGAACTTCTTCCGTAATAATTACCACGAAAACCTCCTCCACGATATCCTCCTTGGACATAATTGGCTTCCCCTTCGTTGGGTCTATTCATAGGTTGGTCATCACACTCGGATGATGTGTGATTTCCTCCACAACTATTACAGCCATGTCGCATTTCTTTCATTTCTCCCTTTATATCTTTGTATTGCGAGTTGATTTTAGAAGTCAAGGCTTCTATTTTCTCCATGAGTTTCGAATTATCTGAACTTTCGGCAAAAGCAACGGTTTTCCGTAGGGGTTTGGTTTTGGAATCTTTTGACCAATCGAGTTTAAGGAGTACTCGATCTTCGAGAAGTTGATATGCCTCGTTAGGTGTTTTGTAAAGAAAAATTCCTATGGCATCAAGGATTGCTTGGGATGCTTCATCAAGACCATGATAAAGGATTTGGATTATTGTTCCTTGTCATAAATTATGACCATGACAACTTCGATGCAAATCTTTCATGCGAAGCCAAGCTTCAACAAGAGATTCATTAGGATTTTGTGTAAAAGCATGGATTTCTCCCATTAATCTATCATACATGGAAGGTGGAAAGAATTGGCTTTCAAAAGCTTGCCTCATCGTCTCCCAATTATTGATAGTTCCTGGGGTTAATTCATTATACCATACTTTGGCATCTCCGGCGAGTGATGATGGAAAAAGTTTGAGCTTAATAGCATCGACATCGGTATTTCCATAATGAAACATGTCACAAATTTCAATGAATTCGGCAATGTGTTTATGCGGATCGGCCCGCGAACGACCATCAAATTGACGGTCTTTGATCATAGAAAGATGGTGACCTTTAACGGTAAAGTTTTCACCAAGGTCGGCGACAACAATAGCAGCTTCAGGAGTAGGTGCTACGGTTCGATTGGCGGCCCACATGGGTTGATAGTCAGCCATGGGTATTGGTTTAAAAAGATCGGAAATCGGATGTTCTTCGGAAAGATTATCAAACAAATTAAGAATAGATGAAGATCTCTTCTTACGAAACAAACTTTCGGGATTGGATAAAGGTGTACTAAGCTTTTCAGTAGTAGAACGAGTATTCATACAACTACCAAGAGAATCGAATCAATTACCTAAACAAAAGAACAAGAAAATAAAATTTTCGAAAACAGAGAGTTCTATCCGAATCGGTTGGATGTCAAACCGATTGGATGGATGCTACGGTAAAATTAAAAAAAACCTGGGAAACCGATCGGTTGGATACTTATGATAAAAAAAATTTTGTTTTTAGAAAACGAACACGAAAAGAAACGGACTTTTAAAACTTAAAAGAAACACAATCAAACTCTCCGGCAACGGCGCCAAAAACTTGATGTGCGTCTTGTTAGTGCAAGTTTTAAATTTATAAGGGTGAATTACCAAATCTAGAAACAACACATACGAGCAAGTGTACTCGTCCGTTATAGCAAGATATGATGGTAAGTCGGGATCGTTCGCAGGGATTTGTGGTGAATCAAAATATAAGTCTAAAAGTAAATCTCTAATGTACGCAAATAAGATAATAAGCAAATTCAATAATTTAAAAGCTACACTTGTTTAGACTAGTTTTCTACTTAATGACACACATGATTGTGATAACTTTTGATAACATGTTGGTTGTGATAATTAGATGGTGGTCTAATTTATTGTTTCTACAAGTTAAACCTTCGTCAAGATTTTAGTTCATAAAAACAAGCTTTAGGTGTAAACCAATCAATTCAAGATCCATCCAAGGTTCGTAAGGTATGGTGAATATCTTAAACACAAGAACAAACTCTTATTACAAATCAAATACTCTTAGGAAATGGTCATTACAAAAGGTAACACATTCATAGACAAAAAGGTTACAATTTTTTATAAACATCTAAACTTTCATCCAACTAAAGGTTTACACACAATCTGATTTGATGTTGTAAAAGCATTCTCATTACAATCATACTTCTTGTTTCTTTGTTTAGTCAAGAATAATTATGGTGAAAAACAATCATTCATAGACAAATGATTATAACTAGTTGAATAATAACAAATCTTTCGACCCTTGAAACTATTATCAATTAGTTAACCTTGGCTCAACAAATGTCACTATGAAACTTAAGGTACAATTGGTTCTTAGGATTGACTTGAAATTGAATTAAAACATGTTATCACAATCATAACTATCACTAAGCATAAAACATCATAAAAACAAGTGTAAAAAGACTACTAGCCACTCATAGCAAACATACAAATAAACTCAGAATATTTAACATTAGAATCCATGGTTTTAAGTCTTACAATGCGTTGGAATTGATAACAAATGACAAGGTATTGATAACCTAAGTATTGGTGATGATTTCTTGAGATTTTTGGCCTCCAAATGTTGCTTCCTTGGTCCTCCAAAGTTTCTGGTTCTTTCTGCACGAATTTCCCTTCTTTGAGAGCTAAATGATGATAATAATTTAGAGTAGTAATGAGAGTAATTGATCTCTTGAATTGTGTCTTCAATTGTGTACTCTTAGGGTCCTTTTAGGCTTGTCAAATACTCCTAGTAATGAATAGGGACATAAATGCTGGAGCTTGGACAACAAGACACTAAGAAGGGCCTAGAACAATGGGATAAAAGACCAAGATTCATGCACAAGAAGTTGGTATAAACAGGCAGAGATATCCATCCGATCGGTTGCGGGTTGGTACCGATTGGATGGATGTGGTAATTGTGGCTATCTGATCGGTTGTACTCCAACCGATCGGATGGTAGGTTCTGGTTGCTTTGGACATTGACTTTTCCTTGTGTAGTTCTTTATGCACTTTCCAAACTTGATTAACTCTGAACTTGGAACTTTGAGATGACAAAACTTAGGTTCTCCTTATGAAATGCATCACAGATTGGACTTTTGACCTCGGGAATCTTCGTGTAATCGCATATACTTCATCTTCTTCACTTTTCTCCATTTTTCCTACATTTGGCTACATATGCTACAAAAACATACTTTAATACGATTTAGTGGCAAAAGCATATAAAAACAACCAAATAACATACACAAAAACACTAATAACGCTTATAAAAACATGTTAACTTTGAGCGTTATCAGTTGCACACAATGAATGAAAACTAGAAAACTATATATAGATTTTGTATCCTGACGGCGTCAAGAGATAGGTGTGACGCCGTCAACTCGCCGCCAAAATAAACTCGTATTGCCTAGATCCACTTCTGATGCCATCACTCTTTAGTTTTTCTGGGCCGTCTATCTTTGGGTTTATACGTGATGGCCTTGGCAAATTATAACGTCACGCTGTCAAGAGCTCTTCAGAAAACATTCTAGCGCGTCACGTGTAATTGATTTATCCACCTTTTTGTCAAGTCATGACGCCATCACTAGCAACATGTGACGCTGTCAAGTGCAATTTCCAGCTTGATTTTGAGACTTTGTCGTTTTCTTCACTTTTTCGCTCCAAAAACGTCCAAAATGCTTCCTTTTGTAAAATTCCTCTCAAAAGTACCTAAAATGACAAAAGGAATGATTTATGGCAATATTTGATCAAATAATCTCGACTTTGGCCTTAAATGACCCCCAAAAGCGGTACACTTTTTGCTTCATCAAATACCCTTACACTTGAGATTTGCTTGTCCTCAAGCAAATGCGCTTTTATTCCAATCAAAATACAAGTTAGGGGTCATTGAACACTAATATAAAAGTCGTTCCACTTCAACCAAAAACAAGCACGGAAATTATACACTAGTACCTCACAAATAGTGTTTAGATACTCACATCTCTCGGGTGTAATAAAGTATATATCACAATATGGAAATGGAAAACATCTCTCACTACTTGTCATAGCAAGTAGATTACCATAGGCTTGGGAAAGGATCAAACCTCCACCACTTGGCGTAAGCACCTAGGATAAACTATCAAAGAGGTCTTTTAAAGGGTTATAACGTGAGGTGTAGGGATATGATAAACACGGTTTTGTTGGATAAAGGCAATATTTACTGGTGGTGAATTAATCATCTTGGTTAATTACATGTACAATGTGGCGATGCTAAGTCAAGACTCGACTCGACTTAAGCTAATCAAAGACTAACAACAACATAAAATAAACATAAAAAGAAACGGGATGGTAGTCCGTATGTTTTTTTTCTTTTTCTTTTTTCTATTTTTCTTTTCTTTTTCTTGAGTTTTTTTTTTTTTTTTTTTTTTTTTTTTTTTTTTTTTTTTTTTTTTTTTTGCATACACTCTTTCCCTACCATCCAAAATAATACATCATAGAGGAGTTGCATTCCCCTTACACTTGAACTTTCACATACATTACAATTAACTATTCTAGTGACTCGAATCAAGATAATTAAAACACTTGGAGTACCTTTTAAGATTAACGCACACATGGGGGTAATATATGATGTTCTTCCCCATTACTCCATAACATTACCCATGAGTCCCAATTTTCCCAAAACAATATGTACAAGATATAACTCGACTTAGCAACCATGTAATCAATTAGACAATTCACTAAGGGTTTAAACAAATAACAATAATGCACTAAAGATGAGTGCATACACTGAAGGCTAAGGCGATTTGGGTGTACATTTGGGGTGAATTGTTAACAAATTCTTCCTTTAAGTAAAATGCAAGTTAGAAACGAAAAAGATAGGCTCGGAGGGGTGTACTAGGGGTATCGTGTACTAAAAATGAGTACATCGCAAAGGTGTGGGAAAATTAATTGACTTTACTAGTCAAGTAATTATGACTTTATTGGTCAAGTAATTATGATACGGGTTTAACACAAGGGTGATCCTAATGCCTCTTATCATGTAGTAAATCCTACTGCAGAATGTAGTCTCACTAGCGGTCTCGGGGTGCAACACTAACGTAAGTTCTAGAATCTAAGTACTACCGGTACACTCATAAGTACTAATAATGAATGCTTTTCCTAAAAAATTTAAAGGCGAACCTCACATATGTGGGTGGAAATTTTTTTTGAGTGATACGGTTTATGTGCTAGTCATACAACTCCTATCCATAAGACGCTCATTAAGGCTAAAGCTTCACTCCTAAATGTTGTAAAAAAATTTAAATTTGGTGCTAAAATTGCCCTAACAAGTATTTCTCTTAGTTTTATTACACACCTACTATTGAACAAACAAACTCAAGTGTAATTGTATTCTCTAAGGTATCATCATTTACCCTCCCCTTACACTTAGGCTGAACATTGTCCCCAATGTTCAATAAAAAGGATGTAAAAGTAATGAAGGTAAAAGAATGAAAACAAATACTCCCCGGATTCGTTCGGTGTGGATAAATTGTTAACATGGTTAAATCTTCCTCCAAGAAAATGAACGTTGAAAGCTTCCCTCCAGAAATATAAATCATCTTCTTGTCTAATATTACATGTTAAAGCTGAGAAAACAATCATGGCAAACCTCGCGTAAAATCGGCGGCAATCTATATATATAAGGATATAATGCTTGTGGAATGAATGTTTACAGATTTCCTGGAATTTATAAAACTAAAGAATCAAAAACTTTAAGACTCCGTTAGAAAAACAAAACTTGCAAAATTTTTCAGAATTTTTACACCTGATGCCGGCAGGTTATGATCCTGACGTCGTCAGATTGTTCTGAAAGAAATCTCATGTTAAGTTTCCGGAAAATTTCTGGAAAAACTTACGTCTTAATTCCTGGAAAATCCTGCAAAAGATCATTATGACTCGATACAAGCATTTGACTCAAACAAATACTAATATACATGTTCATTTAATTGTCGTGGTTCATGTTCAATTCCGTTCTTAAAAACAAATTTAGATTTCCCTTACACTTATCTTTTTTGAAATACCTTTTTATGAAGTTAAGACAAACAAAAAGGTAAAGTATTTTCACAATTTAGTATGAAACATGATCCGCAAACAATAAAAATCAAGCAAGCATACGGAAGCAAATAAAATTAAACAAACAAACAATCAAAACAAATAAAACAAATAAAGCATGGGTTGCCTCCCAAGAAGCGCTTTTCTTTATTTACGAGTCTTGTAGCTAGACTCAAGGTAATGGGTTATTACGTGACCTCGTCTTGCAATATGATGTAACCCTTATCAACAGATTGATGCGTGGAATTGCACCCTCGCAAAAGGTTTTACCTCTCAAGGGATCTTGAGAAGCTTGCAATCCCCACCAGGCAGTGTACCTGTTCGTTGTAGTATAGTGTAGTGACAAGTACCAGGGGATTGATCGTTCAACTCAGGAATAGTGTTCGCTAGGATTAAAATGTCTACTAAACTAGGTCTAAGGGTGAGAGATGATTCTTTTTGTTTTTTTATATTTTAAATAAAAGCAAGTAAAATATCAGGTTTTAAAGGAGTGGGCGGAATTAGTTGCTAGTCAACTAACCCGATTAACTAAAGATGCAAACAAAATAAAATAAACTTAAACTAAATGTGTGGTGTAAACAATAATAAGAGAAAATGTGTTTACTTAGATTTCATTACTCCCTATATATCTTTTACCGATTGATTAGCATGTTACAATTGCATGGATGACGGGTTATATTCCTTAATACTAGTCGTAGGGCCGTGTACGATATTCCCTAACTCTATAGGATTCTACTTCATTCTAGGTCGAGCCGACTACTAACTCCTAACGTAGTATCACTAGCAGTTGCCTACGCATTAAATACAACCAATAAATCATAGTACACCTCTGATCATGTTTCTTAAGACGTTCAAGCAAGTTACCAATTGGAAGTCTGCCAGTTTTCTTAAGCCTAACATCGAAATCAATCATCGACAACGATTATAAACAAACCAGCAACCAATAATCAACATCTAGGTTTCATTACATCTAAGCAAACACAAGAAAAACCTAGCGTAGCATGTTAAAAAGAAGACAAGCATAAGATAAAATCAAACAATACATAGACATATTGAATGATTATTGGAAAACTTATCTTCAATTGAACATGGATGGAACAAGGATTGAAACCCTTGTTGTTACAGAAAATTCGTCTAGGGTTTTCACACAAAAGTTCTCCAAAAGTTCCACCCTAATGAATGAAAATTAGAAAACTATATATAGATTTTACACCTTGACATGAATTTTATCACTACTTTTATATTTTTCAGGCTTAGTTTCTTTGTAGCTTTTAATTCATGTCTCCCATGCGAGGATTTTTTCTTGAACATTATTATTTGATGTTTTGGCGTTGTTTTTTAGCCTCCTCTCTATTATGCCTTCTCGCACATATCGTGGGGTCATAGGGAAGTGAATCTTCCTTTTTCCTGACTTAAGTTCAATTTCCCCTTTTTCATACCTAGTGACAGCTCTTGCTGTGGTAAGAAATGGTACTCCAAGAATTATTGGCACACACCTATCTCCTTTATCATCTATGATCATGAAATCAACGGGATACATGAAACCTGTTACATTGACCAGCACATCCTCTGCAATTCCTAAAGGATACACATAAGAGTGACTAGTGAAAGTTAGCCTAACGCGGGTGGTGGCCGGCATTTCATTGGTGAGTTGGGTATAGATAGTCAAAGGCATCAAGTTCACCTCTGATCCTTGATCGGCGAAAGCATCTAAATATTGCATTTTCCCAATGCTAGCTGGTATTTCAAAGTTCCCATAATCCATCTGCTTTGTAGCCACTTTTTGCTTAAGTAACTTTTCGTATATCGGTCCCCCAGGCACGGTGTCATAATCATCCCCTCTTACTTCTTCTCCTTCAGAGTCCTTTTTGGAAGATCGATTACGTCTGTCGCCCTCTATCCAGTTGGTTATTGTTTTCTCATTTATCTCATGCTTTAGATAGTACCCTAATGATTGAGATTTTGGGGGTTCCTCAACGGTTTGTGCAGTGGGGGTCTCCTTTCCTTCATTGCCCTCATGGACAATGGATATAGAGTTAACAAACTGGTAGTGGTGGTGACGTCTCCTTTCTTAACAACACCTTTTTCGGAATTTTTATGTTTGAGTATGCTTCTAATAAGTTCATCATCTTCGTCATTTTCTCTTGCATCTCCTCCTTTTGTCTATAGACTGCCTCCTCGAATTTTGCTAACCGCTCAGAATGAGTGGACATATATTCTCTCATTCGAGTTTCAAACTCTGGTCTGAAGTTTTGAGGAGGGGTATAGGGCCGAGCATATTTTTGAAAGGTTTCGGAATTCTCTCTAAGGGGTGATTCGGACAACGGTGTTGGGTTTACGTTTGAGATAGAGTTGACCCTCGCATGTCTAGGACTTAAAGAGTTTTTTCTTTTTTCCATGAGATTGTCAACTTTTCTCTCAAGTTCACAGAGTTTCTCTTCAGAAAGTTGAGTGGTCCCTCCTGACGATGAGATTGCATTGACGGCAGAGTCTACGACACGGGCAACCTCCCATAACTCATTATCATCGACTACAAGTTCATCAATGATTTCCCACGACTCTTTGGCGCCTTTGTCACGCAATCTACCACCAGCGGCTTGATCAATGGTACGTTTGGTGTGGAATTCGACGTGGTCGTAAAAAATTTGGATTTGGAGCCAGAGATCTATACCATGATGAGGGACTTTTTGAAGTAAGTCCTTGAAACGAGTCCATGCTTCATAGAGAGTTTCACCTTGACGTTGTTGGAACATCAAGATATCATTTCTAAGCTTAGTAGTTCTCCCCGGTGGGAAAATTTGAGAAAGGAAACGAGTGGTGAGATCATCCCAAGAGGTGATGGATCCCGCGGGTAAACGCTCAAGCCATTGACTAGCTTGGTTACATAGAGAGAATTGGAATAGACGCAATCCGGTCGTCTCTCGAATTACAACATCAAGGTCTATGGAGTCAACGATTTTAAGGAAATCCTTGAGATATTGATTAGGATTTTCGGAACGAAGTCCATGGAATGCACATCCGCTTTGCACCAACCGGATGGTGTCGGATCTCAAGGGAGACACATTGGCTCCTTGAGTGAGCTCAATGGTGTTCCGATAGCCTTGGTGGCTAGGACGAAAGTACTCTCCTAAGGTTCGGGGTCTAGGAGGTTGGTTTGGTAGTGGTGGGTTTTGTGGGTGGTTTTGTTGTGGTGGGTTGATAGGATCAAAGAGATTACCACCTTCCATGATGGCGGATGGAAAAGGTTATGAACAAAGAAACGAAGAAATAAGATAGACTAAAGAAACCTATAAAAATAAAATAAAAATCTCACTAGAAAGGAATCTAACAAGTAGATCTAATAAAAAGAAATTTTAACCTAGACAATAACTACTCCCCGGGCTGCGGCGCCCAAAACTTGATGCGTGGAATTGCACCCTCGCAAAAGGTTTTACCTCTCAAGGGATCTTGAGAAGCTTGCAATCCCCACCAGGCAGTGTACTTGTTCGTTGTAGTATAGTATAGTGACAAGTACCTGGGGATTGATCGTTCAACTCAGGAATAGTGTTCGCTAGGATTAAAATGTCTACTAAACTAGGTCTAAGGGTGAGGGATGATTCTTTTTGTATTTTTATATTTTAAATGAAAGCAAGTAAAATCTCGTGTTTTGAATGAGTGGGCGGAATTAGTTGCTAGCCAACTAACCCAATTAACTAAAGATGTAAACAAAATAAAATAAACTTAAACTAAATGTGTGGTGTAAACAATAATAAGAGAAAATGTGTTTACTTAGATTTCATTACTCCCTAGATATCTTTTACCGGTTGATTAGCTTGTTACAATTGCATGGATGACGGGTTATATTCCTTAATACTAGTCGTAGGGCCGTGTACGATATTCCCTTACTCTATAGGCTTCAGCTTCATTCTAGGTCGAGCTGACTACTAGCTCCTAACGTAGTATCACTAGCAGTTGCCTACGCATTAAATACAACCAATAAATCATAGTACACCTCCGATCATGTTTCTTAAGACGTTTAAGCAAGTTACCAATTGGAAGTCTGCCAGTTTTCTTAAGCCTAACATCGAAATCAATCATCCAAAACAATTATAAATAAACCATCAACCAATAATCAACATCTAGGTTTAATTACATCTAAGCAAACACAAGAAAAACCTATCCTAGCATGTTAAAAAGAAGACAAGCATAAGATAAAATCAAACAACACATAGACATATTGAATGATTATTGGAAAACTTATCTTCAATTGAACATGGATGGAACAAGGGTTGAAACCCTTGTTGTTATAGAAAATTCATCTAGGGTTTGCACACAAAAGTTCTCCAAAAGTCCACCCTAATGAATGAAAATTAGAAAACTATATATAAATTTTACACCTTGACGGCGTCACGTTCTAGCTTGTGACGCCATCAACTCGCTGCCAAATTAAAGGTCGTATTGCCTAGATGCAATCTTGACGCCGTCATGTTGAGAATAAGCTCTGGGTCGTCACTTGTAAATCAATCCTGACGGCCTTGGTGACGCCGTAAGGCGTTTTTGCCTTGAAATTGTTCTGGGCCGTCATGTGTATTTTCCATATCCACCTCTTTTTCCAAGCTTGACGCCATCACTTGTATGGCCTTGATGCCATCAGGTACTGTTCCCAGCAAGGATTTTGAGACTTTGTCGTTTTCTTCACTTAATTGCTCCAAAAACGTCCAAAATGCTTCCTTTTCCAGATTTCTCCTCAAAGTACCTAAAATGACAAAAGGAACGATTTAGGGTAATAATTGATCAAATAATCATAAATTCGGGCTTAAATGACTCCCTAAAAGCGGTACACTTTTCGCCTTATCAAAAATCCACGTCATTCAGGTGGTAATGTCTCAATCGTTCGATATTCACAGTTAATTCCCCACCCCTTTCGCTGTTCAAGAGTGCTACTTCATTGTGACCTAAGTTTTTGATCATGAATAGTCCATACCAACAAGAGTTTGATTTATTGGGAGGCTCCTTCATCCCTAAATTTCTTAGGAGTACTGAGTCTCCTTCGATGAATGGGGTATGATTCTCTATCGGCTGATTGCGCTCGAATTCGACATGAACTTTATCACTACCTTTGCATCTCTCAAGCGTAGTTGATGAGTGTGTAAATACTCATCATTTTTATCGAATCTGAACTGCCAAAACGTCCAAAAACACTCAGTAATGCATCAAAATACTAAAAATATTTCAAAATTGTGTTTTATACGTTTTAGATGCAAAATGTTTAAAAACAAATAAAAAACGAACAAAGTTTGCACAATTGGCAGTTTCAGTCCCTCAAGTTTCAAAAATTGACAAAACTAGTCCCTGAAAGTTTAAAATGAAAGAAAAGTCAACCCAAGTCCTTTGGAATTCAAAAATTGTCAAAACAAGTCCTTGGGTGAAATGTTTGAGAAAATTACACTTTTGGTCCCCGAACTTTCAAAAATGGCAAAAGTAGTCCTTGGTTTTAAAAATTGGAAATTTACTTTTATAACCATTGTACTATTCACATGTTACTACTTTGCCCCTTTTGATAATTTATGGGGAATTACACTTACAGCCCCTCAAAGTTTAAAATTACAAAAATGGTCCTTGTGTGAAAACTAACCAAACGGTTCCCTTTAATATCTAAACCCAAAACATATCCAATCCAATAATACAAGCCCACCACCTTATAACTCCCTCCTTTCCAGCCCACACCCAATCTCAGCCCACCATTAGCCCACCTCCATTTTAAATAACACAACCAGGTCAAAAGGTCAACCCTTGACCTTTGACTACCCCTTCCACATCACCTCCCCCGTGCCTGCTACAAACCAAAACCAACACCATCATCACCCCTAACCTATACTCCCATGCAACACACAAACTCCCACCCCCCTCCTACACTCCAAACCAAACACAAAACTCCAAGAAATACCCTCTGGCATCAATATTCCAAGGAAAAAGTTGAAATTATTTTGGTGGCAAAAATCAAGGACGGCCAAGATTGAATCCTTGGATCCTGTGGTCATGAAAGAAGCTGGGAAAAGACAAGTGGTATCTCAAAACCCTAATTTGAAGAACTATAAAAGAAAGAGAGATGGAATGGAAGCAGGAGTAGTTTTTAGGGTAGTTTTTAGCTTATTTTTAATTTATGTCCAATTAGTTGTAACCTTTAATTTCTTTTCAAACTCAGTAATTGTAATCTGTTTCATTTGAATAAAGCAAGTTTTTAGTTTATATAATTCCAATTTTAATTCAAGTTTCAGTTTTCCTCAAAAATAGAAAAAAATACAGAAAATATATATATAAAAAAAAAAAAAAAAAAAAGAGAGAGAGAGAAGAGGAGATAAGAAGATGGAATGCAGAAACATTGGAGTGGTTTGGTGCTCATGGGAGCAATAGGATGTCAGTTTGAGTTGTGGTTCTCATTGGTTCCAAGCCTGGATGAAATTTGTAAGGATCTTCTAATTTCTAGCATAAGCCATTATATTAAGTTTAGTTGTCAAAAGTTATTCATTACTGTCCATTTATGTTCCTAAGTGATTAGTTTAGTGTTAATTATAAGTTTCATGTATTGTATCTGTCTGTTGCTTCTCTAAATTACCACACAGTTTCAGTTAGGGGGTGTTTGGTACTGCTGTTACTAACATGTTGTAGCATGTTTGAGTTAGTATTGTTAGTGTATACATGCTGCATTAGTCCCCAGTAGAACATTCATAACAAAAAATTCAGGCCTTACATATTAAATAGTCAAGTTTGCATCTTTGTGATCACAACAGCCAAGCTGTTGTGATTTGTGGTGTCAAAACCTCAAACTGGATTCACATAGGGTTAGGATAGTTTAAGTTGGTTTCATCTTAACCTATTTTAACATAATCAGTCACCTAGATCCAAGTTAAATTCACTTTAGTCAACTGTAAGCAAAAGTGAAAAGTCAAAATTGCAGAAGTAAGTGAGAAATCCAAATCTTGGGTGATTTTCTGTGATTTTTGTGTTTGGATTCAACCTTTAATTTTTTTTATATGTTTTAGTACCCCCAACTAGGTTTTAGATTCCCACCATCATCTTATTTTTATAATTTTTCTTTGTGGGTTAATCAGGTGCTCAAACCTGACTGCAGGGCATGCTTATGCCCTGTACCATTGTATCTGTCCAAATTGCCCAGCTTCTAGCCCCCCTAGGACTCAATTGTGACCCCCAAGACATAATTTTTGGCTTTTTGGATAGCCTTTCAGGCCCCCTTGTTGATTCCAGAATCCTTTTTGGCCTACAAGCTCTTTTGATAAGCTCAATTAAGCCTTGCAGTGCCTAAATTGGCCTGCATTAGCCTCAAGGGATTTGGATTGCTTATTTTGGTTCTTTAGCCTTTCTTGGGTGCTTTTCTTTTTATTACAGCTTATTCTAAGCTCATTCCACTTGTTCCAGCTTATCTTATTCCTTAGTATTAGCTTTTGGCATTTTGATGGCTTTTCAAGTTATAAAAATTCCTTTGAGGCTTATTTGTGAACTGATAAGCTCATTAGCTCCCTCAGAGCTTATTTTTTAGTTGTAGAAAAGTTGCTTTTGTAAAAAGTTCTTAGTTATAGTTGGTCAATGGTTTTGTAGCAAGAAAAAGCAAAAAGAAAAATGAAAAAGGAATGTGCCATAAGCCAAGGTCGAACCTGTGACCTCTTGGGTTGACTGGTCAACCTCAGTCCAAAGCCATGCACCATCTGGGCTACCCAATTCTTAGTGTTACTCCTTTCCCCACTTGTTTATATAGTAGTCAAGTTTCCCTTTTGCTTATATAAGCTTATAAGCTGATTTCCAGCTTATTTAATAAGCTTTTGTCCAATTTTATATTTTTCTTAGATTAATATTATTATAAAGTAATTTTAGAAAAAGTTTTGTAATTTTCAAAAATAGTTTAGTATTTTTAATAATTATAGTTAGTTATATTAGTAATTAATTAATAATAAATAATATAAAAGTCAAAAAAATAATTTTCTTTTTTCTAAAATTTTCTTTTATTATTAGGTTCGTAAAAATATAATTTTCATGTCCGTAGGGTTTGCGTAGCGTAAATTTCACTTTTTATTTCGCGCACTCACGTTTTTATTTAAATAACTTTTGCGTTTTTAAATTTAGGTTACGTTATTAAAAGTAGTTTGTAAAATAAGAAAAACCAAAAACATAAATAAAGTGATAGCTTCTATTTAAGCCGTTTGGCTTATTTTTCTGCTTATGTATAAGCAATTTCTGATTTTAAGTTTTTAGATCACGTTTTAAGTTAATTAGGTTTCACGTTATTGTTAATATAGTGTGTTTAATCGTTCTCACTTATATTTCCGTAGCATAATCACTCAAAACCTTTAAAACCCCATTCCTGTCCAATTTCACCCGATCACAAACCCGTTTTTAATACCATCCACACCTCGTCGGGATATAACGACCCGGGGAAACCACTATACTTCCACGGAGATTGATTCTAGGCAGTTTGACTTGGTTGACCACTCACTGGTCAATTAGGGTTGACCGTTTGGGACCAATCAAATTTTGGCGCCGCTGCCGGGGAGGTTGTGCACGTATTCTAAACGGTTTTACAGATTAGTGAATCTGGAGATACACTCATTGTATATTTACCATCCTATGTTCATATTTTCTCATTTAAAAAAAAAAACAAAATGGTTCCTGAAAACTTTTTAAAATTAGTTTTCAACGAACACAAAAACACAAAAAGATTTTCTTTCTTACAAAATGTTTTCCAAAAACACCAAAAATATCCATCTTTACCCTCCTACCTTTTTGATTCTTCATTCCTTTACCCTCTATTCTTTTGATTCTACCTTTTTCCACTTGTCCCGTAATTGATTCTAATGGCATCTCTCGATGTCGATTTCTTTGAACAATGGCCTTGTCAAAATTGAAAAACTTATAGCCTTGTCAAAAATGTCGAGATGTCGTAGTGATTATGGTGGACCTTCGATCCCTATTCCCTCTCCGGTGAGGGAAATGGGACAAGAAACCGAGGTGACAAAGGACCCTGTACTTCCCTCTGACGATGGAAGTGCTAAATACGTCCAACCTACGGTTGCCCAAAAATCTAAGCTCACAATTGCTCCTAAACCGTCAAGAATTGATCCTAACCTTTCACGGTTTACGGTTAAAAGTTTGTCAAGCAAACATACTGAGCTTAGGGCAGTGACTGAAAAGAACGACTTGCCCAATCTTCACGTTCATCAAGAACCAAAACCCGAGACCATAACGGAAGTGGTGGAAATTGCTAGCTCTAAGAGCACACCACTTGTCCCACCTCCGGATTTTATCCCTTGTGTTGGTTGTGGTGAGCCACTTTTTGGTTTACCATGTCGTTGGTGTACATGTGTACAATGTGGTAATGATATTCGAGACGGAAGTTGTTTGTTTTGTGGTTCAAGGAATTCATTTGCTTATGATCCTAATCAGAACTCATTCTACGACTCTCCAAATTTTTCCAATTACCCATCACATTCATACGAGCAAGAATCATATTATCCAAATCACAATGATGCTTCGTATCAAAATACACCAAACTTTTCGTGTGAATATTGTGGAGGTCCTCACCAAGGTTTTGATTGTCAAAATAGTCAAAATTTCGGTTACGACCAATATCCATACAATTCACCAAACCAGAATCAACAGTTTAACTGTTGTGAGTATTGTGGTGGTTTACACTACAGTTCTGAATGTCAATCGGGCAACACGCTTGTCTATGAGCAGTTTCCCGATAACAATTATGACTCAAGCACATACGACTCACAGCCACATCAGTTTTATTGTTGTGAAAACTGTGGAGGTCCTCACTTTAGTTCGGATTGTCAAACAGGGAATCCAATTCCTTGTAACAATTATGACTATTCATTTCAAGACCAACCTCCACAATACCCAATTACTCAAGCAACTCCTCAATTCCCACAAGACCTTTGTGATGAGGTTCTTGAAGCATTTAAAAAATTTAAGGAGGGGTTAGCCACTACATCGTTTCAAGAATCTCGTGAAAAATCAATGGCAGAATTACTTGCTGAAGAACGAGATGCTAGAAACGAAATGAGCATCGAAGAATTACTTGCTGAGCAAAGAGCGGCTAAAATACGTGCCAATCTTTGCTATGCTACTCTATATGATGATGATGATGATGACAGTGATGATGATGAAGATAACATTGTTATTATTCAAAAAGATTCATCAGGTTCATCTGTTGTGATTCCTTCCATGGTGAATCAGGGAGAAAATAATGTGACGGAGTCACTAGCCGTTGATCAAATGGAACTTGAAAATTCCATAACTGCTAGTACTTCTAAACTCCCTCAGTCTATTGATATCACACCCGAAGTTCACACTCACTCTCTGAATATGGGGGATGAGCATCTTGTCACTGTTCCTCAAAAGGAATCGGACGAATTCATAAAGTCTAGTGTTGAGAACCTGGTCCCAATCCCAGGAGAGTCACAGGGGACTTTTGATCATGTGTGTGACTTACCTTATCACCCTGAAAATCCAAAAGATCATTTTGAGACTTTCTCCGATTTTAATGATGATTGTACATCTTATGGAGAAGTTGAGTATGAAGAGGCACCACTGCCTCATTCTGATGTTGGCCCTCTTATTGAGGAGTTCACAAATGAACTTACTCACATCAATCCACTTCCTTTGGGAAGTGATGATGATCTGCTTGACCTTGAAGCCGATATGGGAGAAACTGAAAATCTTTTTAACTCTAATCCCAACATCGAGCTTAATACTTCACATGCTGATGAAAATTCTTTATCTTCTGAAGACATCAGTCATGTGGAAGGATTACCTTCTGAGCTAGTTAGCTTAGAAGAAGAGAATGATAATCACTTTGTTCCCGAAGCATTCAAGACTACTCTCACCAATCCTCTATATGAATTCGAATCCGAATTCACTGTAATTTCTGATAATTTACTCTTTGATATTCATAATGAGGATTGTGATGAGTCCACAATGGAACAAGAGTTCACTGATTCACATCATGTGAAAGATTCTCTTCATGAGGAGTTCTTCGGTGAACTCACTCATCATATCAATACTCCTCCGGAGTTTGATGACCCGGGGGGAGATACGCTCAATTATGAGGATTTGCAAATTCCTACCCACCCTCCCGGGATGTTTACGAGCTTAACCTTTGAAATCCAAATTCAGGCTAATGAGCCTGCTCTCGAGGAAGAAAATCTTATCATGATTTTCATCATGGTTTTCTTCCTTTTCTTCACCTACAGGGTGACTTCTCTTGTTCTTCACTCCTTCGGGAATGAGGATACTATCTTTGACCCCGACATTTTCATGTATCATTATCTTGAGCCGGGATTATATCTCATCGGTGTGGAACTTTCACGTGCTTCAAATGTTTGTCCAAACATCTTGAATGAAACTGAGGTTGACCAGTCAACCCAAGAGGTCACAGGTTCGACCTTGGCTTATGGCACATTCCTTTTTCATTTTTCTTTTTGCTTTTTCTTGCTACAAAACCATTGACCAACTATAACTAAGAACTTTTTACAAAAGCAACTTTTCTACAACTCAAAAATAAGCTCTGAGGGAGCTAATGAGCTTATCAGTTCACAAATAAGCCTCAAAAGGAATTTTTATAACTTGAAAAGCCATCAAAAAGCCAAAAGCTAATACTAAGGAATAAGATAAGCTGGAACAAGTGGAATGAGCTTAGAATAAGCTGTAATAAAAAGAAAAGCACCCAAGAAAGGCTAAAGAACCAAAATAAGCAATCCAAATCCCTTGAGGCTAATGCAGGCCAATTTAGGCACTGCAAGGCTTAATTGAGCTTATCAAAAGAGCTTGTAGGCCAAAAAGGATTCTGGAATCAACAAGGGGGCCTGAAAGGCTATCCAAAAAGCCAAAAATTATGTCTTGGGGGTCACAATTGAGTCCTAGGGGGGGCTAGAAGCTGGGCAATATGGACAGATACAATGGTACAGGGCATAAGCATGCCCTGCAGTCAGGTTTGAGCACCTGATTAACCCACAAAGAAAAGTTATAAAAATAAGATGATGGTGGGAATCTAAAACCTAGCTGGGGTACTAAAACATATAAAAAAAATTAAAGGTTGAATCCAAACACAAAAATCACAGAAAATCACCCATGATTTGGATTTCTTACTTACTTATGCAATTTTGACTTTTCACTTTTGCTTACAGTTGACTAAAGTGAATTTAACTTGGATCTAGGTGACTGATTATGTTAAAATAGGTTAAGATGAAACCAACTTAAACTATCCTAACCCTATGTGAATCCAGTTTGAGGTTTTGACACCACAAATCACAACAGCTTGGCTGTTGTGATCACAAAGATGCAAACTTGACTATTTAATATGTAAGGCCTGAATTTTTTGTTATGAATGTTCTACTGGGGACTAATGCAACATGTATACACTAACAATGCTAACTCAAACATGCTACAACATGTTAGTAACAGCAGTACCATACACCCCCTAACTGAAACTGTGTGGTAATTTAGAGAAGCAACAGACAGATACAATACATGAAACTTATAATTAACACTAAACTAATCACTTAGGAACATAAATGGACAATAATGAATAACTTTTGACAACTAAACTTAATCTAATGGCTTATGCTAGATATTAGAAGATCCTTACAAATTTCATCCAGGCTTGGAACCAATGAGAACCACAACTCAAACTGACATCCTATTGCTCCCATGAGCACTAAACCACTCCAATGTTTCTGCATTCCATCTTCTTATCTCTTCTTCTCTTTTTTTTTATATATATATTTTCTGTATTTTTTTCTATTTTTGAGGAAAACTGAAACTTGAATTAAAATTGGAATTATATAAACTAAAAACTTGCTTTATTCAAATGAAACAGATTACAATTACTGAGTTTGAAAAGAAATTAAAGGTTACAACTAATTGGACATAAATTAAAATAAGCTAAAAACTACCCTAAAAACTACTCCTGCTTCCATTCCATCTCTCTTTCTTTTATAGTTCTTCAAATTAGGGTTTTGAGATACCACTTGTCTTTTCTCAGCTTCTTTCATGACCACAGGATCCAAGGATTCAATCTTGGCCGTCCTTGATTTTTGCCGCCAAAATAATTTCAACTTTTTCCTTGGAATATTGATGCCAGAGGGTATTTCTTGGAGTTTTGTGTATGGTTTGGAGTGTAGGAGGGGGGTGGGAGTTTGTGTGTTGCATGGGAGTATAGGTTAAGGGTGATGATGGTGTTGGTTTTGGTTTGTAGTAGGCACGGGGGAGGTGATGTGGAAGGGGTAGTCAAAGGTCAAGGGTTGACCTTTTGACCTGGTTGTTTTATTTAAAATGGAGGTGGGCTAATGGTGGGCTGAGATTGGGTATGGGCTGGAAAGGAGGGAGTTATAAGGTGGTGGGCTTGTATTATTGGATTGGATATGTTTTGGGTTTAGATATTAAAGGGAACCGTTTGGTTAGTTTTCACACAAGGACCATTTTTGTAATTTTGAAACTTTGAGGGGCTGTAAGTGTAATTCCCCATAAATTATCAAAAGGGGCAAAGTAGTAACATGTGAATAGTACAATGGTTATAAATGTAAATTTCTAATTTTTAAAACCCAAGGACTACTTTTGCCATATTTGAAAGTTCGGGGACCAAAAGTATAATTTTCTCAAACATTTCACCCAAGGACTTGTTTTGACAATTTTTGAATTCCATGTGTGAGGGAGTCCCCCATGCTATGGTTACTTATGAAGTGAAAAACAAAATGGTGTTTTCCACGCTTAGCTTGTAATGTTGCCCTTTTACGTTCAAAGAGTCGGCATAATAGCCGGGACTTTGAATATTGAGGACAATATTCATGCTAAGTGTGGGGGGTATTTCGCTATTCTAGCGAATTTTATCACATTTTACTATCTTATACCCCCGTTTTTGACCAAAATTTTTAAAAAGTTTTCACTGGAGCTCAAAATTTTTTGTGGTAATCAGTCCGCCTTGTCTAACCGAAAAAAGGGATTGGCTAGTCCAGGAGCAAACGGGTCTTGGTAAAGACATCTCAAATCCATTTACGGCTTGCAATTTGCCCAAAATTGTATGGTTCCTCAACTCCCCATATCCCATAAAGCGAATGAGTTGGCTAGCCCGCAAGATTATGGCTTGTGGTAAAGGCAGTAGAAAATCCATAATTGGTAATCAGCTCACCAAGATGTTGACTATTCCATCAAGAGTTGGCTAGTCCAGAAGCAAACGGCTTTTGGTAAAGACTAATCAAATCTGTTGACAGCTGGTGGTTTGCTCAAAATCACACGGTTATCAGGTGTGCCACAGTTCTTACACCTGGCTACTCCAGAAGTGATGGCTTTTGGTAAAGAGTTTAAAATCCATTAAGTTTTTCTCAAAAGATTGCTAGGGACTAGCAATAGTTTAGTGTGGGGGATTGATGAGTGTGTAAATACTCATCATTTTTATCGTATCTGAACTGCCAAAACGTCCAAAAACACTCAGTAATGCATCAAAATACTAAAAATATTCCAAAATTGTGTTTTATACGTTTTAGATGCAAAATGTTTAAAAACAAATGAAAAACGAACAAAGTTTGCACAATTGGCAGTTTCAGTCCCTCAAGTTTCAAAAATTGACAAAACTAGTCCCTGAAAGTTTAAAATGAAAGAAAAGTCAACCCAAGTCCTTTGGAATTCAAAAATTGTCAAAACAAGTCCTTGGGTGAAATGTTTGAGAAAATTACACTTTTGGTCCCCGAACTTTCAAAAATGGCAAAAGTAGTCCTTGGGTTTTAAAAATTGGAAATTTACATTTATAACCATTATACTATTCACATGTTACTACTTTGCCCCTTTTGATAATTTATGGGGAATTACACTTACAGCCCCTCAAAGTTTCAAAATTACTGATGAGTGATGAATCACACATCCTTTTTAGGCCTTAATTCAGAGCAAATACACCAAATACTAACCAAAAATGCCAAGAGAACGTATGTTTTTGTATTTGTGTATGTGCAGGTACGGATATGTGAAAAATGGACAAAAACAAAGCAAAATCGACAAAAACGAGCACGAGATTGGAAAAAAGATCAAAAGCCGAGGCCGTGGAAGGATTTCTCGATTATTTGAGCTTATATTGTCAAAGTCAACCATTATGAATCAAGAAATGTCAAGTATGATCCTTGGATTTATTTTGAATAAATGACATGATTGGTCCTTGAAAATTCAGATGTTACACCTTTGGTCCCTCAATTTTACCTAAATCACTAAAAACTACTACCTATATAAAAACCTGTGAACCATTAATCCCAAAGCCCATTGCCTTTTAAATGTTATCCTAATCCATGAACAGCCCATATCCCAGCCCAAGCCCTTCTCCCATTTTATACCCGATCCAATCCCTAAAACCACACCCCTTTTATCCGGTCAAAAAGTCAAATATCACCAAATAATAAAACACACCAAATACAACGCGCCCAAACTTTACCCCCAAAATACTTTTACCCAGATTTTTTCACTGTTCATGAACCCTAAAACACCATTCCCTCAAATTACCTCAAATTAAAATAAATTACCCAATCATTGGGCTTCTAGAACATGTCAGGGGATGTCAGGAAGACGCGTGGACCAATGAGGAGCCACACGGAGGATCAATCTTATCAATCATTCTATCCTACGGCTGTGAAATAAAGATTGGTGAGCAAGGGTGATCGTAGGGCTTAGGAGGGATCAAAAGAAGCACATCACTTGGATTGATGACCTGGCTACTTCTCAAGCTCAGGCTATAAATAGCCTCTCTCACATCATGTATTCGTTGTTAGATTTTTAGGTTAGATTAGCTTAGGAGTAGAGTAAATTAGTTTAGCTTATTATTGTAATTCTGCTTTTAAAATTTGTAAACTCAATTCAGTTTTAATATAATTAGTATTTTCAGTCAATTTCTTTTCAATTTAATTTCCAACTTTCAGTTATTTTAAATCTATTTTTAGCTTGCATTAACTCATTCAATTTAGTTTAACAAGTGCTTGTGGAGAAAATTGTTTGATGGTACTGCCTTTGATTGCTCAAATACCTTTGGTCAATGAAAGTCAACATCAGCTTATTCATAATAAGCTGAGCTTAATTGGGAGTTGAAGGCAGCCAAGGAGGTCCACTTGGCCTGTCAAAAGACAGGCAAGCTTAGTGAACCCCCTCTGTTTGAGCTGAGGGGGAAATAGCGTTGTAAGTTTTCAATTCATTCTCGTTATTGCATAAGTATTTTAGGTCTGATTTATGTTACTTGTAATTGATGATTGCCTTATTCATTTGTCTGATTTTATCTTGTCATTATTAGTCTGAGGTTGTTTGTTGTGCTTCTGTTTCATAAATCTGTCTTTAAATTGGATCTGTATTGCTTTTGAAGTTTAAGTTTAAGATCTGTGTAGATTGTAGTTATTTGTTGTTTCATTGCTAAATTTTGATGTTATGCAGTACGTGTGTATGATGTTTGAGGTTTTTGGAGTATATTGGTAGTTGCTTGAAGTTTGGTTATTCACTGTTCCATGTATCTATCTATCTTTGGATTCTGAGTGATTGAGTATCTGAGTTAAGACTATTTTTGAAGTTTGGATTGCTGATATTGATTTTTAGTGGTCATTGGTTGAGTACAGATACATCATTCAGGGGTGTTTGGTTTAGGACACTATTGTATGCATGTGACTGTTTTAGGATTTGGTAATTTGGATTCTGTTTTCATTAGAAGTTATAGGTAGAATAGATGCATTGTTTCGTAGACTTAAGTAGTTGTTTAACACTCATATCAGTAGGTAAAATTGGGTAGTTTATTATATCTTAAGATTGATATGGTAATTTTTAAGTAATTTGGTTGTTGGTATTGGTTCATATAGGTACGTATAGCATAGATTATCTATTGCATCAGTAGTCTAGTTTTGGAACATCACCGGTACTCAAAATCTCATAACAGACAATCATATAGGGGTGTTTGGTTTAGGTTTACTCTGTGTGCTGTAGTTTTTTTTTTCCACCTAGGATTCTGCATCAGTAGATTACACTAAGTTTTAGATTGTCACTTAAATCATTTGTCAGTCACTTTTATTCATAAAAAGTCAAACATAGCTTGTAGTCCACCTTCTGTGTTACCTTATGTGTTTCTGCTGCTGTCATTTTGAAACTGAGTAAGACCTAGGTGCATTTAGGTTATCTAATTCACAAATTAGTTTAATACAACACGTAGGGAGAGATTTAATCAGTGGAAGTTCAATATAGTCAAAGCTAGCTTGATATAAAAAGTCAATATACCATGCTGCATAACAGGTTCAGGGCACTTGATCTCAGCTCAATTCAGGCTAGTAATTGGGAATTGCTCATAGGTTTTTCTGGATATTTAGCATCTCAGTAGTTTAAGTTGTCATTTGTCCCCTCAATTTCTCAGTCCTAAGCTTATTACACTGCTTAATTGCTTTATCTAGTTAGGTGATTCAAGCATAGTATATGTTTTAAGTTTAGGCCTGCAAGTGTGAGTTATAGTTTGTACTCTGAGATTATTAGTTCTTATAAGTTAATTTGTGCTAATAATTGCTTGTTTAACTGTTTTGGACCCATTGCTTACATCTGCTTATACTGATAGCTTATTCCAAAGTGCTTATTTGACGTGTTTGTGTCCATTATCCATGTTTCTGTGATCCATTGATCTAAATTCTGTCCATTTAAGCTCAATATAGTCAAAAACACTTCTGGTCAAAGTTTTGGTCAACTGGGTCAAGGAGTGCTTATAAATAAGCACTCCCAATAAGCTGTTTTAAGCCCAGTAGCTGTTCTAGAGCTTATTTTCCAAATTTTATATTTTTCCTAGCTTTAAAATATTATTTTAGATTTTCCCTGAAATTTTCATATTTTTCTGAGCTCATTTGCTATTTTTCCTATTTAATTTTCATTTTTAATCATTTTTAATTACTTTTTAATTACTGAAAAATACAAAAAAAATAGAAAAACCCCAGAAAAATCCAAAAAAATATTAGAAAATTATTTTTAGTTATTTTAGAATTTTAGAAATTTATTTTGCGTTTTTCCCATTTATTTTGAAATTTTAATTAGATTTAATAGTTTTTAATTTCCAATAATTACATAAAAAGCAAAAAAAAAATTAGTTTTTAGTTTTAAAATTACTTTTTAGTTATTTTATAATTTTCAAAATTTATTTTTCATTTTTCTCCCTTTATTTGTGTTTTCTTTTAATTTTTAATCAGTAAAAATAGTTTTTAATTCATAATAAATTAATAAAAAGTCAAAAAAATATTTTTCTTTTTCTCAAATTTTTTTTTATCATTTTTAACTTTTGAAAATTATTTCCAAGTCCGTAGGAGTCGTGTAGCTTAAAAGTCGCGTTTTATTTCGTACGTTAACGTTTATTTTACGTTTTAGTTTACGGTTTTCGATTATACGTTACGTTTTAAGTTTGTTTACTTGAATTACGTGTTTAGTTGATTATTTGTGCTTCATTTACTATTTCATTAGTATAATCTCGTTCAAATCACTTTTTACCGTTTTCACGACACGTTTCACGAATCAGGAATTCGAAATTCCATTCACACCTTCGCTGGGACACGACCCGGGGAAATACTTTCCTAAGCATTTCTTCGGTTTAAAAAACTATACTTAAAACGACAACATCAATTACAAAAATGGTCCTTGTGTGAAAACTAACCAAACGGTTCTTTAATATCTAAACCCAAAACATATCCAATCCAATAATACAAGCCCACCACCTTATAACTCCCTCCTTTCCAGCCCACACCCAATCTCAGCCCACCATTAGCCCACCTCCATTTTAAATAAAACAACCAGGTCAAAAGGTCAACCCTTGACCTTTGACTACCCCTTCCACATCACCTCCCCCGTGCCTGCTACAAACCAAAACCAACACCATCATCACCCCTAACCTATACTCCCCTGCAACACACAAACTCCCACCCCCCTCCTACACTCCAAACCAAACACAAAACTCCAAGAAATACCCTCTGGCATCAATATTCCAAGGAAAAAGTTGAAATTATTTTGGTGGCAAAAATCAAGGACGGCCAAGATTGAATCCTTGGATCCTGTGGTCATGAAAGAAGCTGGGAAAAGACAAGTGGTATCTCAAAACCCTAATTTGAAGAACTATAAAAGAAAGAGAGATGGAATGAAAGCAGGAGTAGTTTTTAGGGTAGTTTTTAGCTTATTTTTAATTTATGTCCAATTAGTTGTAACCTTTAATTTCTTTTCAAACTCAGTAATTGTAATCTGTTTCATTTGAATAAAGCAAGTTTTTAGTTTATATAATTCCAATTTTAATTCAAGGTTCAGTTTTCCTCAAAAATAGAAAAAAATACATAAAATATATATAAAAAAAAAAAAAAAAAAAAGAGAGAGAGAGAGAGAGAGAAGAAGAGATAAGAAGATGGAATGCAGAAACATTGGAGTGGTTTGGTGCTCATGGGAGCAATAGGATGTCAGTTTGAGTTGTGGTTCTCATTGGTTCCAAGCCTGGATGAAATTTGTAAGGATCTTCTAATTTCTAGCATAAGCCATTAGATTAAGTTTAGTTGTCAAAAGTTATCCATTACTGTCCATTTATGTTCCTAAGTGATTAGTTTAGTGTTAATTATAAGTTTCATGTATTGTATCTGTCTGTTGCTTCTCTAAATTACCACACAGTTTCAGTTAGGGGGTGTTTGATACTGCTGTTACTAACATGTTGTAGCATGTTTGAGTTAGTATTGTTAGTGTATACATGTTGCATTAGTCCCCAGTAGAACATTCATAACAAAAAATTCAGGCCTTACATATTAAATAGTCAAGTTTGCATCTTTGTGATCACAACAGCCAAGTTGTTGTGATTTGTGGTGTCAAAACCTCAAACTGGATTCACATAGGGTTAGGATAGTTTAAGTTGGTTTCATCTTAACCTATTTTAACATAATCAGTCACCTAGATCCAAGTTAAATTCACTTTAGTCAACTGTAAGCAAAAGTGAAAAGTCAAAATTGCAGAAGTAAGTGAGAAATCCAAATCTTGGGTGATTTTCTGTGATTTTTGTGTTTGGATTCAACCTTTAATTTTTTTATATGTTTTAGTACCCCCATCTAGGTTTTAGATTCCCACCATCATCTTATTTTTATAATTTTTCTTTGTGGGTTAATCAGGTGCTCTAACGTGACTGCAGGGCATGCTTATGCCCTGTACCATTGTATCTGTCCAAATTGCCCAGCTTCTAGCCCGCCCTAGGACTCAATTGTGACCCCCAAGACATAATTTTTGGCTATTTGGATAGCCTTTCAGGCCCCCTTGTTGATTCCAGAATCCTTTTTGGCCTACAAGCTCTTTTGATAAGCTCAATTAAGCCTTGCAGTGCCTAAATTGGCCTGCATTAGCCTCAAGGGATTTGGATTGCTTATTTTGGTTCTTTAGCCTTTCTTGGGTGCTTTTCTTTTTATTACAGCTTATTCTAAGCTCATTCCACTTGTTCCAGCTTATCTTATTCCTTAGTATTAGGTTTTGGCTTTTTGATGGCTTTTCAAGTTATAAAAATTCCTTTTGAGGCTTATTTGTGAACTGATAAGCTCATTAGCTCCCTCAGAGCTTATTTTTTAGTTGTAGAAAAGTTGCTTTTGTAAAAAGTTCTTAGTTATAGTTGGTCAATGGTTTTGTAGCAAGAAAAAGCAAAAAGAAAAATGAAAAAGGAATGTGCCATAAGCCAAGGTCGAACCTGTGACCTCTTGGGTTGACTGGTCAACCTCAGTCCAAAGCCATGCACCATCTGGGCTACCCAATTCTTAGTGTTACTCCTTTCCCCACTTGTCTATATAGTAGTCAAGTTTCCCTTTTGCTTATATAAGCTTATAAGCTGATTTCCAGCTTATTTAATAAGCTTTTGTCCAATTTTATATTTTTCTTAGATTAATATTATTATAAAGTAGTTTTAGAAAAAGTTTTGTAATTTTCAAAAATAGTTTAGTATTTTTAATAATTATAGTTAGTTATATTAGTAATTAATTAATAATAAATAATATAAAAGTCAAAAAAATAATTTTCTTTTTTCTAAAATTTTCTTTTATTATTAGGTTCGTAAAAATAGAATTTTCATGTCCGTAGGGTTTGCGTAGCGTAAATTTCACTTTTTATTTCGCGCACTCGCGTTTTTATTTAAATAACTTTTGCGTTTTTAAATTTAGGTTACGTTATTAAAAGTAGTTTGTAAAATAAGAAAAACCAAAAACATAAATAAAGTGATAGCTTCTATTTAAGCCGTTTGGCTTATTTTTCGGCTTATGTATAAGCAATTTCTGATTTTAAGTTTTTAGATCACGTTTTAAGTTAATTAGGTTTCACGTTATTGTTAATATAGTGTGTTTAATCGTTCTCACTTATATTTCCGTAGCATAATCACTCAAAACCTTTAAAACCTCATTCCTGTCCAATTTCACCCGATCACAAACCCGTTTTTAATACCATCCACACCTCGTCGGGACATAACGACCCGGGGAAACCACTATACTTCCACGGAGATTGATTCTAGGCAGTTTGACTTGGTTGACCACTCACTGGTCAATTAGGGTTGACCGTTTGGGACCAATCAGTAGTTTCTTTGTAGCTTTTAATCCTTGTTTCCCATGCAAGGATTTTTTCTTGAACATGATTATGCGGTGTGCCGGCGTTATTTTTTAGCCACCTTTCCATCATGCTTTCTCGCACATATCTTGGGGTCATGGGGAAGTGAATCTTTCTTTTTCCTGACTTAAGTTCAATTTCCCCTTTTTTATACTTGATAAAAGCTCTTGCTGTGGTAAGGAATGGTGCTCCAAGGATTATTGGCATACACCCATTTTCTTTATCATCGATAATCATGAAATCGACGGGATATATGAAACCTGCTACATTAACCAGCACATCTTCTGCAATTCCTAAAGGATACACGTAAGAGTGATTAGCGAAGGATAGCGTAACACGGGTGGTGGCCAGCATTTCATTGGTGAGTTGGGTATAGATAGTTGATTGGTGCTAAACCGTCAGATGATTATTGGTCAACCACTTGTGAATGGTCAACTATAATAGTCAAACAGCTTAGATAAATCTCCGTGGAAGTATAGGGTTTCCCCGAGTCGTTATGTCCCGACGAGGTGTGGATGGTACTAAAACGGGTTTGTGATCGGGTGAATTTGGATGAAAATGGATATAAGTGAGTTGTGATGATTACACTACTGGAATATGAAAGATAATAGCTTAAATACACTATATTAACAATACTGGAAAGTCAAAAAAACCAGAAACGTTTAAAACTTAAAACGCGTACGTTCACGTTTAAATAAAACGTAAGCGTACGAAATAAAAAGTGAAAACGGAAATCTGAAAACACCCAGGGGGTGAAAATGACTTTTTTAGAAACTTAAAGTTAAGAGAAAATTTTTAGAAAATTAAAATAAATTTTAACCCTAATTAATTATTTAATATTAATTAAATACTAATTATTACTAATTATTAAAATTTAATACACTTAAATATAATACAATATTATTTAAACACAAGAAAAATGAAAATAAAATTTCTAAAATTATGAAATAACTAAAAATAAGTTTTAAAATTAAGAATAAGTGTTTTTGTCTTTTAGTGATTTTTCTACTAATTAATTACTAATTTCCTAATTAAACTATTTTAAATTAAGAAAAATACTAAATGAACAGTAAAAATTCTAATAAAATTTCTAAAATTATTTTATAACATATAAAAGCTATAAAAAATATAAAAAATAGATTTAGCTTAATAAAAACTAATTATGCTATTCTAAACTAATTATTAATTAATAATTAATAAAACTAAGATTAATTCTAATAAATACTAAATGAAAAGATAAAAATCTGAAAAAATTATTATAACTACTTTATTATATGAGGAATTTAATAAAAATATAAAAAAGCTAATTACTTAATAAAAATATAAAAATGAAAAATAAAATTTAAATAAAATTAAATAGAAACTATCACTTAAAATTACTTTGTTTTTTCTGGATTTTTCTTTTCCCAATCTTTTTTACAACTGAAAACAATAAACTTTTGTGAAAACAAACTTTTTAAAACTTTGAAAATAAGCTAAATGGAGAGCAAAAAGCCAACAGTTGATTTTGTTTGACCAAATGGTGAAATAAGCTAAAATGACCTCAAGTGGGACCCACAATGGTTAAGTTAGGTCCCAATAAGTTGTATGAAAAGGTATAAGCTGGAAAAAGCTGAATGAGATCACAGAATAAGCAATAAACTAACATTAAGCACATTTAAACCTATTTGAGACTGAAAATGGGGACAGAACTTTGAGCTTAATTTAAGTGGGTCCCAGTGGACATCAGGTCAACCCAATGGTCAATACATGTTGGCTACCAGGGGGGTTGAAAGGAGCTAAGTTGGACAAGTGGGGACCACTGTGGTGGCTGGAAACCACCACCAAATGGTGGTGTTTGGGTGTGCAGCTGCTGAGACAGAGCAGATAGCTGCCCTGCAGCCTACTTCAAGGGGCTGTGGGGCCCTCAAATAAAATCACAAAAATAAACTAAAGCTGGGACATTAGAGATGAGCTTGTAGACTACAAAACCTCAAAAGCTTAAGGTCTAGATCTCACTACTAAAATCTAAACAATTACTACCATTTTGGTGAAAATCTGATGAAGTCACAATTTGACTTTTATAAAAAAGTTGAACTCTTGACTTTTATGAAGTTTGGTGGATGATTACAGGTTAATAAACTTATATTAAGCTATAATAGGATTGCCTAGGGCTAAATTACCTACTTGTGCATGAAAATAAATGGGTTTTGGATCACAAGCTCCCAACAGTTAACTGTGGGAGTGTATGATGGTTGATTTTGACCATAGCTTAATGAAACTTGGATTTTGGGCTTTAAATGGCCTACTTAGGACTGTGGTAACTTGTTCATAGCAAATCAACAATCAAGTGACAACAAGATCTCAGCATACTATGCTAATCCAAACACCCCTTTTTGAGCAGATTTCAAAGATTTTCAAAGCCATTAACCAAACTAAACCTTTCAACTAACATCTTAGGCCTTACAGAGCTGTAATTAACATAAATAAGCAATTTTACACAACAAATAACAACTATGAGCATGTGACACAGATTATGCAAAAAGAAATGAGGAAATGTGTTCTTACAAAAGTCCAAAGCTAAGAACTGAGTGAACCAGGACCAAAGAACAACCTATAGCTCTCCACAGAGCACTAATATACCCATTTGAGGCTCTGCACCATCTTCTTCTTCATTCCCTTCTTTCTTTCTGAATTTTTTTTATTTTTATTTTGATTTATTGTATTTTTTTTTTTTTGAGATTTTCTGTTTAAGGAATTAGACTGATTTATATTCTTTCAAAGCTTTCAGAAACTCATAAATAGACTTACATGAGCTTAAACAAACACTAAGCATCAACCATTATCATTTCTAATTTTAATGGAAATTTAACTTGAAAATGCTAAAAGTGAATTATATAAAAGCAACTTGAAATTTAAATAACAATTGGTTCACAATACACTGGAAGAACAAATTACAATTATCTAAGCTAAAGTTTTACAACTTAAAATGGAGGATTCATGATTACGACATAAAATTAAACTAAAAATTAACTAACTTCCACTTCCCCTGCTTCTCTCTCTTTTTATATCTGCAATTTAGGGTTTCTGAGCCCCCTGTAGCACTTCCCACTTCAATCCTGACCTTTGGATTAAGATAAGATGATCACCTCCTTCCATTTAGATTTTGGCGCGAAAAACTCCTTGGCGTTTTCTTTGAATAATTGAAGCCAGGGAGGTGGGTTTGTTTGTTTGTGTTTGTTTGGAGTGTAGGAAGGAGAGGGGGGTTGAGTGTGCAGAAGGTTAGCAGGTTTAGGGGTGATGATGGGTTTTTGGTTTGTAGCTGTAAGTGGGGAGGTGAGGTGGAGGGGATGGAGTCAACGGGTCAGCGGTGGAGAAGTATTATTTGAAACGGGGTATTTGTTTTTTTTTAGTGGTGGGCTGAAAAGGTGGAATGGGCCAAGGGAGTTATAAGGTTGGATCAGTTTTGGTTTTGGGTTTGGTTTGGGTTAAGTAGTAAATAACAAGAAGGGTCCGTTTGGTGTTTGCATTAAATCAAGGACCAATTTTGTAAATTGGCTAACTTTGAGGGCTGATTATGACATTTTTCCAAACTTAACTCAAGGGTCCAATTATGCCATAGTGTAATAACCCAAGGACCATAAACAATATTTTCCACTTTTAAAATTCCCGGGGACCAAATGCGACAAGTTGCCAAACTTTGGGGACCAAACATGTAATTTCCACAAATATTTTACCCAAGGACCATTTTTAACACATTTTGACTTTCCAAGGATAAAAATGATTTTTTCTTTCAAAATTATCCCACCAGGGACCAATTCTGCCATTTTCTGAAATTCCAAGGACCATTTATGTCAATTTTGAATTTTGAGGGGTTAAAGTGTAATTTTCTCAAACTTTATCACCCAAGGACTTATTTTGATAATTTTTGACTTTTCTTTGCCTTGGATTGACTTTTCTTTCATTTTAAACTTCCAGGGACTAGTTTTGCCAAATTTTGAAACTTGAGGGACTGAAACTGCCAATTGTGCAAACTTTGTTCGTTTTTCATTTGTTTTTAAACATTTTGCATCTAAAACATATAAAACACACTTTTGGAATAATTTGTGTATTTTGATGCGTATTTGGGTATTTTTGGATGTTTTGGCAGTTCAGATACGATAAAAATGATGAGTATTTACACACTCATCAATCCCCCACACTAAAACATTGCTAGTCCCTAGCAATCTTTTGAGAAAAAATTAATGGATTTTAAACTCTTTACCAAAAGCCATCACTTCTGGAGTAGCCAGGTGTAAGAACTGTGGCACACTTGATAACCGTGTGATTTTGAGCAAACCACCAGCTGTCAACGGATTTGATTAGTCTTTACCAAAAGCCGTATGCTTCTGGACTAGCCAGCTCTTGATGGAATAGTCAACATCTTGGTGAGCTGATTACCAATTATGGATTTTCCACGGCCTTTACCACAAGCCATAATCTTGCGGGCTAGCCAACTCATTTGTTTTTCGGAGTTGATGAACCATACAATTTTGGGCAAATTATAAGCCGTAAACGGATTTGAGATGTCTTTACCAAGAGCCGTTTGCTCCTGGACTAGCCAATCCCTTTTGTCGTTTAGACAAGGCGGACTGATTACCACAAAAAAATTTGAAGCACCAGTGAAAAAATTTTAAAATTTTTGAAATTTTTGGCTAAAACGGGGGTATTATATAGTAAAATGTGATAAAATTCGCTAGAATAGCGAATACCCCCCCACACTTAGCAAGAATATTGTCCTCAATATTCAAAATCCCGGCTATTATGCCGACATTTTGAACGTAAAAGGGCAACATTACAAGCTAAGCGTGGAAAACACAATTTTGTATTTTCACTTCTGTAATCATAGCATGGGGGACTCCCCCACACTTAGGGTGAAAACCCTATAAGCATGCTCTGTTTTTGTTTACCGAGTCGCTAGCGTGACTCGACCCCGAATTCATTTGTCCTTGGGGAAGCATGATGTGGAAGAAACAATCACCATCGTACTTTCATTCAAAATGTTTGGACAAACATTTGAAGCACGTGAAAGTTCCACACCGATGAGATAAGTATCCGGCTCTAGATAATGATACATGAAAATTCCGGGATCAAATATAGTATCCTCACTCCCGAAGGAGTGAAGAAGAGAAAAAGTCACCTTGTAGGTGAAGAAAAGGAAGAAAATCATGATAAAAAGCATGATTTGATCTTCTTCCTCAAGAGGAGGCTCAATAGCCTGAGTTTGGATTTCAAAGGGTAAGCTCGTAAACAATCCGGGTGGGTGGGTGGGAATTTGCAAATTCTCATGATTGAGAACATCTCCCCCCGGGTCATCATACTCCGGAGGAGTCATGATATGATGAGTGAGTTCACCGGAGAACTCCTCAAAGGTGAATGAGTCATATTCGGGGAGAGAAATTTGAGAATGAGAAGTGGTACTGCCACTAATCTTCTCTCCCATATGATCAAAAGTAAAGGCTTCAAACTCCAGAATAAGATCATCGGAGAAAATGTCACTATCCTTAATGGGGATAGGAGATGAAATAGGTTTCTCTTTGAAAGCCTCGATTTTAGAAATGAGGAGATTGACTTTTACTAATGTTGCACGAAGTGCTTCATCTTTGATTTCAGTGTCAATCTCATCATTCTCTTCTTCTAAGCTAACTAGCTCAGAAGGCAATTCTTCCACATGACTGATGTCTCCAGAAGATAAAGAATTTTCATCAGCATGTGAAGTACTAAGCTCGATGTTGGGATTAGAGTTTAAAAGATTTTCATTTTCTCCCATATCGGCTTCAAGGTCAAGCAGATCATCATACTCAACTTCTCCATAAGATGTACAATCATCATTAAAGTCGGAGAAAGTCTCAAAATGATCTTTTGGATTTTCAAGGGAAGAAGGTAAATCACACATATGATCAAAAGTCCCCTGTGACTCTCCTGGGATTGGGATAAGGTTCTCAACACTAGACTTTATGAATTCGTCCGATTCCTTATTAGGAACAGTACTAAGATGCTCATCCCCCATATTTGGAGAGTGAGTGTGAACTTCGGGTGTGATATCAATAGACTGAGGGAGTTTAGGAGTATTGGCATTGATGGAATTCTCAAGTTCCATTTGATCAACGGCTAGTGACTCCGTCACATTATTTTCTCCCTGATTCTCCATGGAAGGAATCACAACAGATGAATCTGATGAATCTTTTTGAATAATAACAATGTTATCTTCATCATCATCGCTGTCATCATCATCATCATATAGAACAGCAAAGCGAAGATTGGCACGTATTTTAGCCGCTCTTTGCTCAGCAAGTAATTCTTCCACGCTCATTTCATTTCTAGCCTCTCGTTCTTCAGCAAGTAATTTTGCCATTGATTTCTCACGAGAATCTTGAAATGATGTAGTGGCAAACTCCTCCTTAAGTTTTTGCAAAATTTCACGAGCCTCTAGTAAAAGGTCTGGCTCAGTATTAGGAGGAGTTGCTTGGATCATTTGGTGTTGTGGAGGTTGGTCTGAAAACGAATAGTCGTAATTGTTACAAGGAAATGGATTCCTTGTTTGACAATCCGAACTAAAGTGTGGACCTCCACAGTAATCACAACAGTAAAACTGATGTGGCTGTGAGTCGTACGTGCTAGAGTCATAATTGTTATCAGGAAACTGCTCATAGACAAGCGTGTTGCCCGATTGACAATCAGAACTGTAGTGTGGGCCACCACAGCACTCACAACAGTTTGTTGAGTCTGGTTTAGTGAATTGTATGGATATTGGTCGTAACCAAAATTTTGATTATTTTGACAATCAAAACCTTGGTGAGGACCTCCACAATATTCACACGAAAAGTTTGGTGTATTTTGATACGAACAATCATTGTGGTATGGATAATATGATTCTTGCTCGTATGAATGTGATGGGTAATTGGAAAAATTGGAAGAGTTGTTGAATGAGTTTTGATTAGGATCATAAGCAAATGAATTACTCGACCCACAAAACAAACAACTCCCGTTTTGGATATCATTACCACATTGCACACATGTACACCAACGACATGGCAAACCAAAAAGTGGCTCACCACAACCGACACAAGGAACAAAATCTGGAGGTGGGACAAGTGGTGTGCTCTTAGAGCTAGCAATTTCCACCATTTCCGTTATGGTCTCGGGTTTTGGTTCTTGATAAACGTGAAGATTGGGCAAGTCGTTCTTTTCAGTCACTGCCCTAAGCTCTGTACGTTTGCTTGACAAACTTTTAACCGTAAACCGTGAAAGGTTAGGGTCAATTCTTGACGGTTTAGGAGCAATTGTGAGCTTAGGTTTTTGAACAACCGTAGGTTGGACGTATTTAGCACTTCCATCGTCAGAGGGAAGTACAGGGTCCTTTGTCACCTCGGTTTCTTGATCCATTTCCCTCACTGGAGAGGGAATATGAATCGATGGTCCATCATAATCACTACGACATCTCAATATCTTTGACAAGGCCATAAGTTTTTCAATTTTGCTCTCAAAGGCCCATTGTTCAAAGAAATCGTCATCGAGAGATGCCATTAGAATCAATTATGGGACAAGTGGAAGAAGGTAGAATCAAAATGATAGAGGGTAAAGGGATGAAGAATCAAAAAGGTAGGAGGGTAAAGATGGATATTTTTGGTATTTTTGGAAAACATTTTGTGAGAAAGAAAATCTTTTTGTGTTTTTTGTGTTCGTTGAAAACTAATTTTACAAAGTTTTCGTGAACGGTTTTTATGAAAATATACACAAGGATGGTAAATATACAATGGATGTATACCCAGATTCACTAATCTGTAAAACCGTTTAGAATACGCGCACAACCTCCCCGGCAGCGGCGCCAAAATTTGATTGAGCCTAAACCACCTAACTTATATTGACCAAGGAATGGTCAACTATAATAGTCAAACAGCTTAGATCAATCTCCGTGGAAGTATAGGGTTTCCCCGGGTCGTTATGTCCCGACGAGGTGTGGATGGTACTAAAACAGGTTTGTGATCGGGTGAGTTTGGATGGAAATGGATATAAGTGAGTTGTGATGATTACACTACTGGAATATGAAAGATAATAGCTTAAATACACTATATTAACAATACTGGAAAGTCAAAAAAACCAGAAACGTTTAAAACTTAAAACGCGTACGTTCACGTTTAAATAAAACGTAAGCGTACGAAATAAAAAGTGAAAACGGAAATCTGAAAACACCCAGGGCGTGAAAATGACTTTTTTAGAAACTTAAAGTTAAGAGAAAATTTTTAGAAAATTAAAATAAATTTTAACCCTAATTAATTATTTAATATTAATTAAATACTAATTATTAATATTTAATACACTTAAATATAATACAATATTATTTAAACACTAGAAAAATGAAAATAAAATTTCTAAAATTATGAAATAACTAAAAATAAGTTTTAAAATTAAGAATAAGTGTTTTTGTCTTTTTGTGATTTTTTTATTAATTAATTACTAATTAATTACTAATTTCCTAATTAAACTATTTTAAATTAAGAAAAATACTAAATGAACAGTAAAAATTCTAATAAAATTTCTAAAATTATTTTATAACATATAAAAGCTATAAAAAATATAAAAAATAGATTTAACTTAATAAAAACTAATTATGCTATTCTAAACTAATTATTAATTAATAATTAATAAAACTAAGATTAATTCTAATAAATACTAAATGAAAAGACAAAAATCTGAAAAAATTATTATAACTAATTTATTATATGAGGAATTTAATAAAAATATAAAAAAGCTAATTACTTAATAAAAATATAAAAATGAAAAATAAAATTTAAATAAAATTAAATAGAAACTATCACTTAAAATTACTTTGTTTTTTCTGGATTTTTCTTTTCCCAATCTTTTTTACAACTGAAAACAATAAACTTTTGTGAAAACAAACTTTTTAAAACTTTGAAAATAAGCTAAATGGAGAGCAAAAAGCCAACAGTTGACTTTGTTTGACCAAATGGTGAAATGAGCTAAAATGACCTCAAGTGGGACCCACAATGGTTAAGTTAGGTCCCAATAAGTTGTATGAAAAGGTATAAGCTGGAAAAAGCTAAATGAGATCACAGAATAAGCAATAAGCTAACATTAAGCACATTTAAACTTATTTGAGACTGAAAATGGGGACAGAACTTTGAGCTTAATTTAAGTGGGTCCCAGTGGACATCAGGTCAACCCAATGGTCAATACATGTTGCCTACCAGGGGGGTTGAAAGGAGCTAAGTTGGACAAGTGGGGACCACTGTGGTGGCTGGAAACCACCACCAAAGGGTGGTGTTTGGGTGTGCAGCTGCTGAGACAGAGCAGATAGCTGCCCTGCAGCCTACTTCAAGGGGCTGTGGGGCCCTCAAATAAAATCACAAAAATAAACTGAAGCTGGGACATTAGAGATGAGCTTGTAGACTACAAAACCTCAAAAGCTTAAGGTCTAGATCTCACTACTAAAACCTAAACAATTACTACCATTTTGGTGAAAATCTGATGAAGTCACAATTTGACTTTTATAAAAAACTTGAACTCTTGACTTTTATGAAGTTTGGTGGATGATTACTGGTTAATAAACTTATATTAAGCTATAATAGGATTGCCTAGGGCTAAATTACCTACTTGTGCATGAAAATAAATGGGTTTTGGATCACAAGCTCCCAACAGTTAACTGTGGGAGTGTGTGATGGTTGATTTTGACCATAGCTTAATGAAACTTGGATTTTGGGCTTTAAATGGCCTACTTAGGACTGTGGTAACTTGTTCACAGCAAATCAACAATCAAGTGACAACAAGATCTCAGCATACTATGCTAATCCAAACACCCCTTTTTGAGCAGATTTCAAAGATTTTCAAAGCCATTAACCAAACTAAACCTTTCAACTAACATCTTAGGCCTTACAGAGCTGTAATTAACATAAATAAGCAATTTTACACAACAAATAACAACTATGAGCATGTGACACAGATTATGCAAAAAGAAATGAGGAAATGTGTTCTTACAAAAGTCCAAAGCTAAGAACTGAGTGAACCAGGACCAAAGAACAACCTATAGCTCTCCACAGAGCACTAATATACCCATTTGAGGCTCTGCACCATCTTCTTCTTCATTCCCTTCTTTCTTTCTGAATTTTTTTTATTTTTATTTTGATTTATTGTATTTTTTTTTTTTTTTGAGATTTTCTGTTTAAGGAATTAGACTGATTTATATTCTTTCAAAGCTTTCAGAAACTCATAAATAGACTTACATGAGCTTAAACAAACACTAAGCATCAACCATTATCATTTCTAATTTTAATGGAAATTTAACTTGAAAATGCTAAAAGTGAATTATATAAAAGCAACTTGAAATTTAAATAACAATTGGTTCACAATACACTGGAAGAACAAATTACAATTATCTAAGCTAAAGTTTTACAACTTAAAATGGAGGATTCATGATTACGACATAAAATTAAACTAAAAATTAACTAACTTCCACTTCCCCTGCTTCTCTCTCTTTTTATATCTGCAATTTAGGGTTTCTGAGCCCCCTGTAGCACTTCCCACTTCAATCCTGACCTTTGGATTAAGATAAGATGATCACCTCCTTCCATTTAGATTTTGGCGCGAAAAACTCCTTGGCGTTTTCTTTGAATAATTGAAGCCATGGAGGTGGGTTTGTTTGTTTGTGTTTGTTTGGAGTGTAGGAAGGAGAGGGGGGTTGAGTGTGCAGAAGGTTAGCAGGTTTAGGGGTGATGATAGGTTTTTGGTTTGTAGCTGTAAGTGGGGAGGTGAGGTGGAGGGGATGGAGTCAACGGGTCAGCGGTGGAGAAGTATTATTTGAAACGGGGTATTTGTTTTTTTTAGTGGTGGGCTGAAAAGGTGGAATGGGCCAAGGGAGTTATAAGGTTGGATCAGTTTTGGTTTTGGGTTTGGTTTGGGTTAAGTAGTAAATAACAAGAAGGGTCCGTTTGGTGTTTGCATTAAATCAAGGACCAATTTTGTAAATTGGCTAACTTTGAGGGCTGATTATGACATTTTTCCAAACTTAACTCAAGGTTCCAATTATGCCATAGTGTAATAACCCAAGGACCATAAACAATATTTTCCATTTTTAAAATTCTCGGGGACCAAATGCGACAAGTTGCCAAACTTCGGGGACCAAACATGTAATTTCCACAAATATTTTACCCAAGGACCATTTTTAACACATTTTGACTTTCCAAGGATAAAAATGATTTTTTCTTTCAAAATTATCCCACCAGGGACCAATTCTGCCATTTTCTGAAATTCCAGGGACCATTTATGTCAATTTTGGATTTTGAGGGGTTAAAGTGTAATTTTCTCAAACTTTATCACCCAAGGACTTATTTTGATAATTTTTGACTTTTCTTTGCCTTGGGTTGACTTTTCTTTCATTTTAAACTTCCAGGGACTAGTTTTGCCAAATTTTGAAACTTGAGGGACTGAAACTGCCAATTGTGCAAACTTTGTTTGTTTTTCATTTGTTTTTAAACATTTTTCATCTAAAACATATAAAACACACTTTTGGAATAATTTGTGTATTTTGATGCGTATTTGGGTGTTTTTGGATGTTTTGGCAGTTCAGATACGATAAAAATGATGAGTATTTACACACTCATCAATAGTTAAAGGCATCAGGTTCACCTCTGATCCTTGATCGGCGAAAGCATCCAAATATTGCAATTTCCCAATGCTAGCTGGTATTTCAAAGCTCCCATAAGCCATCTGCTTCGTAGCTACTTTTTGCTTAAGTAACTTTTCATATACCGGCCCCGCAGGCACGGTGTCATAATCATCCTCCCCTACTTCTTCTCCTTCAGAGTCCCTTTTGGAAGATCGGTTACGACCGTCACCCTCTATCCAATTGGTTATTGTTTTCTCATTTACCTCATGCTTTAAATAGTACCCTAATGATTGGGATTTTGGGGGTTCCTCAACGGTTTGTGCAATATGGGTCTCCTTTTCTTCATTGCCCTCGTGGACAATGGATATGGAGTTAACAAATTTGATAGTGGGGGTGACGTCTTCCTTTCTTAACAACACCTTTTTCGGAGTTTTTATGTTTGAGTATTCCTCTAATAAGCTCATCATCTTCGTTATTTTCGCTTGCATCTCCTTTTTTTGTCTATAAACTGCCTCCACGAATTTTGCTAATCGCTCAGAATGGGTGGACATATATTCTCTAATTTGAGTTTCGAATTCCGGGCTGAGGTTTTGAGGAGGGGAATGGGGTCGAGCATATTTTTGAAAGGTTTCGGCATTCTCTCTAAGGGGTGATTCAGACAATGGTGTTGGGTTTATGTTTGAGATGGAGTTAATTGATGCATGTCTAGGACTTAAAGATCTTTTTCGTTTTTGCATGAGATAGTCAACTTTTTTCTCAAGTTCGCAGAGGTTTTCTTTCGAAAGTTGAGTGGTCCCTCCTGATAATGAGATTGCATTGACGGCAGAGTCTACGACATGGGAAACCTCCCATAATTCATTATCATCGAATGCAAGTTCATCAATTATTTCCCATGACTCTTTGGCGTCCTTGTCATGCAATCTACCTCCGACGGCTTGATCAATGGTACGTTTGGTATGGAAGTCGACATGGTCGTAAAAAAATTGAATTTGGAGCCAAAGATCTATGCCATGATTAGGGACTTTTTGGAGTAAGTCCTTGAAACGAGTCCATGCTTCATAGAGAGTTTCACCTTGACGTTGTTGGAACATCAAAATGTCATTTCTAAGCTTAGTAGTTCTCCCCGGTGAGAAAAATTGAGCAAGGAAACGAGTTGTGAGATCATCCCAAGAGGTGACGGATCCCGCGGGTAAACACTCAAGCCATTGACTAGCTTGGTCACTTAGAGAGAATTGGAATAGACGCAATCGGGTCGTCTCTCGAATTCCAACATCAAGGTCGATTGAATTTACGATTTTCAGGAAATCCTTGAGATGTTGATTAGGATCTTCGGAACGAAGGCACATCCACTTTGCACGAACTAGATGGTGTCGGATCACAAGGGAGACACATTGGCTCCTTGAGTGAGTTCAATGGTGTTTCGATAGCCTTGGTGGTTAGGACGGGAGTACTCTCCTAAAGTTCGGGGTCTAGGAGGTTGGTTTGGTTGTGGTGGGTTTTGTGGATGGTTTTGTTGTGGTGGGTTGATAGGATCAAAGAGATTACCACCATCCATGATGGCGGATGACAAAGGTTACGAACAAAGGAACGAAGAAAAAGATAGACTAAAGATACCTATAAAAATAAAAATAAAAAGTCTTACTAGAAAGGAATCTAGCAAGTAGACCTAACAAAGAGAAATTTTAACCTAGACAATAACTATTCCCTGTGTTGTGGCGCCAAAAACTTGATGCGTGGAATTGCGCCCTCGCAAAAGGTTTTACCTCTCAAGGGATCTTGAGAAGCTTGCAATCCCCACCAGGCAGTGTACCTGACCGTTGTAGTATAGTATAGTGACAAGTACCGGGGGATTGATCGTTCAACTCAAAGAATAGTGTTCCCTAGGGTTAAAACTCACTAAAACTAGGTCTAGAGGTGAGGGATGATTCTTTTTGTATTTTTGTATTTTAAAGGAAAGCCAGTAAAATCTCTGTTTTGGATGGAGTGGGCGGAAGTAGTTGCTAATCAACTAACCCAAATAACTAAAGATGCAATCAAAATAAAATAAACTAAACTTAAACTAATTGTGGTGAAAACAATAATGAGAGAAAATGTGTTTACTTAGATTTCACTACTCCTTAGCTATCTTTTACATGTTGATTAGTTTGTTACAATTGCATGGATGACGGGTTATATTCCTTAATACCATTCGTAGGGTCGTGTATGATCTTCCCTAACTCTATAAGCTTCTACCTCTTCCTATGTCGAGCCGACTACTAGCTCCTAACATGGCCTCATTAGTAGTTACCTACGCATTAAATACAACCAAAATATCGTAGTACACCTCCGATCATGTTTCTTAAGACGTTCAAGCAAGTTACTAATTGGAAGTCTGCCAGTTTTCTTAAGCCTAACATCGAATTCATTCAACCACAACAATTATAAGCAAACAACCAACCCATAATGAATATCTAAGTTTTATTACATCTAAGCAAACACAAAGAAAACCTAGCCTAGCATGTTAAAGAGAAGACAAGCGTAAGATATAATCAAACAACACATAGATAAATTGAATGATTTGATGAAAGATTTATCTTCAATTAAGCATGGATGAAACAAAGGGTTGAAACCCTTAAAATATCCGTGAAATTCGTCTAGGTTTTCTCCCTTCAAAGTTGCACACAATGAATGAAAACTAGAAAACTATATATAGATTTTGTATCCTGACGGCGTCAAGAGATAGGTGTGACACTGTCAACTCACCGCCAAAATAAACTCATATTGCCTAGATCCACTTCTGACGCCATCACTCTTTATTTTCTCTGGGCCGTCTCTCTTTGGGTTTATACGTGATGGCCTTAGCAAATTATAACATGGCGCCGTCAAGATCTTTTCAGAAAACATTCTGGCGTGTCACGTGTAATTGATTTATCCACTTCTTTGTCAAGTCATGACGCCGTCACTAGCTACATGTGACGCCATCAAGTGCAATTTTCAGCTTGATTTTGAGACTTTGTCGTTTTCTTCACTTCTTTACTCAAAAAATGTCCAAAATGCTTCATTTTGTAAAATTCCTCTCAAAAGTACCTAAAATGACAAAAGAAACGATTTAAGACAATATTTGATCAAATAATCTCGACTTTGGCCTTAAATGATCTCTCAAAAGCTGTACACTTTTCGCTTCATAAGTGTCCCATGACATCAGATTTTGTTGCTATAAGAGAGAAGGGTGTTTTGGTATTGTAATGAATCCTGATGTTGTGAGAAAAATGACTTATGTGGCGGATTTTTTTCCACGACGGCACTAACTATACCTTATGTTCTAAGGGAAAACAAAACTTTAAAGCAAAACTATTTGGGATCCAGTCAATAGCTGGCGTCGCACATGTGACACTGTAGAAGGACCAAAAGCCGACTACTGAACGTCCTTTACCGTTTATATAGAGGTGGGCTCGTAGTTCGGCAGAAAGTAATGGGTACATTCACTAATCGCCTTTGTTCTTACTAAAGTGCAACGACAGTTGAAATTTATGACCATTCACTTAGCTTGCATTTACTCAAGTGGAAATTAAATAATCTTCGTTATCCGAGGCAATTTGAACATGACACACCAAACTCCTGTTTATTATAAGGGAAACATGACGAAACATGTTTAATAACACTGTCACAGATTATTTGGTTGAAGTGCTTTAGAAGTGTCAAATTTGATATAAGTTCTCTATGTATATAAATAACCAAAATACTTATCTCACCTTTCTCACGTACCTTCTTTATTACCTCTATCTCATATTAATTTTTTTTTTTTTTTTTTTTTTTTTTTTTTTTTTTTTCAACTTTAACTATAACTATATCTTTTTGTTTCATATAATACATGATACAAAATATATAAATGAGTTGAGTTTTAAATGTATTTTCTTTGGTATAATTTTCATCTAATATTATATAACACAAACAAAAATATTTAAAGTCAATGTTGATAAAGAAAGACCGCAAAATCAAAACAAGACAATTAATATGAGACGGAGAGAGTATTATCTTTATGCAACTTTATATTTAGGGAGGTAATTTAATGATGTGCACACTAAATTAAAAAGTTATTATTATTATTATTATTATTGTTGTTGTTGTTGTTGTTGTTGTTGTTGTTTATTTTTTTAAAGATAACATTACTGTATTAGAAACTCATAAAATTTACAAGATGTTAGTGGGAAGCCGAGATATTAACTGAGCACCCACTCCTCTAGCTATAAAAAAACTAATCTATTAAAGATATGAGCAGCAACACGTGCTCCAATGCCTTGGGTCATCGAGAACTTTCGGATTCGCTTCAGTAAGGTCACTGCATCCTTCTAAAGTTCCGCAAAAGAAGAAAAAGAGAAGGGGAGGAACCCATATCCAATATTCGCGCACTTAGCCTCATACTTGACGCGTTTACGTTGTGCAACCTCAATCACCGCACGACTCGGCACAAAATCAACCATATTAGTTTGCGTCAAGGGCGATGACCCAGTCAAATCAACACATACATCAAGCCCTCCGTCTCACGAGTAAAGTAATATATCAGCTGGACGTAAGGGTTTGTCCCTTTCCGCATAAAGCCTAATATCAACTTCTTTACGAGCCAAAATCCTCGACCGAGAACATATGTCAACAAGAACATCACGCATCACGTTATGCCGATGTTTAATAACAATAATACCAGCACAAGATACAACATGGTCGTCAAAAATATCACCAGTAAAGACCCTGGAACAAGCTGAGTATGGCATCTGAACAGAGAATAGGGGAACACCTAGTCGGTAACATAACACGCACCGGTATGTCCTAGCATTCATAGTCTATCCTAACCCAGATATCGGAACCACCCTAAGCCAATCCGAAGTGTAGTCCTCCATTTGCGATTTTCATAACGCCATCTGTCGAGTAGATAAAGAAAATGTAGATTCGGCTGTTTGGGTAACACTTGTGAAATATATATCTGCCAGTTTCTTCATGAGTTTGGGAGAGCGATCTCACATGGATTACTCAAAAGGTCAATCTTCATTTTCACGTTAAAAGCACACAAGGCATCATTAAAGGAAGGCACAAAAGTTACGATACCAGAATGTTGAAGCAACTTAGTCTGCAAGCTAGCATATTGAAGTCTAGACGCAAGAAATGCATAGTTCAAAACGTCACATGCAGAGTAAACACCAATTAATCAGTTTGATCTCATCTCAATATAATTATTGTAAATAAGCTCTAATTAATCATCTATAAAACAGATACTATTTCAGGAGGTGATTTGCACACTTTATATAATGATTTGCACACTCTAATTGTTTGTGTTTGGAGATTTATCCTTATATGGGTGAATATAACTAAAAGTAATGTAAAGGTATAAGTGTCAAAACACAAACAATTTGAATGTGTAAATCATTTGCTATAATAAAGTGTGCAAATCACTTGCTTTTCGAAATATGTATGAATGTCTACGAGCCAAAAAGAAGGGGAATTTATGTAGTACATTACACATCAATGGTTTCTTTTCAAAGTACAAGATTCTCATGTCGAGGATGTGTGTGTGTATGTTTTTATATCTCTATGTCTAATTATCTTTAAGGTGTTCAATTCTCGAGTTATCAAGTACATACAATGGTGTCCCGCCAAGCTTAGATTTAATATTTTTGGTAGGGCATATTTTTTTTATTCCATCATGATATGATGGGTCTCAAGTACATACAATGGTGTCCCGCCAAGCTTAGATTTAATATTTTTGGTAGGGCATATTTTTTTTATTCCATCATGATATGATGGGTGGTGTAGGTTATAAGTGTGGACAATAATAATACATTTTATTTTGCTTAAATACGATGAAACATGGTAAAGGGTACACGACCTCGTGGTGGAACTAGTGCTCGTTCCAACCATGGTGATGGCTATTCAAAGCTTCGTATGTATGAGACAGAATTGATCATCTCCATTCCATTAAGAGGTACCAAACATGATTGAGTATGAATAAAAAGTTCAAATAGTGAGTTAAATCTGAAGAGTGGTGATATAATTGTGGTTGTCACTAAAGATGTCAGTCACTCAGTCCTAGTAGTCCTACTATATATGCCCGACAATCCATCTTCTTTCTGTTTCTACTTCAGTTATCTCATGCTTAATATACGTCTTCCTTTCGATTAGTCTAAAACCTTTTTTTTTTTTTTTTTTTTTTTTTTTTTTTTTTTTTTTTATGAAAGGTAAATTTCAATTTAGAAACGACCACCTTCGCGGACAGCGAAGGCCCCATCGCCACCCCGCCAACAATAAACAAAACTATATTTAATAATAAGCAGGCAGTATAGAATATTAAATATCAAGGCTGCACACAATAGTGACCCATATTGCATCATCTTTTCAGTTGACATGTCAGCTTTCTCTCTTCATCAACCAGACACAACCCAAGTGTCACAGTGATGACCCATATTTTTTTTTACTTGTAAATTGGAAATATTGATGAGTTTTGTGTTTGTCAATATGAGTTGAAAATACAACCATTTGTCAAAATTTGTTGCCGGCAACCGATATTCACACAACCTATCACAGTGGCCACAACCGATCTTAGTATCGGTCGAACCATAGCCACGACCGAAAAAAAATCAGCCCACTGTGGGCAGCCTAATATATAATGGTCGATAGTAATAAACACAATGATCATGCGTGACGTAAAGGATGAATATAGAAAATTGAAAAGATATGAGAAGAATACAATCTATCGTATAAAAACTAGTTGGTGTCAAGACTGCGAAGAAATACTCAAGAAACTGCAAGAAAAGTGACACAAAGCAATATCTAGAAAAATTTCCATTCATGCGTAACATAATACTTGTATGTATAAATAGGTAACACGTTGTTTTGATGAAAATATGCTTGCATGTATAAATAGTTAACACGTTGTTTTGATGAAAATATATTAATTGAAAGATCGATATATCAAGTTAAGATTATTTTCTAAATGCGTTAAAAATTTAACCTACTTTTTGTTCATTGCAAGACCAAGTACCTCACGAAAAGGAAAAATAAAATCTCTCTCAATCACTCATGCTATTCTAGGTTATATATTTTCTTATCACTCAAGGGCTCAATTATGGTGTAGAAACTATCATAAGCTTGACCAAATTTCAAATCTCAACCATTAGAGTCTATAGTTAATAACTATTCTAAAATGAAAAAATATAGAAAAATTGTCTAAAAATACATCAAACTTGACACTTTTTACTATTGTATATTATTAACTTTTTTTTTCCTATTGTATGCATAAACTTTCTTAATCATTCTATTGTATGCATAAACTTTCTTAACCACACTATTGTATGCATCGTTATTCCTAATTGAGTTCAAATAATTGCATCGTTAGTCCTCATTGACTATAGTGTTAAAATATTTGCATCATTAGCCTCATTGAGTTAAAAATTTGCATCGTTAGTCCTCATTGACTATAGAGTTAAAATATTTGCATCGTTAGTCCTCATTAAGTTAAAATATTTGCATCGTTAGTCCTCATTGAATTAAAATATTTGCAACGTTAGTCCTCATTGACCATTCTTACATTTTTACCAGTTTCGTCCATTTTTATACGTTTTCATCTATCATGTTTGTGGAAAACTAGAAGGGGAGTTGAATAGTTTACCGTTTAAAATCTTTTTAACTTGTTTAATTAGCTTTGAAACTTTCCGTTTGATCAAAGATATATACACAAACACAATATATAACATGCAAGTAAATGAAAGAAACGATCAAACCACAACACGAGTATTTATCGTGGTTTGGCTACAAGGACTCTTTTTCCTTACCCTACGTCCACGCCCCAAATATCCAACTCGAGAGTTTCTTTCAATAGTCAACAAGCTCCTTTCATCGGCGGAGAAAACCTTACACATTGCTTATACACGTTTACCGACACTAAGCTAGATGTCGAGTTCTTTTACAAGGGTACAACCACTCCCGTTAGTTCTTTTACAAGGGTACAACAACTCCCGTCACACTTTGTATTTTAAGGACTAAAATACTAACCGATCACTACTGAAAATACACAATCAAATGAAGTGTAAACTACACAAGTCTACACAATGCTAAGCTAACAAGTCTTGTAACGTTGTGTTGAATACTTATAACTTTTTATGAACTCGTGAATCTCTTTGCTACAGAAAGAAACTTCACATATGAGATGTTAAAGGGTTAGATGAAAGAATGAATGAATGTGTGAAAATATGATGTAGAGTGATAAGCCAAAAATCAAACTTGTGGCTTAGTATTTATAGCAAAACCTTCTGCAGGCCTGGCGGATACGGCGGAACCCTCAGATGGGTTCCGCCAGTGTACCCCAGGGTTCCGCCGGGCTTGCAGTTGGTTTTGCAATAAATCTTGCAAACCAAACAATGTCACATCTCATTATACTTAGTCAAACACAAAACTTGCAAGCAAACATATAGTTAGTCAAACACACTTTCTTTCCATAAATGTATATTGACAAAACTTGCCATAAATGTGATGTGACATTTCTATTTTAAGAAATAAAATGTGTTGTGTTTTATGAAATGTAAAATGTAGCAAAAGTCTAGTTTATGCAAGTCTTTAAAACTAAGATTATGTTTTACTTAGAAACTAAAGTTTACATTTTGTCATTAACAAAACTTAACAAAGATCGTAAAATATAAATAATGTTTTTAGGCGATATTTGTATTAACAATCTCCCCCTTTTTGTTGATGACAAAACATAAACTTTGTTTTTAGGTAACTCACAAAATCTTAGTGTTTAAGACTTAAAAAAAATTATATTAAACTTGTTTTACTTAAGTGATGAAAATCATATTAAGTTTTAAAGGTTTAATATATTTCTCCCCCTTTTTGTCGAAACAAAAAGTAGAGTATTGTTTGTTACTCCCCCTAAAAGTAGTGCCAAGATGGGAAACATGGATTTTGATCCTACAAAAAAAATGGTTAGTTGGTGATATATATACTCAAGCTTGTAGTTACCACACACATTGCAACCACAATGACAACACAAAAATGATCAACCAACAATGCAAGTAAGTAAGTAGAAAGAAATATCATTCCATGTAAAATTTGACTTTTAAAAGTCAAAGACAAGAAATGGGAAAGATTCTTCTACTTCTAAAAGAAAAACTAAAAATAACCAAGAAAATAAAAGAAAATCAAATCCTACTTTCCTAAATGAGGCAAAAGGCCTCCAAAGGTTGTCTAGGATTTGTTTGGGTGGGAAAGAGCATCCAAACGTTCTATGACGTGTTGGAATGCAAAACGGGTTTCATCTTAGAATTGGTGAAGCAACATTTTGATGCTTTCACCCATTTGCTCACAATGTAAGCAAGCATGGGGATGAGTGGGTGGAAATGGGTTGGTTTTGCTTTCTTGGTTTGAGGGTGGGTTGGTTTTTGGTTCTTGGGTGGAGGATGGGTTTGGTATAGAATCAAGAGAGGTGGTTTGAAATTCCATTGCTTGATGGAGGTGATTCTTGACCATGCTTTGGATTTCCTCATAGGAAGGAAAGAAAGACTCAAAGGTTTGGGCTTGAGAATGTGGTGGAGTTGGGTGACCATGGTTTTCAAAATTTGGTTCTCCATAAAGAGGACCATGGATGTCATGGTAAATAGGGTGAAACAACAATCTTTTGGGTTGATGGTACACTTGGTGTGGTGGTTGGGTGTGGTTAAAATGCTCATTTTGGTCAAGAATTGACCTTGGTGTTTCATTTGCAAAAGGTGGTGGTTGTGTTGGTCTTGGTGGAAGATCATTGAGATCTTGGACAAAAGGGTGTGGTGATGTTGGAGGAGACCCAAATAACTCCATAGGTTCAATTTTGGGCAATGGTGATGGTGAGTTTTGGATGGTTGGGTTAGAGCACTTTGTGGAGTTGGGTCAATGGGTGATTTTGTTGGTGGTGGAGTGAGCTCATTAGGTTCATTGGGTAATGAAGATGGAGATGCAAGGTTTAGAAAATGTTCATTTTTGATTGGTGAAGTGAATTCATCCGAGGATGAGGAGCTTAGGTTGATGGATTGGTTAGTCCAAAGTGGTTTGACACTTATCCAGGCGGTTTTTCGGATGGGTCATGATGGTTGAGAGATGATTGTTGACTTAGTCATGGTTAAAATGGTTTAAAAGATGAGAAATTGTGATGAAGAAGGTGTGATTTGATAGTGTTTAGGATGGCTTAATTTATAGTGATGAAGGAGTGTGGGAATGAGTGTTTGGATTTCATGTTAGGCCATACAAAAATGGAGGTTCCTAATGATTTGGAAAACTAATTGTGGGTTGTCATATCATGGAAGTCAATCCAATGAAAATGGTGAAGTGAGAAGACAAGATTTGCACTAAATGCTTAGTGGTTTTGGTAAATTTGTTGAAGGATAAATCTCAAGGATTTCAAGGAACCTTTGGAAGGGTTCCTTCCTTTATGTGTGAAGGTTCCTTGGGGTGGTTATGGCTATTTTTGAAATTTAGCGGGAAATGGTTTTGTTTGAGTTATAAGGAATGAGAAGTACCCTATTGTGCTAAACAAATTGCAGGAAATTGGTTTCTATCTAAAAGGATTGTATTTTGTTGATTGGATGTTGAAATTTTGAAAACTAAAAAAAAAATCTACAGGAAATCTGGCGGAACCTTCAGGATACACAGGCGGAACCCGTGTGAGGGTTCCGTCCGGTCGGTTGGGCCATTTCTGGGTTGCCCAGAAAATACACTGGCGGAACCCATTCTAGGGTGCCGCCAGATCCGCCAGGCCTGAAAAAGTTGGCAGTCCGCGATTTTGACCCGCGAGATGATTTTCAAATTTTTCGAAAACTCATAAAATCAAAAAGATAATGCATTTCTGGTTAGGTAATGCAAAAATTGGACATGTAAACACACATACCATAGGACTTTGACCCGGAGGTCAAGAATTTCACTATACTTAGTGAAAATTTCATAAACATGAAAATTTGACAACTTGCCAAAAGTTGTCTACCTGCATCATTGTTAGTTAAAACATGTTCCAAATAGTATCACACATCGTACCAACACACAAATACATCACAAACATTGTTTAAACGACCAAATTGTTCAAATAGCACCTAGTGCCAAACACTCTTTCACACCCGCACTCATTGACGGTCAATCTTGTTCTCGAGCTTTCCAAGGAATCTTTCAAGATTCTTAAACATCCCCTTTGTTTGCTTGAACTCCGCCGACTCATTTGAAATATCTAGAAGTTGGGATAGGTATTCTAGAGGTGGGAGCCTAGAGTTGGGCAAAGAGTCATCTTCACTCATTGAGGAAGATGATGAGGAGGTAGGAGGATGAGGACGTTTTCCTTGGGCTTTATACACTCTCTTATCACTTAGTGGGACAAATGTGTGGAATGATAGAGTAGTCAGACGAAGACCATTTGGAGTTGGTGGAATGAGAGAGATGAACCTAAAGAGACGGGTCAAGAGCATTCCATACAGCATAGCCGTTGTGCCATGCACGGGAATGTCTGCCATTCTCTTGGCCATGTAGTAGGCAAGGTTGAAGGGTTGCCTAACGGACAAAGAGTAGAGCATGTAGCTGATACGTGAGAATCGCACCAGGCTTTACCTCTCAAGGGGTCTTGAGAAGCTTACAAGCCCCACCAGGCAGTGTACCTGATCGTTGTAGTATAGTATAGTGACAAGTACCGGGGGATTGATCGTTCAGCTAGGAATAGTGTCGCTAGGATTAGAAAACCTAAATACTAGTTCTAAAGGTGAGGGATGATTATTTTTGTATTTTTATATTTTTTTAGAAAGCAAGTAAAAATCTCGGGTTTGAAGGATTTGGGCGAAATTAGTTGCTAGTCAACTAACCCAACACTAAAGATGCAATCAAAATAAAATACTAGAAATGAAAATAAACTAAATTAACTAAGGTTGTGAGCAATAAGTGGAGAAAATGTGTTTACTTAGATTTCAATACTCCCTAGATATCTTTTACACATTAGTTACTTGTTATAGTTGCGTGGATGACTGATTGTATTCCTTAATACCATTCATGGGGTGGCGCACTTAATTCCCCAATCCTATGAGTGCCTACTTCACTCCTATGTCGAGCCGGCTAAGAAGCTCCTAACATGGGATCATTAGAATTTACTCATGCATTAAATACAACCAATAAAACCTAATGCACGTCAGTTCATGTTTCCTAAGACGTTCAAGCATGTTACCATTTGGAAGTCTGCCAGTTTTCTTAAGCCTAGCATAGAATTCATTCATCCAATACAACTATAAACAAGTAATCAACACATAATTAACATCTAGGTTTCATTAGATCCAAGCAAACAGAAGATAGATCTAGCCTAGCATGATGGAATTAAGACAAGAACAAGATATAGACAACCAACACATAGACATATTGATTGAATTAAAAGAATACTTATCTCAATTACACATGAAAGGTATCAAGGGCTTAGAACCCTTGAAAAACCTGTAAAATTCGTACCAAGTTCGTACTTTGGGTTTCTCCAAAACTTCTCTCTTTTTAATGTGAAAATTAGAAAACTATATATAGGAAATAGGATCTGACGGCGTCAAGACAAATTTTGTGATGCCGTCATCTCGCCACCAAAATAAATCTCGGACTGCCTTGATCCAGATCTGACGCCATCAAGTGTTATATGTTTCCAGGCCGTCATGCATTTTCCTTTTGACGCCCTACTTCGTGACGCCTTCAAATCTGTACTGGATCGTCCTGGAAATTACTCTTGACGCCGTCAAGATTTTCTTCTTGACGCCGTCATCTACTGTTCCCAGCAAGGAAAATTAAGACTTTGGCGTTTTCTTCACTTTTATGCTCCAAAAACGTCCGAATTGCTTCCTTTTCCAGATTTCTCTCCCAAAGTACCTAAAATCACAAAATGAACGATTTAGGGCAATATTTGATCAAATAAATTTAATTCCGGGCTTAAATGACCCCCTAAAAGTGGTTCATTTTTCGCCTCATCATATACCCTTATACTTGAGATTTGCTTGTCCTCAAGCAAATGCGCTTTTATTCTACTCAAAATACAAGTTAGGGGTCATTTAACACTAATATAAAAGTGATTACAACAAATAATCGTTCCACTAAAGACCAATAGACAAGCACGGAGGTCATACACAAGCACCTCACAAATAGTGTTTAGATACTCACATCTCTCGGGTGTAATAAAATATAAATTACAATATGGAAACGGAAGATATCTCTCACTACCTGTCATAGCAAAATAGATTACCATAGGCTTGGGAAAGGATCAAACCTCCACCACATGGTGTAGGCACCTAGGATAAACTATCAAAGAGGTCTTTTAAAGGGTTGTAACGTTAGGTGTAGGGATATGAAACACACGGTTTTGTTGGATAAATGAAGTTTTTACTGGTGGCGAGCTAACAATCTTGGTTAATTACATGTACAATATGGCGTTGCTAAGCCAAGACTAGACTCGACTTAAGCTAATAAATGAAAAATAACAAAAACATAAAATGAACATAGAATGAAAAGGGATGGTAGTCCGTATGTTTTTTCTCTTTTTCTTTTTCGAATTTTTTTTCGATTTTTTTTTTTTTTTTTTTTTTTTTTTTTTGCGTACACTCTTACCCTACCATCCAAAATAATACATCATAGGGATTGAAAATTTCCCTTACACTTGAATTTTTACATACTTTACAATAAACTAATCTAATGACTCGAATTAAGATAATCAAAACACTTGGAGTACTGTTATGATTAACGTACATACGGGGGTAATATAAGATGTTCTTCCTCATTACTCCATAAAATAAGTACTTTACCCATGAGTCCCAATCATCCCAAAATAATATGTACAAGGATATGACTCGACTTAGCAACCATGTAATCAATTAGATAGTTAACTTAGGGTTTAAAGAAATAACAATAATGCACTAAAAATGAGCGCATACACGGAAGGCTAAGGCGATTTGGGTGTACATTTGAGTGGGGTGTAACAAATTCTTCCTTTAAGTAAGATGCTTAAAGTTAAAAACGAAAAGATAGGCTCGGAGGGGTGTACTAGGGGTTTCGTGTACTAAAAATGAGTACAACGCTAAGGTGTGGGAAAAATTAGTTGACTTAACTAGCCAAGTAATATGACTTAAATGGTCAAGCAATCATGATACGGGTTTAACACAAGGGTGATCCTAATGCCTCTTATCATGTAGTAAATCCTACCACACGAATGTAGTCTCACTAGCGGTCTCGGGATGCATCACTAACGCAAGTTCTAGAATCTAAATGCTACCGGTACACTCATAAGCACTAATAGTAAATGCTTTTCCTATCAAATCTAAAGGCGAACCTCACATATTTGGGTGGAAAATTTTTCTGAATATACGGTTTTGTGCTAGTCATACAATCTCCTATCCATGAGACGCTTGCTACGGCTAAAGTTTCACTCTTAAATGTTGTAAAAAAAATTAAATTTTGCGCTAAAATTCCACTAACAAATATTTCTCATAATTTTATTACACATCTACCATTAAACAAAACAAACTCAAGCGAAAGTGCATATGTAAGGTATCATCTTTTTACCCTCCCCTTACACTTAAGATGAACATTGTCCCCAATGTTCAAGTAAAGAATGTAAAAGTTAAAAAGTAAAAATAATGAAATCAAATACTCCCCTGATTCGCTCGGTATGGATAATTAGGTGCCCAGGTTAAATCTTCCTCCTAGAAAATGAACAATCAAAGCTTCCCTTCCAGAATATAAATCATCTTCTTGTCATACATAACCTGTAAATCCTGAGAAAATAGACAAAACAACCTCGCGTAAAATCGGCGGTATCCTATATAAGTTACTAAATCCTAGAAAACAAAATAAGATATAATGCTTGTGGAATGAAGTTTGCAGATTTCCTGGAGATTATAAAACCTAATAATTCACAAAAACCATAAGACTCCATTAAAAAAACAAAACTGGTAAAATTTCCAGATTTTTACACGTGACGCCGTCAAGAATTAATTATTGACGCCGTCAGAAGTGACCTGCAGAAATTCTTATGTTAAGTTTCCGGAAAATTTATGAAAAACCTTGGTCCTACTTCCTGGAAAATCCTGCAAAACTTCATTATGACTCAATACAAGCATTTGACTCTAACAAATACGAATATACATGTTCATTTAATATTGTGGAGAATCATGATCGGTTTGTTTCTTAAAAATATATTTGGGGTTTCCCCTTACACTTATCTTTTGCAAAAATACTTTTAGGTGGAGTTAAGACTAGGCCAAAACAACAAAGTAAAGTATTTCCTCTATTTAGTTTAGAAACATGATCAACCAACAATAAAAATAAAGCATGCATACGGAAGCAAATAACAAACAAACAAAAATAAAATCACACAAAACATGGGTTGCCTCCCAAGAAGCACTTTTCTTTATTTACGAGACTTGTAGCTAGACTCAAGGTCATGGGTTACTACGTGACCTCGTCGTTGGTTTCACTCTCTAGGTCGTCTTCTAAACCAGTTTTGTATTCCGGACCTCGTTGCAAGCATTCTTTGTAAAAACCAAGCATCCTATTCTTTACATCCTCTACTCCTCTACGTCTATCCTCCTCATTCCTATAATAAGCCGCTTGCTTGTGTTCCTTTTCGAAATTAGAGAGAAGGCGGTATTGCTCAATCTTGTAAGGCATTTGATAGGCAACCTCATCATTCTCTTTCTTGAATCTAACTATCCCTAGAGTCAGGTCATAACTCATCCTAGTGGCTTCGACAAATGGTTTTCCAAATATTACTTGGCTTAGGCAATCATCTATCACCGGGCGAGTGTCTTCTACTATCATAAAATTGATCTCATAGGTGAGATTACTTATAATCACATGCAATCCCTTCAATCTTCCTACAAAATTACTTATTAAATTCCTATTGGGCATCATCCTAAAATTGAGTTGTTTCTTCATCACCCAATTGTAATAAGTCCTAGTCATGATGTTTACGGGAGATCCAAGATCAATGTAAGCATTCCATATATGCATGTGCCCGATTGATACGTGGGAATCGCACCAGGCTTTACCTCTCAAGGGATCTTGAGAAGCTTACAACCCCCACCAGGCAGTGTACCTGATCGTTGTAGTATAGTATAGTGACAAGTACCGGGGGATTGATCGTTCAGCTTGGAATAGTGTCGCTAGGATTAGAAAACCTAAATACTAGTTCCAAAGGTGAGGGATGATTCTTTTAGTATTTTTTATATTTTTTAGAAAGCAAGTAAAAATCTCGGGTTTGAAGGATTTGGGCGGAATTAGTTGCTAGTCAACTAACCCAATACTAAAGATGCAATCAAAATAAAATACCAAAAATTAAAATAAACTAAATTATACTAAGGTTGTGAGCAATAAGTGGAGAAAATGTGTTTACTTAGATTTCACTACTCCCTAGACATCTTTTACACGTTAATTACTTGTTATAGTTGCGTGGATGACGGATTGTATTCCTTAATACCATTCATGGGGTGGCGCACTTAACTCCCCAATCCTATGAGCTCTTATCTCCTCCTATACCATACCCAGCACAACCATAGGGATTATAAACAGTGGCTCGTGCATTAAATACAACCAATAAAACCTAGTGCATATCAGTTCATGTTTCCTAAGACGTTCGAGTATGTTACCATTTGGAAGTCTGCCAGTTTTCTTAAGCCTAACATCGAATTCATTCATCCAATACAATTATAAACAAGTAATCAACACATAATTAACATCTAGGTTTCATTAGATCCAAGCAAACACAAGATAGATCTAGCCTAGCATGATGGAATTAAGACAAGAACAAGATATAGACAACCAACACATAGACATATTGATTGAATTAAAAGAATACTTATCTCAATTACACATGAAAGGTATCAAGGGCTTAGAACCCTTGAAAAACATGTAAAATTCGCACCAAGTTCGTACTTAGGGTTTCTCCCCAAACTTCTCTCTTTTTAATGTGAAAATTGGAAAACTATATATAGGAAATAGGGTCTGACGGCGTCAAGACAAAGCTTGTGATGCCGTCACCTCGCCGCCAAAATAATTCTCGGACTGCCTTGATCTACTTTTGACGTCGTCATGTGTTAGCATTTTCCAGGCCGTCATGCATTTTACTCTTGACGCCCTACTTCGTGACGCCGTCAAATCTGTACTGGGTCGTCATGGAAATTACTCTTGACGCCGTCAGAAATTCCTTCTTGATGCCGTCACCTACTATTCCCAGCAAGGAAAATTAAGACTTTGGCATTTTCTTCACTTTTATGCTCTAAAAACGTCCGAATTGCTTCCTTTTCCAGATTTCTCTCCCAAAGTACCTAAAATCACAAAAGGAACGATTTAGGGCAATATTTGATCAAATAAATTCAATTCCGGGCTTAAATGACCCCCTAAAAGTGGTTCATTTTTCGCCTCATCATATACCCTTACACTTGAGATTTGCTTGTCCTCAAGCAAATGCGCTTTTATTCTAGTCAAAAGACAAGTTAGGGGTCATTTAACACTAATATAAAAGTAATTACAACAAATAATCGTTCCACTAAAGACCAATAGACAAGCACGGAGGTAATACACAAGCACCTCACAAATAGTGTTTAGATACTCACATCTCTCGGGTGTAATAAAGTATAAATTACAATATGGAAATGGAAGATATCTCTCACTACCTGTCATAGCAAAATAGATTACCATAGGCTTGGGGAAGGATCAAACCTCCACCACATGGCGTAAGTACCTAGGACAAACTATTAAATAGGCCTTTTAAAGGGTTGTAACGTTAGGTGTAGGGATATGAAATACACGGTTTTGTTGGATAAAGGAAGTTTTACTGGTGGCGAGTTAACAATCTTAGTTAATTACATGTACAATATGGCGTTGCTAAGCCAAGACTAGACTCGACTTAAGCTAATAAATGAAAGATAACAAAAACATAAAATAATCATAGAATGAAATGGGATGGTAGTCCGTATGTTTTTTCTCTTTTCCTTTTTCTATTTTTTTTTTTTTTTTTTTTGCATACACTCTTACCCTACTGATGAGGCGAAAAATGATCCGTTTTTAGGGGGTCATTTAAGCCCGAATCTGAATTTATTTGATCAAATATTGCCCTAAATCGTTCCTTTTGTGATTTTAGGTACTTTGGGAGAGAAATCTGGAAAAGGAAGCAATTCGGACGTTTTTGGAGCATAAAAGTGAAGAAAACGCCAAAGTCTTAATTTTCCATGCTGGGAACAGTAGGTGACGGCGTCAAGAGCAAATTTCATGAATTTCCATGACGACCCAGAACAGATTTGACGGCGTCACGTAGGAAGGGCGTCAAGAGTAAAAGAGTCATGACGGCCTGGAAGTGTATAAGTCTTGACGGCGTCAGAAGTAGATCTAGCCAGTCCGAGGTGAGTTTTGGCGGCGAAGTGACGGCGTCACAAGTTTATTCTTGACGCCGTCAGACCTATTTTTCTATATATAATTTTCTAATTTTCACACATTAAGAGGGAAGTTTTGGAGAAACCCTAAGTACGATTTTGGTGTAACTTTACAGGTTTTTCAAGGGTTCCAAACCCTTGATACCTTGCATGTTTAATTGAGATAAGTGTTCTTCTAATTCAATCAATATGTCTATGTGTTGGTTGTCTATATCTTGTTCTTGTCTCAATTCCATTATGCGAGGCTAGATCTATCTTGTGTTTGCTTAGATCTAATGAAACCTAGATGTTAATTATGTGTTGATTACTTGTTTATCTTTGTCTTGGATGAGTGATTTATATGTTAGGCATAAGAAAACTGGCAGATCTCCACTTGGTAACATGCTTGAACGTCTTAAGAAACATGAACCGAGGCGCACTAGGTCTTTATTGGTTGTATTTAATGCATGAGCCACTGTTTACAATCCCTATAGTTGTGCTGGGCATGGTGTAGGAGGAGATAAGAGCTCATAGAATTGGGGAGTTATGTGTGCCACCCCATGAATGGTATTAAGGAATACGATCCGTCATCCATGCAATTATAACAAGTAATTAACGTGTAAAAGATGTCTAGGGAGTAGTGAAATCTAAGTAAACACATTTTCTCCAATTACTGCTCACAACTTTAGTTTAATTAGTTTATTTTCATTTTTTGTATTTTATTTTGATTGCATCTTAGTATTGGGTTAGTTGAATAGCAACTAATTCCGCCCAAATCCTTCAAACCCCGAGATTTTAATTGCTTTCCATAAAATATAAAAATACAAAAAATAATCATCCCTCACCTTTAGAACTAGTATTTAGGCTTTCTAATCCTAGCGACACTATTCCTAAGCTGAACGATCAATCCCCCGGTACTTGTCACTATACTATACTACAACGATCAGGTACACTGCCTGGTGGGGGTTGTAAGCTTCTCGAGATCCCTCGAGAGGTAAAGCCTGTTGCGATTCCCACGCATCAAGTTTTTGGCGCCGCTGCCCGGGGAAATAGTTATTGTCTAGGTTAGAATTTCTTTTTATTAGGTCTACTTGCTAGATTCCTTTCTAGTAAGATTTTATTTTTATTTTTAGGTTTTCTTTAGTCTATCTACTTCTTTGTGCCTTTGTTCGTAACCACCCGACACCATCGACAACGGGAACATCTTTGAACCCGTCATCCCACCACAACAAAACCCACCATTAGAACCCCTTAGGCCCCGAACCTTAGGAGAGTATTCCCGACCTAGCCACCAAGGCTACCGAAACACCATTGAGCTCACTGGAGCCAATGTGACCCCCTTGCGATCCGACACCATCCGGTTGGTGCAAAGCGGATGTGCATTCCATGGACTTCGTTCCGAAGATCCAAACCAACATCTTAAGGACTTCCTCAAAATCTTAGATTCCATAGACCTAGGTGTTAAAACTAGAGAGACTACCCGATTACGCCTATTCCAATTCTCTCTACGGGATCAAGCTAGTCAATGGCTTGAGCGTTTACCCGCGGGATCCATCACCACATGGGATGATCTCACCACTCGTTTCCTTGCTCAATTTTTCCCACCGGGGAGAACTACTAAGCTTAGAAATGACATCTTGATGTTCCAACAACGTCAAAATGAATCTCTTTATGAAGCATGGACTCGTTTCAAGGACTTACTCCAAAAAGTCCCTCATCATGGCATAGATCTTTGGCTCCAAGTCCAAATTTTTTATGACCATATCGACATCTCCACGAGGCGAGCCATTGACCAATCGGCCGGTGGTAAGCTACGTGATCTAAGTGCGGAACAATCATGGGAACTCATAGAAGATCTTGCTCTCTATGACAACGAAAGTTGGAATGATCCCCGTGACTTGAACAAAACGGTCAAGGCAATATCTTTGCCTTCGAGCAATTCTAGCACTCCCGACCGTAGGATCATGGAACTTGAGGACCAAGTCAAGTTTCTCATGAAATCTTACGAAGCTCCTAAGCCTTCAAGCCAAGTGAACAAAATCACTTCTTCATGCGAATTATGTAGTGGTCCCCACGACACTCGTGAATGTGTGGAACTCCCCGGAACAGCTTTTGCGGACTACGCATCCACGCGTACTGACGAAGCGGGAGATAAGTGGTACACTTTCAAGCCCGAGCCAAACACATACGGTGATTCATACAACCCCTCATGGAAAAATCACCCAAACCTTAGGTGGAAACAAAATCAACCCAATTCTTCCAATCCGCCTAACCGTTACCAACCAACCGGTTCACCATCCAACCGTACTTTCAACAACAATCCTTCTAACAACTATGGTAGTACCAACAATCTTGAAGGATTGATGTCAAAGTTTATGGCATCTCAAGAAGCCCGCATAGCTAGGTTTGAAACCGAATTCAACCAACAACAAACGGAGATGACCAATAAGATTGACAACTTGTTGAAAGCCCTCAACAACCAAGCATTAGTCACACCTAGGAAGGACACTAGGGACACCAATAACGGAAACCGTATTAAGGATCCCTCATCATCTAAACAGGTCCACTTTGTTAATGTTGTCACTATTAAGCCGATAGATAAGGAGATAGAAGAGAGTGACAAGAATGAAGTTAGGATAGAAGCCGAGACTAAGGATGAGAATAGGGAAGTTGAGGTTGATAGTAGAGAGGAATTAGAGGAGGTAGAGCCTATAGAAGAATACGTTGATAAGTTTCCAACCAAGGAAGAACGGGAATACCATAAGGATTTATTCGATAGTCCCGAGAGAACATATATCTTTAGTGACCCCCTTATCAAAATGGGAGACCCCTCTAACATTAACATCCCATGCAATATCGGGCACATGCATATATCGAAAGCTTACATCGACCCTAGATCCCCCGTGAACATCATGACTAGGACTTATTACAATTGGGTGATGAAGAAGCAACTTAATTTTAGGATGATGCCTAATAAGAACCTGATAAGTAATTTTGCGGGAAGAGTGAAAGGATTGCATGTGATTATAGGGAATCTCACCTATGAGATCGATTTTATGATAGTTGAGGACACTCGTCTGGTGATAGATGCTTGCCTAAGCCAAATAATATTTGGGAAACCATTTGTTGAGGCCACTAGGATGAGTTATGATCCGACTTTAGGGATAGTTAGATTCAAGAAAGAAAATGATGAGGTTGCTTATCAAATGCCCTACAAGATTGAGCAATACCGCCTTCTCTCTAATTTCGAAAAGGAACACAAGCAAGCGGCTTATTATAGGAATGAGGAGGATAGACGTAGAGGAGTAGAGTATGTGAGAAATAGGATGCTTGGTTTCTACAAAGAGTGCTTGCAACTAGGTCCGAAATACAAAACTGGTTTAGAAGACGACCTAGAGAGTGGAACCAATGATGAGATCACGTAGTAACCCATGACCTTGAGTCTAGCTACAAGACTCGTAAATAAAGAAAAGCGCTTCTTGGGAGGCAACCCATGTTTTGTGTGATTTTATTTGTTTGATTGTTATTTGCTTCCGTATGCATGTTTAATTTTTATTGTTGGTTGATCATGTTTCTAAACTAAATAGTGGAAATACTTTACTTTGTTGTTTTGGCCTAGTCTTAACTCCACCTAAAGGTATTTTTGCAAAAGATAAGTGTAAGGGGAAACCCCAAATATGTTTTTAAGAAACAAACCGATCATGATTCTCCACAATATTAAATGAACATATGTATTCGTATTTGTTAGAGTCAAATGCTTGTATTGAGTCATAATGAAGTTTTGCAGGATTTTCCAGGAAGTAGGACCAAGTTTTTCCAGAAATTTTCCGGAAACTTAACATAAGGATTTCTGCAGGTCAATTCTGACGGCGTCAGGGGTTTACTCTTGACGGCGTCAGGAGTTAAAATCTGGAAATTTTACCGGTTTTGTTTTTCTAACAGAGTCTTATGGTTTTTGTGAATTATTAAGTTTTATAATCTCCAGGAGATCTACAAACTTCATTCCACAAGCATTATATCTTATCTTGTTTTCTAGGATTTAGTAACTTATATAGAATGCCGCCGATTTTACGCGAGGTTGTCTTGTCTATTTTGTCAGGTTTTACAGGTTATGTATGACAAGAAGATGATTTATATTCTGGAAGGGAAGCTTTGATTGTTCATTTTCTTGGAGGAAGATTTAACATGACCATCCTATTATCCATACCGAGCGAATCAGGGGAGTATTTGATTTCATTCTCTTTACTTTTTCACTTTTACATTCTTTACTTGAACATTGGGGACAATGTTCATCTTAAGTGTAAGGGGAGGGTAAAAAGATGATACCTTACATATGCACTTTCGCTTGAGTTTGTTTTGTTTGATGGTAGATGTGTAATAAAACTATGAGAAATACTTGTTAGTGCAATTTTAGCGCCAAATTTAAAATTTTTTACAACATTTAGGAGTGAAACTTTAGCCATTGCAAGCGTCTCATGGATAGGAGATTGTATGACTAGCACATAACCGTATATTCAGAAAAAATTTCCACCCAAATATGTGAGGTTCGCCTTTAGATTTGATAGGAAAAGCATTCATTATTAGTGCTTATGAGTGTACCGGTAGCATTTAGATTCTAGAACTTGTGTTAGTGATGCATCCCGAGACCGCTAGTGAGACTACATTCGTGTAGTAGGATTTACTACATGATAAGAGGCATTAGGATTACCCTTGTGTTAAACCCGTATCATAATTACTTGACCATTTAAGTCATATTATTTGGCTAGTTAAGTCAACTAATTTTTTCCACACCCTTAGCGTTGTACTCATTTTTAGTACACGAAACCCCTAGTACACCCCACCGAGCCTATCTTTTAGTTTCTAACTTTAAGCATTTTACTTAAAGGAAGAATTTGTTACACCCCACTTAAATGTACACCCAAATCGCCTTAGCCTTCCGTGTATGCGCTCATTTTTTAGTGCATTATTGTTATTTGTTAAACCCTAAGTTAATGTTGGGTTTTGACCAAGTGACATTGCTGCTATGTGATACTGCTGCTGAGTAATACTGCTGCTACAATGAAACTGCTGCTGGTATAATGACTCTGCTGCTGAAGACAATCTGCTGCTTGGTGAAACTACTGCTGGATGGATTAACATTGTATACGATAGGATAATTATGAAATAGATTATTTGTATAGTATATCTATTTAGATTATTCTTATCTTGTAGAGAAAGGTATTGTAAACCTAGTAGGACTCCTTGGCCTATAAAAGGAGGATCCTAGGGTTAGATAATGTACGTATTATTATTCACTTCAAGGTTGTAAAACCCTAGCATTGTTGAGTGCTCGTATTAATAATATTGAAGTGTTGAAAGAGAATTCTTAATCTTCTTAAGTTAAGCTTTTATATTCCGCGTTTAAGCTTAAGTATTTGTTTAAGTTAACTTCTATATAAGATCGTATTAGCTCAACTGGGATCAACAAGTGGTATCAGAGCTTGTGATCTAGAAGTTATAATCAAGAAGATTTTGTTTCTTTAAAGTTTGCTGTTCCAAATCGTTTGCTTAAAATGGGTGATGAAACTCACATGGTGACTGCTTCAAGGGTACCTATGCTCAATCCTTCTGAGTATGAGCTATGGAAGAGGAGAATCAGACAATACATTCGCATGATCGACTTCAACATGTGGAATGTGATTGTTAATGGTGATTCTGAACCAGAAAAGAGTGCTGATGGTAAGGAGATACCAATCAAGTCTGCTGAAGCTAATGCAACTAGGAAGCTGGAAATCAAGGCTCATAGTATTCTCTTAATGGGAATACCTAATGAATTTCAAATGGACTTTGATGATTGTGAAACAGGAAAAGCATTGATGGATGCTGTGGAATTCAGGTTTGGAGGGAATGATGCTACTAAGAAGTCCAGAAAGAATATGTTGAAGCATCAGTTTGAAAACTTTACTTCTGAACCTGGAGAAAAGATAATTGGCACATACAACAGGCTAAATCAACTAGTTAGTCATCTAAAGCTTGTTGGGTATGTTGTTCCACAGGAAGATGTGAATCTCAAGTTTCTAAGAAGTCTTGCACCTGAATGGAGCATGCATACAGTGGTGTGGAGAAATAAGCCTGACTTTGAGACAATGAAGTTGGAGAGCCTCTACAACAATTTAAGGGTGTATGAATCTGAATTGGCTACTTCTTCTACTTCATCTTCTAGTACACAAAATCTTGCTTTTGTGTCTTCAAAATCCAAAGAGACACAAGATACTCACTCTACTGCTTATGGAGTATCTACTGCTGATGGATCTAGATCTGCTGCTAGTTCAAATGACAAGATTTCTACCAGTGATGTTGCTTTATGTGCATTCTTGGCTGAGCTTACTACAACCATAAGATCACATGTCATAAATCAAGATTTGGATCATATTGATCCAGATGATCTTGAAGAAATTGATCTCAAATGGCAAATGGCAATGTTGACTTTAAGAGCAAGAAAGTTCTGGAAAAAGACTGGAAGAGAAGTCAAATACAAGGCTAAGGAGAGTCCATGGTTTGACAAGTCTAAAATTGAATGTTACAATTGCAACAGGAAGGGACATTTTGCTAGAGAGTGTAGATCTCCAAAGAAGAATGCTGATGTTCCAAAGAAGACTGAAGAATCAAAGTCTGCAATGGTAGCTTGTGATGGGCTGGGAGATTATGACTGGAGTGATATGGCAGAAGAAGAACCAAATTTCTCTTTGGTTGCTGTTGTTCAACCCAAAGTGCATAACTTTGCACTTATGGCATATGGTTCATCATCAGGATCTGACTCTGAGGTATCTAATGACTCTGAATCATCTGGTTGTTCTTTTAAATCTTGTTCTGACACTATTGAAGTACTTAAGGCTAGGAATGAGAGTCTAAGTAGAGAAGTTGAACACCTAAAACTTGATAACTTAGGTTACAAAGTAGGTATTCAAAATGTTGAGAGGAGGTTAGAATATCTCAAAGAGTGTGAAAAAGAATATGTAGATCAACTTAATCTAAGAGATATAGAAATTTTTAAGAAAAACAGTGAAGTAGAAGTTCTTAAAAATAAGTTGGTAGAAGCAGAAAAAGAAAAAGAGGAAGCTCTTGCTGAAAAAGATAAACATGTAGTAAGAGTACAAAAACAACAATTTGCTTCTGATATGGTTCATAAATCTATTGAGAATAATTTGATGAGAAAAGGCAGTGGAATTGGATATAATGAAGTGGCTCCTCCAGCCAAAAGTGCTTTTGCTCCACCAGGAAAAGAACTATCCTTCATTAGTGAGCTAAATATTGAAAAACCTGTAGGTGAATGTAGCACAAGTAAAATTGAAACACCTAAGGTTGAGGATAGAAAATTTCCTGAAGCTCCAATTATTGAGGAATGGTATAGTGATAGTGATAGTGAAGAGGAACAGGTTAAACCAAAACAAAGTTTTAAAAAGGAAGAAATTCCTACTTAGGTTAAGCCTAAGGTAGAACAGGTAAAGTTTGTTAAACCTGTGTTAGGAAATAACTTCTCTAGAAAACTGGTAGAGTACAATGAGGTACCTAGAGAACAGATGGAAAGGTTCAATAATAAGCCTAGGGGTAACCAAAGAAACTTTAATAACCTAGTTTCAAAAAGATTAGGTGATCAGTTTCAATTACAAAAGAAGGCTTGTTATAAGTGTGGTAGCTTTGACCACTTGATTGTTAGATGTCCTGAACACCAAAAGCCTGTTTGGAATCAATACACTAGGGTGAATCACAAATATGTAACTAAACAAACTCACCCACATCCTAATAGAAACATGGTTCCAAGAGCTGTTTTGTTGAGATCTGGTGCTACTAGATCTATTTATGCTGCTAAATCAAATGGTGTTTTCAAATCAACAACTAGTTCTTCAAATGGCTCTACTGCTAGTAAGCACTCTGCTGCTAGTATGCATTCTGCTGCTAGTAAGCAATCTGCTGCTAGTTCAAAACTTTCTACTTCTGAGCCAAAACATCTTCCAAATACAGTTGTTGGTAATCACTATTATGCTGTTAAGGCCTCAGCTTGCTGGACTTGGAAACCAAAAACAAATGTTTCAAACTCTGTTTCCAAGAATAGTAGTGCATCAAGTGATTTGAAGAAATTTGATTATACTGATGCACAGGGCAGATCCAAGTCAGTAATGGCTTGGGTCATCAAGAGAAACTGATTTCTCTATTTTTCATGCGCAGGTCAATCTACTGGATGAGCTTAAGGATATGGTTATTGTTGACAGTGGATGCTCTGGACACATGACTGGGGATGAATCTCAACTTGAAGATCTTGAGGTTTTTGATGGTGGTTATGTAGCTTTTGGGAATGATCCAAAAGGTGGAAAGATTGTTGGTATTGGAACTCTAAGGACTGGTAATTTGGACTTTGAGAGGGTGTTTCTTGTGAAAGGACTTAAGTTTAACCTTTTTAGTGTTTCACAAATGTGTGACAAAAAGAATTTTGTTCTTTTTACAGACACTGAGTGTATGATTCTTTCTCCTGATTTTCAATTACCAGATGACAAATCTGTGTTACTGAAGGTCCCTAGAAAGGAAAATATATACAGTGACCATATTAAGAATATTATTCCTAAGAGGGCTTTGACTTGTCTAATTGCAAAGGCAACTATTGATGAGTCCAAATTATGGCATAGAAGACTGGGACATCTGAACTACAAGACTATGAACAAATTGGTGAAAGGCAATCTTGTGAGAGGCATGCCTACAAAGACTTTTGAGAACAGTGAAACTTGTGTTGCATGTCAAAAGGGTAAACAACACAGAGTTTCTTTCAAGTCCAAGACAGTAAACACAAATACTGAGCCATTACACTTGCTACACATGGATCTATTTGGGCCTGTATTTGTAAAAAGTTTGAATAAGAAGTCATATTGTCTTGTTGTCACTGATGACTTTAGCAGGTTTACTTGGGTGTTCTTTCTAGCCACCAAAGATGAAACTCCAGGAATACTCAAAGCTTTCATAACAAGAGTTGAAAACCTGCACAATCACAAGGTGAAGATCATCAGATGTGACAATGGTACTGAGTTCAAGAATAGTGAGATGAATCAATTCTGTGTGGGAAAAGGAATACTTAGACAGTACAGTGTAGCAAGAACTCCACAACAGAATGGTGTAGCTGAAAGAAGAAACAGGACACTTATTGAGGCTGCAAGAACTATGTTATCTGATTCAAAACTACCTGTACCTTTTTGGGCTGAAGCTGTGAACACTGCATGCTTTGTGCAGAACAGAAGTAAGGTAGTCAAGCCTCATAACAAGACTCCATATGAGCTATTTCATGGAAAGAAGCCAATGATTGATTTTCTCAAACCATTTGGATGTCCTGTTACCATTTTAAATACAAAGGATCAGCTAGGCAAGTTTGATGAAAAAGCTGATGAAGGTAATTTGGTTGGTTACTCTGTAAATAGTAAAGCCTTCAGGGTTTATAATAAGAGAACCAAACATGTAGAGGAGAATCTGCATATCAAGTTTAGTGAGAACACATATAATTCTGCAGGGAAAGGACCAGAATGGCTATTTGATGTTGATATTCTTGCCAAAACAATGAATTATGTTCCTGTAATTGCCAATGTTGATAAACCACAGGAAGAGTTTGTTGTGATTGAGAAATTGAAGATTGGTCCAACTCTTTTACCCTTTCAGAAAGAACAAAGCCCTTCAGATGATGTTGCTTCTCAAGAAAAACCTATGGAAACTGAAGAAGGTATTGAAATACCTGTTGAAGCAGAAAAAGAAGTAAATGGAGCTCCCAAAGTAGTTGTTGATATTTCTCAAATAAGACCAGAAGACTCTACTGCTGACTCAGAAGACTCTACTGCTAAGCCAAAAGATGCAACTACTGCTCCAACACACACTGCTGTAAAGCCTACTAACTCTACTGCTACTTTCTTGTCTCCTAATTTGGACACTCAGGGTAGATCCATTGATGATACTATCTATCCTGATGATCCAAATATGCCTGATCTGGAAAATATCTATTATGACACAGACAATGATGCTCTTGATGGTCAGTTATTTGGAGCTGCTGCTGATTATACTAACTTGGAACTCAATATTCCTGTTAGTCCTACAACCACCACAAGAATACACAAGGATCATCCCAAAGATCAAATCTTAAGTGATCCACAATCATCCATTCAAACTAGGCAGATGACTAAAGCCTTGAAAGATCTTCAACATCAAAGTTTCTTTGCCAGATCTCTGCATCAAAGAAATAGTCATAAAGATCTTCAAAATTGCCTGTTTGCATGTTTTCTCTCTCAAATTGAACCCAAAAACACTTACAAAGCCTTACAAGAAGCAAGTTGGGTAGAAGCAATGCAAGATGAGCTTTTACAATTCAAGCTGCAAGAAGTGTGGACTTTAGTTGAACTGCCAAATGGTAAAAGAGTGATTGGCACAAAATGGGTTTTCAGATGCAAAAGAGATGAGAGAGGAATTGTCATAAGAAATAAGGCAAGGTTAGTAGCACAGGGATACACACAACAAGAAGGGCTTGATTATGATGAAGTATTTGCACCAGTGGCAAGAATAGAGGCTATTAGAATATTCTTGGCTTATGCTTCATACAAAGACTTTGTAGTGTATCAAATGGATGTGAAAAGTGCTTTTCTGTATGGGACCATTACTGAGGAAGTTTATGTGTCTCAACCACCAGGATTTGAAGACCCTGATCATCCTGACAAAGTCTACAAGGTTAATAGAGCAATGTATGGTCTACATCAAGCTCCTAGAGCTTGGTATGACACCTTGTCAACCTACTTGCTAGAGTCTGGGTTCAGCAGGGGCAAGATTGATAAAACTTTGTTTCTCAAAAGACAAAAGGATGATATTTTACTGGTTCAAATCTATGTTGATGACATCATCTTTGGATCTACAAACAAAGCTATGTGTGTTAGTTTTGAGAAGCTTATGAAGGACAAGTTTGCTATGAGTTCAATGGGAGAACTCACCTTCTTCTTAGGTCTGCAAGTTACACAGAAAGAAAATGGCATCTTTATCAGTCAGGATAAGTATGTCAATGATATTTTGAAGAAGTTTGGCTTTGAAGATGCTAAGCCTGCCAAGACTACCATGGAAAAAGATAAACCATTGTTGAAGGATGAACATGGAAAGGAAGTGGATATACACTTGTACAGGTTTCACAGACATGGTAAAGTTTTTGAATGCTACTTCTCTTAGGTATGCACTCACTGTGAACCCTACTATATATGTTTCCTACATCAAACAGTTTTGGTTTACTGCCAAAATCAAAACTATGAATGGGGAAAAACATGTCAGTGCTTTTGTAGATGGGCAAAAGGTTCGTGTAACTGAATCATCAATAAGGGAATTTCTTCTCTTAGATGATGAGACAGAGACCACTTGCCTTGACAATGATGCTATTTTTGTTGGGTTAAAAGAATTGGGATATGAGGGAAAACATACAAATTTAAAATTTCAAAAAGCTCTCCTCTGTCCTCAATACAAGTTTTTGGTACATCTATTCCTTCATTGTTTGAGTCCTAAAACATCTGGGTGGCATGAGTTCAGTACTACCATTGCTTCTGCAATGATATGTCTGTGCAAAGGTCAACCATTTAATTTTTCAAAAATGTTATTGGCTGGGTTGTTTAAAGGTGTTGAAGATGGTTCTTATTTGCTATATCCAAGATTTCTTCAAATCTTTATTGAAAAACAAATTTCCAAAACAAGAACCCATGTTTCTGAATATGATGCTCCAAAATTGGCTTCAAGGACTTTTACCTTTTTGATTAAGCATGGCAAAGGTTTTTCTGGTGCACATACAAATCTTACATCTTTCATGGAACAAATTGTGCACAACAACCAGGGTGAAGGATCAGGAAATCCCACTGATTCCCATCACACACCCAATGTTACTACATCTGTTACACAACCTACAAAACAATATTCACGTAGGAAAACCAAAAAGGACACTAATCTACCTCAGGATAGTGTTAGTATGGCTGTACCAGATGAGGCTGTCCTAGGTGATGGAGAGGACATGTTGGCAAGGGCTGTCACTACTGCTTCTAGCTTAGTAGCAGAGCAGGATAGTGATAACATCAATAAGACCCAAACCAAGGCAATATCTAGAGAAAAGGATTTTTATGAATCTGCTTCTCAGGATGGTAACCCTAGCCAAATGGAAAACATAGGGGGCTTAGATGATCAAACTAGGTTTGATACTGAGTTTTTGTCCCAAGATTCACCTCTCGGACCAGGTCACACAGGTCGAAGTGATGAGGACAGGCCAGTGACTCATGAATTGACGGATCCACTTGTACATGATGACAATGTCAGTGATTCACCTCTCGGACCAGGTAATACAGGTCGAAGTGATGAGACTACTATGCAACTTATAAAAGAATTGACGGCTACTTGTACCGCTTTGGGGTTGAAATGTGAGTCTTTGGAAGATAAGGTTCTTAATCTATCTGATGTTGTTGCTGGTCAAGCCAAGGTCATCATCAAAATGCGAAAACAGATTAAGAGCTTCAAGAAATCAAGATCTTCAACCTCTTTGAAAAGATTGAAGAAAGTGGGGACTACTCAGGTTGTAAGTTCTTCTGAACCATCTCCTCCTTTGGAAGAGGATGCTTCCAAACAGGGGAGGAAAGAGATTGTCATGGATTCAGGGGAGGTAAATCTTGAAAAAGTTGATAATGTTCAAGATATGGATGCTGGAATAGTTTCAGGGGAGGTTCCAGTGATTGATGACATGGATGTGGATAGTCCTCAGAATGATGACGACTTTGTAGTTGCTGATAAGTCTGGGAATGAAGTTGTTATGGAAAAGGTGGTTGCTGTACAAGAAAAGGTGGTAGATACTCTTAAAACTTTGGAGTCTGAGCAACTAGTGAAGGCAACAGGGTTGATGGGTAATGTGTTAAAGACTTTGGAAGATTCAGTGGAAAATGTTGCTATTGCTGACTCTACTGCTATTCATAATTCTGCTGCTAAGACTTTTGATGGTTCTGCTGCTAGTGGAATAGTGAATACTGCTGAAGTACAAGACTCTGCTGCTGGATCTATGGATAATGTTGCTGCAGAGGCAATGGTTTTGCTAAGTAAGAAGACTACTGCTGACTCTCATACACCTCAGTTACCAACTCAATCATCATCACAACCTATCACAACAACTAACATAACATCAGCAACAAGAAAACCTCAAAAAGGAATAATAATAAGAGAACCTGCTGCTACTCAAAAGAAGACAATCATATCATCTTCTACAGATAAGGGTAAAGGCAAGCAAGTTGAAGTTCAGAGGTGGATGTATAAAGGGATTGACTTTACTGATGTACCTTTTGATTCTTGGCCTAAGCCATTGCAAGTTGAACATGATGAAGCTGCTACTATTAAAGCACAAGAGGTGTTTAATTTGGAAGATCAGCAGCTGGCTGAGAAAGAGGCTGAAGGTTTAAGAATGTATGATGAATGGGATGATGAAAAGATCAGAATTGCTGCTGATATTGAATTAAACAAGCTGATCAAGATTGAAGAAAATGAAGTTCCAAATTTTAATGTGCAATCTTGGTATAGTGACTTTACTTCTAAGAAGAGAAAAGAGAATGCTACTGCTAGAAGAAAGGTTAAAATATTCAAAGGGCCAACAGTTAAACAGCAAAGGAAAGAATATGAAAGGTATCTAAAGAATATGGGTGGATGGACATTGGTGCAGTTGAAAGCTTATTCTGACAAAGAAGTTTTTGATTTGTATCAACAAACAAAGAAGAGAACAGATACTTTTTATACTATGGGATGTGCTGAGGACTTGGAACAAATTGCTCAGATGAACAAGAAGTTGGTGCCTGAAAAGATAGTTGAAGCAGAGCAGATACAAGAAGCTAATGTCGTTGAAAAGCTTGAAAGTGATGCAGCAAAGACTACTTCTTCTGTGCAGGGTGATAAAAGAAAAGGTGTTATTTATAAGTCAGTTGCAAAGAAGAAGAGAAAGATTGGAGAAGGAAGCAGTTATATGCCTGAAGGAGATGAGTTTAAATATGGTCTTGATCACATTCCTTCTGAGCATCAAAAAGAACAATTGAAGAGTTATACTGTGGTTGGAAAGATGGAAGATCCTGAAGTGGTTGATGCTAAACCATTAGGAATTAAGTATCCTATTATCAAAGTAACTACAGGGTATGATACTAACATTGGAGCATTTCATGATGTCCAGAGATCTGATGGTAAGACTCATAGATTTCTTAGATTTCAACAGATGTTACACTACTTTGATAGAGAGGATGTTGAAGACTTGTGGAAGTTATACAAGGCAAAGTTTGGAGCTAAGAAATTTGATGGTAAAAAGTATGAGGTAGATCAAATTGATCATATCTTAACTTCTTCTGATAATGTTATGTGGAGAGCTCTTAAACTTATGTTTGAACCTTCAATGGATGATTCTGAATGGACAGAGATAGTAGAATACAAAGTAAGAAAATGGAGACTCTTTCAAGATTCTGGAGTTCATGTGCTAGAAATTGGACCTATTACTTTGTATATGCTAGCTGAAGTAGATTACCCAGTGGTAAAATACTGGAATATTGTCAATCAGATGGTTAATGGTGACAAAACACTTAAGCTGCAGAAAGATTATGATTCTGATGATTAAGCATTCAATTTGCTGTCAAAGTATAAGAAGATATTTGATCAACTGAATTTTCAAGAGTTGAAGTGTTTGGAAGCATCCTCCAAGTGATTAATTGAGCTTTGAAGAAACTTAAATATTTAGAAATAAATATTAAGTTTAGGGGAGGATTGTTGGGTTTTGACCAAGTGACATTGCTGCTATGTGATACTGCTGCTGAGTAATACTGCTGCTACAATGAAACTGCTGCTGGTATAATGACTCTGCTGCTGAAGACAATCTGCTGCTTGGTGAAACTACTGCTGGATGGATTAACATTGTATACGATAGGATAATTATGGAATAGATTATTTGTATAGTATATCTATTTAGATTATTCTTATCTTGTAGAGAAAGGTATTGTAAACCTAGTAGGACTCCTTGGCCTATAAAAGGAGGATCCTAGGGTTAGATAATGTACGTATTATTATTCACTTCAAGGTTGTAAAACCCTAGCATTGTTGAGTGCTCGTATTAATAATATTGAAGTGTTGAAAGAGAATTCTTAATCTTCTTAAGTTAAGCTTTTATATTCCGCGTTTAAGCTTAAGTATTTGTTTAAGTTAACTTCTATATAAGATCGTATTAGCTCAACTGGGATCAACAGTTAACTTTCTAATTGATTACATGGTTGCTAAGTCGAGTCATATCCTTGTACATATTGTTTTGGGACGATTGGGACTTATGGGTAAGTACTTATTTTATGGAGTAATGGGGAAGAACATCATTTATTACCCCCATATGTACGTTAATCTTAAAAGTGCTCCAAGTGTTTTAATTTTCTTAATTTGAGTCGTTAGATTAGTTAAATGTAAAGTATGTAAAGATTCAAGTGTAAGGGGAATTTTCATTCCCTATGATGTATTATTTTGGATGGTAGGGTAAGAGTGTATGCAAAAAAAAAAAAAAAAAAAAAAAAAAAAAAAAATCGAAAAATCAAGAAAAAAAAGAAAAAAAAATAGAAAAAAGGAAAAAGAGAAAAAACATACGGACTACCATCCCGTTTCATTCTATGTTTATTTTATGTTTCTGTTATTTTTCATTTATTAGCTTAAGTCGAGTCTAGTCTTGGCTTAGCAACGCCATATTGTACATGTAATTGACTAAGATTGTTAACTCGCCACCAGTAAAACTTCCTTTATCCAACAAAACCGTGTATTTCATATCCCTACACCTAACGTTACAACCCTTTAAAAGACCTCTTTGATAGTTTATCCTAGGTGCTTACGCCATGTGGTGGAGGTTTGATCCTTTCCCAAGCCTATGGTAATCTATTTTGCTATGACAGGTAGAGAGAGATATCTTCCGTTTCCATATTGTAATTTACACTTTATTACACCCGAGAGATGTGAGTATCTAAACACTATTTGTTAGGTGCTAGTGTATGACCTCCGTGCTTGTCTATTGGTCTTTAGTGGAACGATTATTTGTTGTAATTACTTTTATGTTAGTGTTAAATGACCCCTAACTTGTCTTTTGAGTAGAATAAAAGCGCATTTGCTTGAGGACAAGCAAATCTCAAGTGTAAGGGTATATGATGAGGCGAAAAATGATCCGTTTTTAGGGGGTCATTTAAGCCCGAATCCGAATTTATTTGATCAAATATTGCCCTAAATCGTTCCTTTTGTGATTTTAGGTACTTTGGGAGAGAAATCTGGAAAAGGAAGCAATTAGGACGTTTTTGGAGCATAAAAGTGAAGAAAACGCCAAAGTCTTAATTTTCCATGCTGGGAACAGTAGGTGACGGCGTCAAAAGCAAATTTCATGAATTTCCATGACGACCCAGAACAGATTTGACGGCGTCACGTAGGAAGGGCGTCAAGAGTAAAAGAGTCATGACGGCCTGGAAGTGTATAAGTCTTGACGGCGTCAGAAGTAGATCTAGGCAGTCCGAGGAGAGTTTTGGCGGTGAAGTGACGGCGTCACAAGTTTATTCTTGATGCCGTCAGACCTATTTTTCTATATATAGTTTTCTAATTTTCACACATTAAGAGGGAAGTTTTGGAGAAACCCTAAGTACGATTTTGGTGTAACTTTACATGTTGTTCAAGGGTTCCAAACCGTTGATACCTTGCATGTTTAATTGAGATAAGTGTTCTTCTAATTCAATCAATATGTCTATGTGTTGGTTGTCTATATCTTGTTCTTGTCTCAATTCCATTATGCTAGGCTAGATCTATCTTGTGTTTGCTTAGATCTAATGAAACCTAGATGTTAATTATGTGTTGATTACTTGTTTATCTTTGTCTTGGATGAGTGATTTATATGTTAGGCTTAAGAAAACTGGCAGATCTCCACTTGGTAACATGCTTGAACGTCTTAAGAAACATGAACCGAGGCGCACTAGGTCTTTATTGGTTGTATTTAATGCATGAGCCACTGTTTACAATCCCTATAGTTATGCTGGGCGTGGTGTAGGAGGAGATAAGAGCTCATAGAATTGGGGAGTTATGTGTGCCACCCCATGAATGGTATTAAGGAATACGATCCGTCATCCATGCAATTATAACAAGTAATTAACGTGTAAAAGATGTCTAGGGGGTAGTGAAATCTAAGTAAACACATTTTCTCCAATTACTGCTCACAACTTTAGTTTAATTAGTTTATTTTCATTTTTTGTATTTTATTTTGATTGCATCTTAGTATTGGGTTAGTTGAATAGCAACTAATTCCGCCCAAATCCTTCAAACCCCGAGATTTTAATTGCTTTCCATAAAATATAAAAATACAAAAAATAATCAACCCTCACCTTTAGAACTTGTATTTAGGCTTTCTAATCCTAGTGACACTATTCCTAAGCTGAACGATCAATCACCCGGTACTTGTCACTATACTATACTACAACAATCAGGTACACTGCCTGGTGGGGGTTGTAAGCTTCTCGAGATCCCTCGAGAGGTAAAGCCTGTTGCGATTTCCACGCATCACCTACCATCAGAAATAATACATCATAGGGAATGAACATTCCCCTTACACTTGAATCTTTACATACTTTACAATAAACTAATCTAATGACTCGAATTAAGAAAATTAAAACACTTGGAGTACTTTTAAGATTAACGTACATATGGGGGTAATAATATGATGTTCTTCCCCATTACTCCATAAAATAAGTACTTTACCCATGAGTCCCAATCGTCCCAAAATAATATGTACAAGGATATGACTCGACTTAGCAACCATGTAATCAATTAGATAGTTAACTTAGGGTTTAACAAATAACAATAATGCACTAAAGATGAGTGCATACACAGAAGGCTAAGGCGATTTGGGTGTACATTTAAGTGGGGTGTAACAAATTCTTCCTTTAAGTAAAATGCTTAAAGTTAGAAATGAAAAGATAGGCTCGGAGGGGTGTACTAGGGGTTTCGTGTACTAAAAACGAGTACAACGCTAAGGTGTAGGAAAAATTAGTTGACTTAACTAGCCAAGTAATATGACTTAAATGGTCAAGTAATTATGATACGGGCTTAACACAAGGGTGATCCTAATGCCTCTTATCATGTAGTAAATCCTACTACACGAATGTAGTCTCACTAGCGGTCTCGGGATGCATCACTAACGCAAGTTCTAGAATCTAAATGCTACCGGTACACTCATAAGCACTAATAGTAAATGCTTTTCCTATCAAATCTAAAGGCGAACCTCACATATTTGGGTGGAAAATTTTTCTGAATATACGGTTTTGTGCTAGTCATACAATCTCCTATCCATGAGACGCTTGCTATGGCTAAAGTTTCACTCCTAAATGTTGTAAAAAAATTTAAATTTGGCGCTAAAATTGCACTAACAAGTGTTTCTCATAGTTTTATTACACATCTACTATTAAACAAAACAAACTCAAGCGAAAGTGCATATGTAAGGTATCATCTTTTTACCCTCCCCTTACACTTAAGATGAACATTGTCCCCAATATTCAAGTAAAGAATATAAAAGTGAAAAAGTAAAAAGAATGAAATCAAATACTCCCCTGATTCGCTCGCTATGGATAATTAGGTGGCCAGGTTAGATCTTCCTCCAAGAAAATGAACAATCAAAGCATCCCTTCCAGAATATAAATCATCTTCTTGTCATACATAACCTGTAAATCCTGAAAAAAATAGACAAAACAACCTCGCGTAAAATCGGCGGCATCCTATATAAGTTACTAAATCCTAGAAAACAAGATAAGATATAATGCTTGTGGAATGAAGTTTGCAGATTTCCTGGAGATTATATAACTTAATAATTCACAAAAACCATAAGATTCCGTTAGAAAAACAAAACCGGTAAAATTTCCAGATTTTTACACGTGACGCCGTCAAGAGTTAACTCGTGACGCCGTCAGAAGTGACCTGCAAAAATTCTTATGTTAAGTTTCTGGAAAAACTTGGTCCTACTTCCTGGAAAATCCTGCAAAACTTCATCATGACTCAATACAAGCATTTGACTCTAACAAATACGAATATACATGTTCATTTAATATTGTGGAGAATCATGATCGGTTTGTTTCTTAAAAACATATTTGGGGTTTCCCCTTACACTTATCTTTTTGCAAAAATACTTTTAGGTGGAGTTAAGACTAGGCCAAAACAACAAAGTAAAGTATTTTCACTATTTAATTGAGAAACATGATCTACCAACAATAAAAACAAAGCATGCATACGGAAGCAAATAACAAACAAACAAAATAAAATCACACAGAGCATGGGTTGCCTCCCAAGAAGCGCTTTTCTTTATTTACAAGTCTTGTAGCTAGACTCAAGGTCATGGGTTAACGTGTATCGCTTATGCTCACATAACCAAGTGTGAGCCATCTAATAGTCGCCTCATCTTTCTTAATAATCATCTCCTAATTCTAAGCATCCGCGATAGTATCTTTTATTCTTTTCATGAGTATACTTAAGTCCTTTTTCTCTTATCATTCTCACTTAGCATCTCTATGGGCGGATACCTACTACACTTTTCCATGGAAAAATCCTTGAACCTAGGGTGTGTGCGGGGCATTTGATAGACAAAATCTTCTTCCCCATCCGAGAATGTAATTAACCCTTCTATGAGTTTTTCATCAAGGTTGGACAACTGTTTGAAAGGTTTTCCAAACACAACTTGGGTCAACTTATTATTAATAAACTCTCCTAGATTCTCCATAACCATGAACTCAACAAGATAAACCAAGCTTCCTACAAACACATGCAATGGTATTGCCCTAGCAATAATGTTTTCTCCTTTGTATTCTAACTCATCTACCATGATTTTATTATATTCATTACGCGAGATTACGTTCATTAGAAGAGATGAGTTAAGATAGGCGTTAAAGCTCTTAAATCCGATCTTACAAGGAAATTGCATGTTAAATGAACTATCACACTCAATCCTGGTTCTAGGGTCGACATACCTAATAGGATTTATTTCTTCTTCCATCCTATTCTCATTAATCACATCACCATCATCAAGATCTTCTTCGGAGTCTGAATAGTAAAAGGGACTAGCCCTACGGTCATCATCATGATCAGACTCCTCTAACTCAGAATTAATGTCAAAGTGGTGGTTGGGCGAGAGGTTAGGTGGGTTCTCATTTTCCACTAAAGGGAGTGGGGTGGGCATTTGGAACATCCTGCGACGAAAAACACGAATAACAGGTATCAAACGATCAATGTTATTGTTATCCATCGAAATAGTTTACGAACAAAGGACACAAAGAAAAAGATAGACTAAAGAAAACCTAAAAATAAAAATAAAATCTTACTAGAAAGGAATCTAGCAAGTAGACCTAATAAAAAGAGATTCTAACCTAGACAATAACTATTCCCAGGGCTACGACACCAAAAACTTGATACGCGGGAATCGCACCAGGCTTTACCTCTCAAGGGATCTTGAGAAGCTTACAACCCCCACCAGGCAGTGTACCTGATCGTTGTAGTATAGTATAGTGACAAGTACCGGGGGATTGATCGTTCAGCTAGGAATAGTGTCGCTAGGATTAGAAAACCTAAATACTAGTTCTAAAGGTGAGGGATGATTATTTTTGTACTTTTTATATTTTTTAGAAAGCAAGTAAACATATCGGGTTTGAAGGATTTGGGCGGAATTAGTTGCTAGTCAACTAACCCAATACTAAAGATGCAATCAAAATAAAATACTAAAAATGAAAATAAACTAAATTATACTAAGGTTGTGAGCAATAAGTGGAGAAAATGTGTTTACTTAGATTTCACTACTCCCTAGACATCTTTTACACGTTAATTACTTGTTATAGTTGCGTGGATGACGGATTGTATTCCTTAATACCATTCATGGGGTGGCGCACTTAACTCCCCAATCCTATGAGCTCTTATCTCCTCCTATACCATGTCCAGCACAACCATAGGGATTATAAACAGTGGCACATGCATTAAATACAACCAATAAAACCTAGTGCACATCAGTTCATGTTTCCTAAGACGTTCAAGCATGTTACCATTTGGAAGTCTGCCAGTTTTCTTAAGCCTAACATCGAATTCATTCATCCAATACAATTATAAACAAGTAATCAACACATAATTAACATCTAGGTTTCATTAGATCCAAGCAAACACAAGATAGATCTAGCCTAGCATGATGGAATTAAGACAAGAACAAGATATAGACAACCAACACATAGACATATTGATTGAATTAAAAGAATACTTATCTCAATTACACTTGAAAGGTATCAAGGGCTTAGAACCCTTGAAAAACCTGTAAAATTCGCACCAAGTTCATACTTAGGGTTTCTCCCCAAACTTCTCTCTTTTTAATGTGAAAATTAGAAAACTATATATAGGAAATAGGGTCTGACGGCGTCAAGACAAAGCTTGTGACGCCGTCACATCGCCGCCAAAATTATTCTCGGACTGCCTTGATCTACTTTTGACGCCGTCATGTGTTAGCATTTTCCAGGCCGTCATGCATTTTACTCTTGATGCCCTACTTCGTGACGCCGTCAAATCTGTGATGGGTCGTCATGGAAATTCCTCTTGACGCCGTCAGAAATTCCTTCTTGACGCCGTCACCTACTGTTCCCAGCAAGGAAAATTAAGACTTTGGCGTTTTCTTCACTTTTATGCTCCAAAAACGTCCGAATTGCTTCCTTTTCCAAATTTCTCTCCCAAAGTACCTAAAATCACAAAAGGAACGATTTAGGGCAATATTTGATCAAATAAATTCAATTCCGGGCTTAAATGACCCCCTAAAAGTGGTTCATTTTTCGCCTCATCACCGATATTGCATGGTATGTTAATGTTAGAGGGGTCTCCCATTTTGATAAGGGGGGTGCCAAGGATATATGGTCTCTCGGGACTATCGAATAAATCGTTATGGTATTCCCGTTCTTCCTTGGTGGGCAACTTATCAAAGTACTTTTCTTTAGGCTCTACTTCCTCTAATTCCTCTTCCTTTTTAACCTCAACTTCCTTACTTTCATCCCTAGTCTTGGTTTCTACTCCAACTTCATCTTTGTCACTCCCTTCTATCTCCTTATCTATCGGCTTAATGGTGACAACATTGACAAAGTGGACATGTTTGGATGATGAGGGGTCCTTAATTTGGATTCCATTATTTGTGTCCCTAGTGTCCTTCCTGGGTGTGGCTAACGCTTGGTTTTTGAGGGCCTTCAACAAGTTGTCAATCTTGTTGGTCGTCTCCGTTTGTTGTTGGTTGAATTCGGTATCAAACCTAGCTATGCGAGCTTCTTGAGATGCCATGAACTTAGACATCAACCATTCAAGATTGTTGGTACTACCATAGTTGTTAGAAGGATTGTTGTTGAAAGTACGGTTGGATGGTGGACCGTTTGGTTGGTAACGATTAGGCGGATTGGAAGAATTGGGTTGATTTTGTTTCCACCCAAGGTTTGGGTGATTTTTCCAAGAGGTGTTGTATGAATCATCGTAAGGGTTTAGCTCGGGCTTGAAAGTGTACCACTTATCTCCCGCTTCGTCGGTACGCGTGGATGCGTAGTCCGCAAAAGCTGTTCTGGGGAGTTCCACACAACCACGAGTGTCGTGGGGACCACTACATAATTCGCATGAAGAAGTGATTTTGTTCACTTGGCTTGAAGGTTTAGGAGCTTCGTAAGATTTCATGAGAAACTTGACTTGGTCCTCAAGTTCCATGATCCTACGGTCGGGAGTGCTAGAATTGTTCGAAGGCAAAGATATTGCCTTGACCGTTTTGTTCAAATCACGGGGATCATTCCAACTTTCGTTGTCATAGAGAGCAAGATCTTCTATGAGTTCCCATGATTGTTCCGCACTTAGATCACGTAGTTTACCACCGGCCGATTGGTCAATGGCTCGCCTGGTGGAGAGATCGATATGGTCATAAAAGATTTGGACTTGGAGCCAAAGATCTATGCCATGATGAGGGACTTTTTGGAGTAAGTCCTTGAAACGAGTCCATGCTTCATAAAGAGATTCATTTTGACGTTGTTGGAACATCAAGATGTCATTTCTAAGCTTAGTAGTTCTCCCCGGTGGGAAAAATTGAGCAAGGAAATGAGTGGTGAGATCATCCCATGTGGTGATGGATCCCGCGGGTAAATGCTCAAGCCATTGACTAGCTTGATCCCGTAGAGAGAATTGTAATAGGCGTAATCAGTTTGTCTCTCTAGTTTCAACACCTAGGTCTATGGAATCTACGATTTTGAGGAAGTCCTTAAGATGTTGGTTTGGATCTTCGAAACGAAGTCCATGGAATGCACATCCGCTATGCACCAACCGGATGGTGTCGGATCGCAAGGGGGTCACATTGGCTCCGGTGAGCTCAATGGTGTTTCGGTAGCCTTGGTGGCTAGGTCGGGAGTACTCTCCTAAGGTTCGGGGCCTAAGAGGTTCTAGTGGTGGGTTTTGTTGTGGTGGGATGACGGGTTCAAGGATGTTCCCATCGTCCATGATGTCGGGTGGTGAAGAGTTACGAACAAAGACACAAAGAAATAAGATAGACTAAAGAAAACCTAAAAATAAAAATAAAATCTCACTAGAAAGGAATCTAGCAAGTAGACCAAATAAAAAGAGATTCTAACCTAGACAATAACTATTCCCCAGGCTGCGGCGCCAAAAACTTGATACGTGGGAATCGCACCAGGCTTTACCTCTCAAGGGATCTTGAGAAGCTTACAACCCCCACCAGGCAGTGTACCTGATCGTTGTAGTATAGTATAGTGACAAGTACCGGGGGATTGATCGTTCAGCTAGGAATAGTGTCGCTAGGATTAGAAAACCTAAATACTAGTTCTAAAGGTGAGGGATGATTATTTTTGTATTTTTATATTTTTTAGAAAGCAAGTAAAAATCTCGGGTTTGAAGCATTTGGGCGGAATTAGTTGCTAGTCAACTAACCCAATACTAAAGATGCAATCAAAATAAAATACTAGAAATGAAAATAAACTAAATTAACTAAGGTTGTGAGCAATAAGTGGAGAAAATGTGTTTACATAGATTTCACTACTCCCTAGATATCTTTTACTCGTTAATTACTTGTTATAGTTGCGTGGATGACGGATTGTATTCCTTAATACCATTCATGGGGTGGCGCACTTAATTCCCCAATCCTATGAGTGCCTACTTCACTCCTATGTCGAGCCGGCTAAGAAGCTCCTAACATGGGATCATTAGAATTTACTCATGCATTAAATACAACCAATAAAACCTAGTGCACGTCAGTTCATGTTTCCTAAGACGTTCAAGCATGTTACCATTTGGAAGTCTGCCAGTTTTCTTAAGCCTAACATCGAATTCATTCATCCAATACAATTATAAACAAGTAATCAACACATAATTAACATCTAGGTTTCATTAGATCCAAGCAAACACAAGATAGATCTAGCCTAGCATGATGGAATTAAGACAAGAACAAGATATAGACAACCAACACATAGACATATTGATTGAATTAAAAGAATACTTATCTCAATTACACATGAAAGGTATCAAGGGCTTAGAACCCTTGAAAAACCTGTAAAATTCATACCAAGTTTGTACTTAGGGTTTCTCCAAAATTTCTCTCTTTTTAATGTGAAAATTAGAAAACTATATATAGGAAATGGGGTCTGACGGCGTCAAGACAAATTTTGTGATGCCGTCATCTCGCCGCCAAAATAAATCTCGGACTGCCTTGATCCAGATCTGACGCCGTCAAGTGTTATATGTTTCTAGGCCGTCATGCATTTTCCTCTTGACGCCCTACTTCGTGACGCCTTCAAATATGTACTGGATCGTCATGGAAATTCCTCTTGACGCCGTCAGAAATTCCTTCTTGACGCCGTCACCTACTGTTCCCAGCAAGGAAAATTAAGACTTTGGCGTTTTCTTCACTTTTATGCTCCAAAAACGTCCGAATTGCTTCCTTTTCCAGATTTCTCTCCCAAAGTACCTAAAATCACAAAAGGAATGATTTAGGGCAATATTTGATCAAATACATTCAATTCCGAGCTTAAATGACCCCCTAAAAGTGGTTCATTTTTCGCCTCATCAGTAGCAAAGGCAAAGATTGATATGATCTCGGTTTCCAATGGTGCTAATGACATTTGCTCTAAGGACTTCCTCCTATTTCTTGAATTAGGGCTTGAGTTCATTCATTTCCATTCCATATGGGTCCTTATCGACCTCATTTCCCGAACGGGTTCTCGTAGTGTTCGTTGTCCTAACAAAGAGGTGGTCACGAAGTACATCTTTTGACACAAGAGGTGTGTCATATGGATGGATGCGGTCATGGAGGGTGTCAAGAGTTGAGAGGGAGTGCAAGTCGGAGTAGATGCAAGTACCACGGTTTGGGACACCTATGATTTGAGCAAATTCCTCAAGAGTGAAGGAGTATTGATGACCACTAGCCCTAAAGTTGATAGACATGTGACCATAATCATCCATGGAGAGGACGACGGATGCATAGAATTCCGAAATGAACCTAGGACAAATAGGCTCATTGATTTCCAAAAGACACTCAAAGTTGATTGTGGCAAATTCGGTGTAAAGGTTTGTGCCTTCTAGGAAGGACGGGTCAATGGTTCTACCCTCATGGACATAATGTTTTTCTAAGGCTTTGAAAACATTGACTTGATTTGGGGTAAGGCCTTTGGTTTTGTGGTGTTTTGGTAGGTACTTAATGGTGTCCTTGTGGTCGTAGTGGGTTAGAGGAGGCATGATGATTCCTAGAACAACAAAATTTCACATTTTAGCTTAAGTAAACTACTATTATAATGTGGGTGTTCTAGTGTGTGCCTATATGAAAACAATGTGGAGGTGCGGTTATCTTGACCCATTTTGATGCTTCAAAAACGTTTTATAATGCAAGTTTTGTTATAAAACAAAAGATAACCCAAGCGCTCCTAATTCAATGTAGCTTCGTTTGAATGTACCCAAAAATACATATTGGTTATGTATTCCCTTTAGCATTCAAGAGACATTATGCAAGTGATGTTTTAAACATAACCTTTTGATTTTGTATTCTCAATGTGAGACGAAAACATATTTGTCCTATGTGTGAGAAATTTTTGGAAAAATTTGACATGGGGTGTTTTAGCAAACATGTTTACACTTAGTAAGAATGCAATTCCTAACTATGGGGAACATGCTTAGTTTTGTTAAACACCTAATTGTATGCATGAGTTTCTCAAGTTAATGCATAACCCCAAGTTTTTGTTTTTATGCAAAAAATAGAATTCCTAGACTCAGATCAAGATTGTAATCAAGTTTAGAATACTTACAATGATGATTGATTTGCAATGTGAGTGAAAGGAAGACCAAGAAATCGCAGGTTTGGATAGATGGTAAAGTGAATAGTAACAGTTTGGAAGTGGTGGTATGAAATAATGGGTGTTTGGCTTAATATAAACAAAAAAATGGTTCTGCAGGTCGGTGGATACGGCAGACCCCTGAATTGGGTTCCGTCCTTTGTGTCTGAGGGTTCCGCCGACCCTGCTGAGAAAAAGAGTTATCGATTTGTTTTGATTTTTGTCTAATGTCCAGAACTACAACGTAGGTTCCATGAGTCCTAAGCCTAGCGTAAGAAGGTTAAAAGGTTCACGTTTGAGGGGTTTTGTGAGAATGTCGGCTATGTTGTCTTCGGAAAAAACTTTCTCAATTGAGATATTTCCTTTTTGAACGTTGTCACAAAGGAAATGATGATGGATTTCAATATGTTTGGTACGAGCGTGTTGAACCGAGTTTTTACTAAGATCAATGGCACCTTTGTTGTCACAAAGAATTATGATGTCGTTAAGCTGAATTCCGTAGTCGACAAGAGCTTGCTTCATCCAAAGAGCTTGTTGACATGCCTTTCCGGCCGAAACGTACTCGGCTTCTGTTGTTGAGATAGCAAGAGCCGTTTGCTTCTTAGAGAACCATGAGGTGAGACAATGTCCAACAAAAGTACAAATACCACTTGTACTTTTTCTATCGACTTAGTCACCGGCATGTTCCGAGTCGGCATACACTATGGTGTCTATTCCCGTTCCTTTGGGATACCATAAACCTAAAAGTGTAGTGCCCTTAATATACCTAAAAATCCTTTTAACGGCTTTGAGATGAGTAGTCTTAGGATCTTCTTGAAAACGAGCACATAGACAAATACTAAACATAATGTCGGGTCTACTAGCCATTAGGTAAAGTAGACTACCAATCATACCTCTATATTTAGTGCTATCTACGGATTCACTTTCCTCATCCTTGGGGAGTTTAGTTTCCATGGACATGGGTGTTTTGATTGGTTTCGAATCTTCTAATCCAAATTTTTTAAGCATGTCCTTAATATATTTAGATTGGTTAAAGAAGATACCATCTTCTAGTTGTTTAATTTGGAGCCCTAGGAAAAAGCTGAGTTCTCCTATCATACTCATTTCAAACTCGTCATGCATGATTTTTGAGAAATTGATACGTGGGAATCGCACCAGGCTTTACCTCTCAAGGGATCTTGAGAAGCTTACAACCCCCACCAAGCAGTGTACCTAATCGTTGTAGTATAGTATAGTGACAAGTACCGGGGGATTGATCGTTCAGCTAGGAATAGTGTCGCTAGGATTAGAAAACCTAAATACTAGTTCTAAAGGTGAGGGATGATTATTTTTGAATTTTTATATCTTTTAGAAAGCAAGTAAAAATCTCGGGTTTGAAGCATTTGGGCGGAATTAGTTGCTAGTCAACTAACCCAATACTAAAGATGCAATCAAAATAAAATACTAAAAATGAAAATAAACTAAATTAACTAAGGTTGTGAGCAATAAGTAGAGAAGTTGTGTTTACTTAGATTTCACTACTCCCTAGATATCTTTTACACGTTAATTACTTGTTATAGTTGCGTGGATGACGGATTGTATTCCTTAATACCATTCATGGGGTGGCGCACTTAATTCCCCAATCCTATGAGTGCCTACTTCACTCCTATGTCGAGCCGGCTAAGAAGCTCCTAACATGGGATCATTAGAATTTACTCATGCATTAAATACAACCAATAAAACCTAGTGCACGTCAGTTCATGTTTCCTAAGACGTTCAAGCATGTTACCATTTGGAGATCTGCCAGTTTTCTTAAGCCTAAAATCGAAATCATTCATCCAATACAACCATAAACAAGTAATAAACACATAATTAACATCTAGGTTTCATTAGATCCAAGTGATGCGTGGGAATCGCAACAGGCTTTACCTCTCGAGGGATCTCGAGAAGCTTACAACCCCACCAGACAGTGTACCTGATCGTTGTAGTATAATATAGTGACAAGTACCGGGGGATTGATCATTCAGCTTAGGAATAGTGTCGCTAGGATTAGAAAGCCTAATTACTAGTTCTAAAGATGAGGGATGATTATTTTTGTTTTTTTATATTTTATGGAAAGCAATTAAAATTCTCGGGTTTTGGAAGAGTGGGCGGAATTAGTTGCTATTCAACTAACCCAAAACTAAGATGCAATCAAAATAAAATACTAAAAATGAAAATAAACTAATTAAACTAAGGTTGTGAGTAGTAATTGGAGAAAATGTATTTACTTAGATTTCACTACTCCCTAGATATCTTTTACACGTTAATTACTTGTTACAATTGCATGGATGACGGATTGTATTCCTTAATACCATTCATGGGGTGGCATACATAACTCCCCAATTCTATGAGCTCTTATCTCCTCCTACACTATGCCCAGCACAACTATAGGGATTGTAAACAGTGGCTCATGCATTAAATACAACCAATAAAGACCTAGTACGCCTCGGTTCATGTTTCTTAAGACGTTCAAGCATGTTACCATTTGGAGATCTGCCAGTTTTCTTAAGCCTAACATATAAAATCATTCATCCAAGACAAGAATAAGCAAGTAATCAACACATAATCAATATCTAGGTTTCATTAGATCTAAGCAAAAACAAAGGAGATCTAGCCTAGCATAATGGAATTGAGACAAGAACAAGATATAGACAACCAACACATAGACATATTGATTGAATTAGAAGAACACTTATCTCAATTACAATGCAAGGTATCAAGGGTTTGGAACCCTTGAAAAACCTGTAAAAGTTGCACCAAAATCGTCTTTAGGGTTTCTCCAAAACTTCTCCTTTTTTTAATGTGAAAAACTAGAAAACTATATATAGGAAAATCGGGGTGACGGCGTCAAGAACAAGGGTGTGACGCCGTCATCTCGCCGCCAAATACTTCCTCGGACGGCCTTGATCTACTTCTGACGCCCTGTGTGACGCCGTCATCGACTACGGATTTTTATTCTTAGGGTTTTGACGCCGTCAAGAACAACTCTTGACGCCTTCATGAGCTACGGATTTTAATTCTTGAGGTTTGACGCCGTCATGACTTTACTCTTGACGCCTTCATGTACTGTTCCAGCATGGAAAATTGAGACTTTGCCGTTTTCTTCACTTTTATGCTGCAAAAAGGTCCAAAATGGCTTCTTTTCCAGAATTCACTCTCCAAGTACCTAAAATCACAAAAGGAACGATTTAGGGCAATATTTGATCAAATAAATTCGGATTCGGGCTTAAATGACCCCCTAAAAATGGATCATTTTTCGCCTCATCATATACCCTTACACTTGAGATTTGCTTGTCCTCAAGCAAATGCGCTTTTATTCTACTCAAAAGACAAGTTAGGGGTCATTTAACACTAATATAAAAGTAATTACAACAAATAATCGTTCCACTAAAGACCAATAGACAAGCACGGAGGTCATACACTAGCACCTCACAAATAGTGTTTAGATACTCACATCTCTCGGGTGTAATAAAGTAATATAACATTATGGAAATGGAAGATATCTCTCACTACCTGTCATAGCAAAATAGATTACCATAGGCTTGAGAAACGATCAAACCTCCACCACATGGCGTAAGCACCTAGGATAAACTATCAAAGAGGTCTTTTAAAGGGTTGTAACGTTAGGTATAGGGATATGAATTACACGGTTTTGTTGGATAAAGGAAGTTTTACTGGTGGCGAGTTAACAATCTTAGTTAATTACATGAAGAATATGGCGTTGCTAAGCCAAGACTAGACTCGACTTAAGCTAATAAATTAAAAATAACCAAAACATAAAATGAACATAGAATAAAAAGGGATGGTAGTCCGTTTTTTTTTTTTTTTTTTTTTTTTTTTTTTTTTTGCATACACTCTTACCCTACCATCCAAAATAATACATCATAGGGGATGAGAATTCCCCTTACACTTGAATCTTTACATACTTTACATTAAACTAATCTAAGGACTCGAATTAAGAAAATCAAAACACTTGGAGCACTTTTAAGATTAACGCACATATGGGGGTAATAATATTATGTTCTTCCCCATTACTCAATAAAATAAGTACTTACCCATGAGTCCCAATCGTCCCAAAACAATATGTACAAGGATATGACTCGACTTAGCAACCATGTAATCAATTAGAAAGTTAACTTAGGGTTTAACAAATAACAATAATGCACTAAAAATGAGCGCATACACGGAAGGCTAAGGCGATTTGGGTGAACATTTAAGTGGGGTGTAACAAATTCTTCCTTTAAGTAAAATGCTTAAAGTTAGAAACGAAAAGATAGGCTCGGAGGGGTGTACTAGGGGTTTCGTGTACTAAAAATGAGTACAACGCTAAGGTGTTTGGAAAAATTAGTTGACTTAACTAGCCAAGTAATATGACTTAAATGGTCAAGTAATTATGATACGGGTTTAACACAAGGGTGATCCTAATGCCTCTTATCATGTAGTAAATCCTACCACACGAATGTAGTCTCACTAGCGGTCTCGGGATGCATCACTAACGCAAGTTCTAGAATCTAAATGCTACCGGTACACTCATAAGCATTAATAGTAAATGCTTTTCTTATCAAATCTAAAGGCGAACCTCACAATTTTGGGTGGAAAATTTTTCTGAATATACGGTTATGTGCTAGTCATACAATCTCCTATCCATGAGACGCTTGCTATGGCTAAAGTTTCACTCCTAAATGTTGTAAAAAAATTTAAATTTGGCGCTAAAATTACACTAACAAGTATTTCTCATAGTTTTATTACACATCTACTATCAAACAAGACAAACTCAAGCGAAAGTGCATATGTAAGGTATCATCTTTTTACCCTCCCCTTACACTTAAGATGAACATTGTCCCCAATGTTCAAGTAAAGAATGTAAAAGTGAAAAAGTAAAGAGAATGAAATCAAATACTCCCCTGATTCGCTCGGTATGGATTATAGGTTGGCCAGGTTAAATCTTCCTCAAAGAAAATGAACAATCAAAGCTTCCCTTCCAGAATATAAATCATCTTCTTGTCATACATAACATGTAAATCCTGACAAAAATAGACAAGACAACCTCGCGTAAAATCGGCGGCATCCTATATAAGTTACTAAATCCTAGAAAACAAAGTAAGATATAATGCTTGTGGAATGAAGTTTGCAGATTTCCTGGAGATTATAAAACTTAATAATTCAAAAAAACTATGAGACTCCGTTAGAAAAACAAAACCGGTAAAATTTCCAGATTTTAACTCCTGACGCCGTCAAGAGTAATCCTCTGACGTCATCAGAATGGACCTGCAGAAATTCTTATGTTAAGTTTCCGGAAAATTTCTGGAAAAACTTGGTCCTACTTCCTGGAAAGTCCTGCAAAACTTCATTATGACTCAATACAAGCATTTGACTCTGACAAATACGAATATACATGCTCATTTAATATTGTGGAGAATCATGATCGGTTTGTTTCTTAAAAAGATATTTGGGGTTTCCCCTTACACTTATCTTTTGCCAAAATACTTTTAGGTGGAGTTAAGACTAGGCTAAACAACAAAGTAAAGTATTTCCACATTTTAATTGAGAAACATGATCAACCAACAATAAAAATAAAGCATGCATACGGAAGCAAATAACAAACAAACAATTAAAATCACACAAAACATGGGTTGCCTCCCAAGAAGCGCTTTTCTTTATTTACGAGTCTTGTAGCTAGACTCAAGGCTACGGGTTACTACGTGATTTCATCATTGGAAATGATATACCCCATGTAGTTGCGATCATTACTATTATGGTGGTAGGGCCTCAACCTATCGATACTTGCAATCACTATTCCACCTAATTTGCTGCTCAATTTAGCTACCCCATCTTGGCTCAATTCTTCGATTGTGAATGGCCCATACCACCAAGGACTTGGCTTATCGGGTGGTATTGTTGTTTCCAAGTGTCTCAAGAGCACCAAGTTCCCTTCCTCAAATGGTGTATGAATTTTTTCGTGTCGAGTATGTTCGAGTTCAACCTGAACCTTACTGCTTTTTATCCTTTCATCCTTAGCTTTCTTATAGCTTTTGATTCTTGCCTCCCATGCAAGAATCTTATTCTGAACACGAATGGGTGTCGCGCCAATGTTGTTTTTAATCATTCTCCAACTCAAATTCTCATGCTCACTTCGCGGGGTCATGGGGAAGCTAATCTTTCTTTTTCCGGATTTAAGCTCAATCTTCCTACCTTCATACTTAATGACAGCCCTAGCGGTGGTGAGGAATGGTGCCCCAAGGATTATTGGCATGCATCCATCCCCTTTATCATCGATGATCATAAAATCAACGGGGTACATGAATCCAGCGACATTAACTAACACATCTTCTGCGATTCCTAGGGGGTATACGTACGAGTGTCCAACAAGAGATAACCTAACACGAGTAGGTGCTGGCATTTTTGACGTTAGTTGGATGTAAATAGTTAGGGGCATAAGATTTACTTCCGATCCTTGGTCGGCGAAAGCACTAAGATGTTTCAAGTCCCCGATACTCGTTGGTATTTCAAAGTTCCCACATGCCACCTGTTTAGTAGCCACTTTCTGTACCAGTAACCTCTCGAATACTGATCCTCCAGGAAGCGTATCACACTCATCTTCCTCTTCTTCCTCTTTCTCAGGAATCTGTCCGGAGGATTGGTTACGCCCATCACCCTTAATCCAATTTGTTATGGTGTTTTTGTTTATATCATGTTTCAGGTAGTAACTCAAGGGTTGGGATTCTGGTGGTTTTTCTAAGGTCTGTTTAGCCGGAGTTTCTACCTTCTCGTTATCTTTACGGACAATGGTGATAGAGTTAACAAACTGGGTGGTGGGAGTGACGCTTTCTTTCCTTAGTAGTATTCGTTCGGGGGTTCTCTGGTTGGCATACTCCTCCAATAGACTCAACATCTCATTCATTTTCTCCTGCATCTCCTCTTTTTGCTTATAAACTGCTTCTTCGAATCTAGCAAGCCGATCTGAGTGAGTTGCCATATATTCTCTCATCCTAGCCTCAAACTCCAAGCTAAGTTCCTTGGGAGGGGAACAAGGTGGGGTGCACCTTTGAAAAGTCTCGACATGTTCTCTAGAAGGTGACTCAGATAATGGTGCCGAAGTTGGTTTTGAGACAGAATTGACAGTGGCTTGTCTAGGACTTAAAGGTCGCCTTTGCCTTTCCTCAAAATAGTCAACTTTTGCCTCAAGTTTGCATAGGAGTTCATCGGGGATTTCGGTGGTTCCTCCAGATGTCGAGACTGCATTGATGGCCGCTTCTATCGTATGTTTAAATTCCCACATCTCATGATTATCAATAGCGAGCTCTTCGATAATTGCCCAAGACTCCTCGGCGTTCTTATCATGCAATTTACCTCCCGCGGCCCTGTCGATGGTGCGCTTAGTGTGATAGTCAACATGGTCGTAGAAAATCTGGACTAATAACCAAAGGTTTATGCCATGATGAGGGAGCTTGTGGAGGAGATCCTTAAAACGGGCCCAAGCCTCGTAGAAAGTTTCACCCCGCTGTTGCTCAAACATCAAAATGTCCCTTCTAAGCATTGTAGTCTTTTCCGGCGGAAAGAATTGGGTGAGGAAGCGATTGGCGAGATTGCCCCATGTGGTGATGGATCCCGCGGGTAAACGCTCAAGCCATTGACTAGCTTGATCCCGTAGAGAGAATTGGAATAGGCGTAAACGGGTAGTCTCTCTAGTTTCAACACCTAGGTCTATGGAATCTACGATTTTGAGAAAGTCCTTAAGATGTTGGTTTGGATCTTCGGAACGAAGTCCATGGAATGCACATCCGCTTTGCACCAACCGGATGGTGTCGGATCGCAAGGGGGTCACATTGGCTCCGGTGAGCTCAATGGTGTTTCGGTAGCCTTGGTGGCTAGGTCGGGAATACTCTCCTAAGGTTCGGGGTCTAAGGGGTTCTAGTGGTGGGTTTTGTTGTGGTGGGATGACGGGTTCAAAGATGTTACCACCTTCCATGATGTCGGATGGTAAAGAGTTACGAACAAAAGCACGAAGAAATAAGATAGACTAAAGAAAACCTAAAAATAAAAAATAAAATCTTACTAGAAAGGAATCTAGCAAGTAGACCTAATAAAAAGAAATCCTAACCTAGACAATAACTATTCCCCGGGATGCGGTGCCAAAAACTTGATGCGTGGGAATCGCAACAGGCTTTACCTCTCGAGGGATCTCGAGAAGCTTACAACCCCCACCAGGCAGTGTACCTGATCGTTGTAATATAGTATAGTGACAAGTACCGGGGGATTGATCGTTCAGCTTAGGAATAGTGTCGCTAGGATTAGAAAGCCTAATTACTAGTTCTAAAGATGAGGGATGATTATTTTTGTGTTTTTATATTTTATGGAAAGCAATTAAAATTCTCGGGTTTTGGAAGAGTGGGCGGAATTAGTTGCTATTCAACTAACCCAAAACTAAGATGCAATCAAAATAAAATACTAAAAATGAAAATAAACTAATTAAACTAAGGTTGTGAGTAGTAATTGGAGAAAATGTATTTACTTAGCTTTCACTACTCCCTAAATATCTTTTACACGTTAATTACTTGTTACAATTGCATGGATGACGGATTGTATTCCTTAATACCATTCATGGGGTGGCATACATAACTCCCCAATTCTATGAGCTCTTATCTCCTCCTACACTATGCCCAGCACAACTATAGGGATTGTAAACAGTGGCTCATGCATTAAATACAACCAATAAAGACCTAGTACGCCTCGGTTCATGTTTCTTAAGACGTTCAAGCATGTTACCATTTGGAGATCTGCCAATTTTCTTAAGCCTAACATATAAAATCATTCATCCAAGACAAGAATAAGCAAGTAATCAACACATAATCAATATCTAGGTTTCATTAGATCTAAGCAAACACAAAGGAGATCTAGCCTAGCATAATGGAATTGAGACAAGAACAAGATATAGACAACCAACACATAGACATATTGATTGAATTAGAAGAACACTTATCTCAATTACAATGCAAAGTATCAAGGGTTTGGAACCCTTGAAAAACCTGTAAAAGTTGCACCAAAATCGTCTTTAGGGTTTCTCCAAAACTTCTCCTTTTTTTAATGTGAAAAACTAGAAAACTATATATAGGAAAATCGGGGTGACGGCGTCAAGAACAAGGGTGTGACGCCGTCATCTCACCGCCAAATACTTCCTCGGACGGCCTTGATCTACTTCTGACACCCTGTGTGACGCCGTCATCGACTACGGATTTTTATTCTTAGGATTTTGACGCCGTCAAGAACAACTCTTGACGCCTTCATGAGCTACGGATTTTAATTCTTGAGGTTTGACGCCGTCATGACTTTACTCTTGACGCCTTCATGTACTGTTCCAGCATGGAAAATTGAGACTTTGCCGTTTTCTTCACTTTTATGCTCCAAAAACGTCCAAAATGGCTTCTTTTCCAGAATTCACTCTCCAAGTACCTAAAATCACAAAAGGAACGATTTAGGGCAATATTTGATCAAATAAATTCGGATTCGGGCTTAAATGACCCCCTAAAAACGGATCATTTTTCGCCTCATCACCAAGCAAACACAAGATAGATCTAGCCTAGCATGATGGAATTAAGACAAGAACAAGATATAGACAACCAACACATAGACATATTGATTGAATTAAAAAAATACTTATCTCAATTACACATGAAAGGGTTCAAGGGCTGAGAACCCTTGAAAAACCTGTAAAATTCATACTAAGTTCGGCCTTAGGGTTTCTCCAAAACTTCTCTCTTCTTTTATGAATGAAAATTAGAAAACTATATATAGGAAATTGAGGGTGACGGCGTCAAGACCAAATTGGTGACGCCATCATCTCGCCGCCAAAATACTTCTCGGACTGCCTTGATCTACTTTTGACGCCGTCACATTATAGCATTTTCCAGGCCGTCACGTATTTTAATCTTGATGCTCTACCTCGTTACGCCTTCAATTCTATACTGGGTCGTCATGGAAATTACTCTTGACGCCGTCAGAATTTCCTTCTTGACGTCGTCACCTCTCCCAGCAAGGAAAATTAAGACTTTGGCGTTTTCGTCACTTTTATGCTCCAAAAACGTCCGAATTGCTTCCTTTTCCAGATTTCTCTCCCAAAGTACCTAAAATCACAAAAGGAACGATTTAGGGCAATATTTGATCAAATAAATTCAATTCCGGGCTTAAATGACCCCCTGAAAGTGGTTCATTTTTTGCCTCATCATATACCCTTACACTTGAGATTTGCTTGTCCTCAAGCAAATGCGCTTTTATTCTAGTCAAAATACAAGTTAGGGGTCATTTAACACTAATATAAAAGTAATTACAATAAATAATCGTTCCACTAAAGACCAATAGACAAGCACATAGGTCATACACAAGCACCTCACAAATAGTGTTTAGATACTCACATCTCTCGAGTGTAATAAAGTATAAATTACAATATGGAAATGGAAGATATCTCTCACTACCTGTCATAGCAAAATAGATTACCATAGGCTTGGGAAAGGATCAAACCTCCACCACATGGCGTAAGCACCTAGGATAAACTATCAAAGAGGTCTTTTAAAGGGTTGTAACGTTAGGTGTAGGGATATGAAATACACGATTTTGTTGGATAAAGGAAGTTTTTACTGGTGGCGAGTTAACAATCTTGGTTAATTACATGTACAATATGGCGTTGCTAAGCCAAGACTAGACTCGACTTAAGCTAATAAATCAAAAATAACAAAAACATAAAATGAACATAGAATAAAAAGGGATGGTAGTCCGTATGTTTTTTCTCTTTTCCTTTTTTTTTTTTTTTTTTTTTTTTTTTTGCATACACTCTTACCCTACCATCCGAAATAATACATCATAGGGAATGAACATTTCCCTTACACTTGAATTTTTACATACTTTACAATAAACTAATCTAATGACTCGAATTAAGAAAATCAAAACACTTGGAGCACTTTTAAGATTAACGCACATATGGGGGTAATATATGATGTTCTTCCCCATTACTCCATAAAATAAGTACTTACCCATGAGTCCCAATCGTCCCAAAACAATATGTACAAGGATATGACTCGACTTAGCAACCATGTAATCAATTAGATAGTTAACTTAGGGTTTAACAAAGAAAAATAATGCACTAAAAATGAGCGCATACACGGAAGGCTAAGGCGATTTGGGTGTACATTTAAGTGGGGTGTAACAAATTCTTTCTTTAAGTAAAATGCTTAAAGTTAGAAATGAAAATATACGCTCGGAGGGGTGTACTAGGGGTTTCGTGTACTAAAAATGAGTACAACGCTAAGGTGTGGGAAAAATTAGTTGACTTAACTAGCCAAGTAATATGAATTAAATGGTCAAGTAATCATGATACGGGTTTAACACAAGGGTGATCCTAATGCCTCTTATCATGTAGTAAATCCTACTACACGAATGTAGTCTCACTAGCGGTCTCGGGATGCATGACTAACGCAAGTTCTAGAATCTAAATGCTACCGGTACACTCATAAGCACTAATAGTAAATGCTTTTCCTATCAAATCTAAAGGCGAACCTCACATATTTGGGTGGAAAATTTTTCTGAAAGTACGGTTATGTGCTAGTCATACAATCTCCTATCCATGAGACGCTTGCTATGGCTAAAGTTTCACTCCTAAATGTTGTAAAAAATTTCAAATTTGGCGCTAAAATTGCACTAACAAGTATTTCTCATAGTTTTATTACACATCTACCATCAAACAAAACAAACTCAAGCGAAAGTGTACATGTAAGGTATCATCATTTTACCCTCCCCTTACACTTAAGATGAACATCGTCCCCAATGTTCAAGTAAAGAATGTAAAAGTGAAATAAGTAAAAAGAATGAAATCAAATACTCCCCTGATTCGCTCGGTATGGATAATAAGGTGGCCAGGTTAAATCTTCCTCCAAGAAAATGAACAATCAAAGCTTCCCTTCCAGAATATAAATCATCTTCTTGTCATAAATAACCTGTAAATCCTGAGAAATAGACAAGACAACCTCGCATAAAATCGGAGGCAACCTATATAAGTTACTAAATCCTAGAAAACAAAGTAAGATATAATGCTTGTGGAATGAAGTTTGCAGATTTCCTGGAGATTATAAAACTTAATAATTCACAAAAATTGTAAGACTCCATTAGAAAAACAAAACCGGTAAAATTTCCAGATTTTTACACGTGACGCCGTCAAGAGTTAACTCGTGACGCCGTCAAAAGTGACCTGCAGAAATTCTTATGTTAAGTTTCCGGAAAATTTCTGGAGAAACTTGGTCTCACTTCCTGGAAAATCCTGCAAAACTTCACTATGACTCAATACAAGCATTTGACTCTAACAAATACGAGTATACATGTTCATTTAATATTTTGGAGAATCATGATCGGTTTGTTTCTTAAAAACATATTTGGGGTTTTCCCTTACACTTATCTTTTGCAAAAATACTTTTAGGTGGAATTAAGACTAGGCCAAAACAACAAAGTAAAGTATTTCCACTATCTAATTGAGAAACATGATCTACCAACAATAAAAATAAAGCATGCATACGGAAGCAAATAACAAACAAACAAAATAAAATCACACAAAGCATGGGTTGCCTCCCAAGAAGCGTTTTTCTTTATTTACGAGTCTTGTAGCTAGACTCAAGGTCATGGGTTACTACGTGATACGGGTGAGTTCCTCATTGAGGACATCTTTTGGATCAAACTTAGGTTTCAACTTCCTATCAGTTTCCTTAGTATGGTATGACCTTTCAAACTTTTCCCCATCCGGATCATACAAAGTCATCTTCATATGCCATGATCCATCACCTTCTTTAGGTGGCTTGTCCCACCTCCATTTACACTTGTCTCCCTCTCTTTTCCACTTATTCATCTCTATATTAATAGGCATTACGCTTAAGAACTTAATCATCTTCCTAAAGACTAAGGGGTCCTCAAAGGGATCTAGCTCTTCATCTCTAGCTATGAGTTGTTCTACCGAATGTGTCTTCTCAATGAAATCTTTTTCTAGATAAAATGGGCATTGAGGTCCTATAAAGTTCCTTTCTATCCAAGGTCCATATCTAGATGGTCTCCTATTCATCTCTACCCAATGCGGTGTCGGTTCATCATCACAATCATAACTATGCTTCTTTACATCGTACACCGACCAAGTATCGCCTTCACCTACCGCTATCTTAGACTCCTTACAATATATCATGGCGCTAGCGATTGCTAAAAATCCTCTTCCTACCAATAATGGGCATGTAGTGTCACTAACCATGTCTAGGACGTGAAAATCCGCTAATATAGTTAACCTTCCTACGTGAACAACTACATCCTTAATCATTCCAACCGGGTGGGCAATACTCCCATCCGCTAGCCCTATCAATACCTCTGTTTCCTCTAACTTTCCTAGCTTAAGAGCGGTGAATAAGGATAAGGGAATCAAGTTGAGGCTTGACCCTAAATCGGCTAGTGTGTCGAAAGCTTCGGATCTTCCTATCTTACAAGGCAAAACAAATATACCCGGATTATCAAGCTTTTTAGGCGACTTGTTTTGAACAAAGGCGGTCCCATTTTTACCTAGTTTAAACTTCTCATATTTTTCTAGGAGGGAACTATAGTAATGTTGGGATTCTTGATTTGATGTGACAAAATAGATAAAAGAATGAAACAAAGGGACTATAATGCAAAGCTGGAATTCTACAAAAGATGAAGATTGAAACAAGAAGGACTTGCTTGATAAAGAAGACAAACACTAAACATAATGTCGGGTCTACTAGCCATTAGGTAAAGTAGACTACCAATCATACCTCTATATTTAGTGCTATCTACGGATTCACTTTCCTCATCCTTGGTGAGTTTAGTTTCCGTGGACATGGGTGTTTTGATTGGTTTCGAATCTTCTAATCCAAATTTCTTAAGCATGTCCTTAATATATTTAGATTGGTTAAAGAAGATACCATCTTCTAGTTGTTTAATTTGGAGTCCTAGGAAAAAGCTGAGTTCTCCCATCATACTCATTTCAAACTCGTCATGCATGATTTTTGAGAAATTGATACGTGGGAATCGCACCAGGCTTTACCTCTCAAGGGATTTTGAGAAGCTTACAACCCCCACCAGGCAGTGTACCTAATCGTTGTAGTATAGTATAGTGACAAGTACCGGGGGATTGATCGTTCAGCTAGGGATAGTGTCGCTAAGATTAGAAAACCTAAATACTTGTTCTAAAGGTGGGGGATGATTATTTTTGTATTTTTATATTTTTTAGAAAGCAAGTAAAAATCTCGGGTTTGAAGGATTTGGGCGGAATTAGTTGCTAGTCAACTAACCCAATACTAAAGATGCAATCAAAATAAAATACTAGAAATGAAAATAAACTAAATTAACTAAGGTTGTGAGCAATAAGTGGAGAAGTTGTGTTTACTTAGATTTCACTACTCCCTAGATATCTTTTACACGTTAATTACTTGTTATAGTTGCGTGGATGACGGATTGTATTCCTTAATACCATTCATGGGGTGGCGCACTTAATTCCCCAATCCTATGAGTGCCTACTTCACTCCTATGTTGAGCCGGCTAAGAAGCTCCTAACATGGGATCATTCAAATTTACTCATGCATTAAATACAACCAATAAAACCTAGTGAACGTCAGTTCATGTTTCCTAAGACGTTCAAGCATGTTACCATTTGGAGATCTGCCAGTTTTCTTAAGCCTAACATCGAAATCATTCATCCAATACAACCATAAACAAGTAATCAACACATAATTAACATCTAGGTTTCATTAGATCCAAGCAAACACAAGATAGATCTAGCCTAGCATGATGGAATTAAGACAAGAACAAGATATAGACAACCAACACATAGACATATTGATTGAATTAAAAGAATACTTATCTCAATTACACATGAAAGGGTTCAAGGGCTGAGAACCCTTGAAAAACCTTTAAAATTCGTACTAAGTTCGGCCTTAGGGTTTCTCCAAAACTTCTCTCTTCTTTTATGAATGAAAATTAAAAAACTATATATAGGAAATTAAGGCTGACGGCGTCAAGACCGAATTGGTGACGCCGTCATCTCGCCGCCAAAATACTTCTCGGACTGCCTTGATCTACTTTTGACGCCGTCACGTTATAGCATTTTCCAGGCCGTCACGTATTTTACTCTTGATGCTCTACCTCGTGACGCCTTCAATTCTGTACTGGGTCGTCATGGAAATTACTCTTGACGCCGTCAGAATTTCCTTCTTGACGCCGTCATCTACTGTTCCCAGCAAGGAAAATTAAGACTTTGGCGTTTTCTTCACTTTTATGCTCCAAAAACGTCCGAATTGCTTCCTTTTCCAGATTTCTCTCCCAAAGTACCTAAAATCACAAAAGGAACGATTTAGGGCAATATTTGATCAAATAAATTCAATTATGGGCTTAAATGACCCCCTAAAAGTGGTTCATTTTTCGCCTCATCAGAAATCCACACATAATTCTTGACAAGTTGATCCGAATATAATGTCATCAACATAGATTTAGACTATGATGATATGTGAATCTTTCTTCTTAGTGAAGAGAGTATTATCAACTAAGCCCATGGTATACGTATGGTCAACTAGGAAGGTTTTAAGTAGATCATACCATGCTTTTGGAGCTTGCTTAAGTCCGTAAAGAGCTTTTTTAAGTTTGTAAACATGATTTGGTTTTTCAAAATCGATGAAGCCCGGTGGTTGTGCAACATACACTTCTTCATTTATGACTCCGTTTAGAAATGCACTTTTGACATCCATTTGAGAGAGTTTAAAATTGTGTGCACATGCATATGCAAGTAAGATTCTAATTGACTCGAGCCTAGCAACCGGAGCAAAAGTTTCATCGTAGTCAATTCCTTCTTGTTGGTTATATCCTTATGCAACTAGCCTAGCTTTGTTTCTAGACCAATGTTCTGAAAGGCTCAAGGCGCACTAAGGCGCAAAGGGGGTCAAAGAGCCTCGAGTCGAGGCGCAAACCAAGGCGCGGGATTCATAAACATGAGGCGCACTATACATTTAGATTTTTTTATAACATATCTGACAACTTATGCAGCTTAAATAACACAAAAATATCAATATTCAATGCATAATGCCACTTAATAGTTATTACATCTAACAAAGGTTGCATTTAAACCCAAAATATTAGGTGATCAACATATCAGAATCCATGAACTACCCTAAATTCCTGAATACACATTACAATATATAAGTTTATGACTTATAAAATTTAACAAATTACCATGTAACAAACTATGAACTATCAATAACAAAAAATCTATAGTTGTTTGGTAACACTTAACACTAAAGAAACAACATTTGTATCTGTTAATAAGCTATTATTCTTAGACATTAGATTAAAAAAAACATAGTTCTTTGTTGATTGTGTGTTTTAGTTAGTTTCTAAAATATTAGAGTTATTAGATACCTTATAAATCAAAGGGCCAAATGTATATAACATGTAAGCCAAAAATGTATCTTACTACGTAGTATTAAGAAAAAAAAAAGGCCAAAACCCCGTTACATCTTCTAGGCGCACAAATCCCCAAGGCGCTAAAGTGCAAAAATCCCTAAGGCGCTGTGATTTTTACGGGATTCATGCATGTCGTGAGCCTCGATCTAAAAAAATCCCAAAGGCTAGAGCCTCGCGGGATTTAGGGAGTAGGCGCGCCTTAGGCGCGATTTTTAAAACATTGTTCTAGACACACTTCCATTTTCATCCATTTTATTACGAAAGACCCATTTTGTTCCAATTATAGTTTGACTCTTTGGTTGAGGAACTAATGTCCATACATCATTCCTAACAAATTGGTTTAACTCTTCTTGCATTGCAATTACCCAAGACTCATCTTTAATGGCTTCATTAATGTTTTTAGGTTCAATGGTTGACACGAAACAAAAGTAGTTGCTTTCATTTTGAACTTTTGACCTTAGTGTTCTTTTGTTAATGTTGCCTATGATATCATCTAATGGATGACTTTTAGATTCTTTGACATTGACAAGTTCTTTGTTTAATAGTTCATCTTCCTTGTCATTACCTAAAATCTCTTGACTTTCTATTGCTTGGCTTTCAACTAAGTCATCATCTACCAAAGCTGATGTCTTAGAGGGAGGTGGACTCTCGTCAAATGTTACATTCAACGATTCCTCAACTCTTAAGGATTCTTTGTTCAAAACAATATAAGCTTTACTATTTTGTGAATATCCAAGAAATACACCTTCATAAGACTTTGGGTCAAATTTGGTGAGATAATCCTTGGTGTTAAGAATGAAACATTTACTTCCAAACACTCTAAAGTATCCTAAAGTAGGCTTTTTACCTTTATATAGTTCATAAGGAGTTTTATTCAAAAATGGTCTAATTAAGACTCGATTTAAAATGTACGTTGATGTGTCAACGGCATTACACCAAAACTTTTGTGGAATGTTTTGTTCATTAAGCATTGTTCTACTCATCTCTTGCAATGTCCGGTTTTTACGTTCTACTACACCATTAGATTGAGGGGTACGTGGAGCCGAAAAGTTATGAGTAATACCATTAATATCACAAAAGTTTCCAAATTGAAATTCATTATCAAATTCACGACCGTGATCCGTTCTAATAGACACAATATTAGACCCTACTTGATTTTGAATTTTCTTACTTAGAATCTCAAATTTATCAAAAGCTTCATTTTTACTTTTCAAAAATTTTGTCCAAGTATATCTTGAGTAATCATCAACTATGACCAAAGTGTAGAAGTTACCTCCATAACTTTGTATAGCAGATGGACCAAATACATCCATATGCAAAAGTTCTAGACACCTAGATGTAGAAACCAAGTTTTTAGCCTTATGGCTACTATGGACTTGTTTACCGACTTTGCAAGCATCACAAAAGTGTTGGTCATACTTCAACTTAGGTAGGTTTCGAACTAAGTCTTTGTAGGAGAGGTTTTGAATTAGTCTCATGTTAGCATGTCCTAAACGTCTATGCCATAAAGTTGAAGAGTCGTCTAATGAGGTACGACAAAGTTTGTCTCTAGATGTTGGATCCATCTTCATGACGTATACGTTGTTCTTAAGGACACCTTTGGCTATGGTTATACCATCTTTAAGTATTTTACTTCTGTTTTCACTAAAAAGGAAATTATACTTATTACGACAAAGTTGACTAATACTAAGGAGATTAAAACCTAAGTTATCAACATGAGCTACATCATCTATAAAAAGGCAGTCATGAGAGATTGCACCTTTTCTGATGATTTTGCTCTTAGCTTTACTACCAAACGTAACATTACCTCCATCACATTTGTGATAAGTAGTGAAGAGGCTTTTGTTACCCGTCATGTGCCTTGAACAACCGCTATCTTTAATCCATTCATCCGGTTCCAAACAAACTTTGAGGCACACCTATTTTACGAAAAACACTCAAACATTTGGTCCCCAATTTCTCATGGGTCCATTTTGGTTAAGCATACCATTAACTTGTTCCAAGTATGAAAATAAAACATAAGGGTTCCATGACATGTAATTTGGAGCTTGGTAATGTCCATGAGTGTTTTGGTTCCAAACATGTTGGTAGTTTGGTCGAGCGTTGAAGTTGCTCTTTGGAAAGGGGCGTTTGGGAATTGGAGTCTTAGGTCTTGGTTGTGTAGTCTTAGCTCTAAATTCATTTTTACTAAGTCCTACTCCAGTTTTGAAGGTAGGTTTTTTTCCATTTTTATATGTAACTTTAACAAATTTTGAACGATCCGATGTGGATGGTGTCACTGCTGCAGCAGACCTGGCGAAACCCTGGATTGGGTTCCGCGGGCTGTTGTAGCAGTTTTGTTAGTTTCTTGTGCATTCTTTTCTTGTTTCATTTGACCCGTTGAAGTTTCTATTTTCATGAATCCTAGTCCTGTTTTATCAAAGGGTGACTTTTGAATTTTCATAATTTCATCCGCACAAGAAATGCTCTTATCGAACTTCTTAAACTTTGTGGTTTGTTTTATTAGATCATTTTGAGTAATTTTAAGTTTCTCAACTTCGAGTTTAAGTTCTTCACATGATTTGCAAGATGTGTCAATACCTTTACTCTTTTCTAATCTCTTAGCTTTTTCTTTTAACTCATAAACTTCATTTTCTAAAAACTCCTTTTTAGTTTTCAAAAACTTGTTTTTGTTTATGATTTTTAAGCTCAATTCACAAAGTTTGTTATATTCTTTTTGTAATGTGTCATCATCAATAGAGGAGTAAGATGAGTTGGAGTGTACCTCATTTGAGTTGTGAGCCATGAGAGCAATATCATCATTCTTTGGCTTATCGTCATCTCCTTCATAGTCACTCCAAGCACCACCTACAAAAGCTTGTTGAGATTTGCTCTTGGGTGGTTTTGGACATTCTCCTACAAGATGACTTGTGTCTCCACACCTATAGCATTTTCTTTCAACCTTTCATTTCCTATCATCACGATCTTTTCGAAAAGTTTTCTTGTCATCTTTAGGTTGCCTTACAAACTTCCCTCTTCTACGAAAGAACTTCTTGAAGTCTCTAACGGCCATAGCATATTCCTCATCATCACTATCCGAAGTAGATTCTTCATCATCACTTGATTGGACTCTAGCTTTCAAGGCAATGGAATTAACTTTTTCTTTCTTGCCTCTAACTAGTTCCGAATCTTTTTCCATTACCATTTCATGAACTTTGAGATTTCCAATTAGCTCGTCAAGTGACATGCTTGAAAGATCTTTGGATTCTTCAATTGTCGTCACTTTTGCTCTCCACTTCGGATGGAGTGCTCTAAGGAATTTCCTGACAAAATTCTTACTACAAAAAGATTCATCAAGTGCTTTAAGTGAAGTAATAATAGTGTTAAACCTAGCAAATGCATTATCAATAATCTCATCTTCGGGAATAACAAATTGTTCATATTGTTGAACAAGGAGATCAATTTTGTTATCCTTAACTTGTGAGTTTCCTTGATGAGTGACTATTAAAGATTGCCAAATATCTTTGGAGGTTTTACACATAAAGACTCTTTCATATTCTTTCTTAGGCAAAGCATTGTAAAGCATCATTTTAGCTTTATTATTTTTAGCAATCAATTTCTTTTGATCATCATCTTTAATATTTGTAACTATATTATCACCATCAATGATTATATACCATAAATCTATATCTTTAGATTTCACGTAACTTTCAAAACGGTTTTTCCAATATATAAAACCATTTGCTTCAAAAAGTGGTGGTCTTTGCATAGATTGCCCTTCTTTGTAATTTTCAAAATCCATGGATCGTTTCAAGTTTTAAAACACCATATATTTTAAAAGCTTGAGTAACGTAGCTCTTGATGCCAATTATGGAAAACTAGAAGGGGGGTTGAATAGTTTACCATTTAAAATCTTTTTAACTTGTTTAATTAGCTTTGAAACTTTCCGTTTGATCAAAGATATATACACAAACACAATATATAACATGCAAGTAAATGAAAGAAACGATCAAACCACAACACGAGTTGTTGACATAAATAATGTATGAAAACGTTATTTATATTTTTCGATATCTCTATATTTTGACGATCACAAAATGTAAACTCGTCAATCGTTTGATTACTATGTAAACAAGTATTAAGCTAGTTTATATCATTATATCCAACTTAATCACTTAAGGTATGGATAAACAAGTGCTTAATACATCTCATGATCAAAGGGGTATTTAATTAACTAATACAAAGTTTATTTAATTATATAATCTTATTATATATTTTTGAAAAACACTTTTGGTAATAAGGAAAAATGTTTTAATCATACTAAATATATGATTTCAAATATTTAACCAAAATCAGTTAGTTTTTCACCAAATAAACTTTCCCCACTAAAAGACAAGTTTTCTGGCCGTTACAGTTGGGCGGCCCCCTTAATTATAAGGGGCGGTCCCCTTAATTTTAAGGGGGCCGGCCATGCTTTAAGGGGACCGGCCAGGCTCCCCTGTCAGAAACTGTCAGATTTCTTCCCCTATAAATACCACCTTAATTCTGGAATTTTTCCTCACCTTTTGCACGAAATTTTCAGATCTATAACCATCTAAAACTCATCCAAAACCCTTTGATCATTTGTATATTAATCCTTGTTTCAAGTGATTCAATCCCTCATCATCCATTCTCATTCTAAGTGCAAAAGAAGAACTCTCTACAACCAAGTTCAAGAAGTGTTGAAGAGTAGTTGTGTATAGTGTATATATATTCATTTGTGAATATTGTGTTGTGCTTGTGATTAATTGTGTAGAAGATATAGAAGGTGTGTAGATAGTAGAAGTTGATTAGTAGTGAGGTAGGATAGTTGTGAAGATTGGTGTGTAGCAAATAGGTGTGAAGAAGGTGTGTAGATTGGTGTGAAGATTGGTGTGTAGATTGGTGTGTAGATTGGTGTGAAGATTGGTGTGTAAATTGGTGTGTATATTGGTGTGTACGGTTTTCTCCGCCATAAGGGAGTTTGTTGACATAATGAAGAAAACTCTCGAGTAGGTGACTCGGGGAGTGGAGTAGGAACAAGGAAGGTGTCCTTGTAGCCGAACCACTATAAATCCTTGTGTTGTGGTTTGATCTTTCTAACTCTTCTCATTACTTATTTATTTACCTTTACTATATTAGTTTTGTTAGTTAGTTATCATACAATTGTTCATATAGTGCAAGTATTGAATTCACATAAACTAGAATCGAAGTTTTTAAAACAAACTTGTGTTTATAAATTTTAAAAGGACGTAAAACTATTCAACCCCCCCTTCTAGTTTTCCACAATTGGTATCAGGAGCCACGTCTAGCAAGATTTTTAAAATATATTGTATTTTAAAACTTGTAACGATCTATGGAATCTGAAAAATATTTAGAAGGGCAATCTATGCAAAGACCACCACTATTTGAGAGTGATGGATTTTTATATTGGAAAAATCGATTCGAAACTTATGTGAAATCAAAAGATCTAGATCTTTGGCATGTTATTACCAATGGTGATTTTTTACCTATTCAAAATAACCCCGAAACTAAGAAAGATGAAATCGTACCTTTTGAAAAACAAAATGACGATTTAAAAAGAAAACTTGCTAAAAATAATGAAGCAAAAATTGTTATTTATAATGCGCTACCACGTAAAGAGTACGAAAGGATCTTTATGTGTGAAACCGCAAAAGAAATTTGGAACTCTTTATTAATAACTCACCAAGGTAATAATCAAGTCAAAGATAATAAAATTGATCTACTTGTTCAACAATATGAACAATTCACGATTCCGGAAGAGGAATCAATTGATAATGCTTTTGCTAGATTTAACACTATCATCACAAGTTTAAAAGCACTTGATGAGAATTTTTCTAGTAAGAATTTTGTTAGGAAGTTTCTTAGAGCTCTTCACCCAAAATGGCGAGCTAAAGTGACGGCCATTGAAGAATCAAAGAATTTGTCAACGCTACAACTTGACGAATTAATTGGAAATTTGAAAGTCTATGAAGCAATTATAAAGAAGGACTCCGAAATGGTTAAAGAAAAACGTGAACAAAGCAAGTCAATCGCCTTGAAAGCTAGAAAGGAATTCAACAACGAAGATTGCTCATCTTCCGATAGTGATGACGAAGAATATGCCATGGCCGTAAGAGACTTCAAGAAATTCTTCAAAAGGCGAGGAAGATTCGTTAGACAACCACACGATGAAAGAAGAACATCTCAAAAGAATAATGATGACAAGTATAGCAAGAATGAGAGAAAGTGTTTCAAGTGTGGTGATCCGAATCACCTCATTGGAAAATGTCCAATGATGACAAGAGATCAAAATCAAAGAGCATTCGTTGGAGGTGCTTGGAGTGATAGTGATGAAGATGAGAATGAAACAACAAAGGATGAAAAGTGTCTCATGGCCAAATCATCAAGTGAGGTACGTTCCGAATCCGAATACTTTAGTGATGAAAATCTATCATTAGATGAAAAAGATTTAGATAGTGAATACAATAGATTATGTAAAATAGGACAACTAGTTATGGCTAAAAATAAATCACTAAAATACATAAACAACCAACTAGAAAATGAAGTGCTTGAACTAAAAATTAAAATACATCAACTTGAAAAAGGAAAAGAAATTGTTGAAGAATGTAAAACATGTCAAGAGCTTAAAAGTGAAAACAACATACTTAAGGATGAAATTTGCAAACTTGATAAATTTGAAAATAGTAGTAACTCACTTAATAAAATTATAAGTATTCAAAGAATATCAGGAGATAAAACCGGACTAGGATTCAACTCAACTGAATCTTCAACAAGTGGAGCTAAAAACGTTAAATTTGAAAATGAACCAAAACCTTCAATACTTAATCCTAAACATTTACTCATAAAAAATAAAATAATACCTATCGCTAGTAATGAAGAAATAAAACCATTTTATAAACCATCTTTAAAAACCGAAGTTGGATCATCTAAACCTAAAACAAGATCTAAAACTCCACCACCTAGGAAACCAAATAATTCTTATCCTAGACCTAAAACACCTCAACCAAGTACAAACCATAATAGACGAAACTTTAACTATAATCAACAAATGTGGAACTTCAATCCGTGGGGAATGTTTCCACCTTATATGCATCCAAGTCAAATACAAAACATGTTCGGACCAAATAACTTTGGACAAATGAAACAATGGGCACCAACGTAAATAATATTCACCATCCAAACGTGGAACTCTTCATTGTCACCTCTTGTCCGGAGTACTTCTTGAAGACTTTGAAGATTAACGCATTAAAGACAAAAGGTACACATTTCCTTTTAAGTTCCTTGTCTAGAAATGCATGCTTAGTTTAGTGTGTTATATTCATGTGATTTTACTTGACTTATTAATCTCTATTTTTTTATTATATCTAAATATACATATATACATATATATATATATATATATACATTTATATACTTAGCTATATTTAGGATCTTATAACCTAGGAAATTCATTTGTTGATTTTCTAGAACTAGAGATTGTTCGTTTACGAACATTTCTTTTCCCCATTTGCCTTATTGAACTTTAATGTTCAATCAACACTCATGCTGATGAAGTGAGATGAGTCGAAAAATCTATGGATGAAACAAACTCCCGGCTTCCGTTGCATACGTCTCCCTCCTATGTTCTCGTCTTATAAGCCTATACTATACTATAATATATATATATATATATATATATATATATATATATATATATATATATATATATATATATATATATATAAACCTTACACAACTTTCTCGTTTGCTTGACAACTTGATGAATTTCATCCGAAATGATCAAGAAAATTTTATTGACAAAATGTTAAGTAAAAATGTCAAGTAATTCCTCTCGTGCGTATACTCTTCAACGTATTTTTGATTAAATATAAATCTAGTATATATATATAAATATTTTCTTGTTTGTTCCAGAAACCAAAACTTGAAATATCAAATTTTTAAGGGCGGCCCCCTTAATGTTTAAGGGGACCGGCATCCAATACAAGGGCGGCCCCCTTAATGTTTAAGGGGACCGGCCCTCTGAGAGCTCAAGCCCGTTTTTCCCTTTCTTCCTTTTGCCAAACACTCCACTTTTTCATTTCTCTCTTTCCCTGCTTCTGCTGTGACGAAATTCAAAACCCAAAAACCTCTTAAATCACTTCCAAATCACATAATTCGGGTTAATTCGCAAAGGGCAAATTCATCTACCACAATCACCACTACATATTGTAAGCTTTTCATAACACATTTTATCTAATTTCATCTTATTTGATCATACTCATGATTATGCATGTTTTATAAAATTTGTCAAATTTCATAATTTATTTCGAATTAAGCCTTAAAACTTCATTACCAAATGCTTCACCTAGGATTAGGATGATTGATTAACACTAGAAACTAGTTATTATAAACTATCATGTCGAAAATTTTTGAAAAATTTCATACACTCCTTTTCAAAAATTTTAGTAAACTTATTGTTGAATAATGATTTGAAAACGTGTTAAAACTAATTACATTATACTTGTGTAACTTGTAAAACTTGAAATTACATTTTTTCGACTAAGAAAAACTATGTTGGTTCACAATATAGGGATGTTTGGATTATGTCCAAATAATATCAAAACATAATCATTATAATTTTTATAAAACTTTGTTATAATTATAAACCTTAAAATTGTTTATCGAACTCGTCAAGATATATAATTCATATGTATATTGACGCACTTGAGTTATAAGTCACTAGTTAAGGAAGCGTTTGGTTTATTACTAAAAATGACATTTTTAAGTAAAAATACAAACCATCTTTTTCAAAAACAAATTACATGCATAAGAAACTCGCAAGAAATAGCTAGTTTTACAATCTAATGTAAATCTAGCAAATTTCATGATATATATAGATGTTTAAAGGGCGTTTGGATTTGTCCATAACCACCCATTAAACTTCGTAAAATATATCTAGAACGAGTTAAAAACAACATTAAGGAACATGGTAATCTACTTCTTAGGATTAGTGACGAAGTATGTTTACGTTCCAACATAAACCTTAACAATAAACATACACTTTTATCTTTCTTTATATTTATTTTGGTCTTTTTGCATTGTTATTGTGTTTAGGTGAAAATGCCCAAAGCAACTACCGAAGATCTTTCTCACACTAAAAACTACATTCCCAAAGTTTCTCAACTCCCTACCACATCTCCTTCCATTGGACTTATCTATCGTCAAATTGAAGATAGAAATATTCATGAGGGACGTGTAGTAGATCTTGCTTTTGCTCAATCCGAGTACATAAATCGCTTGTTTTCAAGCATCAACTTCAATTGTCTTTATGAAATAAATGAACCTATTATTCCTCGCTTCATTATGGATTTCTATAGCCAAGTCACCGTCCAAACCAATGATCTTGGTTTCATCACCGTCTCTTTCATGATTCAAAATGAATTTATCACCCTAACTCTCGAACAATTTGGTCATATCCTCCAAATTCCATTTAGAGGTCAAGCCGTTTTCTCAAACGAGTGGGACCTCGAATCTCTTAATCGCTATCGACCAACCTTCGGTCCATATCTTGACGAAATTCCTCATCCCGACGAAATTCGTCAAGTTCTTGGTATAGATCGTGCCACCACAAGTCGAAAAATAAAATCCAAAAACGTTCAAATCTCTCCATACCAACTTCTCCTCAAAGAATTAAGCCCTCACATGAAGCGTTGGGAAGAACTCATTCGTGAGAATGCGTTTGGTACTGGAGGTCACCGGGACCATCTCCCGGCTAGCCTTGCTCACATGTTGTATTGTATAGCTGTCGAAAAGCCGTACAATTTGGCCTACTTCTTTATCAAACGGATTGAGTGTGCTAGAAAAACTCCCAAAGCCAACCTTCCATATGGAATGTTCCTTACTCGTATCTATCGTCATGTTATCGAGTACTACCCCGATCTTGACAATAGTATTTATGAGTCCATCTACCCCACTCTACGTACTCTCGCTCTAAAACAAGCTCGACGAACTCGAAGTGACAAGGGTAAACCTCGTCGTCATAGCTTTCATGGATCATCCTCAAGGCAAGATGATGACGATGAGGAGGAAAACATCCATGATGCTAGTACCCCTTCGTTTTCTGAGTTCGTTGACGATTTAGAGGATCTTGACTATCCCAACTATTCTACTCCATCTCCAAGTGATCAAACTGAAGAAGTGCTTCATGAACGAACTACCGAGATGCTTAGAAGACAAAAGAGCTTGCACGAAGAAGTTAGAGGTGGCTTCAAATCTATTGGGAAGACTTTGAAGGGTATCTTCGGGATGAAAAAGAAATGATATGGTCGGATTATGTTTGTTAAACAATGTTTTATTTTTTATGTCTTGTGTGCTATTTGTCAGAAGTTTATTCGGAAATACTTGTTATTTGAATATGTGTTTAGGATGATAACTTGATTATCTTTGATATTTTTATGCATGTTTCTCTTGATCTATATATATGTTTGCATGATTAGTTAATGTTTATATAACTATATGACATGTATGCTTTCTAATAAACCAAAACAAATGTGAAATGTCCAAATTGAGCTTGCTGCACATTCAAACCAGAACATAACATCTTTCCAGAAAATTTTTGAAACTTTTTGGTTTCTGGGTCGTCAGATGGGCGGCCCCCTTAAATCATAAAGGGCGGCCCCCTTAAAATTAAGGGGACCGGCCACCATTTAAGGGGACCGGCCATCTGAAACAGTTTTTACACTGTTTTCTTTTGCATCCTGTGATCCCTTTTGCTAGTCCCAGCTATCATTACTCTTAAAAACCAAACTGATTTTGGAATATAACATTACAATTTCAAAATAATTCCACTTCTAAACATGTTTTCCCACTATATAATCCCCATGCATGTTTAATTCTTAATTCATCATCCTCATCATTCATAAACCATCATCATGTCATCACCAAGAACCACCCATTCAAACAATGCCAAGAAACAAAAACTTGTCATTATACCACCCAAACAACTCTTCATTGATCTTACAAATGAAGACAACACCACCCCATCACCACAACCTCAATGTTCATCTCCTAGTGCACCAAATGCACCCTCCAAAACACCCTCAACAAATGGAAATTCTACTTCCTCCATACCATCCACTTCATCCATTAATGACTACATAAACACCCACTTATCTCCTCCACCAATGGTTCAACCATCACAACCTACCAATGAACACTCCACCCTTGCATTAACCCTCTCATTATCACCATTAACACCTCTTGATGCACATTTCTCATCATCCCCTATCAATCCACCAACCTATAACCCCGTCCCATGGAGCTTACTTGAAGCTCATGGTGACACTTGCCTTTGTTGCATCCACAACCGAACAATTGTGTTCGGACTAAGAGATGAAATGCAATACATGTTTTCTCATATTGAGAACTTGTTGCATCCACAACCTATAAACACAACCCCTCCACCACCATCAACAAACACTCCTCCTCCATCACCATCTCCATGTTCACCATCAATTCCTCCCAATTAAACATGCTTGGTGACTTACAAATAAAAGTACCTCAAACCATTTTGGATGGCAAGCTCTAGAGAGGACTCTTATGTTTGAGCTTTGGTTTATTTGTTATGTGATGATTGTAAGCCTTTAAGGCTTTTGTTTGTAGCATTACTTGTTTCATTTGTTGATGTAATGCTTGATGTATTAATTTCACTTGATTAATATTATGGTTATGTTTAGTTTATACTTTTGCATGCTATATACATATATATGTTGCTTGCTACTAAATATTTTTGCAAGATATCCATATCTCGATTCCTTTTGGCCTCAAAACGAGGGGGAGCTTACATCAAGGGGGAGCTTCCATTAACACGGGATAACCTTTTTGATGCTCACAAAAAGGGGGAGAAGTGATATAAACTTACTCTAATACTTGTATATAGACTAATTTTCGACTAATGAGTTTAAATTTTGTAATCATCAAAAAGGGGGAGATTGTTGACATAAATAATGTATGAAAACGTTATTTATATTTTTCGATATCTCTATATTTTGACGATCACAAAATGTAAGCTCGTCAATCGTTTGATTACTACGTAAACAAGTATTAAGCTAGTTTATATCATTATATCCAACTTAATCACTTAAGGTATGGATAAACAAGTGCTTAATACATCTCATGATCAAAGGGGTATTTAATTAACTAATACAAAGTTTATTTAATTATATAATCTTATTATATATTTTTGAAAAACACTTTTGGTAATAAGGAAAAATGTTTTAATCATACTAAATATATGATTTCAAATATTTAACCAAAATCAGTTAGTTTTTCACCAAATAAACTTTCCCCACTAAAAGACAAGTTTTCTGGCCGTTACAGTTGGGCGGCCCCCTTAATTATAAGGGGCGGTCCCCTTAATTTTAAGGGGGCCGGCCATGCTTTAAGGGGACCGGCCAGGCTCCCCTGTCAGAAACTGTCAGATTTCTTCCCCTATAAATACCACCTTAATTCTGGAATTTTTCCTCACCTTTTGCATGAAATTTTCAGATCTATAACCATCTAAAACTCATCCAAAACCCTTTGATCATTTGTATATTAATCCTTGTTTCAAGTGATTCAATCCCTCATCATCCATTCTCATTCTAAGTGCAAATGAAGAACTCTCTACAACCAAGTTCAAGAAGTGTTGAAGAGTAGTTGTGTATAGTGTATATATATTCATTTGTGAATATTGTGTTGTGCTTGTGATTAATTGTGTAGAAGATATAGAAGGTGTGTAGATAGTAGAAGTTGATTAGTAGTGAGGTAGGATAGTTGTGAAGATTGGTGTGTAGCAAATAGGTGTGAAGAAGGTGTGTAGATTGGTGTGAAGATTGGTGTGTAGATTGGTGTGTAGATTGGTGTGAAGATTGGTGTGTAAATTGGTGTGTATATTGGTGTGTACGGTTTTCTCCGCCATAAGGGAGTTTGTTGACATAGTGAAGAAAACTCTCGAGTAGGTGACTCGGGGAGTGGAGTAGGAACAAGGAAGGTGTCCTTGTAGCCGAACCACTATAAATCCTTGTGTTGTGGTTTGATCTTTCTAACTCTTCTCATTACTTATTTATTTACCTTTACTATATTAGTTTTGTTAGTTAGTTATCATACAATTGTTCATATAGTGCAAGTATTGAATTCACATAAACTAGAATCGAAGTTTTTAAAACAAACTTGTGTTTATAAATTTTAAAAGGACGTAAAACTATTCAACCCCCCCTTCTAGTTTTCCACATGAGTATTTATCGTGGTTCGGCTACAAGGACTCTTTTTCCTTGCCCTACGTCCACGCCCCGAGTATCCAACTCAAGAGTTTCTTTCACTAGTCAACAAGCTCCTTTCACCGGCGGAAAAAACCTTACACGTCACTTATACACGTTTACCGACACTTAGCTAGATGTTGAGTTCTTTTACAAGGGTACAACCACTCCCGTTAGTTCTTTTACAAGGGTACAACAACTCCCGTCACACTTTGTGTTTTGAGGACTAAAATACTAACCGATCACTACTGAAAATACACAATCAAATGAAGTGTAAACTACACAAGTCTACACAATGCTAAGCTAACAAGTCTTGCAACGTTGTGTTGAATACTTGTAACTTTTTATGAACTCGTGAATCTCTTTGCTACAAAAAGAAACTTCACATATGAGATGTTAAAGGGTTAGATGAAAGAATGAATGAATGTGTGAAAATATGATGTAGAGTGATAAGCCAAAAATCAAACTTGTGGCTTAGTATTTATAGCAAAACCTTCTGCAGGCATGGCGGATACGGCGGAACCCTCAGATGGGTTCCGCCCGTGTACCCCAGGGTTCCGCTGGGCTTGCAGTTGGTTTTGCAATAAATCTTGCAAACCAAACAATGTCACATCTCATTATACTTAGTCAAACACAAAACTTGCAAGCAAACATATAGTTAGTCAAACACACTTTATTTCCATAAATGTATATTGACAAAACTTGCCATAAATGTGATGTGACATTTCTATTTTAAGAAATAATAAGTGTTGTGTTTTATAAAATGTAAAATGTAGCAAAAGTCTAGTTTATGCAAGTCTTTAAAACTAAGATTATGTTTTACTTAGAAACTAAAGTTTACATTTTTTCGTTAACAAAACTTAGCAAAGATCGTAAAATATAAATAACGTTTTTAGGCGATATTTGTATTAACAATGTTTTTATCAAATCTTTTGTCACACTTTTTTTATCAAATATTTTGCCACATTTTTTATTCATTTTCGTTTAGGGTTTAGGGTTTAGTGTTTAGGGCCTAAACGCTAAACACTAAACCCTAAACCCTATAGAGTTAAAATATTTTCATCTATAGTCCTCATTGAGTTAAAATATTTGCATCGTTAGTCCTCATTGACCATTCTTACATTTTTATCAGTTTGGTCCATTTTTATACATTTTCATCTCTCATGTTTTTATCAAATCTTTTACCACATTTTTTTTATCAAATATTTTGCCACATTTTTTATTCATTTTCATTTAGGGTTTAGGGTTTAGAGTTTAGGGTTTAGGGTTTAAACTCTAAACCCTAATAATTCGGATCAGAAGGGTTTAGAGTTTAGGTTAAAGTCTCACGAGTTTTGATGTAAAACATCATTCCGGATAACGTTCGTGTGTTTACACTTTTAATAATTCGGATCAGAAGGGTTTAGGGATAAAAATGTATTAAAACGGACGAAAACTGATAAAAAAAACCTATGAAGACATGAGAAAAACGGACGAAAACATCTGAAAAACGGACGAAAAAGAAAAAAAATGTAAGAATCGTCAATGAGGACTAACGATGCAAATATTTTAACTCACTGAGTACTAATGATGCAAATATTTTAACTCTATAGGGTTTAGGGTTTAGGCCTAAACCCTAAACCGTAAACGAAAATGAATAAATAATGTGGCAAAATATTTGATAAAAAAAGTGTGGCAAAAGATTTGATAAAAACATGAGAGATGAAAACGTATAAAAACGGATGAAACTGATAAAAACGTAAGAATGGTCAATGAGGACTAACGATGCAAATATTATAAATTAATAAGGACTAACGATGCAAGTATTTTAACTCTATAGTCAGTGAGGACTAACGATGCAAATATTTTAACTCAATGAGGACTAACGATGCAAATATTTTAACTTAATGAGAACTTACGATGCAAATATTTTAACTCTATAGTTAATGAGGACTAACGATGCAAATATTTTAACTCAGTTAGGACTAACGATGCATACAATAGGGTGATTAAGAAAGTTTATGCATACAATAGGATAATTAAGAAAGTTTATGCATACAATAGGAAAAAGAAGTTCATAGCATACAATAGTAAAAAGTGATAAGTTCGATGTATTTTTAGACAGTTTTCCCAAAAAATATGGGTTAACACATAATGTTAGGCTTACGGTTTCAATCATTCTTATAATTTGCCAATAACAATACTCGAACAAAGGCGACAAAACCACAAATGATTGCTCAAATACTTATGGCGACAAAACCAAAGCGATTGATAAAATCCTCAAGGCGACAAAGCCACATGCGATTGCTCAAATCCTTCACCCGAGCACACTAAAGGTTAGAATGATTAAGGGTATGATATATGCATGGGGACAATGACACAAACAAAACAAATAGATCCTTAAGTCCAAGCTCTCCCCGCTTGCTAGCCTCACTTGATCACATAAAGCAGAGTTCTAGAATCAGTCATTCTTCAAATGATAAGTTAATCGAGTTAATGCCTAAACGATGTAGTGTAGTGCCCCCTTAATCGATATATCTCGTAATACTTTTGGCATAAAGATGCATTAACTTGCTCTTCGTCATCAATCATCGAGTTAGTATATGTAGAATGTAGTTTGATGCCTCATAATTCCATATAGATTGTAGTTTCTTGGCATAAATAGTATACTAACTTAGCCTTCAATACATCACATTCCGTAATTGATAATGATTTTACAACAACGAAACATCACTTCAAAAGTTCTTAAATCATCTTAGCTAAACTTTACAACAATAATGTTGATTTATATTACGTATCGACTACACTTACACTATGTTCCTAAGTTTTTTGTTAAGAGAAAAGTAAAATAAATGAAATTAAAGTAGAGAATATAAGAGGAAAGAAAGTGAAACCAACTTACATAATTGTGTTATCAAGTTGTACAAAATGAAAAGTGAATGAAAAAAAAGTGATATGCTATATTTACAATAATACCCTCGTAATGTGTGAAGTGAGAAACAATAACATTAATAAATACTATAATAAAGTGTGTTTGATAAATTTATGTGATAACAATTCATCTCATTTTTGGGATGAGAGAGTGACTATAAAACATATTATATTACTTCCACTTTATTTTTTCCTTATTTCATTTCACTCTAAAATTTCTTAAGATCACAAACAAAATTGATTTCATCCACTTTCTTTCATTTCTTCTCTAAAAAATAACTTGAGAACATAGTGTAAAAAACCTTGTTGATTTATAACGTATCAGCTACAACAACATTGCATGCACATAACTATTTTTTTTTCTTTTGCATGACTGCAAAAAAATGAAAATTACAGCGTGGATCGAAATTAAAAAATTTATTGATGTATCCCTCCACTTGAGTTCAGCAATTAACGAATTTCCATTCGTAGGAACAAAATAAACTATCAACTCTACGTGTTTCTGACATAAAAGATCTACACAGTTGGCTTGTCGAATAGGGGTAATGAAACATATAACATTTAATTGGTGTGTAGACAAAAAAAAATATTAGATCATCAGGGTATTCTAGGGATATTTTACACTAAAAGTGAGTGCAACAAAAGGGTTTTTCACATGATGATTTACTAATCGATGTGAAAAGTCAACATACTCGAACAATTATGACACGACATAAGCTATTTGGTTTAAATCCTAAACTTTCTGCCTTACATCCTAATTATACTGATTACACCAAGTTTTCTTAGTGCAATGCTCATTAGTTTGGTCTTGATATGTAAATAGGGTAAAGTTCAAAAGTATACTACAAGCCACTAACACACACTCATTTGTAGTGGGATTTATGTAATATATTGGAAAACGGAATAGGCTTAATCCTCACCATTGGAATATAAGGGTAAATGTGTGCTCGGTTTTACGTTAAACTAGTTCAATTAAGAAAAACATGTCTAAAATTTTTAAGTTAAGGCATAAGTTTTAAAATAAACTAGCAAGAGTGACATGTAGATTTTATTTCTAGTTTCCTCCCACCACTTGAGATGTACAATGTTCCCATTGTACAAATATAAACATTTGAAAAGAAAGATAAAATAAAAATGAAACGGAAAACTCCCCTGATTATTACTCGGATGATTATTTAGTAAAAAATGCGAACAATTATGACAATGAAGTCTTGATTCTCAGCAACACTCATATAAAATTCCACTGTCATTCAAGGTTTTTTCAAAAGAAGATATCTTTTGTTGTGGATCATACATCATAACCTGAAAAAGAAAAACAAAAACAAAAAAGTAAAATGCAAACAAGCCTCTTATATGGCATATGAGAAAGGAGCCCATACGTCGTATGGCAGTATACGCTGTATGTACAAGATGTACATAATGTACATACATCGTATACTATACCTGGACATAAAAGAAAAAATAAATCTGGGAGTACGTAAAAGAAAAACGACAAAATAAAAAAGAAAAATAAGTCAGGGTGAGGCAAAGAACTCAAGCAAATGTTCATTCTTCAATATCTCAACAAGTTGGATTAGCTGTTTCTCCGACGTGGAGTGGATTCTTGTGGAAAAGCACAGCAAAGCCTTGCAGTAATAAGGTGTTCATTGCTAGGACGGGTTCAAACTAGACTGAAGGGAGAAGGAATTCAATAGTCCTCTCTTTTTAGGAATTCGTCACTAGCGAGGGTTTTGAATCAAAGCATGGGCATCTATTCGATTTACTACTCACCCCATGTGACTCTAAAGCAATTCTTCTTTATATTAATAATACGCTTCTTCATCCTGGATTCAACAATCTTCTCCATTTTGAAACTTAACAACTTGCTACACTTCAAAAACCTTCTTAGCATCTGACTCATATACTTTTTAAATTTGATTTAAAGATCAGCTCGTAGAAGGCAAATACTTTTAAAGGGCAGATTCTTAAAAAACCTCAAAAATTTAGAACTTTTATGTTTCAATTATTTATTTACTTTTTATTTTCGGGGATGGGTGGGGGAGCTAGTCCCTAGTTGCCTTGGTCCCTAGGTGGCTCCACCACTGGTGGAGTTAAGACATACGGTTTATCTACTACAAAGATTTGATTCTAGTGAATAGTATACGTGTCGTAGATTCAATAGTGGACGTACAAATGATCTAAACCCATCATTCTGAAGCAATATAAATTGTTATGTTTGTTCTCTCTTCCCGAACTCTTTCATTTCATTATTACGATATATGTATTGCTTAACTGCTTACACACACTTGCATGTAAACTTAACTGTTAACTTACTCAAACTAAAAAAAAAAATAAATAAAAAAAAATAACGTATTCGCACCCTCTCTACAGCTCTACAAAGCGTATATCGGCTCATACAAAAGATATTAAACTATATCACAGTATAAAATATTTTCTTTATATAAAGTTATAAACCATCTTAATGTAATAAATTAAAATGAACACTTGGTTGACATTCGCATGTACTCAAGAGATAAAACTATTGGATGGTGTTTAAATTTGATGCGATGGTATGCACAACAACTAGAAGTGGGAATAGTAACATCACGAGATTGCAGAATCAAGGTAGATGGTCCACCCTAAATTGCCTTGTACTCTAGGCTATTCTGTACTTAAAAGTCATTTTAGTATTATTTCTAATTCTTTAGCTAGTCGTATGTACACAATTTCCTTCAACAGTAAAAAAAAAAAAAAAAAAAAAAAAAAAAAAAAAAAAAAGGTAAAAATAGTCCTTTCGATTTACTTGCGTCGCAAAAACAATCTCAGAAAAAATTGCTAAAAATTCTGTCATTAACTTTTTATTACAGAAACAGTTCTTCAATTAAGTTGGGGGACTATTTCAGTTATAAAAACTTCACGACATTACCTTTCATCACAATGACAATCTCTCAATTAAGTTCGGAGACTGTTTTTGTAATGAAAAATTACATAAACGTCCTTTTGGTTTATTTACGTTGCAAAAAAGTCGAACAAAATTTATAAGAATTGTCTTTGTCGTTATACGCGTTTACCATTCCTTAGGTTAAGTTTAAGAACTCTTTGTGCAACGAAACATTACATCCCTGTAGTTAACTACCAATTTCAAACAATCTTCGTCCGCGTCCCCGCAGCAAAGCGTGGATAAAAAAAAATCCTCGTTTGATTAATAAGTTTAGAAAATTCACACTGTAGACTACTACAGTAATTGTACATGTAAATACTACTAAGGTTAAGGAGTAAATTCATGTAGCCCAATCTTTATAAAATAAAACAAAACAAGTGTGGACTTTCGTATGTTGAAAAAAAGAATGTTTCATTATTAGGTAATAACTGAATTTTTTTTTTTCATTTATAAATTTATAATTACGTTTTGTTGATACTACACAAGTAGAAGATAAATACAAAAAATATAAATAAGAAGCAACTAACAATAGGATTAAATTTTTTAAATAATTATCTTTAATAATAAAAAACTATAATTATAAATTATAAATCAAACAAAATAAACAAAGATTAAATTATTTGTTTTTCAATAAATAAAAATATATTGTTAATTTAAAAAAAACAAAAAAAACAAAAAAAAAAAAAAAAAAACAAAAACAAAAAACTTCTCGCGTGTGCGAATATTATAACTAGTAAGCCAATAACTCAAATACTCAAGTGAGCATACCTTAATGTGAGATGCAAAAGTCATACCATTTTTTTAACGATAACTAACAATTCACAATATATATACATCACAAACTATCTTATATATCCTAAAAAGGACTTGAACTCATAACCATTTGGTTGAGAAAACCAATCGTACTTCAAAAAATTGATAGCAAAACCATAGTCACAGGAAACGCTAGCTATGCCGCATTCCTCGTTCCGGATTGTTCGTTTCGAAATGCGGTACAATTGCGACCTGGATCGCTCGGGACGCGACCTGGATCGCTGGTTTCCGCTTTCCGTTTCTTGTGTATGATTTTGTACCTTGATTGCATTTCTAGTGTTATTGTTTTCATGGTGATAGATTTTCTGGTGGAACTACGTTGAAGAAGAAGAAGATAAAAAGGGTGAAGAAGATAAAAAAAAAAAAAGGTGAAAAGCAGCTAAAGATGCATATGTCTATTACACTAAAAGGCTTATTACTTTTTATTATTTTTTTTTTTTTGCCCAATTAATAACTTATTTAAATGGGTCAACTAAAATTATTTAATTTGATCCAACAATGTTGTTTTCATGATAATTAATGATGGGTTTTACTCAAATAATAATTAAATGAATACACAATGTAAATTTTGCAACTTTTGTATAAAATATATAATTAAAAATATTAAATATAATAACAAAATTAACAACAGTTTATAAATATGGATATAAAATATATAAATATCTATTAAAACCTATATATCATCGTACTAAATTATATGGTACATCGAACCGAAGCGAATCGGAGCGTACCGAAATGAGCCTACTCCTCTTCGTACCAAATTTTAAAAACCTAGCGAACCGCCTTACCGTTTCTCAATCTCGTACCGAAACGTACCGCGTTCCATGTGACTATGAGCAAAACATTGAACTAGCATAACATACCGTAACATGAAATTTTTGTCCCGGTATTCTGCAAGTACGTTTATATGAAAAATCAACATCAAATATTCATATTGTATAACTAAGAGGGTATTTTTGGCATTTCCACAACATAGAACTTATTCGGAAGCAAAATGTCAATTCTAAGTTACACGCTTGATGTGGAGTGAACGCTTTGCATGATCACTTTCTCAAATGAAAGCAGATAGAAGATGTCGATAAAAACAATAGGTGATCGAAGGCGTTAAGTATTATGTGTCATCCGTTCAGTTTTACATGAAGGCGCTAAGTTTTTCGTGTAATCCGTTCAGTTGAATACATACCTTAACCAAAATTTCAAAAATCATGGATGGATTTGATTACCGAAAACAGATACTCGAAGATACTTAGCAAAAAAATAACAATAATGTAAAAACTAATTCTAATAGTAAACCTTTAAGACAAAGAAAAAAGGGAGGAAAAAAAAAAAAAAAAAAAAAAAAAAAAAAAAGCTTTTTTAAATTGAATTATTGTTGATGTTATATGACGATTGTTTAAATCTCCACTCCATGCACATGCCACACTGTCTATTTGATTAAATGTTCACAAGTACTTGAACATACATGGTGTGGATAAAACCAAAGTATGTACATTTGATTCAATGTTTTTTGATTAGATTGGTCATTCATATTTGTCCACAAGGTACTAAGTTATTTAAATGGTTTTAGACCCAAGAATAGTGTAAAACCTCGACATTGACCACTCACCAGGGTTTACTGATTGATAACTTAACTGTTAATAGCCTAGTACATTTATTGTGTCCAATAGTCGAGTATTAGGGACTTGAGAGACGCGTTTCTATATCAACTAGAATCCAATTGTGGGAGAATAGTTTAACATCATTGAATAGAAGTTCCTTCTCTAGACGTTTGGACGAAAGTTGCACTTATCTCCGTAACCGCAATTCCGCGAAATGATGGTTTGAACAATAACTTAAACTAATTTGACTTACCTAGCCGGTAGAGACCCTATCAGCAAGGTTAATTAATTCCTCAAGATTTGTGATCTTCAAAATAGTGGATTCTACGAACTGAGAACATTCTTCCATATATTTTTGTAATTATGCACAAAACAGAGATGTGTGATTCTGTCTCTATGTCTTCATCACTTTAGGTGCAACAAACCGAATCCAAATCTATGCTCATTGATCAAGGTTTGCTCGCTTTTTTGAGTTATACTCATGTTAAGTTGAATTTCTTAATATGCACCAATAATTTCCATAACTTAAAATTATTAAGATTTCTATAGACAAGAAAATATAAACAAGTTGCACAAAATATTAGATGTACAACGTCAATAGGTTATATAATCCTACAAAGGACGAGCACCTTATATGTGTGGATTGAGCATGATCTAAAAAAAGGTTGAGAGTGCAAGATTAGGGGATGTTAGACCGGGCATTATGGAAGCCTTCACCACCTGCGGGGGGCACTGTTCACGTGCGGTCTCTCTTAACGCCCCCACCGTCGCGCGTTGTGGGGCTTATAATGGATCGAACTCATCGTTGGATGCTACTAAAGAAATACGCCTTGCGTTGCAGAAGAAACGTTTGGCTCCGAGTTGAAAACAAAAGCTCCTTCCTCCCTTTACCTATTGACATTAGCTATATCCCATATCTCCCCATGTAGTATTTAATTAGATCCCATCTCTTTTGAGTGTTCACCATATGTGTATTGTACCGACCATATTAACTAAAATGTTTTATTCCAATATTGATGTATATTTTCTCAAAATAGAAGATGCGACTAGTTTTTATAATAAAACATTTTCTTATAATTAAAAGTAAAGTTGTTAATTAAAGATGAAAGTAAACTTAAAAAAATGTAAGTTTAGAAAATGTGTAATTTATGCATTTGTAAAAATATTTTCTTTGATTATTATGCAAGTTTTAATATATCACATTCATACCTTAAGTGATATTTGACGCAAAACTTTTAGTCTAACACTTGTTTACGTAAACTTGCACTTGATGTGTTTTATTTTTGTCATTACCAAAATGTAAAAGATCATTAATAATAAATAACGTTTTTGTGCGATTATTTGTATTAACAATCTCTCTTTTTTATTATGAAAAAACATAAACTCATATTAAGTAAATGTTTCGGTAGACAAGTATTTAGATGTGAGTTTTTGTACTTTCTTCCTATTTTTGTTGAAACAAAAAGGTACATATTAGCGAAGCGTATAAATCATTGAAAACGTAAGTTTGCGTTGATAACCTAAACATTTGCTCCCCTCGTGGTCGTTACTCCCCGGCATTTGCGGCAACCAAAGGAATCGAGCTATGGTTCTACAAGAAAAATGTTAGTGCAATAAAGATAATGAAGTACAAAAGATTGCAACAACCACACATTTTTCAACAATAGTCCATTAAATAGAAAACTACGATACAAATGGAAAATAAGAAAGAAATTAAAAACTCCCAAGATTAACATCTTGAAAGTCCTAAAAAGTAAAAACACAACCATCAGAAGTCCTAAGATAATAAGATCCTAAAAAAATAAAAAGTCCTAAAAAGTTACTAAAAATAAAATAAAAGGTCCTAGTACGATAGTATTAGGGATTAAAATGATGGTAATTCCAAGTAAATAAACCTTGTGTTTAATAGTCCGAGTGTTAATGATTGTTTCCAAACGGTGAATAATAAGAAGAAGAATAATAGTGGTGGTCAATCTGGTCCTAATAAAGGAGGTTTCAGAAAGCCTAGTGTGGGAAAGAAGGTGCAATATGTTGGAGTATGCTCGTGTCATAATAAATAATTATATGGCTAGACATATGTGAGCCTATGGGGTCACACACTTATACACAGAGACACCATTTTATAGATTGTATTTATCGTATTTACAATATATAAACGACTACGTAACTCGGGATCAATAACGGGCTACTAATAACTAAGCTAGTACTTAGTTTATTGGATTGGACCAACAAATGGGCAAGCCCATTTAAGGCCCCCATATGGTCGGACATGGTGGGAAACAAGAGGAAAAAGAGCAAGGGGTTAAGTGTAACATTTTGGTTATAACCTCCAATTGAATTGGTCAATTAAGGTTATCAATTATAATAACCACTTACCAAAAGTCTCTCCTCCTTCCCCTCCTCAAAAGCCACGAAATTAAACTCAACCATATGAGGGTTTGGTGTTTTTGATCTCATCTAACCTTATTCTAGTGTAGTTCAAGGCTAGATCGCGTGTTACGGGGTCAAGACTAGCATCGGGTGGTGATCTATGACGTGTAGTATGTTTCCATCATAGAGGTGATCTATTTTGGTCACTTGGTTTCATAGGTGGTTCATGGTGTTGGTGATGGTCTCCATATGATTCTACCGATCACGCTACAAAGGTATAACATGTTGTTGTTTATTATTTGATTGATCATATGGCTATATGGATCCGGTGTGGGTGATGTTGTTCCGCTGTGTTTATTTGATTGTTATATATTTTTTAGTCAAACATCATCTATAGTGGTATCACGAGCCATCATATGTGCCATATGATTATCGGGTATGCATAAAAATGGCTAAAACGGGTGTTTTTTGATGATTTTTGAAGTCATGGTTAAAACAGCCCTAGGGATCCAATTTTTTCCTCATAGGACGACCCTTTAGGGGTCTTATGATCTGCACTTTTTGGTCCCATGACCATTTGTTATGCATACGATGATTGGTTACTTGTCAGGTACGTGAAAAATGGCCTAAAACGCGTGTTTTTGATCGGTTTTTGAAACGGTTTTAATTCAGCCCCTAAGGCCATATTTTCTGTGGTTAAATGGTATTTGGAAGGTCCTAATATCAGTGGGTTTTGACCCTTAAGTCATAGGAAACACTTACCTAACGGGGTTTTAATTCTTGTCAATTTATTTCTTCGTTTTCGTTGGCTAACAATTTAATTCTTGTTATTATTTTGTTTTCCATGGCAAATACATGCATGTTTGTCCATGGAGTTAGCCAACACCATGTTTCATTCATAATATTATGGTATTATTATGTTTATATGCAAAGCCGATGAAAACCTAGACCACTTGTGCATTGAATGGTTGTAAATGTTGTTTAATTTCGTGTTTTGGGGTTTTTGCCATTGTTTCGGCATTTATGTAACTATATTCTTTTGGTTGTAGCCATTGTTTGGGCACTTTTACAGTAGATTAGTTGTATTTTACTTTCAATATAATGTAACCGTGGCTTAATGGTGAAAGGCGAAAGAGTTAAAGACGTTTTTGCCGTAAAATGACTGCTGGAACACCAGTTGGTAAACCGGAGTTTCCTGGTGATTGGTAAGGTATTTTTGGCTGAAATTGTTTTTCCAGGTACCCAAGACATGGGCCTACAAGTTTATAGTTTTGAGCTAAGCCCGGGGAAGCCTCCTTCATGGACTTATGGGCCCCTGAACACATAAATTCTGGAAGGACAACAACTACTCTTCGTGTGCATTATGGGCTTCCAACTTGCTCTTGATTGTCTTGGAGCAAGTGGGAGTCCTCCGTGTGGTTGTGTGGTTTGTCCCTAGTTGACTCTTGGTTGTCGTGATGGCTCACGAGACCAAGCATAGGTTTTTTCATCGGTTGAGGCTTTGCATATTGTGGTTGTGTGTTTGTTTTTGCTTTTTATATATCTTGTTTCATATGTAAAATTGAAAAGAGTTTTCTATAAACTTAAAATGAAACACAAACCATTTTCAAAACTAAGTCTTTTGATTTAGTTTTATGAAGTTTTTGAAACTTGAAATCATTGTTTTATAATAACACCTTAACTTGTTATGTATGTTATTTTATTTATGTATTGTCCAAACTTTATTATCCACGTAGGATTTATATTAGTCATGAAAATGGACAACTTGACACACATAAATTAAAACAATGATTAGACTTAAGTTAAGAAATGTTTTTAACTTGTGCTACGAAGGATGAATGCATGCTCTTTTCGTACACCTTTTGATTCACATCAAAACTTTTACCCGTCAAAATTTAAGTCACGCTGTCCAATATTGAGAACACTTGCAATTACCTTTTGCCTATACGTGTGACCTAGGTTGAATTGTAACCCAAGGTGACTATTCTATATGTGTGAGACCTAGATATATTCTCGCATGTTCTCAAATTGGATGACATAATCGAGTTAAGCGGTGAGACCTTGACCCGAGGCAAAGATGGGACTAAACATGCCTACATGACACTAGTTGTTTGACACTAGATGCCATGAGTCCCATAAGGATCTAAGAGTTGTACTTGTAATGCAATTGGTGATCGTCGCCTACCAATTGAATCTACTATTGCTAGCAGATCAACTGATGTGATAGTAGAAGCACAATGTGGATCTTAGCCTTTTACATAAATTAATTGTTTTAAATTGTAAACATGGGGTAATTAATTTATAAAAGGATAATTATCGAAAATACTAAATATAAACTTTGAGAATTCAATTAATGAATTAATGCAACACAAAACGTAAACAAAAGTTTGTTCTTTTCTTGTTAAAAGGATCAAACTAAGTCTTCCTTTCCTTGTAAGAAAGAGACTTGTTCCTATCCTTTTCCTTATGCGGAAAAGCCATAATAGGAATATTTGAATTATCCTAATTCTAATCAAACTCAGAGCATACATACTCTAGAAATTGTGATGTCTTGTAAAAGTCAAAACATTTAAGTATGGTTGCACATCTTATTCCATCAAGTTCGTTTTATAACCCTAGTTCCGGTTTTGAAACCTTGAAGAAATATAAGATATTTGGATAACTAGAGAACATGTTTTCTATAGCTACCAAACTGAAATGAGTTTAAATAATTAAAAAAGGGAAATATCAATAAACCGTAAAATGGTAAAGGCAATTACTAGCATGATTACCTAGCAATGTGTCTTAACCCAATAAACATGGAGGAACTGCATGCCTATTTTCAAGTTTAGTATGATGGCTAGCCCATCATCTATATGTTAGAACTTGATGCACTTCCTTGAATACCTAAGTACATGTTACTAGTCATAGTGACTCACATTAGCAATAATGTGTAGATATTCAAAGAAAGCAGGAAATTATCCAATCATCACTCACACTCCACTGGTGATGTAACACTTTTAATGTTGTCTAATCCAGTGGGAGCTACGTGATTGTATTACTGGTGACGAAACACATGTAATGTTCTCTAATCCAGTGGGTGTTGTAAGCTCTATTAACTTGCAAGTTGCCCATCTTATTTCTAGATTGTCTTGAAATAATACATTACTTTCCACATATGAAGCATCATAGTTTTTATAAGAACCATTGCATGAATTTATTAGATAACTTGTCGCGTTCCTGATGTTGCTTCCTGAAATGTTATCAATAAAATTGTTATGCATGATTCTTTATAAAAGCGATAAAGTTCTACACATCTATATTTTGATTTTGACTAAAAGCAAAAGTTATCTGTTACATTGTCATATTTGCTTGCATAATGTTGTGCCATGCATAAGTGGAAGAAATCTTAATTGTGTGCAAGGTACAACATATAACAATATGACTAATGGTTTTTCTTGACTGCAAGGTAAGAAAAATAAGGTTCTATTAGGACTTATACACATAAAATGTATATTGCCCTAATTAGAAAAAATGTCAAGATAACATGAAAAGCTGCTTTGTTAGCATTAGAAGTGTTGATCATTTATGAAATCAAAGTGAGATCTCAATGATCGTCCTTTAGGGGGAGATTGTTAGGATTAAAAGTGATGATCATTATTGAGTCAAATAGTTAGTTAAATATATTCATGTAATAGTTAGTAAAATGCTAGTTCATTAAGTTTAAGTAAAAGCCTTAATGGCTTGGCCCAAAAGAAGGCCCATGAGAAAGCCCATGGTGGCTTATGTAAAAGTATAAATACCCCTCCTAAGCTTGTTAGGAAGGGTGAGAGTTCATGCTTATTCAAGGTTTTATTTCACATAGTGCTCTCCACCTCTCTCTCTACTTTCTCTCTCTCTCTCTCTCTCTCTCTCTCTCTCTCTCTCTCTCTCTCTCTCTCTCTCTAACATCATATTCTTAAGTGATAAAGCTAGATCTACGGTCCAACATACTTCAACATATTTGCTGAATTGTTTAGTAAATATGATTATGTCTTTTTGTAAATTCATAATCATGAAGTATGTAATTAACTTGAAATGACCATTGAGGCCAATTGTCGGCACTCATAATTACTTTAGTTGAATATGTTTAGGTCTCTTGTAAAGACATAAACATCAATTCCGTTAATTGTTGAAAGACTTATAACGTAAAGTAAAGACGTTAATTTGTTATGTCTTCTTGTTAAAGACATGTACACTTACGACGTATAATAAAATATTTAATGTTTATGTTTCTAGTTAAAACATACGCATGAAGTCATTGACTTGGTCAAAGACTTTAAATATAAAGTATGCAGTAGGCTAAAAATACTATTGATGCCATCTGGTATGACTTGGTTGGCAGATACGTAAGCCAAAGAGTATAAGTTCATCTAATGAGTTGTGTGATAGTCTCTCAACATCTATCCACGTGGAATACCGCAACTTTATGGTATGTACATCATGGATATTGTTTGATCTTTGATGACTTAAACTCTTTTACCTCAAAAGCAATCAAAGTTAGAAAATTGGATGTGCCATGCGTACACCCAATATGGTTCCAACCCAGACGGAATTTAAGACACCATTGTATTATGGAATGGGATGAATCCCATTATGTCTTGATTGAAGTTCTGAATTTGTTAAATACCTAAGAATAAGTAATTAACAAACTAGAATCAAGAACTAACGATGTATTTTGGATGTCCCACTTGAAAACAATTTATTGTTATCAAGATGCTGAGTACTTGGAGATTAGTCTCCACTTACAAAAGCAAGTAGGAGCACCTTTAGATCTTGAAGTCATTCAAGAGCTAAATACACAACCTTCTGAGTACACTTGCTAATGTCATTCTAAGGTTGAACATACATATGTTAAACCATAGATTGATATATCTCATTCATAAATCCGCAATGATACCCCTAACACCTGAATGATATATTTTATATCAATGTTAAGGGACATAAGTTGGAGGATCATAGTGAACCTGCTAACTAAAGAGATGCATTATCAGATCTTGAATCTGATGAATGACTCAAAACTATGAATGATAAGATGCAGTCCTTGAAAGACAATCACTCATGGAGCTTAATTGATCTCTTACCAAATCAGTTAGACTGTGAGGTTTAAAATGAGTTTCTTGATGAGAATACTCAAAAGGACAAACTTGTACACACATTTAATACATGCGTAGTAGAAGGAGTTTACTCGTACTCAAGAAATTCATTATGATTGTCATACCTGTTTTCATGTAAATGAAATATGACAATGGGATTTCAAAACACTCTTTGATTACTTTTGCGAGGACGATGAGTAATCAAAAGGGTTTATGAATTTGTGTAATCTTTATTGTGTATACAAGACATAAGAATCCAGGTGTGGATTAGATCATGCATCTAGGAGCAGAGATCTTAATTTAATCATTAATTTGTTTTTGATTAAATAAGATTACTCCTGAGAACTCAGAGTGCAAGTAGGGTAAATGAATTTATTTTCTTAAATTTCATATGTTGGTAACATATAAGAAACAATATTCCATCTAAGCTAGACTTTAATCCTTAGCCTAGAATGAAGTTTCACTTAAGGAATTTAGAAAATAAACCATAAAACCTTGTTGTATGTGTTTATTAGAATAAACATAAGCGGTTAATAATCTAAACACAATATGACATGTCATTGAGGGGAGTCTCAATGATCAATCTTACATGATGAGATTGAATGCATGAATGGAAATCTTAAGTTTGACTAAAGGATTCATTATGTAAGTCATATTATGTATTGGATTATTTATATCATTTGCATGAATGCAAGATGAGTTGATAACAACAAATATCTAAGTGATAGTCATTAGATAAATTGTTAAACGAACAACCTAATGGACCTGCAAAGGACCAAATATTGTTCAAACGTTTACGAATATTTGAGGAGCTCTGTTATGTTTTCATTCATTAATGCTTATATAACTGAGATGATGCTCAACCCTAGTCGTAGTAGGATGACATCATGAATGATGACACCTCTAACTAGATGTGCTCGATTGAGAGCATTGATGCATTATACATTAAAAGAATAAGAATACTTTACAGTTTGGAAAACTGTTATTATGACTGTCTAAAGTAGGTGTTTTGCTAGCTTCAAACACACTATATATGGAATGTATTGTTGCAATACTCGTATTGTACTTGATTGCACACATACAAAAGGACAATCACCATTCAAAACATTTTTGTATTTTGAAACAAGTATTCTCAAAGTTTACTCAGATGACTACTTGTTGTCTTGTACAACAAAGTTGATCATGGTGGAAACATCAGATTCCGATCTATATGTAGTCTTGTGCATATCTGTTTTTAGTATTTGGATAATGGAACTATAAGCAGTCGTATTATAAAATGAATTGATATACCGGGTATTATCGTCTTCATTTATACTACTGTGTTCTATATTTGCATGTTTAATCCATGAATAATTTATTTATTCTAAAATTGTCCATTTACGTTTGACGACACGGGAGTATCATCAAATTAAGGCAAATGTGAGCGTGTTGGTGATTTATTTGCCAAACTCATATGTTGTTCATTGTGATGAACATTGGACTGACCCAACCTTCGAGATTTCACTGCATGGATCGACGTCAATAGTGAATCTCGCAAATGGTTATGTCTCTTATCCTTAGACTTGAGATGCAAGTAGGTCTTGCATGTGTGGAATTTTATTCTTTGATATGGTTAAACGCTGTCCTGAATAAGGTAGTTATAAAAACCATTTTCAGGAGTGATTTGAAACACATGAATGCCACGTGCAGTCAAAATAGGATTTGTTCCTCCACATGTCATGGAGTTAGATACTATTGGGCCCCTCGATGAATTGAACGGATGTTTGTATGGCCGTACCCAAATGAGATTAAGATGAATCTTAATTCACTTGGTAATCTTGTTCAATATCTAGATCGAGAAACATAATAGTTGAACAATTGGAATGACTTTGATCCATGTCTAGTGTTCAACATAGTATCTGTAACAAAAGGAAGGATGGCATATAAACCACTTAAATGAGAAGTTTAAGAAACTACCCTCACATATTTCTAGAGGCATTGGTGTGTTGCTAGACGCTAACCTTTGCTTGTATAATTACTTGATTATTATGACGTCGCAAGTGGGAGCTGTTGGAGTATGCTCGTGTCATAATAAATAATTATATGGCTAGACATGTGTGAGCCTATGGGGTCACACACTTATACACAGAGACACCATTTTATAGATTGTATTTATCGTATTTACAATATATAAACGACTACGTAACTCGGGATCAATAACGGGCTACTAATAACTAAGCTCGTACTTAGTTTATTGGATTGGACCAACAAATGGGCAAGCCCATTTAAGGCCCCCATATGGTCGGACATGGTGGGAAACAAGAGGAAAAAGAGCAAGGGGTTAAGTGTAACATTTTGGTTATAACCTCCAATTGAATTGGTCAATTAAGGTTATCAATTATAATAACCACTTACCAAAAGCCCCTCCTCCTTCCCCTCCTCAAAAGGCACGAAATTAAACTCAACCATATGAGGGTTTGGTGTTTTTGATCTCATCTAACCTTATTCTAGTGTAGTTCAAGGCTAGATCGCGTGTTACGGGGTCAAGACTAGCATCGGGTGGTGATCTATGACGTGTAGTGTGTTTCCATCATAGAGGTGATCTATTTTGGTCACTTGGTTTCATAGGTGGTTCATGGTGTTGGTGATAGTCTCCATATGATTCTACCGATCACGCTACAAAGGTATAACATGTTGTTGTTTATTATTTGATTGATCATATGGCTATATGTATCCAGTGTGGGTGATGTTGTTCCGCTGTGTTTATTTGATTGTTATATAGACCCAAAGCGCCTCCTCCTGAACCCAAGAAAGTGGATGTCAACAGGAAGAAGAATGCCGATGTGCCTAGTACTAATGGAACGAAGATTGCTACATCTAATCAGTTTGATGCACTTAATATGGCTGATACTGATGATTTTGGTATTCCTACTAAGGAAGTGACTTTGGAGGTGACGTCTGGAAGTACTGAGGAAGCTAAAGAGCATGGGTCTTTAAAGACTGTTAATACATCACAAGAACCCCTTGTGAGTGATCCGAAGGAAAAGGAACAGATTGGGATTTCTAAGCCTAGTTCCTTTTCTTCTCCATCTACTTCTTCTAATAAGAGGGTTAACCCATTTTCTAAAGTGGGAGATATCGTTGTGTCTGATAGTGATGATGAGGAGGTTGTTAACACATTTGATGAGTCCGCTAATCTATTTGGTGGGGGTCATGAGCGTGAATATGACTATGATGGATATGATTACGATGACTATACGCAGCAGGTTTATGATCTTCCAGGGAATTTGGATGCTTTTAATGCCATGTACGGCACTAAGCTTTAAGGTCTTAGGAAGTAATTTATTGTGTCATTGTTTTTTGTTATCATTTGAGTAGTGGTTTGTTTTCTTTTTGGAAAATAGGTAGTATCTTGTTATGTAAGTTTTTGCCTATGTAACGGGCTGAGATATGAGACTCACTCATATCCTTTGTTCTTAAACGTTTTTTGGAGTAATACATTTACCAGGTCTTTGACCTTTTACCCAAAAAAATATGCTAAAAGGTCCGGCCCAACTAAAATTCATGAGAACCCATGAAAAGGGTATATAAACCACCACATAGTATGTTATGTGGTGGTGGGAGTTAATTGTATGATAGACAAACACACATAGGGGGTGTTTACTAAATTAAGTGATTATGAGCCTGTTTGATAGGAGCTTTTTAAGAAGCTATTAGCTTTTTGTTACAAAACTAATCTTCCTCAAAATAAATAGCTCCGTTTAGATACATTAACTTAAGCTTTTATTTCAAACAAATAGTTCCTAAATGAAAAGCTGATTCATGAAGCTTGTTACACATTTTGGAGCTGTTAAAACATTAAATTACGGATATACCCTCCAAATATTTGTGTATAATTATAGATATGTCCTTTTAAGTCATTTTATATCTTATAATTACATTTAACAGCTAACTAACCAAACACTTTTATTAAAATATATATATATATATACAGCTTGTAGATCATGTTAACAACTTTGTATTTTACAGCTTACAATTTACAACTTACAGCTAGTTTTGCTAAACACACCCTATATATATATATATATATATATATATATATATATATATATATATATATATATATATATATATATATATATATATATGTATAAAGTTTTTAATTAGCCTCTTATAGGGGAAAGTGTAGTTTTAATTGGTCTCTCAATTAAGAGAGAGTTAGGGTTTTTGGCTCACTTTTCTATTCACTAAGAGAAAAGTAAAGTCCCCCTTAGTGAGTGTGTATTGGGTTTTTGCTTTCCACCTTTCTGCTCTCTATTGGAGTTGAACCAGGATTTTAAGTTAAGGGGGCCTAAAAAAAATAAAACAAAATAAAAATTTATACTCGTGACATAGTTTGAAAGGATACATCAAAGCATGATAATCTAGAAGAACAGATTAGAAGAATAGATGAAGAACCAAATAGATAATAAAATTAAGAAACTCGTATCTTTAAACCAAAGTAAGTGGTACAAGAGACATAATCAATCAACATATGATTTCTAATGATCTTGAACACTTGAGCTTTACTCCTTTGTGATGAACTAAATAAGACTACTACTGAGTGCTGACTATACTACTAGTTCTTGATCAATGGTCATACATACATGCTACATTACTACTAAGTCTATGATCAATGATCATACATACATTATACATACTACTGAAACTAGTTCTTTACTTCTTTATTAGCATGGGTGGAGCCGTGGAAGGTTTAAATGTTTAATCTGCCTCTAAAGGCTAAAGCCTCGAAATTTATTACCTATTGTGTGGTACATATATACATACATACTACTGATACTAGTTCAGTAGTTATTTACTTCTTTATTAGAATTTTGACAAGTGGTATTTGGTAAAAAAAAACTAAAAACTATAAGGGATAATTACTAAAATGGCCCGTTACCATGCGGTCTAGGCATTTTTAGTCCGATTTTGAAATATTCTTGATTTAGCCCGGGTTACCCTGAGCAACAAGTGTATAGCCAACCACATGATGACACATGTCTTCCAGTTGCCCAAAAATTACAAAAATTGCCCAAAAAACACAAAAACTGCCCCCCAAAAATGACACTTGTCATCATTCGGGTGGCTATTCGCTTATTGCCCAGGACAACCGGGATATTTAACTATTTATCCCAAACTATAACTTAACAAATACTAATAAATTAACAAGTAATAACTAATAAGTATACAAATACAAGCAAATAGCAATGAAGGAATTAATCTATCATCTATCAAGTATTCAATGGATCATTAATTTGCACAAAGAAAAACACTCGTTCAATCCATTTATCCGAAAAATTCCAAACACAAATAACTAATTTTGATCATTAATGAAAACCAAATAGTAAATAGCATTGATTACCTTATTAGATGATTGAATTTTTTTTGATCGGTTGGTTTAGTTATTGAAAGAATGAGATTGATGGTTGGTTTACTTTTCTCGTCTTTATCCCATGAAAATAATAAAGAAAATTGAACCATATCACTCAATTGGTTTACTTTTTTCTGTTACCTATCAAATCAAAATCTAAATCCTAAACCTACCGATAAACTAAACGAGCCATTATTTTTTCTCTCTTCATTTAATTCAAGACATATAATAAATTTAAATCCAATCCTAATCCTAAACACATCTACAGACAAAACGGGCCTAAGTTTTAAACCAAACGGGCTAAGATTTAAGCAAATGTATTTATTATATATTTAATTATTGGGAGAATTTCATCTATATCCTTGGTAAACTCAACAATTACACCAATATCCTTGCTAAATTGATAATTACATCAATATCATTTTAAAATATGTTAACACTCACATATATCCAAACTATTATTAAATTATATTTTACATGTTTTTTATTTTTAAAAACTTATTTACCTCTCTGCTCATAAGATATATGACACTTTTACCATTTTTCTCAACTTTTAGAGCAATTAAATTCTTGTATTCGCTAGTGACACAACCTAGCTTACGATTAATGGAAAAACCTGATCGGAAACTAAAAGGAATATACATGTAATTGCAATTATAGAATCAATAAACTAATCATCCATCACCAAAAGAAAATACCAATCGGCAAAAAGAAATGATGTATCACACTGTTTGCACATATTTTTCTTTGGAAGGCTCTTAAACAAAGGAGTATCATATGAACACTTTTTGTCTTTTGCTTCGTTACAGACATTAGAGCACAAGGTGCAGATGGGGAACCAGTGCTCGCCGTCCTATGTGGCAGGGATAACGGCGAGCCGCTGCTCGCCGCCACACCGGAACCCCCTCGCCGTTGGTCAACTCCCCGTGGCCACGGCGAAGCAATTTTCTGACAATGTTGCAGGTTTACGTTTGTGTTTGTTTGTTTATTTGTGATAAAATGGGAACATAACCGTTTACACACCAACGGTTGTGTTTGTTTGTTTATTTTTTTTTCCTACCCTCTTTTACAACTATAAATACAACCTTCTTCTTCCATTCTCTTCACTACATTCAACAATCTAATCTAAATATTTCTATACCTCTTCTCCTAAGCAAAAAAAAAATGTCTCAAAACCCGAACGAAGGAGGTTATTTCACGAACCTCCTAACGTCAAACCAACGTCAATACGGGGGAGCCTCAAACTCTTCTAGTCCCTCGTCTCAAAGTCCAAACCCTTAACCGTCATACGGTTCACAACTATTAAATCCGAATGACATTTACTGTAACCAATAATTAGCTTTTCAACAAGGATTCGCAAGTCAACAACAATTCAATTCGTCGCCACAATTTTATAACCCGAATCAACCATCCACTTTTCCTCAATCACAACCGATACAACCGTCACAACCAAATCAAGGTACGTTTAAAGTACCTAAGCCAAGATCACTGGCCAAAGGCCGAGGAAAAAAAACCAAAGCCCAAAGAGGACAAAACGTCGTAAATTTGGACGCGGACGATGACGATGACTTGGAAGAAGCTGCTCATACGCGTGCGCGAAAGTTGTGGTCGAAACAAGAAGAAACGATTCTTGCGGAAGCGTGGATAGAAGTTTCCCAAGACGGGGATCTGGGAAATGACAAAGAGAATGAATTCTTTTGGAACGAAATTCATGCACTTTTCAACGAGCGGACTACTGAAGCCCCACGAACAAAAAACATGCTATCAGGTAATTCTCGATCCAAACACGGTTACTGACCCGGTTAGAGCCGAAGTAATTCGCAAGAGACAAGCACGAATAACTCAGAAATACCAAAATCTCGACCGCAAAGATGACGAATAAAATGTTTTACTTTTCGTATTAGTATCGTATGTTTTTTTTTCCATATTGTATGCGTGTTTTTTTTTCTCGTATCGTATTTTTTTTCCGTATTGTAACTTTTTATTTTATGAAATAAAATTAGTATGTTTTTTTTATTTTTTAGTATTTGTGAAATTAATTTAATTTATTTAAAGAAATGAATAAAAAAATAAGTGTGTAAGAGGTGGGGCCCTAATGGGGAAGTTGAGGTTTGTTGTTTGGTGAAGGGGGGTTTGTTGTGGTTAGTTGAAGTTGAGATATTTTGATGATGTGGCATGGTGGGGCCCGAATGAGGAGCCTCTTGCTCATCTTTGCACCTTGTGCTCTTAGGATCTAAGATACATGTGTTGATAGGATCTATACTTTTTACTAATTGTTATAATCTATTAGTTCATTTCACAGTTTTGATTTTAGTTTTTAACAACTAATTCAGTAAGAATATAGTTTCCAATTCTTAATGCAATCAACATTTTCGGATCCCGATGATAATAACCAAACACAAATCAATAGTATTTAGCATACTTGGAGATATCAGTCGTGAGAAATAGGCGATCTAAGAGACAACGAAGAAGATGAGGCTTAAATGATAGTAAATGGTTTATCTTGAAGGGTAAAAAGGTAATATTATATTTTAATTAATACTACGTATTTATATATACTAAAGTCATTTTTCTTTATCTAATTTAGTTGATTTTTTTTGGATATAAATGAGAATTAAAAAGTTTTAAAATGATATTGATGTAAGGGGCGGAGCCAGAATTTTATTGTCGAGGGGGCAAAATATGATAATTTTTAAAAACTACACTAAACATGGTCTGTTTGGGGGGGGGGGGGGGGGGGGGGGGGGGGATTACAAAAATAGCCGAAAATTTTGAAAAATGTACACTACAATTTTTTTTCACCGGAGGTCACGTGACCCTCGAACCTCCCTTTATCTCCGCCCTGATTGATGTAATTATCAATTTATTAAGGATATTGATGTAATTGTTAAGTTTACGAACGATAAAGATGTAATTTTCCTTGCCTAGCCGCTTTTGAAAAAACTTAAACACTCTCAACTCAAATTAAATCAAAACCGTTCAACACTCAACTAAACACACACACACACACACACACTCAACCTAGGGTTTTCATCTTCATTTCCAACCATCAATTAACCAATCAACCAACCGATCACCATGTCTCTCCGACCTAACGCTCGAACCGAAGTCCGTCGTAACCGTTACAAAGTCGCCGTCGATGCAGAAGACGGACGGCGCCGTAGAGAAGATAATATGGTTGAGATCCGTAAGAATAAACGAGAAGAGAATTTACTTAAGAAGCGTCAAGTGTTACCTGCTTCAGTTCCGTCCTCTACTGGTGGTGTTACGCCTGTGACGTCATCTGTTGAAAAGAAGGTTTACTCTTATACTTTAATTGATTATACTTATGACGTCATCTGTTAGTATTGATTAATTGATTGATTGATGATATTTTTATAAACATGATGGAAGATATTACTATTACTGTTAAACTGTATATAGCTGATGCTTGGGTTGCGAATAAGGATTTGTGTAGATTTAGGTTTTATTGTGGTAGGATCAGTTGATCAGTTACTATTAAATTTTGTATGTAGTTGATGCTTCGGCTGCGAAGAAGAAGAAGGTTTGCGAGTTGTGATTAGATTTAGGTTTTATTTGAGGATTTTGTAGGGGATTGCGATGATGTGATTGTGAAATAGTTTGAATGATTAGATTTAGGTTTTATTGCCGATGCTTCGGTTGTGAAGAAGAATGATTGTGTACTTGCCTTAGAGTTAGGATTTGTTCGAGGTTTTTGTAGCGGTAGGATCAGGTGATTGATTGATGATATTTCTATAATCGGGGAAAAATGAATGAAAATAAAAGCGAATATGATAGAAGATGTTACTCTTACGAAGAAGAAGGTTTGTGTCTTGAGGTTTTTCTGTAGGTGTAGGATTAGGTGATTGTGATTAGATGTGTTGTTAGAAGGATTGATTGATGGTCTATGTGTGTGTGTGTGTGAAATCTAGATATTTTTATGAATATGATAGAACATATTACTGTTAAACTATACACAGCTCATGCTACAGTTGTGAAGAAGGTTTGCGAATTGTGATTGATTTAGGTTTTATTCAAGGTTTTCGTAGGTGTAGGATGTTGTGATTGTGAATGAGTTTGAATTGAGTATGTGTTTGGTGTCTGGGAAGCTCGGACTCGGCTAACATCCCCGGCGTACCGGTGTTGACCCGGTGCGACGCGGGTACCGGTGCGGAATCCGGACGGGACGCGGGGAGGAGAAAGTGGACGCGGCTGTTCCCCGAAGATGAAAATGAAGAGATGCATTTTAATTTATTAAAAATGTTATCCCACCAAAATATCAAGAAACCTCACGAGTTGACTCGGTGGTGAGTCAACCTATGCGTAAAACACGTTTTCTTACCGTATCTTCAATCGATCTACAAGTTTAGAGCATGAATATGGTGGTGGTAAAGTTGTGGTGGCGGTGGTGATGAAAGATCGAGGTGATGGTGGTGTTTTGGTGGTGCGTGTTGTACCGTAAGTGGTAGAGGGATGGATGAGGGTCACGTGGGTGGTGGCGGTGTAGTGTGGTGATCGGTGGTGTGATGGTGGTGGTGGTTTGCAGGTGGCGGCGGGAGAGAGAGAGAGAAAGGGAGATAGTGAGATGAAGATGAAATGTGGAGTGAGGTTTAGGGTTAGGTTATTATTAGTTTAGTGTATTTTAAGAATTTGCAATTGGTTCCCTGTGATGTGTAAGTTTTAACTGAAAGGGTTGGGTTTGAGGACCGTGTGTAAATTTTTATAAACTTTCCCGGAATTACTCGTTTTTAATGCAATCTTAAGTTTTCAATACAATTTTAATTATTTACTCTTATTATGAATTATAATACCCCGTGTCCCCGAGTCCATATTCAAAATTTGGACTCTTTCAAAACGAGTCCACGAATCCTTGAAATCATATCTTGAAAGGTCCGACCCTTGGACACGTACCCGAGTCTGACACCCGTACCCGAGTCCGACACCCGTACCCGAGTCCGAGCATCCTAGTTTGGTGTTGTTTATCGGTACTCCTGTTACGACATGCACCGGAGAGAATGTTTGCTTACTCTGTGATTTGATTTAGGTTGGTTAGATGATTTTGGTTAGATGTGTTAGTAGAAGGATTTATTGATTGATGATGTTTGTTTGTGTATGATGTGATTGTGAATGAGTTTGAGTTCTTAGGGAGTGAGATGAGATGTGCGGTTGTAGCCTGTAGGTTAGGTTTAGGTTTTGGAAGTGGTAGCGTTGAAGTACGTGGACGGTGCTGATGTTGTAAAGTTTAGCTTAGAGAAGAAGGTCTGTGAATTGTGATTAGATTTAGGTGTTAAAAAGATCTATTGATTGACGATGTTTGTATGTATGAATATGACATGATTGTGAATCACTGTGTTTATTAGGTTAAAGTTTGCAGATGTGTGATATGTGTTCATAGAGTAGGTCTAGGTTTAGGACGTTGCTGTTGAAGCGTAAAGCCGGGATTTGGTTGCGTTTGGCGTAAAGAAGCAGGTTCGTGAATTTTGATTGAATGTAGGTTGTATTTGATGTTTTTGTAGCTGTAGAATGTATATATCAGATGCGTAGTTAGATGTCTTTATGTAGTGTTAGTATGAGATTTTTGTGAATGTATATAAGTCTGAATTGATAGGGATTGAGGATTGTATCTACCAGGTTAAAGAGTTTTGAGTTGTGTGTTTTCAAATTAGTTTTAAGGTTTTGAAAACATCTATGGATGGATAAACAAATATTCCTCGTTATGATTTTCGCAGGCTTAGTTAGTTTGAAGGATTCGTAAGAGGTGTGTAAGACTATAAGTTATTGGTTTCCTGTTCCTTTTGTATTAATACATATGATTGTCTTGTCATGTAACCTTATTATGTTAGGGTGATACGGAGATTGTTGGGATATAATTAGGTGTACCGTAGATGTGATGGTGTTGGTGCTTATTAACTTGGTTGCGAGTTTTTGATGTCAATGCGTGTGTCAAAATTCTAATGTAAAAAATTTAACTAATGTAAAAATTCTGTTATGCTATTAGTATGCATGATTCTGTGCAACTAGTTGAAGGATCAGGTTTTGTTATGTAGTCCGTGAATGTGTGTGTGTGATTTGTATTTTTCATTTATAATTAGGTTTCATTATGTAGATGTTAACTTTTGTGTTTATACTACGAAGGTGCATCAATTGTCGTTGCTTTTTTGGTCTTCTCTCTACAAGCAAAGTATTATATTTTGCACTGATAATAGAGGCATAGAACAATAGGAGTAGGATTGGAATTCATAGTTTTTTTTGAGGTGATCGAGTTGGAGTGACCGGGTCAGAAACGAGGTTTGTAGCCATGGAGTTCTTGTACATGTGTGAGCTTGTCAGATAAGATCAAAGCTTTTACATTGTTGCTTTGTTTGTTGTGGCATAAGATGCACATGATTTCACCATAATATTTAATTAGAAGGATGAAAATACATGCTTATGCTATCCCTTTACATGTAAAGGTTTAGTAAGTGTTGTTTTTCTAACTTGACTTTTTTAGCTAAGATTGAATGCGTCATTGTGTGGGATCATTTGTTTGTTCTGACATATATATGTTCTAATGTAGTAGGCTAGCAGCTATGTAAATAAAGAAGAGTATGTTTGGAAAGGAAGGTAAAATTTAGGAACTAGGATCTGTACATCTCTGATGCGAATCATGCTCTGCTATAATTAGACTATAAATACGTAGACAGGCTGTATAAATATACGCTTTAAGTTTTGATATGCATATATTGTCTACTCAGTTGTATTCAGTTTCTCATGGGTTTCAATATAATAGTCACTTTTGCAATTGAAAACTGGTAGTTAGGTCTAGGTTACTTAAGTTTATATGGGTGAGCCAGAGCGGGGGATGCATGTGTGTAGCTTTCTAGGTTATCTTCTTATGATTTAGAAGGTGAATGAAGTTTTAGGAGGGTTGTTTCAGTATCTTATTCACTTGAAATTGATTGTGTAATGTGGATGCTGCCATTTTCATAGTTTGGAATGTTTGATCTTATGTTCATACACCAGCTTCCTCATTTTGTTTGGCTTGATTCATGATGACTTGAGGACTTGAATTTCATTTGTTACTCCAGAATTGCACTTGTATTGTGTGATGTTGTATAAAAAAACTTAAACAACTGACTTGCAAGCTGTATATTTTTGTTGCAAGCGTGGAGGGAGGTTTCTGTTGATAGGCTTGAGCTCTTTTTTGATTTGTTTGTTTAACAAGCTGAATAGATGGTATGCATCAGACCCTTATTTGATTTTAAGGCCTATATTTTTACCTTAACTTTTAACGTGGAGCGTGTGCGCACTCATGTTTAACTTTGGGGCTAAATCTAGAAATTTAAGTCGTCAGTATTTTTAGTCTTTCTATAATAATCTGACAGTTTTTTTCTTCATAAAGATAAAACGCTCACAATGATTCAAATGCACATAAAGTTGAAAACAGTTTCACTTAATTTGTTGGTTTGATCGGTGAATGTTATATATCGTTCATAGTAGTATGTACTATGAATTCTATTGTTCAAATTTCCTCCGACCTTGCCTAATTGTTTTTAGGAATACTTGGACCAATGCCTACTTTGTGCTATGAATATCAATGTCACAAATCAGTTGATGGTCCTATAGATACATTTTGTTTCTTATGTTGCTGTCATCTGAACTGTTGAGTTGATGCAATTGCAGTTAGAAAGCCTTCCTTCTATGGTTGCTGGAGTATATTCAAATGACAATGCTACGCAGCTGGAGGCAACTACTCAGTTTCGTAAATTGCTTTCAATAGGTACAAATTTTGTGATTCTAGTTGCATTCAGTTGCAAATAGTAATATTTGTTGATCATTACATGTGAATCTGACTGAACTTTGTTTCACAGAACGGAGTCCACCAATTGAGGAAGTCATTCAATCTGGTGTGGTACCTCGATTCGTCGAGTTCTTGATGAGAGAGGATTTCCCTCAGCTCCAGGTAATATATATCGAAGCATGAGCTTTAATGCTGCATGATGCATGCGCATCTTTTGTTTGTTTGTTTTTAAGCTTATCTTTGAGCTCATAACATTGACAGTTTGAAGCTGCTTGGGCACTCACGAACATTGCTTCTGGAACTTCTGAGAACACAAAGGTCGTAATTGATCATGGGGCGGTCCCAATTTTTGTCAAGCTTCTTGCCTCTCCAAGTGAGGATGTGCGCGAGCAGGTAAATGCTAGGAAGATAAACTGGAGTCAGTATATTGAAAGATAAACTGGAGTCAGTATATTGAGTGCAACAATTTCTTTTGTTGTAGGCTGTTTGGGCGCTAGGAAATGTTGCTGGTGATTCTCCCAGGTGTCGTGATCTCGTTCTTGGTCAAGGTGCTTTGCTTCCGTTGCTAGCTCAGTTAAATGAGCATGCTAAGCTTTCCATGCTGAGAAATGCGACATGGACATTATCAAATTTCTGTCGTGGAAAACCACAGCCTCCTTTTGAGGAGGTAGTTTATAAACTATGCATTTAATTTATAACCTTCTATTTGGGGAAGGGGGTATTTAAAGGATCTAACGACTGACGTCTTTGATTTGCAGACACGACCAGCACTTCCTGCCCTAGAGCGTCTTGTTCATTCAAATGATGAAGAAGTGTTGACTGATGCATGCTGGGCTCTCTCTTATTTGTCTGATGGTACAAATGACAAAATTCAAGCTGTGATTGAGGCTGGTGTCTGCCGACGTCTTGTTGAGCTCCTTCTGTAAGTTGTGCTTTATTGTGATTACTATTACTATTATTGTGTGATGCTGCCTTCTCGATAACTGATTCAGATTTGATACTATATATGATATTCCAGTCACCCGTCTCCCTCGGTACTCATTCCTGCACTTCGAACAGTTGGGAACATTGTGACCGGTGATGATCTCCAGACTCAGGTATAAGCTTGCTAGACTTTGCATCACTGTTTGATAAACGTTTGGTTTTGCATTTGACTTCATGTCTAACCCCATGATATGAGATAAAAAACAAAACACGTACTGTATTAGCAAATTGTATAGTTGTGAAGCTTATGGGAGAAATGGCCATTAAACTCGTATAATGCTAAGGGTACGGATAATTGCTCAGTGCTCACAATATATAAATACAAACATTGTATACACTCAGTGGCTTGCATATCAGACTTATCTTTGTTTATGAGGTTCTGGTTTTTAGACATTTGGTTATAAATATAACAAGTTGTGAGAATTCATTTGTGAACTTGCATGCCTACTATATTTTATATTTCCTTACAATTTTGATAGGAATAGTATGTTTCAATTGTTAAACGGAAAAAGGTGCAGGCCACACTAGTTATATATGTTTAAGAATTTGTCGGCTTTCCATGATAATCAGTTGCTATTTTTATCTATTGAATGAATAAAAAAGGTTTCAATAATTTACTTTGAACTCTTTTTAGGAGTTCAGATTAGCAAGAATAGTCTTAGATTTGGCTGACTGTAGAGGTGGCAATTTGTGCCCAAAATGGAAAAAATGGGCAAATTTTAGCTACTTTGTGAAAGACTTGGGCACATTTAGCCCCCCCCCCCCCCCCCCCCCCCCCCCCCCCTCTTTTTTTTTTTTCTCTTAATTGGAGAACATTATAATCGTTTTTAAAGAAAAACTTATATACATAATATATTTTATTTTTTAAATATAAATGAAGTATTACGTTTAAGGAATTTATTTCGTCATTTTTGGTCTTCTATAAAGTGATTTGTATAACATGTGCCCGTGCCCGCCCCGCCCGCCCGTTTTGCCACCTCTAGCTGACTGGTTGCCTCGATCAAGTTTTATATTTTGAGATGATTGAATAATGAAACAGTTTGGTGCTTTGGTTACTGCTGGAGACATTCTGTTACAAGTGCCCTATGTTGTCCAGCAAATTGTTGAACCAAATTAAATAATCGTGTAGACAAACATAAATAATTGGTTTCCCTTTGACTCAAAATTTTTCTGTCAGGATCAGTAATTGTTAGTGTACTTGTTAATGCTCTGAAGATTTGCTATGCAATAGTATTCAGTAAAAGGGTTTTCTGATTCTGCGTGGGTCTTAAAATATCATTAATACTGTCTGTTTCTGAGGAGAGCATACACACCATACATTTTCGCTAACTAAATATTATTGCAGCAATATTGTTGTATTTCACTCAATTGTTATCTTCATTTGGTGCTATTGTTGTGTTGCCTTTATTCTTAAGACCAATTAGGTGATGCATTTTGTGATAACAACGACTTCATTTGTGCAGTGTATTATTGAGCATGGTGCACTCCCATGCCTTCTAAGCTTGTTGACCCACAATCACAAAAAGAGCATCAAGAAAGAAGCATGCTGGACAATCTCAAACATCACTGCAGGAAACAAAGAACAAATACAGGTAACAGTACATATCTTACAGCTTCATTTTCTTTAGCTTTTGTGTGTTGCTATCAATGAAATTCAATGTATTTCATTATAGATCGTTTAATTACCTTTTCCAGTTTAGCATGCTTAAACGGGTCAAAAGTCCTTCAAAGTGTAATTTTATCGTATGTTACTTTTGGAATCATTTAAAAAGGGTACTTGAAATAATTAAGTTTTGTTTATTTGTAAATCATATTTGACACACTAATTGTTTATTAAAAAAGTAAAAAGTTGCGTACGAAGATTGTCTCAGCAATTACTGATAATGATCGTTGTACCTGCCCTGTAACCAATCCGCCCATTTCCCTACTTCTGAAAGTTGCAGTATCTCATTAAGTTTCTATAGATATTTCTAGCATGATCTTTCTGCAACTCTAAATGGGTTCAGCTATTGTTTGAGGTTTACGTCAACATTTCTCATGAGTAGTATTATACATTATGTCTATCTATACTAATACAATGTTCTTTGTCCAATATCAGTCTGTTATTGAGGCTGGGTTAATTGCTCCCCTTGTCAATCTCCTTCAAAACTCTGAATTTGATATAAAGAAAGAGGCTGCATGGGCGATCTCAAACGCCACTTCTGGTGGTAGTAATGAACAAATCAAGTATGTTATAATTCTAAGTTCCACATAAAATCAAGTTCCCATGTAATAAAAATACTAACATCTAAAATTTGACTAAAATTCTTAGGTACTTGGTGAGTCAAGGGTGTATCAAACCATTATGTGACCTCCTCATATGCCCCGATCCAAGGATTGTTACTGTGAGCTTAGAAGGGCTCGAGAACATCTTGAAGGTAGGAGAAGTTGAGAAAAACTCGGGTAACAGTGGAGACGTTAATTATTATGCTCAGTTGATAGACGATGCTGAAGGGTTGGAAAAGATTGAGAATTTACAGAGTCATGACAACAATGAAATATATGAGAAAGCTGTTAAGATTCTCGAGACTTATTGGTTGGAAGAGGAGGAAGAGGCTGTGGTTGATGGGAATGCACAACAACAAGGTTTCAACTTTGGAGGAAACAATGTTCAACTTCCATCTGGTGGATTCAACTTTAATGGCTGAAGGTATTTTCAAATCTCACATTTTTAAGGTCTATTCAGTATTTCGCTATGAAGGTCTGAGATGGTTTCAGTTCGGTGCAGGAGATTATTGCAGGTGTATGTCTGGTAGGGTCAATGGTCAAATACTTAAGTCTGGTCACAGGTCAGGTCAGGTATAGTCAGGTCCAGTCAGGTCAAGTCCACCTGGGTCATATAAGGGTGATCCAGATACAATAATCGAAGGGGTTCTCGGAGATGGGTTTTGTTTAGTAGTTTACAGAAAGGTGTGTCGGGTCTGGTGGGTTGGTCAATTGTTTGGTTCTTTACCTCGTGTCGTTGAATGTTTTGTAACAATGTTCGAGGTGTATGTTAATGAATGATGTCTTCTTTTTCTTTGGTTGATCTTTATTTACGGAGTCGGGGCATCTGTTTTGCTTTTAAGGAATGAGTGTATAATTATATGATCGAGTGTATTTGTCATCTTGTAATGGTAATATTGTGTTTTTCCCATTTGCCATGGGGATAAAGTTGCAACGGTCGTTGGTTTTCTTGTGTATTTTATTGGCATTTAACATATAGATTGGGATTTGGTAACGCGTGCTGGTGTAAATGACAGAGTCAGCCTGAGCCGATTTATAAGGCGTGTATGGAGGTCGGGCTAGCTTGACGAAGCTCCTAGCAATGTAAATGGATTGGATATAGATCGGGTGGAATCCACATCCATATCTATCTATGTTTTCGTCATCATATCCTTCAAAAGTCATTTCTTATCCACCGGATGAATCGGGTTATTGAATAAACCATTGGATATATATAAAAAGATCGTTGAAGACAATCGCATTGCTTAGTGCATGAAGACAATTGCATTGCTTAAATGTTTGTAATCATTGTTTGCATAATACATGCATGATGCATGTAAGATAAAATCGCAATATATAACAAGTCTCAAGAAATACAATTAGTACATATTACGAAATTGAAAACCTATAAAGAATATAAAAAATATAAGGTATTCATATCTCAGAAAACCTAAAAAGAATATAAAAAATATAAATTCATATCTCATGAAACCTAAAAAGAATATAAAAAATAGAAGGTATTCATATCTCATACGGAAAATTAAAAATTAATGTTCATATTTTCTTTTTAGGATGTCTCAAAATAATTGTTCAGTTTCTTTTTTAAGTACTTGTTGGATACTCTCGCACAGCGGCGGCGAAAAACATATACTTATAATAGAAATATAAAGAATGAATTGCTAATCAAGCGCTCCCACAATTCTGTACACGCTTAGTGAATTCGTTACACAACACTCCGAAAGTATATGTGTTCATTGTATGTGTTTTTTTGGGTTTCTCGTAACTTTCCCGTGACATTATTATTCTCGCATAAAGACTCACATTTTTTTACCCGTCAAATACTCTCCCAAAAGTTATAATTTTGACGAATCAAGTTTGTATTGATTCAAATAAAAGTTAAAGTTGTAAAAATTTTAATCGAAATAACCAATTAAAAATGCAAAAACTAAAAACTTATAAAAATATATCAAAATAGATGTTGAATTAAAGAGCGCAAAATTTTAAAAAATATAGTGAAATTAGATCATTAAAAAAATAAATAGATCAAAAGATATTTCAATTTAAAAATAAAAGTGATTTTTTAGTTAAGAAGCGACAAATGTCACTCAATAATTTAGCTCTTTATCTTAATTTTTTATGAAACCCACAACCTAAATGCTTTATATAGAAGTATAGAGAAACTAGAGAATATAATAGAATAATATTCTCTTTAATTGGTTTAAAACTAAAGTGGCCCAACTTTTACTAACCCATGCGATTCTTCTCTTCTGACAATGATTTTAAGAAGAAAAGAGTAATATCTAACAAATATACATTAATCAATAATCAATACCCTATGCAAACAATTATACAATAATCAATAACCCATGCAAACAATTTACTATTATTTACTTTTACTAATATATCTATTAGCATTAATTATTCTTAGGGGAAATGATACCTACATTTAAATGTAGGCAATTGCCTACTTTCTCTTCGAAAAAAGTTTACAAAATATACAGTTCAGTCCGTGCAGTAAGCCTTTGATATAGTTCAGTCTCTGTCCCAACCTTTTTTTAGAAAAGAAATTAAGTAACTTGCCTATTTTATAAAGTAGGCATCATATCCCCTTATTCTTATTATCTTTTTTTATTATAAGATTGTTTAAAAAACATGATCGTAGTTAATTCAAGGGAAAATCATGTCTATTTTATAAAATAGTCAATTTGCATATGCCCTTTTGTTAAAAAATGAGGGGACTTGGAGAACATGTATATACAAAGGTTTAATTGTAAATATTTTTTATTTTTTGCAAAAGAAAGTAGATAAGTTGACTATTTTGTAAAGTAGACATAGTTTTTCCTTTTTAATAATATATTGAATTCTAATGTTATTAATATTATAATATCTATTAAATTAATACTCTCTTTTTTAAAATTATAGTTCATATTTTTTTTTCGGGATGTCTCAAAATAATTGTCCACTTTACTTTTTAAGTAAAAACTAAAGAATTTAGTTAAGAATATTATATTTAAATGGTTGAAAATTAAAGTTGTCATACTTTTATTAAACTATGTGATTTTTGATAATAATTTTGAGACGAAAGGAGTATAATTTATCTCTTGTAGCCTAACACTAAATCCAAATCCAATGCCAACCCTATTTATAAACCAAAGGCACCCTAAGAATCTACTACGTAGAAATTGAGTTTAACTTAAGAGGGTGTTTGGATTGAGGGTATGAGAATGTGAGAATCACTTGTATTCTCATTGTAGAAGTTTGGTTTGTAGGTTTGGTTTTAAAATATGAATCAAACCCATAAATATAGGCGTTTTCAATACCCATCAAGTAAATTGGGTTTTTAAACCGATTCCTATTCCAATACTTATAGTCATACCCTAATGTAAACCAAACGCCTCGTAAAGTAAACTTTATTCTATTAAATATAATTCAATGACACAAAATACAAGCATGACAAGAAAAACAAAGTTGACGTAAAGTTATCATTTTAGGGGTACGAGTAACCACCCTTATTTAGTTTGAACAAGGACGGCTGTGAACCGTCGCGTTGCGGCAGGACATGGAGCATACTGTATCAATTTAGGAGCAACAAAACCGAAAAGCTGATTGTAGGTTATTTATACAAAATGTCAAAATGTGAAAAAAAAAAAAAAAAAAAAAAAAAAAAAACCCACGACTAAGTTACTGGACTCCCAACTGCAATGGATTGGGCCAGCCTAATATTAAGCTCAATACATGCAGCCAATCAAAAGGCATCAAATTGATGCTATTTAGTATATATAGTAATTTTAATAAAATTTTCTCTGTATTTCAAACATTTATTGATTAAAGATTTACTAACTTAAAAATCATTTATTGATTTAGAGACCATCAATTTATTAAATAAACTACGTGTTTATTTTCATTTACATTAATTTTTACCAAAATTATGCCTGAAAACTAAAACATGATTAAGGAATTAACCTTTAACTTATCAAAGCAATACGAACGACAGATTTATTATATAAACAACGTGTTTATTTTTGTTTATAATAATTTTGGCCAAAATTATGCCTAAAAAATATAATACATTATTAAGGAACCAACTTTTAATTTATTAAAGCGATACGAGCGACAAATTTGTTGTGAAATACTAATTATGCCTTTGTTTTAAGTGCAACTTTATATAACTAACATGTCGTTTGATAAATATTTAGATAAATTGGATAGCTTCCTCGTATAATATCCCGACAATAAACTGTAAAGTCACTTCATAATGAGTCCGCATTCTCGTTTGTTTTATTTTAGAAGGCGCACAAAACTAAAATTCCCCAAATATACGCATAATATAACATGTTGCATTCTCAATAAATTCAGTTTGGTGTGTTTCATGTTTTGTGAGGAGCTTCATCCACTTGACATTTGGTATTATTCTCTGTTAAATGCAAAAAGGAATTTTCGTAAGTTTACAAATAATAATAATAATAATAATAATAATAATAATAATAATAATAATAATAATAATAATAAATTCTGTAAAATGAATGCGAAATGTCTATTGTTACAATTTACAAACAGTGACTTTTAGTTTCAGTTCAAAACTGACTTGGTTTCACAAATAGTCGACTTAGGTTCTAGTTTGAGCAATTTCAGTTTAAAGCGGATTTGTCAACAAATACGTGCGCAGCAATGTATTAAACTAAGAGCATCTCTAATGCATAAGATTTGGTGTAGTGGTAACATGTCAACTTAGCGTCACATCACTTTTTCATAACACTACCAACAATGTGTAATAAGCCACCAACATTGCAGCTCAAACATTCCCCACTTATATACAAATATACCTCACAAAAATCAACATCACAACTCGCACACACAACAACCAGTTTCATAAGTCGGTCAATCGATATACGAACTTCTTACAAAAATTAGGCGAACCCACCCCATTGAACATAGTCTAGCCAGGGACGGAACCAGAAGACAAAGTCACCGGGTGTATTTATGAGAAATCAAACAAGACTACATGCATAACTTTTTGGGACCGGGTGCATTTATAAAAAAAATAGAGGTTTTATAACAAAATTGACACTACAAGACAAAAATTTATGGGTGTCCCGGGACCCCCGGGCCACCCCTGATTCCGTCCCTGAGTCTAGCCTATTATCAACCTTTCTCAAATCTACAAATATCTTTAATCCATCATCAACCTTTCCACTCTGATGCATCAATCTATTCTCAACCTATTATTCTTCTTCTTCTTCTTCCATTCTCACGCAGTACACATTTTTAATCGATAGGTCGAGCAATACTAAACTTTTGAATTTCAATTCGTTTTCAAGCTATTGCTCCTGTGCTGAAAAGCTTTAACCAAAAAGTTTGAACTTTTTTCAACATTTTTTGTCCCACCATTAAAGATGCTCTAAACAACAATGTATTAATGTGCCATTGTTGAATTTAAATGGGGAATTGCATATATATCATTTCAAAAGCTCAAAATTGCGAATATATCCAATTTAAAGTGTGTTTAGCTAAGCTTATATGATGAGCTTATGAGCTTATATGTGTTAACTAAGCCTAAAGTAAGCGTCTCCTAAGCTTATATGAGTGAGCTTAGGAGCTTATATAAGAGAGTTTTGATAAGCTTAAAATATTGTGGCTTACATATTGAGGGATTGGCTTATATAACAATATTATATAAAAAGACTTTTATAACATCATTTAATAGCTACACCATGTAATATTCATCATTTATTTATTTTTAATTTTTTTGTCATAATTATGATAAGTTAAGTCAGACATTTAGCAAGGGCTTATTAGCTCATGATACATAAGTCATAAGCCGCTTATATAATATAAAGAGTAAAGTCCAAAATACATCCATGTGGTTTGTCCGGTGTATCGCTTCACATCTTCATTTTTTTTTATTTTTTATTTTTTTTATTTTTACAAAATCATTCATCCGTTAATAAACACAAAACCATCCATTCGTTAGTAATATCAGTCAATAAACACTAACGATACAAATAATTTTCCGTTATCTCCTAACAAGAGTTAAAATATTTGCGTCGTTAGTCCTCATTTACTATTTTTACATTTTTATCCTTTTTCGATCGTTTTTTTTTACGTTTTCGTCTGCTTTTCTTACGTTTTCGTCTATTTTCTTACGTTTTCATATGTTTTTCTGACGTTTTTATCCGTTTTCGCCATTTTTTTACATTTTCGCCCGTTTTTATCTGATTTCGTTCGTTTTTATCCGTTTTCGCCCGTTTTTGTCCGCTTTTACACGTTTTCGTCCATTTTTCACGTTTTAATCAGCTTTCATCCATTTTTATCTATTTGTAAACGTTTTCGTCCGTTTTTTCTCATATTTTTTCCGTTTTCATCCGTTTTTACATGTTTTGTCAGTTTTTTTTTCACGTTTTTATCTGTTTTCATCCGTTTTTAAACGTTTTTATCCATTTTTCTCACGTTTTGATCCCTTTCTGGTCCGAATCATGATTTTGACCCCTTTCTGTTCTGAATGAACAAAAGTGTAAAATAGGAAAGTTGTCCGGAATGATGTTTTACATCAAGAATTGCGTGATTTTAACCTAGAAAGGCAAATCAAAGGCTGTTTACTACCAAAACTTAAGCGGTTTCTAACCAAAATTCATAACTTATAAACTTATAAACTCTTGTAAATTTTATAACTTGTGTAAATCATCAAACTTATTTGAAAATGAACGAAAACAAATAAAAACTTATGAAAACGGATTAAAATGTGTGAAACATGAAAAAACTTACAAAAACATGTGAAAACGGACGAAAACAGAAAAAAAATTAAATCGGTCAGGAGATGTATGGTGGGTGATAACGGAGGACTAACAATGCAAATATTTTCACTTGTGTTAGTAGATGACGGAGAATAATTTGCATCGTTAGTCCTCATTGACTGATTTTACTAACGGAGGGATGGTTTTGTACCAACTTTACTAATAGAGGGATGATTTTGTGAAAAAAAAAACCATGAGGATGTAAAGCGAGACACGAAACAAATCACAAGGATATATTTAGGACCTTACTCTAATATAAACATAAGCCCAATTCACAAGCTTAGACAAACACCCCCTTATACTTATAATTGCATAAATATCATCTAAAAAAAGTTGCATATATATCCAACTTAAACTTATGATTGCGTATATATCATTTTTAAACCTTAAATATGTCATATATATCCAAATAACTCTTTAATACAAATTTGTAATTATAAAATATATGACAATTATGATTATAAAAATTAATCATTTTTTCTTTATTTATAAACTTGTTGCCGTAAAATATATTTTTATTGTAAACATACATTATCTATTATAGCTATATAACAATCATGATATCTACGATGAGTTTATTTCAGGCATTCGTATTATATATGAGATTTATGAGACAAAGGTGACCTTTTTTTTTTTTTTTTTTTTTTTTTTTTTTTTTTTTTTTTTTGTGTAAAGTTAAATATTGTCTTGATATGTTATTTTTGGTCATTTAGTTCATTTTGAACCTCGAGACATTGTACCCTTGAAATAAATGTAGTTGTTGCTATTTTTAAAACTATAATTTATGTTAAGTAATTATTTGATATATACGACATATTAAAGGTTTAGAAAGCATATATATGCAATTATGAATTGGTAATGATGAGATGCTGCTTGCACAAACAGTCGGGAATGATGAGATGACTGAATTTGTAATGGATTCAGGTGGGTCTTATCATATGACACCTAGGAGGGATTTCTTGTATGACTTCAAGGATGTTGATGGTGGTTCGGTTCAGTTAGGTGATAACAGGACATGCAGTATCAAAGGGACGGGAAAAGTGAAGATATAGTTAAATGATGGTTCAAGCTTTATACTGGAAGATGTCAGGTATGTTCCAGTGTTAAGAAAAAGCTTGATTTCATTGGGTACTCTTGAGAAAGAGGAGAAAGAGGGTTATACTATGAAGATGAAGATGGGTAGAATCAAGGTGATCAAAGGTTGTTGGGTTATGATGATTGGGATCAGGAAAGAGAACTGTGTGTATACTCTTGAAGCAAAAGTGACGACTTTTGGTGTACAAAAGCATGGAGGTTCAAAACAAGTTGGATTCAAGCAACTTGGTCATAAACAAGTTGGGTTCAAACAACTTGGTTCTGGTTTTAAAACATAAGTCCATGGAGTACAGGTTTCTAAACGTGTTTGGTTTGAGGTGGAACGGCAGGGAGCTTAGGAAAATCGTGAAGATGAGATTGTTCAGGATAGTAACGATGATGCTGCATTGGCTCAAAGAAAGTTGGAGGACAAGCAACTTGAAGAAAAGACAAACACGAACTGCTTGGTAAAGAAGCAGGAAAAGATACACCTTGGTATAAAGGTGGGGGCGGACATTACGGTAACCGGAGTACCTGGTCAAGAGGGTGCAGAGGGTAATGCTACTGAAAAGAAGAAAGTGAAGGAGTCTACGGAAGCTAATCTTGGAAATTTACTGAAGTACAATGCCTGGTCGACAAGGTGGTCCTCGGTCCGAGGTTCCAGCACGAGGAAAAGGTGCTGAGTATCAGTTATGTTTAAGTGTTACTCCTAAGGTGGAAATTGTTATATATTAATAGTAAACTTAAACATAAATTAGGGACTTAATTGTACTCTGTAATTAGATTAGGTGTTAGACATAAACTAGGATTAGTTAGCTTGGAGTGCAAGGCAAGCTAAGGTTTTTACCCCCTCAACTCTATAAATATAGATGAAGGGGATGCTAGTTATTCATTCTTCTTTCTCATTTGTAATAGCTTTATTGGTTTTAATAAATGGTTCATTGAGGGTATAACGTGTGCATATTCTTGTCGCTTCTTTGTAGTCTCTTGTGTTTGTTACTTGTGCTCGATACAACTCACGATCTAGTTTTCCGCGATCGAACTTCGGGTTTGTTGTAGAGGTTTTTCCAACAAGTGGTATCAAGAGCCGTAGTTATCGTGGTATTTGAAGTTCGAGTGCTAGTTCGTGGTTTCGAGGTTCCGTCAATTGTAACATGTAGGATCGTGTATTTGGTTGAAATTGCGATTCGGGAGGTCGGGGATTGTGGAAGAAAAGAGTAGTCATGGTTAGAGAGAGAAAGTAGAGAGAGATAAGAGATAACTAGTGTGTTTTATTGAATATTGAAAATTTAAAGACTAAACACAAAGCATCACTCTCCTAGTGAAGTTTAGGAGGGTATTTATAGCCAAACACAATCTAAACTATCACACTATTACATAACTAGTCCTTGTGTTTTGGCTAAATAGGATAACTAATGTAATCCCGTATATGTTGTTCCATTTACATGTTAGAATGATTCCTAACAATCTTCCCCCAATGGGGCGACATAAGGGATTACTTACAACATTTACAAGTACAAATACAAATAAAGAAAGGTCTTCATAGGCTCTTCAAGTACTGAGGATGACTACAGTTGACGCTCTTTGTCTTCATCTTGTACATCAGCTTGAGAACTTTTTCTTCACTTTGTAGGCAAATGATGTAATATGCATGAAATGGATTAACTTCCCCCCAATTCATCCTGCATGTCTTTAGCGGATTCTTTGTACGCTTCTTTTTGGCGAAGTTTCTGAATCAGCTTCCCCCCAAACTGACAACCGTCTTCAGCAGATTCGAAACTTTGATGTAGTTAACATGTCATCCAACTTTTGAAGTTTTAAGTACGCAGCGGAATTTGCAGATAACATCGTAGACCATACCAAGCAAACCTGAGTAGTTACTTAATCACAGTTATACTCTACGCGGAAGCTCCGTTCGGGGGTAACATGCAAGAAATCAGCAAGATCTTCTCACATATGCAGGCTACTTCACACTTCACAACCCGCGAGAGTTGAAACTATTACACCAAAATCACAAAACTGAACCACTGATCATCTCTGCGGATGTCTCTCCAGTAGTAATAAAATTATAAGCTCGATCACGTGCGTCTATTATGCATCCCTGATGTGCACATTTCTTCCCCCTAATTGCAGATCCTCGTGGAAAATGAGTGTTTTAGCAAAGAAATCAAGAAAAGTCAAAGAAGCACAAAGAACACTCACTCTCTCTTCCCCCACGATGTCTTCGCGGAATCGGAAGCATACACACTATGTTTACGATGGAAAACGGAGGCAGCGTAACCCCATATGTCCAATCAACCCATTATGTGTGAAGTATCATAAATAGCCCGTGAGAATCAATTGCTGATGACATCTCTACTCTTTTATACTCCTCTCATCTAACTCTTAACCGAACCCATTATCATTCTAACGGCTTTTTGTTGGATCGATGTATACTCTGACCAAACTACTTTGTAGCTTATAAGGGTTTAACAATCTTGAATAACTTCAAAACTATTAATAATGAAACACTGATATAACCTTGTAAAGTATGCGGAATCTACTAACACAAAGCTAAGAAGAACTTTGAATGATTATATTAAAACCAACTTGAACCTGATTTACTTACACAGATTCACTAACAATCCCTAAAAACTCTAATATCGTACATATGCATATATTAATTCATACGTCTAATACCTCCCTAAGGCTCCTTTTATAGACACAAGGAAAACCTTAAGTCGGTTTACAATACTTTAACGACAAGTAAACTAACTCTAACTAATTCTAGAATAATCTAATAATATTACATAACAATCCTTAAATGATTTTGCATATAAGTCCTTTAACTTAGAAGTACTTTGAACATTCTTCATGCATGAGTAGTACTTTGATCATGAGCAGTACTTTGACACAAGCAGTACTTTGAACATTAGAAGTACTTTGATCTTCATATCCCAACAATCCTCCCTTAACTTGAATTCTACTTGCTTGATTTCAAGTTTCTTTGTTAATCTTTAACTTCAATATCTTTATCTTCAAGGAAAGATTGCATATTTATCTTCTTTTCTGACTTGTGTATCAAAGTACTTCAGATGATATCTTCACAGCAACAAACCTTCTCAGCAACTCAACAATATTTTGACAAAGTGTACATCAAATCTTTAAAGTTTCATACTATTCTCATGACTTCTAGGTGTGTAAACTCCTGTGAGAGGTGAATCATTGAATTCAATGGATTTAGATGTCTCTTTACCAAAGCCATTAACTTTGGAGTAGCCAATGTTTAGGTTTAAGCATAAAAACCATGGTACATTGATAACCATATGATTTTTAGCAAATCATCAGCTATCAACGATTTGTTTAGTCTTTACCAAGAGCCGTTTGCTTTTGGACTAGTTAGTTCTTTTAGTACAATCATAACCATGGTGAACTAATTCCCATATAAATGGTTTTTCCACAGCTTTTACCACAAGCCATTTTTTTGTGGGCTAGCCAACTCTTCACTATAACAGATATGGTGAGTTGAAAACCATACAATTTTTAGTAAATTGTCAACTAAAAACAGATTTGATTATCATATCAGAGCCGTACCCTCATGATGAGTCAAACTCTTTCTTGTCTGTTAAACATGGTGAGTTGATTACCATTTGCTGTGTAGTACAAGTACTAACACCATGTGTGACTTCTCAAAACCTTTATTGATATCATCTTATACTTCACAAAGTTTTTTCTTTTAAAACTTAATCAATATCAAAAGACTTTACTGGTTTTATGCAGCAAGCAGTACTTTGAGAAAGTACTGTTTGTCTAGCAGTACTTTGAATAAGGTACTTATTATTCAAAAGATATTTATATAATACAAACCATACCAGTATTTATGCATCATCTTCTGAAGTAGTCCACTTGATAAATAGCTCAATCACCATCAATGATACTTCAGATTCATCTTCAACCTCCATACCATGACCCAGCATTCTGATCATAATATCCCTTATAAGAGGGTATCTTCTTTGAACTAGCATATGGACCATGGCTCCATCTTCCAATTCAAGTGAATGTACCCCTGATGACTCAAAGAATATCCATCTTGTAATCTCCCAATTCTCTTGAGCAATCCACAGAGCATCATTACTTGTTTCACTTGTCTCCCAAATGGTTAATAAATCACCCAATAAGATCAATCCCACTCCTGTTGGTTCAGTATTCTCAAAATATGCTTGCACTTGTAAATACAAATGATAAAGATCTTCTCTGTCTATTATGTGTAGTATGTCCCACAGCATATTGAATACTTTGAAGCTTTCATCTTCTCTGTGAAATATGAGATAATCCCCTTCAGTTGATTCTACAATAGAGAATGTAGAGATCTTAGACTTTTTCTCAGCATCTTCTATTTTCTTTGGATTCTCAAAAACCATAACTCTAAGATAATTCCTTAGCTCATCAACAATGTCTGTTCTCAGCATCTTGAGCTTCTTTGACAACTGATCATCTTGGGTTGCTCTCTTCCTCTTTATTTTTCTTTTCTCAGCTTGTTCTTTCATTAAATCTTCCAACTCTTTTTCTTTCTCAGAATCCATAGGCACAAAACTATCAAGCTCTCTTTTAATGGACTTTTGAACACTATCATATAGTTTTCACATGTGGATATCTTAACCTTTGTAGACTCTTAAATCCTCTGCCTTTCAGAAAACTTATCATAGAATTTCTTTCTTGAGCTTTAGATGGAGGTCTTCTTATTTGAACAACTGGCATCCTTGCTTCCCTTAAATATTCAACATCCAAATCAGCTTGATGCTTTCTAGCAGCTTCTTCATTCTTAGCTATCTCAAAAGCTCTTAATTGTGCTAGAGTGAACTTCTTCTTCTTCTTATTTGATTCTTGCATATGATTCCTTTTCCTTTGTCTTTAGGATCTAATTCTTCTGATTCAGAAGAAGCTTATGAAACTTGAGCTTGTTCAGCACCAGAAATAGTAATACCTCTTGAACTTGAAATATTTAGCATAATCTGAGCTATAGTCTCATCATCACTAGCTGTGTGTTCCTTGATTTCTTCTTGCTGAATTGGATTGGAAGGACCAGCTTCATCATCCAAAATTCTTGTAGAAGGACCAGCTTCATTAACATTTAAGGTAGCAGTACCTTGATCAAAAGTACTTTGCACAACAATACTTTGAGCATCAGTACCTTCAATATCAATATTTTGATCAGCAGTACCTTGAATATAGTTTCCTTGAGCTCCAGTACCTTCCAAATCTCCATTCTTAACTTGCTCAACAACAATATTCTCTTCTTCAACAACTTGCTCAATTTCATCAAGTTTTCTTTCATAAGTACTTTAAGCAATGTCTTCAAAATCCATAGCATGAGCTTCTTCATATGGATCTTGAGGCACAACATCATCTTCATTCAGATTATCATTCTGATTCCTCCCTAATATGAATGATGATGACCTCTTCTTGCTCTTCTTAGATTTAGAAGACTTATTGGATTTCTGACCACTCCTTCTTTGTTTCTTCACCTATAACCTATGATGAGTAACCAGTGGCCAAACAAATTTCTTCAATCTCTTGAACTTATCTTTCAAGCTCTTGATCTGATCAGCTTGAGCATTAACCACCTTCTTTATCCTTCTGAATTCCCTAGTCAAAGCATAAGTATCCAGTTTTCCCTCAGCTCCCTCATCTCCTCCAGATGTGTGAGATCCATATGTAGAAGTATAATCATTGGGAGATGGTGGTGGATTCACATCTTTCTCTAAAGCAGTACCTTGCAGAGAAGTACTTTCCTTGGAAACAGTATGTTGAGAAGTACTTTCTCTGGAAATAGTCTTTTCCCTTGAAACATGTGCTGGCAAAGAGGTAGTTCTTTCACTTGAAGCAGGATGTTGAGGTGAATCATAAGGTGGTGTTGAAGTATGTTCTGATGTAGAATGCTCAGAATGTGTAGAATCACTTGCTACATCAGTGGCATCTCTAACTGCCTGTGCTACTTCCAATATGTGAGCTGTCAAAGGTGTGTTGTGCCCGGAAAACTTAACACCCTTGTTAGTCATAAAGGTAAACAACTTGGGTGGAAGTACAACAGTAGGTAAAAAATGTTGAGGTTTTGGAACATCCTCAATCTGTTTATCTAAGAATAACTGAACAAACCTAGGATAGATCAAAAATGGTGAACCAGCTTTGATGTGACCAAGCATACCATCAAGAATCATATACGAGAAATTAAATGATTGATTGGTAGATAACCCAACTAATGCAAAGGCTATGTTATGACCAAATTGATCCCATGCAGTACTTTTGGGACTTAGACAATGAAGTAAAACATGTATAAGGTACTTCCAATGGGGACTAACCAATGCCTTTTGAAAAGTAAGCTTATTGAGAGCACCTTCATAGCCTATCTCTCTAAGTTCATCCCAAATTACTTGTTTGTCAAAAAGAACAATACCTTCTTCATCATCAAACAATAAGGCTTCCCTTATTGTGGACTCAGTGATGCGTATCTGTCTCCCTGCAACAGTAGCTTGAATAAAATCTTCCTCTTCTTCCAAGCCAGAGGTAGCAGTATTCCAAAACTCTTGAATCCAGGGACCAATAATGTCAGGATCGACTAACAGAGCATAGTTGATTGATGACCCAGTGAGAAAATCAATGAGTTGTGTCTTATCCAAATTTGCGATCATGTTGTGTTTGCTAATTGTTGGACGATTTGCCATTGTTTGTGTTTGTGAAAGAAGATGATGATCGGTGATGGATTTGTTTGTATTTGAATGAATGAACAGGAACAATGATGAGGCTATATAAAAATGGAAGAGATAATCACGAAGAAAGATAATATACAAAAAATTGTGGCTAATTAATGAATTTACCGTTATTTTTGGAATTTATCTTCCCCATATCTTTCGTAAAGTTGTTACCACTTATTTTTGACCGTTGGAACAGTACTTCTGACAAAACAGTACTTTCCAAGAAGCGCCAAGCAGTACTTTCCCATTCAATACAAAGCAGTACGTTCAATACAAAGACTAAGCAGTACTTTGCCAAAAAGTACTTTCCATCCTTTTTGACTTAAGCAAACTATAATGCCTCCCCTCAAACAAAGAATAATTACTAATGCCTCCATTTAAATATGGCTTAGTAATTAATAATCCCAATACTCACCAGTAAATGATTGAATCTTGAAACATCAAAGCCCTTAGTGAACATCAAAGCCCTTAGTGAGTAAATCAGCCACATTATCATCTATGTGGACTTTAACCACATTAATACGCCTGTGCTCATAACAATCTCGGATAAAGTGATGCCTAATTTGAATGTGCTTGGTCTTGGAATGGTAAACAGGATTCTTTACAATACAAATGGTACTCTCATTGTCAATGTTGATAGGAGTATGCTTGAAATTGAATCCATAATCCAAGAGTTGATTCTGCAACCAAAGTACTTGTCCACAACAACTTGCAGCTGCAACATATTCTGCTTCAGTGGATGATGTTGCTGCAATTGTTTGCTTCTTACACTGCCATGAAACTAATCTTCTTCCAAGATATTGGCATCCTCCAGTGGTTGATCTTCTGTCATAATTGTCTCCAACATAATCACTGTCTGAAAAAGCTTCCAAATGAAAAAGAGGCTCCCTAGGATACCATAACCCTAGCTTAGGTTGATGCCTGAGATACCTAAAAATTTTCTTGACTACATTTAGATGAGAAATATTGGGATTGACCTGATATCTTGCACATAAGCATACAACAAAAGTAATGTCAGGTCTAGATGCAGTTAAGTACATTAGACAGCCAATCATTGATCTATACAGTTTAACATCCACATCTTCTCCATCTTCATCTTTTCCCAATGGTTTATTAGCATCAATGGGTGTGGAGTTTGGTTTGACAGTGGTAAAATTAAACCTCTTAAGAATGTCAGAGACATACTTATCTTGACTAATAAAGATTCCACTGCTTGATTGTTGAACTTGAAGCCCCAAAAAGAATGTTAATTCACCCATGGAACTCATTTGAAACTCTTGTTGCATGAGCTGCTCAAACTCTTTTACCATTAACTGTTTTATGGTTCCAAAAATAATATCATCAACATACACTTGGACAAGCATAATATCCTTTTTGTCTCTTTTGATAAACAAAGTTTTATCAATGGCACCTCTCCTGTAACTATGTTGCAATAGAAAGGTGGAGAGTCTTTCATACCAAGCTCTAGGAGCTTGATGTAGGCCATGCAAAGCCTTAATAACCGTATAGACTTTGTTTGGGTGTGCAGGATCTTCAAAACCAGGAGGTTGTTTGACATAGACTTCCTCTGTGACAGTGCCATAAAGAAAAGCACTCTTGACATCCATTTGATATACAGGAATGCCCACATATGATGCAAAAGCCAGAAACAACCTTATAACTTCAATTCTTGCTACAGGAGCAAACACTTCATCATAGTCTACCCCTTCTTCTTGTCTGTAGCCTTGAGCAACCAATCTTGCTTTATTCTTGATGACATTCCCTCTTTCATCTCTCTTAACCCTGAAGACCCATTTTGTACCAATCAATCTCTTTCCATCAGGTAAATCACATAATACCCAAACCTCTTGAAGTTTAAATTGTAGAAGTTCTTCTTGCATGGATTTAACCCAACTCTCTTTAGCTAATGCTTGAGATACTGTCTTAGGTTCTTCTTGAGATAGAAAGCAAGCAAATAAGCACAATTGTTGATCCTTGTGATTCACCCTGTTTTGTTTATAGACAAAGCTAAGTAAAGAAGTATGTTGCTTAGAGAGATTCTTAACTTTTGACTTGGTGAGCACTCCTGAAGTGGAAGGTCCAATGATTTTGCTAGGAGGATGGTCTTTATGAATTCTTAATGTTGGAGTTGGTGGAACGTCAAGATCATCCTCTAAATTTGTGAGATCAGGATCTTCATTGGAATTTGAGAAAATTCCTTCCTTAGGAGGCTCATCATCAATGTCTTCTAAATTAGGCATGTTTGGATCATTCAAATCATCAGTGTTGGTCCAATTTGATGTTGGTAAGACATTGGAAGTACTTTCAACAGGTTCATCAGTACTTTGATGAAAAGTACTGTCATAGTTATCTGAGACTTTTGCCTTGTTCTTTTCTGCCTCATAAGCTCTCCTTTGATCATCTTCATAGGTCTTAGCAATAGTTTCTTGTAAAAGCATCCTATTAAGTTCATCTTGAATAGCTTGGTCTTCATCAGATACTTTGGATTTTGGTTCAACAGTACTTTGAGGTTCAACAATACTTTTCTTCTATGTAATGGGTTCTTCATCAGGAACATCATTAGATCTCATATTGACTCCATGAACAATGTACTGTAATTCTTCTTCATAATGAACAGCTTGATTTTCTTCTCTAACAGGCACATAGTTCATAGAAGAAGCCAAAATATCAAAATCAAACATCCAATCAGGACCTTTACCTTTTTGATTTCCTTGATCTTCTAGAAACTCAACATGAAGACATTCTTGAACCTTCTTGGTAGCCCTGTTGTACACTCTAAATCCTTTGCTATTGGTACAATAACCCAATAAGTATCCTTCATCAGACATGCTATCAAACTTTCCCAGAGTATCAACAGTATTCAAAATAGTCAGGGGACATCCAAAAGGTTTCATAAACTTAATGTTTGGTTTCTTTCCCATAAGTAACTCATAAGGTGTATTCATCTGAGGTTTTGTCACTGATACTCTATTCAACACATAACAAGCAGCACTTACAGGCTTACAGCTTCAGCCCAAAATGGAACAGGTAATTGAGAATCTGCAAGCATTGTGTAACACCCCCAATTTTAAAATATTTGCAGCGGAATAAAGATTGGGTGTTACTTCATAGCTCACAGTTTTTCAGTAGAAAATGATTATCAATTTAGTCATTTTAAAACATTTATCATTCGAATATCAGAGTTTACAAAATGAGGTCCAGTGGTTTCAAAGTTTGTTAAATAAGTTTTCGAATGGTAGTAAAATTTATAGCCTTTGTAAGAATTCATGCTCCTCCGTACCATCCTTGCTCATTATGGACATGAGATAAACACATGCTAAAAGTGTCAACACAAAAGTTGGTGAGTTCATAGAGTTTTATGGAAAACCATTTATTTTGATAGATTTCAGGAATATTTGGTAATGATAAATACAAACAGTAATGAAACAAGTATTGAGTAATGTTGACTATAATCACAAATAAATCATATAAGTATTCAATCAAAATCAAGTAAGGAATCAATAATCCTAACATGAGCTGGAAACTCATGATGCTAATTTAATCAGATATACAATTCAAGTATGGTCAAATTCCTATACAACTGTATCTAAATATATGTTGAAAATATACATTTCCTTATAGATATTGCCCTAAGCCTCATGACACGCAAGACGTTAACAAAAAGGGGTGTTTTATCAAGTCAATGATAAATTTTTCCCTCGTGTAATAGGTGATTTGCCAATTCCTATTTTTACTCAAATATAGTGTATCACGACTAATACGACTAACCATGTGCATATGGCATTCCGTCAAGTATTAGTGGGACAGGAGGTCAATCCTTAACAGGTTTCGAAGCTGTTCACTATATTCGCGCTCACATAACAGTGATTAATGGCTCATGATTGAGGGACTTTATGGCGATAAGGTAACTTAGGCAATATCAAGGTAATAATGGGATCATTCAGAATAACATCATATAATCAAGTATCATACCACAGTAATCAATTTGGAAACAGTATCATTTGAGTATCAGTAATTCAGTTTAGTATTTCGCCAGTAACGTATATATATATATATATATATATATCACATACCACAATAATCGAACTGGAAACATTATCATATGAGTATCAGTATTTCAATTAAGTAATTCGCCAGTAACGTATATATATCACATACCACAATAATCGAATTGGAAACATTGTCATATGAGTATCAGTATTTCAATTAAGTAATTCGCCAGTAACATACATATATCACATACCACAATAATCGAATTGGAAACATTATCATATGAGTATCAGTATTTCAATTAATTAATTCATCAGGTAATTATTAATATAGAAATTGATTTGAATCATGTAATTTATTCATATACTTATCAAATTATCAAAGTATATGTAAGCATGTATCTCCCCCAATGAGTTAAAAACAAGTATTGGAAATGGGGCTATGACTCACCTTGATTGATATGGGAATGATGAAAAGTAAAGTAGGATGAGATTTATGAGAATGATTATGGAAAAGTCTTTGATTCGGAACCTGATAAATAAATTTATCTGAGAATTTGACCAAATACTATTTGGTAAATACGAACGAATAACGAATAATATTTATTCGTTATGACGAATAGATGATGTGCAGTGTAATTATTATGCCATGCATGATATGATAAAATACTTTGTTTAAATTATCCATCGAAGTTTTACCTTTTTAACCATAAGTAATAATATTAATTTTTGAAATATCGTTATATATATTATTAACGTTACGTTAAATAATATATATATAAATAAAAATGAAAGTTTAAATGCATATGAAATAATTTACGAAAATAGAAAATAAATAAGAATGTTAAATAGAATATGTTTAGTCCTTGTCGTTTTCCAGTTTTTACACTTTTTATACTAATAGCGTTAGCGTTACACCGTTAGTCCTTTTTATATATAATTTACAATTATAGTCCACTACATGTCCAATATAGCATTCTAAGCTTGGAATATTAAATAATATCAAGTTTTATCCTAAACTTTCTGTTTTGACAGTTTTAGTCCAAGTTTTTAAGGTTTGGCAGTTTTAGTCCTTTTAGGTGTCGTCACGTTACATTTTTAGTCCAAACGTTCAAAAATTATGGGAAAAATTATATTAAATTTTCTGGAGCTTATTGAAGCTTATTAAAACTTATTTCAACTGCTTATTTGCAAAAATAGCTTATTTTTCAATATATGGGCTTTAATGAGCTAAATTAAAGGCCCGTTAGCGTTTAACGATCCATGAGCGTTGAGACAAGTTGGGCTTATCCCTAGACTCATTTTTAATGTTATAAAATCATATCAAAATAGCTTTTTGGTCTAGCTTATACGGAGTGCTTATTTTCAGCTTATTGGGCTTTTCAGTCCATTAAGCTTTTAATAATTAGTTTTTGAAAATGAGTTTTTGTGTTTTACTTTGGCCAATTTACAGGGTCTAAATGAGCTTATTACTACAAAGTATAAACACGAAACTTGTAGCTTGTAGCAAGGAGAAATAGGTTGTGTAAAAATATTGTATGCTTGTTAAGTCGAATTGAGTTATAAAGGGTCGTTTTGGTCGCGATCTGGAACAGTTTTTATGAGTGAAAAAGACTTGGAATATTTTCAAAGTTTTTCAGTTTACTCTCTTTTAGGTCGATTCACTTAGGTCATTTTAGAGGGTCGAGACGTGAGTATTTTTACAAGTTTTATATACGAAATTGGTTGCTAGTTAGATGGTCTAATAGATCGTGTAAAAATATGGTAGGCTTGTTACTTGATTTTTAAAGATATACGAGGATTTTTTGGCTTGCATGGGACGTTTTATTTTAAACAAAGAGTTAGAAATATTTTTAGTTATTTAGAGTTTTTACACCCGATTGAAACAAGGTTTAAAATAAGTTCATATGATGTTTGTAACGTAAAAATAAACGTGAAACAAGTGTGCGTCGTGACTCCTAGGCCTTCCAAGATAGAAGCTAGTCACGTTTGTGTTTCTATATAATTATATGTATGCTTGTATATATATAAAACTAAATACGTTTGACATGAACTAGAAAATGATGCATGGACATGAATTACGTATAAGATGAATTCAAAAGAGTTGGAAACGACTTACTACACCTTCAAAGGTGGTAGAGGGTCGTGAGTGATGAAGGAAACACAAGAATTCACACGTTCGTTTAAAAACCCAAATAACGATTTATATATATTTATATAACTCGACTTCACTTGTTTGCTTCCAAATGAACATGCAACTCACTTTTGGTATTTCAAGGACGATCTTATGAGTGAATGAGAGTTGAGAGAATGATATTTGAAGTAGAATGAAAGGTGGTGAACTAGGGAGAGTTATATACTAAATATATATAATACGTATGGATTCTAATATAGAGGAGCCAAGTTATACTAGCTATGTCAGTGAATGGAAGACCTTATGGAATGAATCTCAATTATTTTATCAATATAGAAGTGCATGTGAGAGTAGAAGAAAACAAATGGGAATTGAGTTCTTAATATATATATATATATATATATATATATATATATATATATATATATATATATATATATATATATATGTCAACATCATTTATTTGTGTACACGAAAGGAAAACTGAACGGGACTTGGTTTTTAGTTGATGAAACATGTTTACTAATATGAAAACATGATGGAATAATTATTAGGATCAAGTAGAAACAATCCGGGTTTAAAATGGTTGAGTTTGGAATTTTTATATGTGTCGAATGGGTTGGATTTTGGCCAAACACTTTGCCTCTATTAAACGTATCAAACGTTCGTCTTAGAAGCTAAAATTTGGCGTCCTACTTCTTTGGCGGGTAGACAATTAGGAGGTATAAAAATATATACATGTTGTGTTTAGAAATCGAAAGAAAACGGGGCGTTTTGGAGGGGATTCTGCTCGATTGGAAACTGAAAATAAGATGGAAAGTTGGGCTTGTGTGATGGCTGGTGAACAGTAACACAAAGGGAAGGTGGGCTGGAAAAGTTTTGGCCCATTTAGTGTTATTAGTGTATAAATAGGTTTAGTGAAATTAAATTAGGATTAAGTAAAATGTTTAGATTTCGAGTAACGTGTCGAAAACTTGTTTCTTCGTTTGGTAATTTTTGTAATAATGTTTTCGTGTCAAAATAATATAATAAAGAAAATTTTAAATTTTTTCCGTAAAAATGGTGATTAAAAATAAATGACGGAGATTAATATATAATTAAACGTTGTTAATTATATGGATTTTTGCGAGGTTTTATACATTGTCCTTGCTGCTTCTATCAAAGTTCTATTCTTCCTTTCTGCAACTCCATTCTGTTGTGGAGTTCTAGCAATGCTAAACTCACTCTTTATTCCTTTCTTGGCACAAAACTCATCCATAAGCTGATTCTTGAATTCAGTTCCATTATCACATCTAATGGATCTTACTTTGAGTCTTAACTGATTTTCAAGTGCTATTATAAGATCATGAATAGCATCAAAGATTTCATCTTTGTCACAACTCGTAATTTCATGTCCTTTTTTAAACGTTGAAATTTCATAATTCATCTCGGAAAGTTACTATTCATTTCTACTATTCACTATTACTATTCATTTCCAAAATTTTTATTTCATATTCTCATAAGTAAAACTATTTTAACGATAATCCGAGAGTTTGGCGCTTGTCAGATCATTTCTGCAAAAATCACGAAGCCGTGTCCGAGATTTACTTTTAGGTTTAAACGTCATTCCAGCATCCCGATATGTCCATAAAACACTATAAACGATAGAAATATTATTTTCTCTCATTTTACAACAATTCTAAAAGTTTTGGAATTTTACGTTTTCCAGTTCAGCGTTTTACACGAATTACTCGTTTTAAACCCGCGTTACCAGTTTTAACAGCGTTTAAGCAACCCGATGGAACTTACCATTCATTTTATATTTTATTATGGAGTATTTTGGCAAGTTTAGTCATTCTTTCAAGTTTCATATTTTTACGATACCCGGATTTACGTTTCGCGGTTTAACACTTTACGTTTAGCGATTAACGGAACCAAAACCGACTCTGTGAACTAGATATTAACAAACTTCCTACATACTCTTCCACCATGTACCGCCCCCCATCACCATGTTACTTCAACTTGATCTAATATTTACCAAAATGCCATTACTCAAAGATATTTGATAGATTTTCATTCATTTATACAAAATAAAGCTAGCAAACTTCATTTTCTCTTCCACCTCTCGTTTTGTCACAGTTGTCACAGTCTCTTCCCTTCTCGCCATCATTATTATTTCCCTTCTCCATCCCCATATATATAAGGAATTAGCTAACACTCTATGGATTCCGATGTCACTTATCACTCACTACTCCCAATATTGATAATTGGATATTGTCAATGACCTCCCTAGGAAACGTCTTATTTATGTTTCACCCTTCTTTTCTAGTTTTGAAGAGCTATGCCGCCAGGGAAAGCTAAAGCTAGTCCAACTATGACACCTGCTGCTATTCGGAAATTTGTTAAGGATAGTATAGCCGAAGCACTAGAGATCGATAGAGCTGAGGTAGCTGCAAGGGCTGCTGAAACCGCTTTACAGACAGGGACAGATGGAAAATCCGATAATAGGCGTGAATGTACATGGAAAATTTTTAAGATTGGTGATCCCATCAAGTTTAAGGGCACTGAAGGAGCGGTTGCTTTGATTCGCTGGTTTGAAAAGACTGAGAATGTGTTCCTCATGTGCAACTGTCCTGATGTCAGCAAGGTAAAATTCGCTACTGGTATGCTTTTGGATGAAGCTATGTCATGGTGGAATTCTTATGCTCAACCGATTGGTATGGAAAATGCCTACAAGCTCACCTGGGATCAATTCAAGAAATTGATGACTAAGAAGTTTTGCCCTCGTACCGAGGTGAAGAAGTTGGAAACGGAGTTTTATGAGCTAGTGGCAGCAGGAAATGATATTGAAGCATATATCCGAAGGTTTCAGGAGTTGGCTGTGCTATGTCCAACTATGGTTCCAGATAATGAAAAGCTGCTAGAAAATTTCATCGGTGGACTACCGCACAACATCAGTGGGAACGTAATTGCCTCTAAACCACACACGCTGGAGGAAGCTATCAGAATATCTCAAAAGCTTATGGCTCAAGTGATGAAGCAAGAAACTGCTGTCAACAACAACAACGAAAACAAGAGGAAAAGGGATGACAACCAAGGAAACGATCAAGTATGGCAGCCAAACAAAGGACAAGAAGTATTTAGAGCTTATGCTGCAACGCCACGCACAAAGAAAAGATATACTAGAAATTTACCTTACTGCAACATGTGTAATCTCCATTACTTAGATCATTGCAGTGGACTGTGTGGAATATGCAAGAAGCAGGGTCATCTAACTAAGGACTGTAGGAAACCCACAAATCAAAGGATTCCAGGAAGTTGCTTCAAATGTGGAAACTTAGGGCATCTCAGAAAGGACTGCCCGGAGCTAAGGAACAAGAAAACCAAAGCCTTAACTCTCTAGTGTTGTATTTCTTTTGTGTTTAATTCTACGTTCTATCGTATAAGTTTCATGTACTATTAACGAATTCCGATCTAATGAAAATTCTATCTTTTATCGCCGCAAACTCCTAGAGATTTCATTAAGATCCCTTTGGAACTACACCACCTATCATCTGCAGACCAATGGTCAGAAATTAGAGAACGATTCAAACATAGGGAGATATGCTCAGTGCATGAGTGATTGACTCTAGAAATGGTTGGGTTAACCATTTGCCATAAATCAGATTCTTTTATAACCATAGTTACCACACTAGCTTAGAGACTACACCATTTGAAGCACTCTATGGTCGAAGTGCCAACATCCATTGACGGATCGAAATTTAGAAAAGCCCAACTCCCTAGTCTAGTAAGCATTCATGAAATAACCAAGAATTCCCCACAAATCAAGAATCAGTTACAAGTTCGATAAGTTGTAAACCCTTAGAATTTCAAGTTGGTGGCAGGGTTATGTTGAAAGATTCTGCCTAGGAAAGGCGTGATACCATTCAGAAAATTTGAGAAGTTAAACCTAATATACACTAGACCATTTAATATTTCAGACAGAGTAGGCCTAGTGGCCGTCAGACTTGAGCCTTGTTAGAGAACAGTAGGTTACACAAACATGTTTCACGTTTTCCAAATCTCGAGAAATATCTTTCAGATGAGTCACTCAAAATGCCATTTGGGAAGGAATGCAACCTAATGACAAACCAAAACCTTGTAGGAGAACCAGTAGAAATCATGGACTGTAAGGTCGAACAGTTGAAGCGAAGTCGAATTCCTATCGTGAAAGTTCAATGGAATTCTCGAATATCATCATCTTTTCACCAATACCACCCTAGAGATCAACACAAACTGAACTTCGGGACGAAGTTCCTTTTAGAGGGGAAGAATGTCACAACTCGTAATATCATGTCCTTTTTCAAACGTTGAAATTTCATAATTCATCTCGGAAGTTACTATTTATTTCTACTATTCACTATTACTATTCATTTTCACTATTCATTTCTGAAATTTTCATTTCATATTCTCATAAGTAAAACTATTTTAACGATAATCCGAGAGTTTGGCACTCGTCGAATCATTTCTGCAAAAATCATGAAGCCGTGTCCGAGATTTACTTTTAGGTTTAAATGTCATTCCAGCATCCCGATATGTCCATAAAACACTATAAACGATAGAAATATGATTTTCTCTCATTTTACGACAATTCTAAAAGTTTTGGACTTTTACATTTTCCAGTTCAGCGTTTTACACGAATTACGCGTTCCAGTTTTAACCGCGTTTAAGCAACCCGTTGGAACTTACCATTCATTTTATATTTTATTATGGAGTATTTTGGCAAGTTTAGTCATTCTTTCAAGTTTCATATTTTTGCGATACCCGAATTTACGTTTCACGGTTTAACACTTTACGTTTAGCGATTAACGGAACCAAAACCGACTCCGTGAACTAGATATTAACAAACTTCCTACATACTCTTCCACCATGTGCTGCCCCCATCACCATGTTACTTCAACTTGATCTAATATTTACCAAAATGCCATTACTCAAAGATATTTGTTAGATTTTCATTCATTTATACAAAATAAAGCTAGCAAACTTCATTTTCTCTTCCTCCTCTCTTTGTGGATCGGCCAAACAAGAACAACAACAAGAAACCATAAACTTTTGAAGATCAAGTCATAATCAAGTCTTATTTGTACTCCTAGTTAGGATTTTGAAAAAAAAAATCCCAAAGTTCTTTAAGTATTTTCATCCAAATCATCACAAAACATCAAGTAAGCTTCAAGTAAATTTTTCTAACTTTTCATACTTTCAAGTTTAAGGGCACTGAAGGAGCGGTTACTTTGATTCGCTGGTTCGAAAAGACTGAGAAAGTGTTCCTCATGTGCAACTGTCCTGATGTCAGCAAGGTAAAATTCGCTACTGGTATGCTTTTGGATGAAGCTATGTCATGGTGGAATTCTTATGCTCAACCGATTGGTATGGAAAATGCCTACAAGCTCACCTGGGATCAATTCAAGAAATTGATGACTAAGAAGTTTTGCCCTCGTACCGAGGTGAAGAAGTTGGATACGGAGTTTTATGAGCTAGTGACAACAGGAAATGATATTGAAGCATATATCCCAAGGTTTCAGGAGTTGGCTGTGCTATGTCCAACTATGGTTCCAGATAATGAAAAGCTGCTAGAAAATTTCATCGGTGGACTACTGTACAACATCAGTGGGAACGTAATTGCCTCTAAACCACACACGCTGGAGGAAGCTATCAGAATGTCTCAAAAGCTTATAGCTCAAGTGATGAAGCAAGAAACTACTGTCAACAACAACAACGAAAACAAGAGGAAAAGGGATGACAACCAAGGAAACGATCAAGTATGGCAGCCAAACAAAGGACAAGAAGTGTTTAGAGCTTATCATCTGCAGACCAATGGTCAGAAATTAGAGAACGATTCAAACATAGGGAGATATGCTCAGTGCATGAGTGATTGACTCTAGAAATGGTTGGGTTAACCATTTGCCATAAATCAGATTCTTTTACAACCATAGTTACCACACTAGCTTAGAGACTACACCATTTGAAGCACTCTATGGTCGAAGTGCCAACATCCATTGACGGATCAAAATTTAGAAAAGCCCAACTCCCTAGTCTAGTAAGCATTCATGAAATAACCAGGAATTCCCCACAAATCAAGAATCAGTTACAAGTTCGATAAGTTGTAAACCCTTAGAATTTCAAGTTGGTGGCAGGGTTATGTTGAAAGATTCTGCCTAGGAAAGGCGCGATACCATTCAGAAAATTTGAGAAGTTAAACCTGATATACACTAGACCATTTAATATTTCAGACATAGTAGGCCTAGTGGCCGTCAGACTTGAGCCTTGTTAGAGAACAGTAGGTTACACAAACATGTTTCACGTTTTCCAAATCTCGAGAAATATCTTTCAGATGAGTCACTCAAAATCCCATTTGGGAAGGAATGCAACCTAATGACAAACCAAAACCTTGTAGGAGAACCAGTAGAAATCATGGACTGTAAGGTCGAACAGTTGAAGCGAAGTCGAATTCCTATTGTGAAAGTTCACTGGAATTCTCGAATATCATCATCTTTTCACCAATACCACCCTAGAGATCAACACAAACTGAACTTCGGGACGAAGTTCCTTTTAGAGGGGAAGAATGTCACAACTCGTAATTTCATGTCCTTTTTCAAACGTTGAAATTTCATAATTCATCTCGGAAGTTATTATTTATTTCTACTATTCACTATTACTATTCATTTTCACTATTCATTTCCAAAATTTTCATTTCATATTCTTGTAAGTAAAACTATTTTAATGATAATCCGAGAGTTTGGCGCTCGTCGGATCATTTCTGCAAAAATCACGAAGCTGTGTCCGAGATTTACTTTTCTGTTTAAATGTCATTCCAGCATCCCGATATGTCCATAAAACACTATAAATGATAGAAATATGATTTTCTCTCATTTTACGACAATTCTAAAAGTTTTAGACTTTTACGTTTTCCAGTTCAGCGTTTTACGCGAATTACGCGTTTTAAACCGCATTACCAGTTTTAACAGCGTTTAAGCAACCCGATGGAACTTACCATTCATTTTATATTTTATTATGGAGTATTTTGACAAGTTTAGTCATTCTTTCAAGTTTCATATTTTTACGATACCCGGATTTACGTTTCGCGGTTTAACACTTTACGTTTAGCGATTAACGGAACCAAAACCGACTCTGTGAACTAGATATTAACAAACTTCCTACATACTCTTCCACCATGTGCCGCCCCCCATCACCATGTTACTTCAACTTGATCTAATATTTACCAAAATGCCATTACTCAAAGATATTTGTTAGATTTTCATTCATTTATACAAAATAAAGCTAGCAAACTTCATTTTCTCTTCCTCCTCTCTTTGTGGATCGGCCAAACAAGAACAGCAACAAGAAACCATAAACTTTTGAAGATCAAGTCATAATCAAGTCTTATTTGTACTCCTAGTTAGGATTTTGAAATAAAAATCCCAAAGTTCTTTAAGTATTTTCATCCAAATCATCTCAAAACATCAAGTAAGCTTCAAGTAAATTTTTCTAAATTTTCATACTTTCATTTAATATATTTTGATGTTTTAATAACTAGCTATGCAAATATATATGTTATTGTACCACTTTTACTTGATTTTTGCTATATAAATGGATCTATATAAATAACTAGCATACACTTGAGACCTATCATTTTTGATGAAGTTTAGGACCCCATGACACCCTAAGAAGGTGTATGGTAGGATTCAGTATTTGTGGAGTTGGTTTGAGATAGTTTGGTTAAGTTTTGAACAAGCCTTGAACTAGAAAAGTTGATTTTTCAAACTATATATAAGTTGCTGTCCATTTTTGTAAAATCTGGAAAGATCATGGGTTTTCGGGTAACTTTGGGCTAGAGATTTAGAAAATACTTTCAAAAACGAAGCCGTGGGCGAAAGAACGGATTAAAACGGGTTTATAACGAAGGAGATATGATTTTTGCAAGTTTAACGACGAAAACTATTATTTTCTAAAAATAGTAAGCTGTCACACGATTTTTATGGGTAAAATCGAGGCGTTAGATGTAACCAAGTGGAACCAAACTATCAAAAATATATTAGTATATGTCAATACGATTCCGGGGATATAAAGAACGTAGAAAATGATTTTATAACCACCAAGATACAAGCGTTTGAATTTTAGACGATTTTAATATTTTCCTTCAGCCCAACACTTGGAAAATTTTCCAAAGTATTAACCATTTTGCCAAGTGACCAGATTGAGAGCCATTTTACTCATTGATAAACTCATTTCTGGAAAATTAAATCATTGACAAAAAGTTAGTTCACCCAGCCTAGTTATCAAAACATCCAAACGTTTGTCAAAAGGATTTATAACGAATAACTTATGGCCTTCCAATCTTTTCCGAAAACTGCCCAGAATCTGCCAAAACAGCCCAAACACCTCACTTCGCGACTATTTATCCTTATGATCGAGACCCGTATGGACAAACTTCAGTTCTATGACTTTTTAGATAAGGTCAAAATCTTCCTAAAACTACCGAGCTTCTTTCCTAACTCTTAATATTCACTATTTCGCGACTAGTTTTGCAAGACCATTTTGGTCATATTTTCAAGTTAATGAAAGTGTCATTTTACGTCGAAAACCTTATATTTGCCGATAGAACACCAAACGAGGATCGTGGAGAACCGTTTCAACCTATTTACATGGAAAGTATTTATTAACCTAACGAGACGTCAAAAACGTATTTATCGACGATAAGCGTTATTTTCAAACTAACGAGTGGTGTCGATAACATACATATTTGCATGTGTAGCATCATTTCATTTCTTACATTAGATCATATCATTCATATTAGGTTGCGGTTAGAGATCGAACCTCATTTATGTGTATCCACTTTTGTCATCGTAGCTATCGCACCAGGTGAGTCATAGCCCATACTCTTTTAATTGTTTTGTAAACTCTTTGGGGGAGAATACATGCTCGTTTTACTTAAACGCATTACTTGCTTTACATGGTTGATTACTCAAATAGGTTCAGCTTTACCTAAATATATGTTTGATCACCTGCATTTCATTGGTATGTTTGAGTACCTGTATTTCTTTGGTAGGTTTAATCACCTGCATTTCATTGGTATGCTTGATTACCTGTATTTCATGGGATTGATCATCCTTGTTTATATGACCTCATGGTCACCAATTGTTCCTATATGCTCATTGTAATATTGTGGTATTCCCCACTTGGCTGTGATGTCATACGTAATGTTGTAGTATTCCCCACTTGGCTGTGATGTCAAACGTATTGTGGTATTCCCCACTTGGCTGTGATGTCAAACGTAATATTGTGGTATTCCCCACTTGGCTGTGATGTCAAACGTAATATTGATGTTTCCTTACTTGACTGATTTAGCATATGGCCTCATTGTCTGAATTATTTTATATAGCCATTTTGCTATATTTATCTTGGAATTTAAATACAAGTATTACTTTTGTTCACATAGATCATATTTGGCAGTGGGTTGTAAACACACAGGTTACAAGTCTCTTATGGCGGGACTTGTAACTGAGTGGATTTACAATGCCCTTGCTGGGAAATCTTCATTCATATGCATAACATTCTTTTTCACAAGACTCTATGAACTCACCAACCTAGTGTTGACACTTTAACATGTATTTTCAGGTATTAAGCAATGGCACGCTACAGGAGGTTTTGGCAGGGCATGGCATGGTCATAGAAGACTCTGATTATTCATTTGGGGACCGTTTTAAACTATTTTAAGGGCCTACTTCCGCACTACATTTAACAATATAAATTCAACATTTTGATTAAACTATTTTATTCTAAATGATTCAAGTGAAAACCATTTTTGAATTTGTGTTGTAATACCAATTGAGTTACACCCCAGCTTCATGTATGCTTCCGCTGGACCCGATTTTGGGGGTGTGACATATTGGTATCAGAGCTTTGGCTATAGCGAACTGAGTGTTTTTAAAACCTAGACTATAGCTACTTTTACGAAAAATTAACCCTATGACCATCACGTGCCTGCCTGCCAAGCTGAAGCCTCATTTGTGGTTAGTTGCTGACATAGGTGATGAGATTTGTGTCTCATTATCTTGATATATTATATTCATTTATTCTAGTTGATTACTATAATTGTCTTTCATATAAGCATGTTCACATATCATATATGTCACCGCGTTATGTTTTTCCTTGCATAGTTTCATCAGTTGACCTCGAATTTGGTCACTTGCTTTTGTCTTTCAGAACGTCTTGGTATTTGTGAAGGACATGGTATTAGTATAATTGAGCTGAGTATTTCAAAATTCATGGAACCTCGGTGGGATATAGACTGGTCATCTATATTCAACCCGGGATACTGAGATATAGGCTGACCACCTATGTATGACTCAGAAATGAATTTTGCAACACTGAGAATAGTTATAATAAATTTTTTTCTGGATTGAATCCTTTACTCGATTTCCAAATGTTTCATTTTTGTCTGGATTGAATCCTTTACTCGATTTCCAAATGTTTCATTTATGTGTGTATACTCTCGTTGTCAGAACATTCATACTTTTCATCACCTCGTGAACCGCCGCCTGGAAGCACGTCAACTGGTCATTTCATTTCATGAATCTTTACCTTTATGCACGATACACTTATATCACAGTATTTTCTTTTATCACAAATCTCGTTTTGTCACAGTTGTCACAGTCTCTTCCCTTCTCGCCATCATTATTATTTCCCTTCCCCATCCCCATATATATAAGGAATTAGCTAACACTCTATGGATTCCGATGTCACTTATCACTCACTACTCCCAATATTGATAATTGGATATTGTCAATGACCTCCCTAGGAAACGTCTTATTTATGTTTCACCATTCTTTTCTAGTTTTGAAGAGCTATGCCGCCAGGGGAAGCTAAAGCTACTCCAACTATGACACCTGCTGCTACTCGGAAATTTGATAAGGATAGTATAGCCGAAGCTCTAGAGATCGAGAGAGCTGAGGTAGTTGTAAAGGCTGCTGAAACCGCTTTACAGACAGGGACAGATGGACAATCCGATAATAGGCGTGAATGTACTTGGAAAAATTTTATGATTGGTGATCCTATCAAGTTTAAAGGCACTGAAGGAGCAGTTGCTTTGATTCGCAGGTTCGAAAAGACTGAGAATATGTTCCTCATGTGCAACTGTCCTGATGTCAGCAAGGTAAAATTCGCTACTGGTATGCTTTTGGATGAAGCTATGTCATGGTGGAATTCTTATGCTCAACCGATTGGTATGGAAAATGCCTACAAGCTCACCAGGGATCAATTCAAGAAATTGATGATTAAGAAGTTTTGCCCTCGTACCGAGGTGAAGAAGTTGGAAACGGAGTTTTTTGAGCTAGTGATAGCAGGAAATGATATTGAAGCATATATCCGAAGGTTTCAGGAGTTGGCTGTGCTATGTCCAACTATGGTTCCAGATAATGAAAAGATGCTAGCAAATTTCACCAGTGGACTACCGCACAACATCAGTGGGAACGTAATTGCCTCTAAACCATACACGCTGGAGGAAGCTATCAGAATGTCTCAAAAGCTTATGGCTCAAGTGATGAAGCAAGAAACTACTGTCAACAACAACAACGAAAACAAGAGGAAAAGGGATGACAACCAAGGAAACGATCAAGTATGGCAGCCAAATAAAGGACAAGAAATGTTTAGAGCTTATGCTGCAGGACCACGCACAAAGAAAAGATATACTGGAAATTTACCTTACTGCAACATGTGTAATCTCCATCACTTAGATCATTGCAGTGGACTGTGTGGAATATGCAAGAAGCAGGGTCATCTAACTAAGGACTGCAGGAAACCCACAAACCAAAGGATTCCAGGAAGTTGCTTCAAATGTGGAAACTTAGGGCATCTCAGAAAGGACTGCCCGGAGCTAAGGAACAAGAAAACCAAAGCCTTAACTCTCTAGTGTTGTATTTCTTTTGTGTTTAATTCTACGTTCTATCGTATAAGTTTCATGTACTATTAACGAATTCTGATCTAATGAAAATTCTATCTTTTATCACCGCAAACTCCTAGCGATTTCATTAAGATCCTTTTGGAACTACACCACCTATCATCTGCAGACCAATGGTCAGAAATTAGAGAATGATTCAAACATAGGGAGATATGCTCAGTGCATAAGTGATTGACTCTAGAAATTGTTGGGTTAACCATTTGCCATAAATCAGATTCTTTTACAACCATAGTTACCACACTAGCTTAGAGACTACACCATTTGAAGCACTCTATGGTCGAAGTGCCAACATCCATTGACGGATCGAAATTTAGAAAAGCCCAACTCCCTAGTCTAGTAAGCATTCATGAAATAACCAGGAATTCCCCACAAATCAAGAATCAGTTACAAGTTCGATAAGTTGTAAACCCTTAGAATTTCAAGTTGGTGGCATGGTTATGTTGAAAGATTCTGCCTAGGAAAGGCGTGATACCATTCAGAAAATTTGAGAAGTTAAACCTGATATACACTAGACCATTTAATATTTCAGACAGAGTAGGCCTAGTGCGTCAGACTTGAGCCTTGTTAGAGAACAGTAGGTTACACAAACATGTTTCACGTTTTCCAAATCTCGAGAAATATCTTTCAGATGAGTCACTCAAAATCCCATTTGGGAAGGAATCCAACCCAATGACAAACCAAAACCTTGTAGGAGAACCATTAGAAATCATGGACTGTAAGGTCGAACAGTTGAAGCAAAGTCGAATTCCTGTCGTGAAAGTTCGCTGGAATTCTCGAATATCATCATCTTTTCACCAATACCACCCTAGAGACCAACATAAATTGAACTTCGGGACGAAGTTCCTTTTAGAGGGGAAGAATGTCACAACTCGTAATTTCATGTCCTTTTTCAAACGTTGAAATTTCATAATTCATCTCGAAAAGTTACTATTCATTTCTACTATTCACTAATACTATTCATTTTCACTATTCATTCCTGAAATTTTTATTTCATATTCTCGTAAGTAAAACTATTTTAACGATAATCCGAGAGTTTGGCGCTCGTCGGATCATTTCTGCAAAAATCACGAAGCCGTGTCCGAGATTTACTTTTAGGTTTAAACGTCATTCCAGCATCCCGATATGTCCATAAAACACTATAAACGATAGAAATATGATTTTCTCTCATTTTACGACAATTCTAAAAGTTTTGGAATTTTACGTTTTCAAGTTCAGCTTTTTACGCGAATTACGCGTTTTAAACCCTCGTTACCAGTTTTAACAACGTTTAAGCAACCCGATGGAACTTACCATTCATTTTATATTTTATTATGGAGTATTTTGGCAAGTTTAGTCATTCTTTCAAGTTTCATATTTTTACGATACCCGGATTTACGTTTCGCGGTTTAACACTTTAAGTTTAGCGATTAACGGAACCAAAACCGACTCCGTGAACTAGATATTAACAAACTTCCTATATACTCTTCCACCATGTGCCGCCCCCCATCACCATGTTACTTCAACTTGATCTAATATTTACCAAAATGCCATTACTCAAAGATATTTGTTAGATTTTCATTCATTTATACAAAATAAAGCTAGCAAACTTCATTTTCTCTTCCTCCTCTCTTTGTGGATCGGCCAAACAAGAACAACAAGAGGAAACCATAAACATTTGAAGATCAATTCATAATCAAGTCTTATTTGTACTCCTAGTTAGGATTTTGAAATAAAAATCCCAAAGTTCTTTAAGTATTTTCATCCAAATCATCTCAAAACATCAAGTAAGCTTCAAGTAAATTTTTCTAACTTTTCATACTTTCATTTAATATATTTTGATGTTTTAGTAACTAGCTATGCAAATATATATATGTTATTGTACCACTTTTACTTGATTTTTTCTATATAAATGGATCTATATAAATAACTAGCATACACTTGAGACCTATCATTTTTTATGAAGTTTAGGACCCTATGACACCCTAAGAAGGTGTATGGTAGGATTGAGTATTTGTGGAGTTGGTTTGAGATAGTCTGGTTAAGTTTTGAACAACCTTTGAACTAGAAAAGTTGATTTTTCAAACTATATATAAGTTGCTGTCCATTTTTGTAAAATCTGGAAAGATCAGGGGTTTCCGGGTAACTTTGGGCTAGAGATTTAGAAAATACTTTCAAAAACGAAGGCGTGGGCGAAAGAACAGATTAAAACGGGTTTATAACGAAGGAGATATGATTTTTGCAAGTTTAACGACGAAAACTATTATTTTCTAAAAATAGTAAGCGGTCACACAATTTTTATGGGTAAAATCGAGGCGTTAGATGTAACACCCCCTAATTTGAAATGCGGCAGCGGAATAGAAATTAAGGTGTTACGGTGAGGATCGAAGTCATAATGATAGAAAACGGCTCGAAAGAGACGTTTTAAAACATAATTTCATTTATAAAAATTTGAAATACAATAGGTCCTTATCAGAGTATTATAAAAGCTTGATGTTTTGAACTAAATCAAACATCATTTATTTTTCATCATTATTGAAATAAAGTAAACATAATTTGAAGATTTTTGCCGCCCGTTCCATGCTTGCTTCCCCTGCTAAATACCTGAGATACATGCTTAAAAGTCAACAAAATTGTTGAGTGAAATCATAGAGTTTGAATTTAATAATCATTTTGTTACACAAGTAAGATTGTATTGGAAAATACAATCAGTTTGTAAACATTGATATTGCAGTTCATATATTGCACTAAGTCTCATGACACGCAAACGTTAACAAATACCGTAAACGGCGGGTGTTTATCAAATCAATGATAAATTTGCCCTCGTGTAATAGGTGATTTGCCAGTTCCTATTTTTACTCAAATATAATTATCGCGACTAATACGACTAACCACATGCATAATGGCATTCCGTCAAGTATTAATGGGACAGGCTGTCAAACCTTAAATAGATCTATTCATTATATTCGCGTTCACCGCAGTGATTAATGGCTCATGAATAAGGGTCTTTTGGCAATAGCTAACTTAGGCATATATCAGTCAGGAAAGCATACGGAAAAATACTTGCGATCTATTTATAACATGTATCCCCCTCACGGAGTTTTGAAAATAATTAAATGTGAGGTTATGACTCACCTTGATTATTACTGAAAACGAAGAAAATAAAGTCGGACGAATTTATGAAAACGGCTTCGAAATACAACCTGATAAATAAATTTATCTAAGAACTTGACCAAAAACTATTCGGTAATTATGAAGAAAATAACGAATATTAGATATTCGTTATGACGAAAAATGATGTGCAGTGAAAGTCTTGTGATATGCATGATATGACAAAATATGATTTTTAAAATTATCCATCGAAGTTTTTCCTTTTTAATCATAAGTAAAATCTTAACCTTTTTAAAATATCGTTATATATATTATTAACGTTACGTTAAATAATATATATATAAATAAAAATAAAGTTCAAACATGATATGAAATAAATTAAAAAAAATAGAAAATAAATAAGAATGATAAATAAGTTACGTTTAGTCTTTGTCTCCTTTTCCAATTTTACCATTTTTTTACACTAACGATACTTGCGTTACACCGTTAGTCCTTTTTATATACTTTTCAACTATAGTCCTCTAATTTGTCCAATAATCAATACTAACCTTCTAATATTAATTTTTATCACATTTTAACCTTAGATTTCTGTATTTACAGGTTTAGTCCTTGATTTTCAATATTTACACATTTAGTCCTTCTAGGTGTCGTCGCGTTACATTTTTAGTCCAATTTTGCAAAAATGATTATGAAACTTTCCAAAAATTTTCCGAAGCTTATTTATTAAGTAACAAGCTTATTTTAACTGCTTATTTATTCAAAAGCTGAATTTTTAGCTTATGGGCCGATTAACGATTCAATTAAAGGCCCGTTAAGAGTTTTGGAGGCGAGGGCATGGAAAAAGTTTTGGGCTTGGCTTTGGGTCATTTTTATGATTTTAAAAACATTTCTTATAGGCCCAGTGGGCTTACGGATTTTAATTTCTTAATGGGCTTTAGTTAAGCCCAGTCGACAAAAATAAGATTTTTAGTTTCAAATTTTGGTTTGAAAACCGGTTCATGTCATTTCAAAATGGATCGATTAGGATGTCAAAACGTGATTATTTTTACAAGTTGTTTACATGAAAATGTTAGCTTGCTAGGTGGTCTATGGCGTCGTGAAAAAATATGGTGCTATCGTTAATTGAAATTTTAAGTTATACACGTGTTTTGTGACATGTTTGGATCGGTAATATATTTTGAAAACTTAGAATTATTTACTAAGTGTTATACTAAATTTCATACGATGGATGCAATTTGAAATGGATGCGTGATATGCTTGAAACGTTACAACTAAAGTGAATGGTGTGTGCTACGTGATTCCTAGGCCTTCCAAGATAGAGGCTAATCACGTTTCGTGTACTAAGAATAAATATATACGTGTGATTCATGTGCAAAGTGTAGACGTTCGAAACAAAATACACAATGTGCATGACTATATAATAACGTGTGAAATGGATTAGAAACAAGTGTAGGAAACTTACAAACACCTTAGAGGTGATCAAGAGTCGAGATAGATAGAAAAGGAACACAAGAAATCACGTCAAAGCTATATAACCCAAACGTTATATATATATTTTCAACCCGATTGTCTTTCTTTGCTTCCAATACAATACCACTCGACTTGTAAGTCTTGTAAGAATGAATTGGAGGTCAAATTATTGCAGTGAAAGAGATTGGAAGTGAATGAGAGTAGTATGCATGCAAGTACGTACATATATTACTAATATATATATCGTTTTAGTAGAGAAATTCAATGTAACTTCTTCGTACTATTGCATGTCAGTAACTAGACTCATAGATGAACATATTATAATGGTTTCGGGAGGGTTGTGAGAGCACAAAATGAGGAGAGTGTTAGGGTGATTCATATGGATGTCGACCATGCCATTTTCCATATATACGATTTACAAAATCGTATAATACTTGAACATACATGATCATCTTTAACATTTGAGTTTATAATCATCTTAGGAATAATATTAAGAACGAGTAGAAACAAACTAGATTCAAAACGGTTAAGTTTTGAATATAGTCTAAATCGATTTGGGTTTGCTAGAGTCGAATACTTTGCCTCTTAAAAACGTATCAAAACTCAACATAGGAACGTGAGACTTAACACACTAATTGTTGGCTAGTAGGTTAACGAGATGAGAAAATAAAATACGTGGGTCGTGTAGAAGATTTAAAAATAAACGATGCGTTTTGGGGATGGTGTGAACTAAGTCGAACGGATGAAAATAATTAAATTGGAAGTTGGGCCTTTGTTTCGTGGGCCTAGGAATAGTGAAGGTGGAGTGGGCCGAAGGTAATTAAGGGTCCGGTTAGTTAATAGGATAATTAAGGATTTCTAATTATATTTACTAAATATAATTAGTATTAGGATTTAGATTTAGGATTAAATGAAAAGTTTAAGTTTCGTGTAACGTGTCGAGGATTAATTCCGTCATTTCGTGAATTATATTATTTTGTGAAAATCGTCAAAATAATATAATAAGAAAAATTTTAAATTTTTCCAAGAAAATGGGAATTAGAAACGATAACGAAGGATTATTTATTTATTAATGATTTAATTACAAGAAATTTTTACAAGGTTCTACAGTACCCACTTGTCATTCTGAATTTCGTCCCAAAATTCGATTTTAAGAAATCTAACAAGTGCGTTCTATGAAAATAAGTGTGGATATTTCTCACGGAATCTATCTTCTCTTTCCCATGTGTAAGTCGGTCCTCGCTTAGAGTCCCATCTTACTTTCACAATGGGGATACGATTCTGTTTGAGTTGTTTTATCTCTCTATCTATTATTTCCACAGGCTCTTCTGTGAACACTAGTTTGTCGTCCAATCTAATCTCTTTTAGTGGAATGACGAGAGTTTCGTCTGACAAACATTTCTTGAGTTGGGATACGTGAAACGTAGGGTGTACCCTACTGAGTTCATCCAGAAGTTCTAACTTATAAGCAACTGAACCAATTCTTTCCAGAATTTTGAAAGGTCCAATATACCTCGGATTTAACTTTTCACGTTTTCCAAAGCGAATCATTCCTTTCCATGGCGAAACCTTCAACATGACTTTGTCTCCTACTTGAAATTCCATAGGCTTTCTCCTGACATCAGCATAACTTTTCTGTCTGTCACGAGCAGCTTGCAAGCATTGCTTGATTTGGAAGATCTTCTCTGTAGTATCATGTATTAGCTCTGGTCCGGTGAGTTGCATATCACCAACTTCTGTCCAACAGATTGGTGATCTGCACTTTCTTCCGTACAGTGCCTCAAAAGGTGCAGCCTTTATGCTGGCATGGTAGCTGTTATTGTACGAGAATTCAACTAATGGCAAGTGTCTATCCCAACCTTTTCCGAAATCAATCACACATGCTCGGAGCATGTCTTCCAAGGTTTGGATTGTTCTCTCACTTTGTCCATCGGTTTGCGGATGATAAGCGGTGCTCATATCTAACCTAGTACCAAGAGATTTCTGTAGCGATTCCCAAAATCTTGATGTGAATCGGCTATCTCTATCAGAAATAATAGATATTGGTACCCCATGTCTAATCACAATTTCCTTAAAGTACAACTGAGCAAGTGTTTCCATCTCGTCAGTTTCCTTGATTGGTAGGAAATGTGCAGACTTGGTTAATCGATCGATGATAACCCAGATTGTGTCTAATCCGGTTGAAGTCTTTGGTAATTTGGTAATAAAATCCATTGTGATTCTTTCCCATTTCCAGACCGGAATTTCTGGTTGCACGAGTAATCCTGATGGTTTCTGAGTCTCTGCTTTTACTCTAGAGCAGGTCAAACATTTACCAACGTACTCGGCGATATCAGCTTTCATATTTGGCCACCAATAATTCTTATTAATATCTTGGTACATCTTATTGGAACCGGGATGAATAGAATATTTGGATTTATGTGATTCATGCATGATAAGGTCTCGAATACCTCCAAAGAGAGGAATCCAATATCTTTCCTTAAAACATAACATTCCATCATTTCTTCTCACAAATTCTTTTTCATTATTTGGCATTCTGTCAACCTGATCTTCCAGGTTTGACCTTCTGTCAATTTTCTCATATTTCCGGTTTTCTTCTTGTAGAGCTTCCGTTTGAGCTTTAATGATTTGAGCAGGAAGTGGCGAATGAATTGTCATTCCTAGAGATCGAACTCTAAGATGTTTAATTCTCTCTTTTCTACTCAACGCATCGGCTACTACATTCGCTTTACCAGGATGGTAACGAATTTCACAGTCGTAGTCATTGAGTAATTCTAACCATCTTCTTTGCCTCATGTTTAGCTCCTTCTGATCTAGTATATGCTATAGACTCTTGTGATCGGTGAAAACCGTACACTTGGTACCATATAGGTAATGTCTCCATATCTTAAGAGCAAAAACTACTGCTCCTAATTCTAGATCATGAGTGGTGTAATTTTCTTCATTCTTCTTCAGCTGTCGTGAAGCATAGGCTATAACTTTGTCTCTTTGCATTAGTACCGCACCTAAACCATGATGAGATGCGTCACAATACACTACAAAGTCCTCATTGCCTTCCGGTAATGCTAATATTGGTGCTTCACAAAGCTTCTGTTTCAGCAGCTGAAATGCTGACTCTTGCTTCTCTTCCCAGTTATACTTCTTGTTCTTCTGGGTTAGTTCCGTCAATGGTTTTGCAATCTTTGAAAAAAACCTTCTATAAATCTCCGGTAATAACCAGCGAGACCTAAGAATTGACGAATCTCGGTTGGGGAGGTGGGTGACGTCCAACCTTTAACTGCTTCTATGTTCGCGGGATCTACGTAGATACCTTTGTTGTTGATGATATGGCCTAAAAATTGAACGGTAGAAATCCAAAAATCAAATTTGGAAAACTTGGCATACAACTTTTCCTTCTTAAGTAACTCCAAAATAGTCCTTAAGTGTTCGGCATGTTCTTCTTTATTGCGCGAATAGATTAAAATATCATCAATGAACACAATAACGAATTTATCCAAGCATGGTTTGCATACTCGATTCATTAAATCCATGAATACAGCTGGTGCATTGGTAAGACCAAATGACATCACCTGAAATTCATAATGTCTGTATCGTGTTCGAAAAGCTGTCTTGGGAATGTCCTCTTCCCTAACTCTTAATTGATGATATCCTGATCTTAGATCGATTTTTGAGTAAACACTTGATCCTTGTAATTGGTCAAATAGATCGTCGATCCTTGGCAATGGATATCGATTCTTCACCGTGAGTTTGTTCAACTCTCCGTAATCGATACACATTCGGAACGTTCCATATTTCTTTTTGACAAATAGGATTGGTGCTCCCCAATGGGATGAACTTGGTTGAATGAAACCTTTATCTGATAGTTCCTTTAACTGTTCAGATAATTCTTTCATTTCGGAGGGTGCTAATCGATATGGTGCTTTTGCAACGGGTGCTGCTCCAGGCACTAAATCGATTCGGAATTCTACTTGACGAGTTGGTGGGATTCCAGGTAAGTCTTCGGGAAATACATCAGAAACTTCTCTTACAACTGACACTTCATCAAGTTGTTTCTTCTTTTCTTTTGTTTCTTCTCCCGTTACTTGGATTTGAAATACATGGCATCCTTTGCTTATGTATTTCATCGTCTTGGCGTACGAAATGATATTGAAAGAAGTTTTAGGTTTATCACCTTGGATGATTAAGGTTTCACCGTCGAATGGAATTTGGATGATTTTCTCGTCACAAATTATTCTGGCACGGTGTTTAGATAACCAATCCATACCAATGATGACATCAAAACTTCCCAATTGGATGGGCATAAGATTGATAGGGAAAGATTTATTTAGAAGGGTTAAGGTGCAGTTTTCGATTAGGGTATTGGTACTTAAAATATTCCCATCTGCTAATTCTATTTCATAGATAATATCTAATTCTACAGGAGTAATATTTAGATTTGCGGCAAATGAAGTTTACACAAAACTTTTATCTGCTCCTGAATCAAATAATATCTTAGCATCTTGTTGATTTAATAGGAACGTACCAGTAACAACATCTGAATTCTGCGTTGTGTTCCCATCACCAAGTACATACGCTCTTCCTCTGGCAACATTATTGGTAAATTTCGGACATTGAGGTCTGTAGTGTCCAACTTCTCCACAACCATGGCACTTTACTGCTATCGGTTGTGTATTGGTTCCAGTCGCTCGACAGTCCCTTGTCATATGACCAATTCTTCTACAGTTGCCACAAGCAGCCTTACATGCTCCATTATGATGCATGTTGCACTTGTTACATGGGGGTAGAGTTCCAGAATAACCTTTACTTTCTGCAGGCACTGCTGCATAAGCTCGGGTAGCTTCTTGTCGACGATTTTGTTGCTGATGATGATTACTACGGTTCTGCTATTGATCTCTGTTGCGATTTCTGCTTTGATTGTTGTTGTTACTGTAGCTACGGTTACTGCTGTAAATGTTGTTGTAGCTGCGGTTGTTGCTATTATTACTCCCACGGTTGTCAGCACTTCTCTTATGCTCATTGATCACGGAGGTAGAACCTCTTTTGATCTCCCTGGTTAACAATCTCTGTGCAAGCTCCATAGCTTCTTTTACTGTCTTTGGATTCGATGAGGTAACATCTCCTTCAATGGATGGTGGCAGTCCCTCCACGTATTTCTCCAATGCTTGTTCAACATCGGGTACTATAGTTGGGCACAGCACCGACAACTCCAGAAACTTTCTGTCGTATGTCTTCAAGTCATTGTACCTTACAACTAGCTGATGAAATTCATCCTCCAGTTTTTGAATCTCTGTCCTTGGACAATACTTCTTCAACATTTTATTCATCAACTCATTCCACGAAAGTCTTAAAGCTTCATCTGGACCCATAGCATTCGCAGTAGTGTTCCACCACGATAGTGCTTCTCCTTGAAGAGTTCCTGTAGCAAAGGTAACTTTACTATTCTCAGGACAACCACTCCTCTTGAAGACTGTCTCAGTATGCTCAAACCAATGTGCCATTTCAGTCACTCCTTCAATTCCTTTGAAGTTTGTTGGCTTGCAAGTCATGAAATCCTTGTAAGTACAATTACGTGGAGTAATTGTATTAGCTTCACGATTTGCACCATTGGTATTATTCAAACGATCCGCTTCACGAGCTGTAGATATTCCCTTAGCAATCATTCTCTGAACCTCAGTGGGGGTCATGATCACTTCCGGGTTAGAGTTTTCGCTACTTGCATGCTCCATTTTTCTATTAATAATACAAAAATATAGCATTTAGAACTTTAAACAACCACTTGTTTTAAAGATTCTTGTGAAGTAGGGAAATAAATAATTATGAGTCTTAATAATAATTAGGCATCATATGTAGTTTTTATTTTGATACAACAGTCATAATCATTCCGATATGTTAAATGCAATTATAATACACATGAACAACCATAAGCATAAGTTAACATTTGTATATAGTAATATCAAAACCAACAGTGTAACATTAATAACTTTAAATCAGTTGAGTTGTTATAACAAAACGATACAAGCTTATTAAATGCCACATGCGGCAGGCTTGAATGCCTTATTACTAGTACAAATACTAACTGCCTCTAATGATTAGGTATGTCCACATGTCCTCCCATCTCTAAGATCTGAGTTCGGAGCTCTTGCATCTCGGTATGATGTTGCATCTTCATATCTCCTACAATGTTTTCCAATGTATCTGCTCTTCGGTGTGCAAGCTGGGCTTCCCAAGAACGGTTCTGTCCCTCTCTTCGCAATGATATCGCGAAAGAACGTGTCTCAGAGATATCCGAATGTATCTGAGCTAACCCCTGCTGCAACTCTATCCTATCGGCTATAAGGTTATGTAAGGTGTTGTGGGTAGTATCTGAATGATCGAAAGATCAATAATCAATCATCTGAAGAAGTGAGTCTATCTGATCTTCGTGATGCTCCAATCGCGTCACTACTACAGAAGGTGAAAGGGTAGAGGGAATTTCCATCCTAGCACTCTCGCCAGTTTCATTGATATGAGCTGGGGGAGTAAAACCAGGCGGATAGGGTAATGATGGTGAAAGTGGAGGAATAGAATCAGAAATACGAAGGCGGCTGGATGTAGGTATATCTTCCTCAGGGATTTGTTCTCTTTGGTGAAAAATATATGGGTAAGTTTGGCTAAAAAGATTGAGTAGGTGATCAGGTGCATATGAATCAAAATCATGACGTGGTAATGGTGTCGATAAAACAAAAGCATCGGGATTTTCAGGCGTTGTAGCAATTTCGTCTTGCTCGAAGGGTTCTGTTTCTTGGGAAACAGCGTCAGGTACAAAAGTAGAACGATAAACAGGCGAAGTAACGGACGCGACGGAAATATCAGAGTCGGAGTCGAACATACTCATATTGAAACAATACTGTAACAATTCATAAATAGCGCAGAATAAGAATTTATTATCATAAAATTTTAACATATCACAATCAAAATATCATAGCTTAATTATTAACTTACAGAGTACTGTAGCAAGCAGGCACGGCGGGCAAAATTTATATGATGAAAATTTAATTTATTAGAAAGTGTGGTTATAGTTCAATGTTTGAAAATATTTGGTTCTCTATAACTATGTCTCTGATGCCAATCTGTAACACCCCCTAATTTGAAATGCGGCAGCGGAATAGAAATTAGGGTGTTACGGTGAGGATCGAAGTCATAATGATAGAAAACGGCTCGAAAGAGACGTTTTAAAACATAATTTCGTTTATAAAAATTTGAAATACAATAGGTCCTTATCAGAGTATTATAAAAGCTTGATGTTTTGAACTAAATCAAACATCATTTATTTTACATCATTATTGAAATAAAGTAAACATAATTTGAAGATTTTTGCCGCCCGTTCCATGCTTGCTTCCCCTGCTAAATACCTGAGATACATGCTTAAAAGTCAACAAAATTGTTGAGTGAAATCATAGAGTTTGAATTTAATAATCATTTTGATACACAAGTAAGATTGTATTGGAAAATACAATTAGTTTGAAAACATTGATATTGCAGTTCATATATTGCACTAAGTCTCATGACACGCAAACGTTAACAAATACCGTAAACGGCGGGTGTTTATCAAATCAATGATAAATTTGCCCTCGTGTAATAGGTGATTTGCCAGTTCCTATTTTTACTCAAATATAATTATCGCGACTAATACGACTAACCATATGCATAATGGCATTCCGTCAAGTATTAATGGGACAGGCTGTCAAACCTTAAATAGATCTATTCATTATATTCGCGTTCACCGCAGTGATTAATGGCTCATGAATAAGGGTCTTTTGGCAATAGCTAACTTAGGCATATACCAGTCAGGAAAGCATACAAAAAAATACTTGCGATCTATTTATAACATGTATCCCCCTCACGGAGTTTTGAAAATAATTAAATGTGAGGCTATGACTCACCTTGATTATTACTGAAAACGAAGAAAATAAAGTCGGACGAATTTATGAAAACGGCTTCGAAATACAACCTGATAAATAAATTTATCTAAGAACTTGACCAAAAACTATTCGGTAATTATGAAGAAAATAACGAATATTAGATATTCGTTATGACGAAAAATGATGTGCAGTGAAAGTCTTGTGATATGCATGATATGACAAAATATGATTTTTAAAATTATCCATCGAAGTTTTTCCTTTTTAATCATAAGTAAAATCTTAACCTTTTTAAAATATCGTTATATATATTATTAACGTTACGTTAAATAATATATATATAAATAAAAATAAAGTTTAAACATGATATGAAATAAATTGACAAAAATAGAAAATAAATAAGAATGATAAATAAGTTACGTTTAGTCTTTGTCTCCTTTTCCAATTTTACCATTTTTTTACACTAACGATACTTGCGTTACACCGTTAGTCCTTTTTATATATTTTTCAACTATAGTCCTCTACTTTGTCCAATAATCAATACTAACCTTCTAATATTAATTTTTATCACATTTTAACCTTAGATTTCTATATTTACAGGTTTAGTCCTTGATTTTCAATATTTACACATTTAGTCCTTCTAGGTGTCGTCGCGTTACATTTTTAGTCCAATTTTGCAAAAATGATTATGAAACTTTCCAAAAATTTTCCGAAGCTTATTTATTAAGTAACAAGCTTATTTTAACTGCTTATTTATTCAAAAGCTTAATTTTTAGCTTATGGGCCGATTAACGATTCAATTAAAGGCCCGTTAAGAGTTTTGGAGGCGAGGGCATGGAAAAAGTTTTGGGCTTGGCTTTGGGTCATTTTTATGATTCTAAAAACATTTCTTATAGGCCCAGTGGGCTTACGGATTTTAATTTCTTAATGGGCTTTAGTTAAGCCCAGTCGACAAAAATAAGATTTTTAGTTTCAAATTTTGGTTTGAAAACCGGTTCATGTCATTTCAAAATGGATCGATTTGGATGTCAAAACGTGATTATTTTTACAAGTTGTTTACATGAAAATGTTAGCTTGCTAGGTGGTCTATGGCGTCGTGAAAAAATATGGTGCTATCGTTAATTGAAATTTTAAGTTATTGATGAGTGCTCAAACACTCATCATTTTTGGTCTAATCTGAACTGCAAAACATACAAAAACACTCAGTAATGCATCAAAATACTGAAAATATTTCAAAATTGTGTTTTATATGTTTTAGATGCAAAATGAGCAAAAACAGATAAAAAACGTACAAAGTTTGCATAATTGGCAGTTTCAGTCCCCCGACTTTCAAAAATTAACAAAACTAGTCCCTGTGCAATTATTTTGCAAGAAAAGTCAACCCAAGTCCTTTTAAAATAAAAAGTTATCAAAAATAAACTTGGGTAAAAGTTTTGGAAATTTACACTTTTGGTCCCTAGAGTTTCAAACTTTGGCAGATTTGGTCCCTGGTGGGATAATTTTGGATGAAAAATCATTTTTAGTCCTTGGAAGTTCAAAAATGTTCAAATTTGGTCCTTGGATAAAAGTTTTTACAAAATGACAAGTTTAACCCCTAAACTTTTGGAAAATGTCAATTTTAGTCCTCGGGGTTCAAATTTTGGAAAATTATAAATTTGGTCCTTATGATTTTCAAACTTATCAATATTGGTCCTCATAATAAATTTTTGAAAGTTGCAAATTTCCCCCTCTCCAATTTCAGTTTTACAAAAGTGGTCCTTGTAATCATTTTGACCCTTTTTATCCTAAGTCCAAGAATAAAAACCCAAAACCAAAACAATACCCAATCCATACACCTCCCCTTATCACTCCAATCCACTCCCAAGCCCAAACCATACAACCGGCCCAATCCCTAACCCCGTATAATATCCTGGTCGTTTGACCAGGTCAAACTCCACCTTCCCACCTTAACTACCATTAACTAAACCTTAAAACCAGGGAGGTTTGTCCACCCACATGGCCTCCCCAGCCTCTCCACCACCTCCATTCCACCTTTCCTGTCCCCCTATCATTTAATACTCTCACCTGCCAAACCTAACCCATCCCAATTGCTACTTCCCAGTTTTCCCGCCAAAATGGTGTTGAACGGCCAAGATCAAATTAAGACATCCAACGACCAAGAAACAAGTGGGAAAGTCAGAGGAGGGACCCCTGGTCTATTTAAGTGAAGAAAGAAGGAAGAAGTATCAGTAGTTAGTATAGTTCAGTTTTAGTGTAATTTTGTCTTTTATGTCTTAGTTTAATTTCAAAACTCAGTTGTAATCTCTTGTTTAAATCTGTTGTAATCAACTTTCTTAGTTCAATTTCAAAGTTTGATAACATTTATTGCAAGGTTTTCAGTTTCTAAGTTACAATTTGCATTTTTACTTAAAGATCTCAACTCACTCTCAATGTTGATATCAGGTGTTGTTTGCTGCTTGTTTAAGTTTAATTTAGTTAACTTATAAGTTTTTGAAGTATTCCAAGCATTTAAAAAGGATTCAGTGTATAAACACAAAAATTCAGAAAAATAAAATTAAATAGAAGAAAAATAAAAAAATCAATCTTAAGGGATATGGAACTCAAGATGCTGGTGTATTTTGGATGGATTCTGGTTTAAGCACTCATGGTGAGTGATTAGGGTGGTAGTTTGGTGCCCTGGTTCCATTTCTCACATAACTGCACTTGTAAGCAATCTTTTCTATTTTTGTATTCAACACTTCTGTGCTCCTTTTGTTATTAATTTGAGTTTATTTGTGTTTGTTTTATGTTAATATAAGGTGAAAACTCTATTTCATGGACTAAAAGTTGGATTTGCCTTATAAATCATCAAAACTGCCTAATTAAGGAGTGTTTGGCACAGTGGTTGTCACCACTGTGCATTGGTTTTTAGTTGTGGATTCTTGTTCATGCATGTTTAGTTACTTTATTTTAGGTCATAAGTAGCATAAACACTCAGGTTTATATCACATAAAGTCAAAATCCCACCCCCTTGCCTATAACAGTTCACTGTGGGTCAGTGGGTACCCATTTTCACCCATTTGGTTTAAATCTGATGCATCAATCTTAATTTGGTCTCAAACCAGCTCATTATAACATCTTAGGTTAGTTTAGATCACCCAAAGTTCAAATAAGTCAAAGTAGCAAAGTTTTTACAAAAGTCAAATATTACCCATTTCAGATTTTCACCAAACTAGCATGATTTATTCTGAATTTTAGGTGATGAATTAGACCTTGAATCTTGTTCCTATTTGTTGTCTATCATCTCAACTTTGAGTTCCCATCTTCAGAATATTTTTGTGAATTTTACACTGGGCCCCACATTGCCCAAAAGTAGGCTGCAGGGCAGCTGTACCCCCTGCATCAGCAGGTTTGTGCCCAAACACCACCCTTTGGTGGTGGTTTCCAACCACCTCAGTGGGCCCCAGGCCACCAGCCTTGCACCATTCAACCCTCCCCCTACCAGGCTCCACATTTTGACCTCTTGGTTGACCTAGAAACCACTGGGACCCACCTAGTTTGAGCCCTCAATACTGTCCCCATTTTCAGTCCTCATGTGAGTTTCAAAGTGCTTATATCATGCCTTATTGCTTATTCTGAGGTACCATTGTGCTTTTTCCTGGCTTAATCAAGTCCCTTTTACTTCTTTGAATCAGAATTACCAAAGTGGGTCCCACTTGTAGCCATTTTAGCTTATTTTGCCCTTTGGTCAACTTTGGTCAACTGTCACAACTTATTGGCTTATTCTGGCTTATTTTTGATTTCCAAAAAGTTTGTTTTTACAAAAAGTGTTTGTTTTTAAGTATTTAATAGGTTTGTAAAAGAAAAATCAAGAAAAACAAATTTAAAATTAAGTGATAGTTTCTATTTAATGTAATTTAATTTTAATTTTCATTTTTAAATTTTTATTAAGTACTTGTTATTTTTATATTTTTATTAATTATATCTTATATTAAAGTATTTATATTAATTTTCTCAGATTTTTATTTTCTCATTTAGTATTAATTAGAATTAATTTTAGTTTTATTAATTATTAATTAATATTAAGTTTAAAATAGCATACTGTTTTGAAAACTTGATGGATTTTAAAAACTCTTTACCAAAAGCATCACTTCTGGAGTAGCCAGGTGTAAGAACTGTGGCACACCTGATAACCGTGTGATTTTGAGCAAACCACCAGCTGTCAACGGATTTGAGTAGTCTTTACCAAAAGCCGTTTGCTTCTGGACTAGCCAGCTCTTGATGGAATAGTCAACATCTTGGTGAGCTGATTACCAATTATGGATTTTCCACGGCCTTTACCACAAGCCATAATCTTGTGGGCTAGCCAACTCATTTGTTTTCGGGGAGTTGAGGAACCATACAATTTTGGGCAAATTGCAAGCCGTAAACGGATTTGAGATGTCTTTACCAAGAGCCGTTTGCTCCTGGACTAGCCAATCCCTTTTGTCGGTTAGACAAGGCGGACTGATTACCATAAAAATTTTGAAGCACCAGTGAAAAATTTTTAAAATTTTTGAAATTTTGGCAAAAACGGGGGTATTATATAGTAAAATGTGATAAAATTCGCTATAATAGCGAATACCCCCCCACACTTAGCATGAATATTGTCCTCAATATTCGAAATCCCGGCTATTATGCCGACATTTTGAACGTAAAAGGGCAACATTACAAGCTAAGCGTGGAAAATACCATTTTGTTTTTCACTCTTATAACCATAGCATGGGGGACTCCCCCACACTTAGGGTGAAAACCCTATAAGCATGCTATTGTTTTTGTTTACCGAGTCGCTAGCTTGACTCGACCCCTAATTCATTTGTCATTGGGGAAGCATGATGTGGAAGAAACGATCTCCATCGGACTTTCATTCAAGATGTTTGGACAAACATTTGAAGCACGTGAAAGTTCCACACCGATGAGATATAATACCGGCTCAAGATAATGATACATGAAAATGCCGGGATCAAATATAGTGTCTTCATTCCCGAAGGAATGAAGAACAGGAGAAGTCACCATGTAGGTGAAGAAAGGAAGAAAGATCTTGATGACAATCAAGATTGATTCATCATTATCAGAAAGAGAATTCATGATTGGTGTATCATGAATCTCATCAGTAAAGCTCATATGATCTAGACAAATTATGGGTGGGAGGGTTGGGATTTTGATATCAATCAACTTCTCAAGGTTGAGAATATTCCCCTCCGGAAAACAAAGATCAACTTTGTCTAGATCAAAGTAAAAGTTATCATACTCCGATGGAGATATGATATGAGCGAGTTCACCGGAGAACTCCTCAAAAGTGAATGAATCATAATCGGGGAGAGAAATCTGAGAATGAGAAGTGGTACTGCCACTAATCTTCTCTCCTATATGATCAAAGGTAAAGGCTTCAAATTCCAGTATAGGATCATCGGAAACAATGTCACTATCCTTTATGGGGATAGGAGATGAAATAGGTTTCATTTTGAAAGCCTTGATTTTAGAAATAAGGAGATCGACATTCAATAATGTTGCACGAAGTGCTTCATCCTTGATTTCAGTGTCAATCTCGTCATTCTCTTCTTCTAAGCTGACTAGCTCAGAAGGTAATTCTTCCATATAAACGATGTCCTCACAAGATAACGAGTTGTCATCAGTAGAATCGGAGAACATCTCATCATGATTAGATGGGAAGAATAGAGGAGGAGGAATATCACACATATGGTCAAAAGTCCCCTGTGACTCTCTCGGGATTGGGACAAGGACCTCAACACTAGACTTTATTAATTCGTCCGATTCCTTATTAGGAACAGTGCTAAGATGCTCATCCCCCATAATCAGAGAGTGAGTGTGAACTTCGGGTGTGATAACAGCAGTCTGAAGGAGATAAGAAAGACTAGCACACATAGATTCTATATTTTTCATGTGTTCTTCTGCTAGCAATTCTTGCATACTCTTATCTCCCTGTGCTTCCACGGAAGGAATCTCAACTGATAAACTGGATGAAGCTTTGTAATATTCTTTCATTTGGATAGAATCCTCATCATCATCGTCATCAGGAATAAAACGGAACAAAGAGCTAGATTTGGCTACTTTTTCTTTTGCATAAGCTTCCGTAACAGCTTTTTCAAAATCATCTATGGAATCAATTTTAGCAACCTGCTCTTCCGTCAATATTTTAGCCATGCATTTCTCATGTGAATTTAGAGTAAATGAAAATTGCGGGGGTGGGGATTTGTCAAAACCGGAAGGTTGACATTGATAACTATCATGAGGACCCCCACAATTCACACAAGAAACACTGGGTGCATTATGAAGTGTTGTGGTACCCAACTCCTTAAGTTCTTTCAATATCTCAAGAACCTCTACTATAATGTCAGTAGCAGAAGGAGTTGTGTGAATCATTTGGTGCTGTGGAGGTGGGTCTGAAAACGAATAGTCGTAATTGTTACAAGGAATTGGATTCCTTGTTTGACAATCCGAGCTAAAGTGAGGACCTCCACAGTACTCACAACAGTAAAACTGTTGAGTTTGGCTTGGTGTATCTTGATACGAAGCATCATTGAAATTTGGGTAATATGATTCTTGCTCGTATGAATGTGATGGGTAATCGAAAAAATTTGAAGAGTCGTTGAATGAGTTTTGATTAGGATCATAAGCCAATGAATTACTCGACCCACAAAACAAACAACTCCCGTTTTGGATATCATTACCACATTGTACACATGTACACCAACGACATGGAAAACCGAAAAGTGGCTCACCACAACCGACACAAGGAACAAAATCTGGAGGTGGGACAAGTGGTGTGCTCTTAGAGCTAGCAATTTCCACCACTTCCGTTATGGTCTCGGGTTTTGGTTCTTGATAAATGTGAAGGTTAGGTAAGTCGTTCTTTTCAGTTTCTGCCCTAAGCTCAGCACGTATGCTAGACAAACTTTTGACCGTAAACCGTGAAAGGTTAGGATCAATTCTTGACGGTTTAGGAGCAATTGTGAGCTTAGGTTCTTGGACAACCGTAGGTTGGACGTATTTAGCACTTCCATCGTTAGAGGGAAGTACAGGGTCCTTTGTCACCTCGGTTTCTTGATTCATTTCCCTCACCGGAGAGGGAATAGGAATCGAAGGTCCATCATAATCACTACGACATCTCGATATGCTTGACAGGGCCATAAGTTTTTCAATTTTGCTCTCAAAGGCCCATTGCTCAAAGAAATCGTCATCGAGGGATGTCATTTAGAATTATACATGAGAGGGGTATAAGAATGTAGAATCAAATGGATAGAGGGTAAGGAAAAATATTTTTGGGTTTTTATGGAAAAATATGAACAAGGATGGATAAATGTACAATGGAATGAATTCCAAAAAAACTAATCAGAAAACCGTTTAGATAAACGCGCACAACCTCCCCGGCAGCGGCGCCAAAAGTTGATTGAGCCCGAACCACCTAACTTATATTGACCAAATAATGGTCAACAAATTCAGACAGCCTAGGTCAATTCTCCGCGGAAGTATAAGGTTTCCCCGGGTCGTATGTCCCGACGAGGTGTGGATTGTAAACAAACGGTTTCGTGATCGGGTGAATTTGGATGAGAAAAAGGTTTGTGTGTGATTGAACTAAGGAATCTACAATGAAATAACTTAAACAAGCTATTTAAACAAGACGGGAAAGTTTGAAAACCCAGAAACGTTTAAAACTTAAAACGTGTACGTTCACGTTTAAATAAAACGTAAACGTACGAAATAAAACGCGAGTTTTAACAAAATAAAATACTTACAAAAGTGAAAATCACATTTTTACAATCCTAATAATAAAAGAAACTTTTTTTAAAATTAAAATTACTTTTTACACTATTTAATTATTTAATATTAATTAAAAACTATTTAATACTTATTATTAATACTTAAATAACTAAAATACACTACAATATTATTTAAATACTAAAAAAGTGAAAATAAAATTTCTAAAATTATAAAATAACTAAAAATAAGTTTTAAAATTAAAAATAAGTCTTTTTGTCTTTTTGTGGTTTTTCTATGAATTAATAACTAATTAATTACTAATTATCTAATTAAACTATTTTAATTAAGAAAAATACTAAATGAACAGTAAAAATTCTAATAAAATTTCTAAAATTATTTTATAACATATAAAAGCTATAAAAAAAAATATAAAAACTTGATTTTACTTAATAAAAACTAATTATGCTATTTTAAACTTAATATTAATTAATAATTAATAAAACTAAAATTAATTCTAATTAATACTAAATAAGAAAATAAAAATCTGAGAAAATTAATATAAATACTTTAATATAAGATATAATTAATAAAAATATAAAAATGACAAGTACTTAATAAAAATTTAAAACTTAAAAATATAAAAATGACAAGAATTGAAATTTTAAGTTATACACGTGTTTTGTGACATGTTTGGATCGGTAATATATTTTGAAAACTTAGAATTATTTACTAAGTGTTATACTAAATTTCATACGATGGATGCAATTTGAAATGGATGCGTGATATGCTTGAAACGTTACAACTAAAGTGAATGGTGTATGCTACGTGATTCCTCGGCCTTCCAAGATAGAGGCTAATCACGTTTCGTGTACTAAGAATAAATATATACGTGTGATTCATGTGCAAAGTGTAGACGTTCGAAACAAAATACACAATGTGCATGACTATATAATAACGTGTGAAATGGATTAGAAACAAGTGTAGGAAACTTACAAACACCTTAGAGGTGATCAAGAGTCGAGATAGATAGAAAAGGAACACAAGAAATCACGTCAAAGCTATATAACCCAAACGTTATATATATATTTTCAACCCGATTGTCTTTCTTTGCTTCCAATACAATACCACTCGACTTGTAAGTCTTGTAAGAATGAATTGGAGGTGGAATTATTGCAGTGAAAGAGATTGGAAGTGAATGAGAGTAGTATGCATGCAAGTACGTACATATATTACTAATATATATATCGTTTTAGTAGAGAAATTCAATGTAACTTCTTCGTACTATTGCATGTCAGTAACTAGACTCATAGATGAACATATTATAATGGTTTAGGGAGGGTTGTGAGAGCACAAAATGAGGAGAGTGTTGGGGTGATTCATATGGATGTCGACCATGCCATTTTCCATATATACGATTTACAAAATCGTATAATACTTGAACATACATGATCATCTTTAACATTTGAGTTTATAATCATCTTAGGAATAATATTAGGAACGAGTAGAAACAAACTAGATTCAAAACGGTTAAGTTTTGAATATAGTCTAAATCGATTTGGGTTTGCTAGAGTCGAATACTTTGCCTCTTAAAAACGTATCAAAACTCAACATAGGAACGTGAGACTTGACACACTAATTGTTGGCTAGTAGGTTAACGAGATGAGAAAATAAAATACGTGGGTCGTGTAGAAGATTTAAAAATAAACGATGCGTTTTGGGGATGGTGTGAACTAAGTGGAACGGATGAAAATAATTAAATTGGAAGTTGGGCCTTTGTTTCGTGGGCTTAGGAATAGTGAAGGTGGAGTGGGCCGAAGGTAATTAAGGGTCCGGTAAGTTAATAGGATAATTAAGGATTTCTAATTATATTTACTAAATATAATTAGTATTAGGATTTAGATTTAGGATTAAATGAAAAGATTAAGTTTCGTGTAACGTGTCGAGGATTAATTCCGTCATTTCGTGAATTATATTATTTTGTGAAAATTGTCAAAATAATATAATAAGAAAAATTTTAATTTTTCCCGAGAAAATGGGAATTAGAAACGATAACGAAGGATTATTTATTTATTGATGATTTAATTACAAGAAATTTTTACAAGGTTCTACATTAGACGTAACCTAGAGGAACCGAACTATCAAAAATATATTAGTATATGTCAATACGATTCCGGGGATAAAAAGAACGTAGAAAACGAGCTTATAACGACCAAGATACAAGCGTTTGAATTTTAGACGATTGAGAGCCATTTTACTCGTAGATAAACCCATTTCTGGAAAATTTACAACATTGACAAAAAGTTAGTTCACCCAGCCTAGTTTTCAAAACATCCAACCGTTTGTCAAAAGGATTTATAACGAATAACTTATGGCCTTCCAATCTTTCCCGAAAACTGCCCAGAATCTGCCAAAACAGCCCAAACACCTCACTTCGCGATTATTTATCCTTATGATCGAGACCCGTATGGACAAACTTCAGTTCTATGACTTTTTAGATAAGGTGAAAATCTTCCTAAAACTACGGAGCTTCTTTCCTAACTCTTAATATTCACTATTTCGCGACTAGTTTTACGAGACCATTTTGGTCATATTTTCAAGTTATGAAAAGTGATTTTACGTCGAAAACCTTATATTTGCCGATAGAACACCAAACGAGGATCCTGAAGAACCGTTTCAACCTATTTACATGGAAAGTATTTATTAACCTAACGAGACGTCAAAAACGTATTTGTCGACGATAAGTGTTATTTTCAAACTAACGAGTGGTGTCGATAACATACGTATTTGCATGTGTAGCATCATTTCATTTCTTACATTAGATCATATCATTCATATTAGGTTGCAGTTAGAGATCGAACCTCATTTCTGTGTATCCACTTTTGTCATCGTAGCTATCGCAACAGGTGAGTCATAGCCCCTACTCTTTTAATTGTTTGTAAACTCTTTGGGAGAGAATACATGCTCGTTTTACTTGAACGCATTACTTTCTTTACATGGTTGATTACTCAAATAGTTTCAGCTTTACCTAAATATATGCTTGATCACCTGCATTTCATTGGTATGTTTGATTACCTATATTTCTTTGGTATGTTTAATCACCTGCATTTCATTGGTATGCTTGATTACCTGTATTTCATGGGATTGATCATCCTTGTTTATATGACCTCATGGTCACCAATTGTTCCTATATGCTCATTGTATTATTGTGGTATTTCCCACTTGGCTGTGATGTCATACGTAATATTGTGGTATTCCCCACTTGGCTGTGATGTCAAACGTATTGTGGTATTCCCCACTTGGTTGTGATGTCAAACGTAATATTGTGGTATTCCCCACTTGGCTGTGATGTTAAACGTAATATTGTTGTTTCCTTACTTGACTGATTTACCATATGGCCTCATTGTCTGAATTATTTTATATAGCCGTTTTGCTATATTTATCTTGGAATTTAAATACAAGTATTACTTTTGTTCACATAGATCATATTTGGTAGTGGGTTGTAAACATACAGGTTACAAGTCTCTTATGGTGGGACTTGTAACTGAGTGGATTTACAATGCCTTTGCTGGGAAATCTTCATTCATATGCATAACATTCTTTTTCACAAGACTCTATGAACTCACCAACCTCGTGTTGACACTATAGCATGTATTTTCAGGTATAGCAATGGCACGCTACAGGAGGTTTTGGCAGGGCATGGCATGGTCATAGAAGACTCTGATTATTCATTTGGGGACCGTTTTAAACTATTTTAAGGGCCTACTTCCGCACTACATTTAACAATGTAAATTCAACATTTTGATTAAACTATTTTATTCTAAATGATTCAAGTGAAAACCATTTTTGAATTTGTGTTGTAATACCAATTGAGTTACACCCCAGCTTCATGTATGCTTCCGCCGGACCTGATTTTGGGGGTGTGACAATCTTTAAATCCGAAGAAAAAGACCCAACTAAATCTGCTACAATCATCTGTTATAACCGAACAGTACTTCTTCTTGTTTAAACTTGAAACAGAAACAGGTCCAAACAGATCCATATGTAACAATTCCAAAGGCCCTCTAATAATTCTTTCTTCAATCTTTTTGCATGAGGACTTGTGCTGTTTACCCTTCTTGCAAGCTAGACATGAGTGATCATTCTTATATGTTTTAGAAGGTAAACCTCTAACTAAATTGCCTTTGACTAATATGTTGATGTTCTTGAAGTTTACATGCCCTAATCTTCTTTGCCATAGATGTGCTTCTTCCATTGTTGCCCTTGCTACCAAACATGTTGCTCTTTCAGTAGGATTGATATTCTTTAAATCTAAGCTGTACACACCATTGGTTCTTGGTACTCTTAGCATTACCAAGTTTTCATCATCTAGCTTAAACCCAGGGGAGAGAATAAGACATTCTGTGTTAAGGAATAACACAAGATATTTCTTGTCACAGATCTGAGATACTGACAAAAGATTGAATTTAAGCTCCTTCACATATCTAACATTCTCAAAATCAATGGATCCAGTCTTGATGGTTCCTTTGCCAGTGATTCTCCTTCCATCAGGATCATTCCCAAATGCAACTCTTCCTCCAAAATAAGCCTTAAAATCTGACAAGAGCTCCTTGTCTCCTATCATGCTTCCAGAGCAACCACTATCAATGATAATATGATCCTTAAGCTCCTCTTCTGGGTTGCCTTGCATAAAGATGAAAAGGGTTAGTTTCTTTTAGGAACCCAAGCCATTACTGACTTGTGTTCCCCTTGTGGAGTGACATACTCAAATTCTTTGAGTATGTAATCTCCACTATTTCTGAAAGCACTATCAAGAATTATTATTTTTTTATTCCAAAACTTGTGTTGGATTTTCATCAACACACCCTTTTTCTTCCTGACCTGCTGAAAGTACTATTTTTCCCCCATCAGTACTTTCTTTCTTAACCCATTTAGTTTTAACAGTTGGTGGTGGGTTCTCTGATCTAGGTACTCTTCTTGAGTTGTAAGAACTTCTAGGATTGTAGGAATTGAATCTCCTTAGTCTTACATTAGAGCCATTGCTAGCAGTACCTTGATTGGGTGTATCCTTAACAGTACTTTGAGAAAGTACTGGTGGTTTAGAAAAAGGTCTTCTCTGGTGTGGGTACCTATAGTCTTTAGAGAAATTTCTATGGTTAACCCTATTTGAGTAATTTCAAACTGGTTTATTCTCCATGTGCTTATGGTTTGCATATGTGGTCTTTGGGAAGTTTCTTAAGTATTCTGAGTGATAATCACAGTCTTTAATCAAATGGTGAGGACTATAACATATATAACATAACTTTGGACCTATATTCCCAAATCCACATCCAAAAGGTTTTCTAAAATTAGCAGTATTTTGAAAAGATTTTCTTGAAGGTACTGCTGAATGATCAACAGTATTTTGAGAAGTTTTTGGAAGTACTGCTTGTTTTGAAAAGACTTTATCACTCCCTGAACCCTTGTTATCATCCTTAGGTTTCTCAACAGTTTCTCTTAAGGACTCAGAACTAGATGGACTTGAATTAGATTGTCCTTTAAGCTTCTTTCTAAACTCCAAATCGTCTACTCTAAAACAAGAAACATCTGTCCTAGGTGGTTGAAAACTACCTGTGGGTGGAGGAACTTCATTGTATCCCTTGTCTTTCTTAAATTCAGGAGGTGTTGAACTTGGTGATTCCTCATCACTAGATGTTTTCTCTTCTAAGCTAATGAATTCTTCATCACTGGTTGAGGTCTCCTCTGAAAGACTTAGTTCCATGTTCCTAGTTGGGATTTCTTCTGAACTACTATCATCATAACCTAGGTCAGTTTTAATGTTTGTTGTTCTTTGTTTTTCAACAAAACTAACATGTGACAGACCTGATTATTTCCAACTAGCAAGTTTTGCTAACAACTTATCTCTTTCTTTAGTGACCTTTTCTAGTTCAGAAACTTTACATCCTAACTTCCATTCACTTAACTTTAATTGATAATCTTGTTGTTCTTATTTTTCTGCCCAAGCTACTTCATTATTTTCATGAGTGATTATCTTGGCTTCCATTGACTCTAAAGTCAATTGGTAACCAGCTATCTTAGACCTAGCCCTTCTATAATTATCTCTTTCAGTTTCATATTCTTTAAGCAATTTTTGATAAGAATTACTACATTTAGAGCATACCTCAGAGATAGTAGATGAACTTGGTGAAGTAGCTACCATAGCAAGCTGAACAGGTTCTTCTTCACTTTCCATGCTCCAATCAAAGCTTCCTAGACCATCTCTTGATTCCAAAGCAGCATATCCTGGTCCCTTATCAAAAGCTATGCTCCAATCAACCTCTTCCACTGCAACCATATAGTAGGTTACTAGTTCATCATCAAATTCATTACTCCAGTCAACCTCTGATAGATTTTCTTGAGCCATCAAAGCTTGTGACTTTGGTTCAGCAATAGGAACCTCCTTTCTTTCAACATTGGGTTTTTCAATCATTATGTTTGCCTGATACTTTGCAAACTTTAAAATCAATACCTCTCCCTGTCTTTTTCATGAACTTCTTGATCCTTGCAGTGATCATGGCAACCTGCCATCTTATGTCAATTTCTTCTAGAGCATCATCATCAATTTGCAAGACATCTTCTTGATATGTAACAGGTAGAGTGGCTTGTTGAGCAAAGAATGAACATAGAACATCATCTGAGTTGGTGTTGTTTGATGGTGATGAAGTGGTAGTGACCATGGTTGTACAGGGGTGCTGTTTCTCTTCAACAGTACTTTGGATAGGTGAAGCAGTACTTTTAGTGGAAGTACTGCCTCTATTTTCAGAAGATACAAAAGCAATGTTATGAGAAATTGAACCTTTGTTACCCTTCATCTCATGCTCATACACCTTTAAATTGTTGTAGAGATCATCAAAATCCATAGTATCCAAACCAGGTTGTCCTCTAATCATAGTGGCAACCACATGCCATGCAGATGGCAAACTTCTCAAGAACTTCAGGTTTGCATCTTCAACAAATGCCTCTGCTCCATATAATTCTAGCATACTGAGTAGATTTTGATATCTATCATAGGCAAAGTCAATGCCTTCTCTTTCACCAACAGTAAATGTTTCAAACTGTTGCTTCAATAGATTTCTATGCATCTTCTTGGAAGCATCATTACCTCCAAATCTTGTCTTAATTGCAGCCCATAGTTATTTTGCATCCTTAGCATCATGAAACTTCAATAGGTGACCATCAGGAATAGCAGAAAGCAGTATGTTAAGAGCCTTAGGTGGTGTAGGTTGTCCTTGATACAGGTTCATCAATGAAAATATTACCATTGACAATTACATCCTATACAACATGGTCTGTAATAGCAATGTACTGCCTCATCTTCATGCTACATAGATCATACTCTCCCTTCTTTACACTAGGAATTCTGATTGAGGTAATGGAAGGAACTGGTGCAACTTCAGTCGACATCTTTTAGGGTTTGTTGTAAAATCGGTTTTAAGGGTTTCTTCTTAATCAGAGTTTCCACACAAGCTCTGATACCACTTGTTGGATCGATGTATACTCTGACCAAACTACTTTGTAGCTTATAAGGGTTTAACAATCTTGAATAACTTCAAAACTATTAATAATGAAACACTGATATAACCTTGTAAAGTATGCGGAATCTACTAACACAAAGCTAAGAAGAACTTTGAATGATTATATTAAAACCAACTTGAACCTGCTTTACTTACACAGATTCACTAACAATCCTTAAAAACTCTAATATCGTACATATGCATATATTAATTCATACGTCTAATACCTCCCTAAGGCTCCTTTTATAGACACAAGGAAAACCTTAAGTCGGTTTACAATACTTGAACGACAAGTAAACTAACTCTAACTAATTCTAGAATATTCTAATAATATTACATAACAATCCTTAAACGATTTTGCATATGAGTCCTTTAACTTAGAAGTACTTTCAACATTCTTCATGCATGAGCAGTACTTTGACACAAGCAGTACTTTGAACATTAGAAGTACTTTGATCTTCATATCCCAACAATCCTCCCCTAACTTGAATTCTACTTGCTTGATTTCAAGTTTCTTTGCTAATCTTTAACTTCAATATCTTTATCTTCAAGGAAAGATTGCATATTTATCTTCTTTCTGACTTGTGTGTCAAAGTACTCTTTATCAGCTTCAGATGATATCTTCACAGCAACAAACCTTCTCTACTCTTTTATACTCCTCTCAGCTAACTCTTAACCGAACCCATTATCATTCTAACGGCTTTTTGTTGGATCGATGTATACTCTGACCAAACTACTTTGTAGCTTATAAGGGTTTAACAATCTTGAATAACTTCAAAACTATTAATAATGAAACACTGATATAACCTTGTAAAGTATGCGGAATCTACTAACACAAAGCTAAGAAGAACTTTGAATGATTATATTAAAACCAACTTGAACATGCTTTACTTACACAGATTCACTAACAATCCCTAACAACTCTAATATCGTATTCTCTAATATCATACATATGCATATATTAATTCGTACATCTAATACCTCCCTAAGGCTCCTTTTATAGACACAAGGAAAACCTTAAGTCGGTTTACAATACTTGAATGACAAGTAAACTAACTCTAACTAATTCTAGAATATTATAATAATATTACATAACAATCCTTAAACGATTTTGCATATCAGTCCTTTAACTTAGAAGTACTTTGAACATTCTTCATGCACGAGCAGTACTTTGACCATGAGCAGTACTTTGACACAAGCAGTACTTTGAACATCAGAAGTAATTTGATCTTCATATCCCAACACTTTTTGAAGTGACTACTAATGGAGAAAATCCAATATGACAAACTTGAGACTCAAGTAAAATAACCCGAACTTGTGACTTAAACTTGCACTATTGTCTGACTAAGAACCAATACTAAGAATTTCAATAAAGGTAGAATCGTATACCCATCCAAAAATCCTTAATTGTATATTAATTTCTCTCGAATTATCCACATCTTATGGTGACACTTGAGCACTACAACGTAACTCCTTTAAAGTGATAGCTATACTCTGTGAGTACTACAACGTAACTCCTTACATCAGGTATAGCTAGACAACTCAAGTCTTGGTCATTTGTACGGATAAAAGCTCGAACAAGGATCTCGAAGAATCATGCATCCAACCAACCCCGATATCTTCAAAATACTAAGTACACGCACCCGTGAAATTCCACTTCAAGTTCAAGTAAGTAATAATAAATTAACCCTGTAGTCACATCTTGCGGTTCAATATCCAAAGCTAGCCTTTTTGACGGTTAAATGAATTTGATAATGGTTTTATCCCGATCTTGTCAAAAACACATAATCCAAAAAAATTAGTCGCTTTGTCATTATAGTGCACTAATATAACTATTAACGAAAAGATGTACCAAAATTTAGCCAAACTTAAATATTAACCAGATTTTAGCTGCTAAATTTCGGACATTGCAAAACTATAATAGTCCAATAGTTATCTTATGCACTATTCGGACAGCCCTATGATCTGATCCAATAAACTAAACCAACCAAAAATCCTTGTTTCAAAAATAAATATGTCCAGCCCATCAAATGTTATTAAAAAAAAATGCATAGGACCCAACACCAGTCCAAGTCTTAAGTGATATAAATAAGTAGCAATCCCTAATATCAATCACTTAATCTTTGACCTAATTTCACACCCACATCCTTAAAACAATCCACCCCCCCCCCATTTTTTTTATCACCTAATCTGCTATCATCTTCAAACCGATCTATCAATTCATCTCCAACCCATTACATCGATTCTAATCTCAAACCCATCAATACAATTCTCAACCGAACATCACAAACACAAACTCAACCATACCGTGACATTTTCTTCGTTTGTTGCTCATTATTGAATCAAGAAGGTGTTAAAGTGACTTCATGATCCTTTGAAGGGTCTCAGGTAGGGTCATCACGTCTTGTACATGTTTATGTTTGAACCGAATGAAAGACACGAGTATAAAAAAAATTGTTATGTCTCGTTCTTTAATTAATTTCTGATATTTAGTGAAGCTAAGCTTCTAAATAGATCGATGATGAGTTTATTCTTGTGGCACTTGTCTTTTGACGAGTATCTGATACCAAAAAGAGAACTGAGATCTAATTATCTTTTAAGTTTCTTGCTGTACGAGTCTTGAAGTATTGATGTAGGCAGATGTGGTATTGTTTTTGTAATTTGTTTGATGAGGTGACGGGATTTAGGTGAGTATGGCTTTGATTGTGTGAAAATGGGTGTATTTTAATCTAAAGTCAACTGTTGAGTGTATTTTGGTTAGGTCGTGGTCTAATTCTGCTTCATCTTGATTTTTGTTGAGTGTATTTTAAAGAAGTATAGTTTCCCTTAGTCGATAGAGTAGAATTCCTTACTCGATAAACGATAAGGAGTGTTAGCTTACTCGCTAACTGGCTAACTCGCCACAAACACCATACTCGATAAACATGAGCTTAATCGATAAAACCACACCCTTACTCGATGAAACAACGCCTTACTTGGTTGCTTACTCGATAACAACGGTACATACTCGCTAAAATGAGTTGCTTATTCGACGATCTTCAAAAGTTACCCAGAAAAATCCATAAAAAACGAGACCAAATTTATTCCCCTTTTGACTTTTGACCACAAAACCATCAGAAAAGGAGACCGGGTAGACCAAATCTGTTAAAATACTAGAAAAGAAAAATACCAAATAGTGCAATACTAGTTTAACAGTTAAAAAATTACATTTTTGACAAGATTTGACCACAAAATCAACCAATAACTAAAACCTTGCTCTTGATACCACTTGTAGGATTGTGTATTTGGTTGAAATTGCGATTCGGGAGGTCAGGGATTGTGGAAGAAAAGAGTAGTCATGGTTAGAGAGAGAAAGTAGAGAGAGAGAGAAGGGATAACTAGTGTGTTTTATTGAATATTGAAAATGTAAAGACTAAAAACAAATCATCACCCTCCTAGTGAAGTCTAGGAGGGTATTTATAGCCAAACACAATCTAAACTATCACACTATTACATAACTAGTCCTTGTGTTTTAGCTAAATAGGATAACTAATGTAATCCCATATATGTCTTTCCATTTACGTGTTAGGATGATTCCTAACATAACAGTAGCAAGTAGCGACGAGAGGAAGAATACGAGTACACTTTTGATATCACGTTAAGAAGAAAAGTAAAATAAGGGTGACCAGTGATTGGTTAATTATTTTTCCCTCACGTGATTGATGTTTGATACATTACTACAAAGGTAACATATTGGTTATGTTAGACTTTGTTTAATTGTTTTTTGGGTTTTCTAAAAGATGATTAAATTGAAAGTTTGACTTGTTGCGTTTTCTTGTGGTTCAAGTTTCGATCGTGTTTTGCTTAGGTTTCAAGTTAACGATCGGGTTCGCTTGTTCGAAATTGAGGGTTTAAGGTTATTCTAATTAATTCAATTAGTAAGAAGGGTTTATAGCAACAAGGGGGAATATTGCACACAGCTTGTGAGGCTTGTCGGTAAAGTTGGTTAATAAACAACTTGACAAGGTTTTTAGCAAGGAATAAGAAGAATGACTAGTTCTATAACTAGGTTTGACAACGAGAAATTCGATGAGAAGAATGACTTCGGGTTATGGCAAATAAAGATGTATGCTTTAATAGTACAATAGGGATGTGATGTTGCATTAGAGACATTACCCGCGGACATGGAAGCAGGTGAAAAGGCTGCTTTGATGAAGAAGGCATACAATACCTTGATTCTATGCTTAGGAGACCGGGTTTTATGGGAAGTTACCAAGGAAACATCTACTGCAAGAATTTGGACGGGTTATATGTAAGGGGAGGGTCAGATCATTCAAGGAAAGCTCATTCTGATGGAAGTTTGCGGTTTAAGTAAAGGGGTGGAACTGGTAAACTCAAGTGCTTCATATGTCATTCAGAGGGTCATCTGAAGAGAGACTATCCAAAGAAGAAGTCAAGTGGGTTTGTCAGTAAGGGTAATGTTAGTGCAAATATTACGATATTTAAACTAAACGGTTTCTTCGGTTTTAATAATGACAAACATGTAACTTGTAATGCATAACGTAAAATGCACAAGTTACTTGTAAACACAAATCATCAACATCAACATCTCTCGACGTCTCAAGTATGCTTCAATAGATTCATAGATTTTTATCCCGACGTAAATCACTCAAGGTATGAACAAACAAATTTAAAACTTGATGGATGATCAAAGAAATAAATTTTTTGTTCAAACCTTCACATTTTTATAAATGTGACAAAACATTTTTTCAAAAATATATTTTACAAATTATTTTTGGATTATAAAGAAATGTTTTATTTGAGAAAATTATTTCAAAAATCCCAACAGCTAATTTTCCACAAAACAGCTCCAAACATCCCCGAATAAACCTTCCCCGCTAAAAACAAAAATAGGAGCGTTTTTTGTACGGACAGTACCACTAATTGTCACACGGTACCACTAAATTTAGTGTACCGTGGGAATGTCAGACTGAAATTTTGAATTTCAGCTGTGTTGGGTCACTGAGTTCCCCAAGCTTCCTTAAACTTGGATTTGAACATAAAATAGTCTAAGTGTCTAATATCCGTTAATACAAACAAGTTACTGAGTGTACAGTATATCAGTGAGTCATCTTCAGGATGCTTGGAGCGAGTCTATGTAGAAAGGTTCACCATTCAGTGAGGCGGAACTCTGTGGAAAACTAGAATGGGGGGTTGAATAGTTTTCCCCTCTTTTTTGTTTATAAAAAGTTTATTTCAAAATATTGGTTCGAATTTATTCAATTGTTTGTTTGAAAAACCTTCAATTAGAGTTTAGTATGAAAACAACATATAATCGATATGATCAATTATATATATGAGCTTTTGGATTAGTTTTCCAAACTTAGTTTTATGAATGGAGCTTTGGTTGATCTTTATGTGAATACGTTTTCCTTTTAAAATCTTAAAACGTTTTGTATCAAATTATCTACCAAGTTAAACTCAATATAAGAAGTGTGAATAATAATCTATTAGACCATATCATATAATTATACACACAATCACAATATTAACTTGTAACTATAACACGATTAATCATCATGACAATATAAGCAACTATCAACACATATTTGCAAGCATAGATATAAAGCGATAAGTGTAAGAATAAATGTAAAGAGATACGAGAAAGAAAATGAAAACCGGACACGATGATTTATAGTGTTTCGGCTACAAGGACACCTTCCTTGCTCTACTCCACTCCCCGAGTCACCTACTCGAGAGTTTTCTTCACTACTCAACAAGCTCCCTTTTGGCGGAGAAAACCTTACACAACTTTTGCTTATACCAATTAACGACACTAAGCTAAATTTCGAGTTCTAATAGTAGCTAGAACCAATCTCACAACTTCAATCACTACACAACTTCTACACGACTTCACGACTTCTTCATGGCTTCACGACTTCACGACTTCTACACTACTTCACAACTTCTTCTATACTCCACTACATATTCACACATCTACTTCTTCACAGCTACATGACTTCTCCGCACTACTACTTCTTCCCACTACTTCTTACTCACTTATAAACTCACTACTAAGTAAGATCATCTTCATCTACTTATTACATATACATAACTCACAACTTCACATAAACACTAACTAGATCCTAATACATCTTTGGCTTTATGAAAGGGAGAATTCTTCTCTTGCACTTTGAGTGGTGAAGGATTGGATCACTTGAAACAAAGACTTATAATCTTATGATCAAAGGATTTAGAAAGATGTTTTGAAGGGATTGGGACTAAAAATTTTCATGCAAAAAGGTGAGGAAAAATTGCAGAAACGAACCAGTATTTATAGGCAAAAATTTCTGACAACTGGAGCGTGCCGGTCCCCTTAATTGTATGGCCGGTCCCCTTAATTATTAAGGGGGCCGCCCTACTGAAACGGTCAGAAATTTTTGTCTTTTCTGGTGAAAGTTTATTTGGTGAAAAACTAACTGATTTTGGTTAAAAATATGAATTCATATATTTGTTATGAATTAAACATTTTCCTTTAATTACCAAAATTGTTTTTCAAAAATATATAACATGTTTAGATCATTTTATAAACTTTGTAATGTTTAAATAGAATCCCTTTGATCATAAAATGTATTAGGCATTTGTTTTTATATACCATAAGTGATTGTTGAGGCAAACTCGAGACATTGAGATGTCGAGGCTTGTTGACGTAAGAATGGATAGATGAATTGTGATCACAAGTAACATAAGCACTTTACGTTATATGTTGTAACTTACATCTTTGTCATCATCAAAACATGAAGAGAATGTTTAGATTAAATATTGTAATATTCATGCCAACAATGTAAACTATAACTCATAGTAAAATGTATAAGTTACTTGTTTACACTTCTTCTCCCCCTTTTGTCAAAGCAAAAAGGTGCACTCTTAGATGAGACTTCAACTATGCTTGAACCCTTGAGATAGAATGTAAAAGGCAAGCTTGCATCATCGTAAGTGAAGCCTTGATCCTAACAACCTTAATGCTCCCCCTTGGTGTATGCTCAAAACTTGTTTTTGGCTACCAAAGAATCGAGCGATGAAGTAATCCTTCAAAACAAAGTTAGTAGACAAGTGCACATATATATAATGATGATGATAGATATATGCATGACACTAAATAGAGGAGCAATATATGAACGTATTAGGTATATGCACAAAAAATATGACACATGCAATTATTGTTTTTAAAACAACAACCTAAATCCCAAAAAAAAATTACCATGACCAAAGCTAAAGACATGATAATGATTAGAACCTAATGCAAAGATTCTACCGACGTATTTTGGCAAAAGATGCCAAAATATATATTCTAAAAGAGTTAAAGAAAAGAAAATGAAGATGAGAATGATGCGTTCTTTTAAAAATGTAGAAACTGAAGAAGGGTGAGCGTGAATGAAAAGGGAAGGTAATGACAAAAGGTTGACAAATATGGTTTAGATTAATATATCGTTTGACAAGGGTGGATGATTGGGAATCATGGGATTTTTAGGTGTTTTGTTGGTTGACGACCGAAGATGGATATGTGAATGAGGTGGTGATGACACGACAACACTTGAAGCTTGGATATCTTCTTTGTGTTCTTCACTTGCTAGGAAGTGGAAAAGATGCATTTCATAAAGAAATTCACTTGACTTTTAGGGATTTAAGTTTTGATGGTGATGACGTACTTAGTAGAATGTAGGGAATGGTTACATGGTGGAATCTTCTAGTGAAGATGGGAAATGAGGATCAAGTGGAGATGACTAGGTGGAAGCGAAAGAGTGATGATACTCTTGTTGGATAATGGAGGTATATGTTTGGGTGCATGAGTGTTGGAGAGTTTAGAGGTGTAGAGTTAAGAGCGGAAGAGGTTGATTGAGGTTTTGGATGTTGTTCAAGTGAGGGTATTGGATGTGATCTAGTGAGAAGATATTTAATCCAAGTGAAGTGTTCATTGAATGTAATGGTTTTTGGGAGAAAGATGCAACAAGGTCAATTGTTGACATGTTTTCTAACTTGATTCAAGTTGTGGGGTGATGAAGGAGAGCTAGAGGAAAGTTGTTCCAAGTTGCATTGAGCAAGGTGTAAGGTAAGAAGAGCATAAAGCTCATGGGCTTCCTTGAGTTCTTCAATGAATTTCAAGTGTTTGGAGGAAGGTGATGATGGTGGAATGTGGTTGTTATTAGGGATGGATGATTGGACATGCAACATAGGAATGGCATGTGAAGTTATAGGGTGTGGTGGTGACACTCTTGGTGGTGGAGACATGTTTGAGCTTGGGTAATCATGAAAGCATGATATGGATGGAAGATAGGCTTCATGAGTGGATGGTGTTTTTGTTGAATGAGCATCAAGTGAAGCATTGGTGATGAGGTTTGGATTGTTTTTTTGGGATTGTGCATGCTCATCATGAGAAGAAGCATTGGTGGAACCAAGCATGGGTGTTTGGCTTTGTTTGTGAGATGGGTTATTTGTATGAGCATAAGATTTGGGTATTGGTTTATTTGGAACAACATCACTTGAGCTCTGACAAGAGTCAATTTTTCTCCTCCAAACGGGTTTTACGGAGATCTTAGCAACTCTTGAGAGTTTAGATCTTGGATTGTTGGGGAACATGTTTGGTTGGATGATCATTAAGGATGAAGGAGATGTATTTATAGTATAGGAAAGGTGTGGTTTAGGAAGGTAAATTTTGATGGGATGGAAATGGTGGATGACTCGAGATTGGTAGTATAAAGGATGATTTGGTTTTTCATTTCACATGGGTGGTTTGAGGATGTACTGAAGAAGGGTTATGAGGTTTGAGTGTAAGGTAGAAGGATATATGTGAGTGAGTGTGTTTTCCCTTCCCATTAAATTCGTGCTCATCCGGACATAGAGTTAAGCATGTAAAGGCATACAATCAAATCACATAGGAGCAAATAAACATCTAAAAACAACATATATGCGATATGCCACAAATCTAGGAATGACATAATCTAATGAGAAGCAAAGTTCATAAGAGTAAACTAGCGTTAGGTATATTTAGGAAGAGAAATTTAATCATGTTGGAGAATGAGTATGAGACTATTACTAGTGGTGCTCAATTCAGGCTAAACACGACCATTTTTACGGGTTACACATACCCAACTTCTCACATAGAAGCAATTCAACCGTTAGGTTAAATTGAATTTCTAGTCAATAGATTCTCCAGCAGTCATTCTCTTTATAGAAGAAATTAAGTTCCTAAATTTACCTATCGAAGAGTACCAAATATGAAGTTTGCTTGATTCACTAATACTTGGCTTAATGTGACTCAAACATCATGTTTTTATGAAGGTAAATCTACATGATATATTTTACTCGCTATCCCAATAGAGATGTGTTGAATGTTTAGATAAGAGCAAACGCAAAGTTTTTATCTTTCGTTCATGATTTACCAGTTATTTCGTTTTGATGGCATATTACTTGATTTAATAAATGTGTTAGACTTTAAGAGTGCTCCTTAGCATATCTTGTGAGATGAATCTCATTAAGATTATTTATCTTAAATGAGCTTGTGATTCTCAAATCAAAACAAGACATTAATATATTCTTAAACAAATATTGTTTTCTATGATTTTTGCCATTGTTATATATCATAATTTAGCTAGTATTTGAAAAATAAATTTTACTTGTTTATGGATTGTGACAAGTTATTTTTCAATTCTAATAACTTATGTTATTTCAAAAAGGAAAGTGTAGTGCATTATCTTGTAACACAACCATTCATGCTACAAAGAAAATGAAATACATAGAATATATAGTGTGTAATATTCTTAAAAATGTATTTTATCTTGAAGTGATGATTTTAAGTAGTGTGAGCAAAGTTTATTATATGTTGTTAGTTTGCTCATGTTTGATTTTTCCGATATGACACATTTATCCATTGCATTGCAATGTAAATTGCTTGAATATTTCGGACGAAACATCCAAGTCGTCAATCCTACTTCATTGTATATTTTATGAATGTGTTTAAAATGTTATTCTAACATTTAGAACACAATTATTGGACAAGTAGATTCAATATGACATTATCAACACAAGTGTGAGTTATGATCCAATGCATACTCTTTTCATCTACAAAGGATGTAACTATTTTCATATCAATCTAGTGTGATTGAGTATGTAGATTCAAGACTATATCTTTTGTTGTAATTTGATATAATCTTGAAGCTAAACAAATAGCAATCCAATTTCTTGTCCACACTAAAAAATGTGTCAATTAGATTTGATAAATATATCAATCATAATTTGAATAACGAATTGATATAATATCAAGATCTTTCTTGACCCTCACGGACACTCATTTGAAATAAATAAACATTTTGATAGTGTGTTCCATTAATCCTAAGATTATTTATTAGTGAATGATTGAAAGTTGACTTATTATTTCATGATTGTTATATGTTTTGTTTTTGTGAAAGACTCTTCATTTTTACTTATTATGAACACACTTAGATTTTGAAAATACTTTTTCTTTTATATAACTATTAATGTTTTACAATGATTCAATTTCTCTTATTAAACAACTTAAGGTAAAACAAGGTAATTTGTTGAAAATATTTAAGCGTTTTGATGAGTGCTCAAACACTCATCATTTTTGGTCAAATCTGAACTGCAAAACATACAAAAACACTCAGAAATGCATCAAAATACTAAAAATATTTCAAAATTGTGTTTTATATGTTTTAGATGCAAAATGAGTAAAAACAGATGAAAAACGTACAAAGTTTGCAAAATTGGCAGTTTCAGTCCCCCAACTTTCAAAAATTGGCAAAAATAGTCCCTGAGCATTAATTTTGAAAGAAAAGTCAATCCAAGTCCTTTACAAATGAAAATTTATCAAAAAGGTTCCTGGGTGAAAAGTTTTGAAAATTTACATATTTGATCCCTGCACTTTCAATTTTGGCAATTTTGGTCCCTGGGGATTTAAATTTTGGAAAATATCATATTGGTCCTTGTGGAATTATCATATTAGCAGGAATGGTCCCTTGTGTTAACTTTGGAATAATGGCAGAATACTACCCTCAAGTTTCAGATTTTACAAGATTGGTCCCTATGCTTATTTATTTAACCAAACCAAATGGACCCATTTTTGCTAACCCTTTTAATAAAAACCCACCCTTATCTAATAAACCCAATCCATCACCCCAACCTTATACCTCCCACCAGCCCACTCCAAGAGCCCAATTCCCACACTTATAATAAAAACCCGTTTTTATTATTCACCCTAGTCAAACCCCAAAGTCAAACCCCGCAATACCACTCCCTCCCAACTTTACCTGCAAAACCACACACCCAAACCACCCCCGTGACCTGCTACCTCTGCCACACCCTCCATCATTATCCCTACCACACTCAACACCTCTACACACTCCACCCCTACCAGCCACCCTACAATTTAGTCCCATGTGATACTCCCTGCCAAAAAGATAACTGCCAAAGTGCTTCCCCAACTTTTCCCGCCAAAACAAATTGGATGGACAAGATCTAATCAAGCTAATTCAATGGATGGGAAGGCTCAAGTGGGTCCCACTGAAACCCTAAAGGCTCACTATAAAAAGAAAGAGAAAGAAGCAGAGTAGTGGTAGTAAAGTTTAGGATTAAAATAAATCTTAGTGTAACTTAGTTTATGAAATTAGTGTAATTTGTATTGTTTTTCACTTTCAGTTTCACTTGTGTACTCTCAAAAATTCAGTTTAAGGAAATTTCTTTTGTTATTTCATTTTTGTTGTCAAAATTGTTTATCAGTAATTTGGAATTGAAATCTTTTAGTTTATGTGTTGTTAATTTTTTCTTCCTATTTGCTTATGCTCCCTCAGGATTATTACATTTTGTGCTAGCATCTCCTTTTAAGTTCTGGTTTTAAAAAGATAACTTCTAGTGTATAATCCTAGGCAATCCTTGGTTAAGGACTGTTTGGCATAAGACTTTTTCTTTGCATAAAACTTGTTTTAGATTACGTACTTAATTCAGTTTAGCTTTGGATTGTTATCAGTAGTCATTTTATAGCTTAGTTTTTCATTTTCAAGTAGCTTTTAAAACTTTTGATCATTTTCTTAATTTCTTTTAGTTTAAACTGTTTGATAGGTAGTTTAGGTTAGACTCTCATTTAGGCTTAGTAAGTAGTTAGTTTTAGCTCTCTTTAGCCCATTATATGTTAGGTTAGTTGTTGCAACCATTTCCTTGACTTTCACAGGTCAAAACCATTCCATTTTACCCCATTTGGTCACCACTGGATTGCAACCTCCAATCCCATCAGCCCTCAATGAGGCATTTTTAATTTCCTTATCATTAGGATTCTAGCCCTAAAAATTGTCTTGTAGCATACTGCCTAGCTTGTGAACATTAGCATATTTTTAGATTAATTTTAGGAATTTCCTACAAGCTTGTGCATGCCTGCAAACTTAGCCCTTTACCCACTGATTTGTATTTGCAGCCTTGTAGTTTAGGCTTTCCTAGTGTTTATTTATGTTTTCCAACTGCTTATTATGTCCCCATTAGTGCTTTTTAAGGCTTATCTCAGTTCCTTTTTGCTTGTTTCCCCTTAGCTCAGCTTATTTAAGCTTATTTTAAGCTTATTAGTTAGTGGTTTTGGGTGTTTGTTCATAAATGCTCACTGATTGCTAGCTTATAGGCTTATTTCTGCCCATTCAGAAGGTTTTAGGATTAGATTTTGGTCTCATAGTTAGTTTGCAGTTTAGTATTTGTAAGCTTGAGCTTATAATGGTTTGTATTAGCTTATTAGTGACTCATTTCCTGTCCTGCACCAGTCTCACAAGCTCACTTTCATGAGCTTGTAGATTAATCCTTAGTGACCCTTAGTCTGTGTTTTTTGTTGCTTTGAAAACCTCACTAGGCCATGTTTCTATGATTATGCTTGTCTTTCAGTTTTATGCTTATCTGATAGCTTATTTTGGTTCCCCAATATTGACTCACCAAGTTCAGTTACACTGAGCAATCAGTGTAACCATGCCTCTTTAGGAGCTCTTTGAGAGCTTATCTATGGGCCCTCATTGCATGTTCTTTAGCTTATTGAAAAGTTTTCCAATCTAGCTTATTAGATGAGCTTCTACTTTGGACCCTTGTTCTGACTTGCGGGTCCCATAGGGGGCTGCAAAGTGGCCTGCAGTTGCAGCCATTGGGGTCTGTTAGTTAATAGGGTTTGGATGTGCTTATTTGTGCCCTTTAGCTTGTTTAATTTCAGCTTAGGATTGCTTATTAGGTTATTTCTAGCTTATCTTTGTTGTCATGTTAGATCTAAACAACTTATTTGTTCCTGAGGTGTGGTTGTCTCAGCTTATGGAAGAACATCAGCCATGCTTGTTGTTTTTGATTGTGGAGCAATATAAGCTGTACATGCTTATTTGCTTTTCTCTAGTCTAAATTGCATTTGTATCAACAGTTCTTAGCTTACTTTTAACCTTAGGCATAACCATTAGCTTATATCATAGCTTTTCAAGCTTCACATTTCTTTTTTGTTGATTATTTTGCAAACTGACAACAAATAAGCACTCACTGAGCTTATTTGTAACCTTTGGTAAAGTTATTTTTGTAAAGCTTTGTTATATTTTGTTGGAGTTCAGTTTAGTAAAAGAAAAATAAATAAATAAAAAAGAGCAAAAAGTGGGGTTATATGGATTCGAACCTGGGACCTTGGCAACCAAATAGACACAAGCACACACACTCTAAACCAGGCGCCCCTGGGACTTATTTCATTATATTCCCACAAATCAAATCCTTTATATACTACTTAATATAAATAAGCTAAGCTAACTGATTAGCTTATTTAGGGCTTATCACTAGAGCTTTTTCAGCTTTCTTATTTTTCTTAGGATAATTTTAAGTTAAACTTGTTTCCAAATTTTTTTTCAGATTTTTCTTAGTTGTTTTAATATTTTTAATAATTTAATTTAGTATAATTAGTATTTAATTAATAATAAATAATTAAAAAGTCAAAAAAAAATAATTTTCTTTTTTCTAAAATTTTCTTTTATCATTAGGTTCGTAAAAATTTAATTTTTATGTCCGTAGGATTAGCGTAGCTTCCGTTTCACGTTTTATTTTGCGCCTCGCGTTTATTTTAAATTAACTTTCGCGTTTTAAATTTAGAATAAGTTTTAGGGTTCCCTAGTTTCCTATTATCATTCCCATAAGATTTTAAGTAGTTTTTAAAGTTTTATTTTTATTCCTTGTTTGTGTTGATGTTTTAGTTGCGTTAATTTTACTTTTCGTACGTTATTTGCAACTCGTGTTTTATTTAAATAACTGTTACGTTTTTTAAATTTAGGTTACGTTATTAAAAGTAGTTTGTAAAATAAGAAAAACCAAAAACATAAATAAAGTGATAGCTTCTATTTAAGCCGTTTGGCTTATGTTTCTGCTTATTCATAAGCAAATTCTAATTTTAAATTCTTAGATTACGTTTTAGGTTAATTAGGTTTCGCGTTATTGTTAAAATAGTGTGTTTAAATCGTTCTCATTCGTTTTTCCTTAGCGTAATCATTCAAACTCACTTATACCTCTTCCTGTCCAGATTCTGTATACCATTTCCTGTCCAAATTCACCCAATCACAAACCCGTTTTGATAACCATCACACCTTGTCGGGACATAACGACCCGGGGAAACACTATACTTCCACGGAGAATTGGTTTTAGACGTTTGACTTGGTTGACCATCATCTGGTCAATTTAGGTTGACCGTTTGGAGCCAATCACGTTTGTTGAAAATATATTAAATTGTTTGAAATATTTAGGTAACTAGATTTAACTTCATTTACAAGATGTTTAAGTAACATAAGCCATCTATACCTATATGCAATGCAAGACTAATTATGTAAACTTAACGCAAGAAATTTAGCATAAGATCTAGTTAAGAAAAAACGGACAACTAGCTACGAACTAATAGAGTACATGACACATATGCTAAGATATTCAAATAGCTAAATTACAAATAGCAACGATTATCTAGTATACTCTATTAACAAATTAAAATCACAAATGAGTTCACATAGCACATAAAACACTTGTCGTCGTTTTGTGTATTATATATACCAATGTTTACTTAGCTCGATTTTATTTGAAAATAAAATAGTTTCTTAACCATTTTAAAATTTAATTAAGATCAATATTTTGAAAGCATAAATACTTAATTTTTCAAAGATATACCGACTAGGAATGCCCGACTCGAAGGAAAAGGTAAAATACAAGTTTTACGTTAAAACAAGACTCAAATTTTTGACCTCCGTGTAGTATTTTAACTTTCTTACATATTTAAGTTTATAATGATTACTTGTAAGTATTTTTAAATGAAATTAGACTCAATTACCTTTAAAATGCCGGGTGGCACGACTTCTACGGAGTTACGGAAATTTTTATATGATTTTTCAAAGTTTCTAAAAAAAAAAAATAATAAAAAAAAAATAAATAAATAAAAAAAAAACTGCGAACAGACAGGCGGACCCTTTAAATATTTAAGGGGGCCGCCCAGTATTTAAGGGGGTGATTGAGGCAAAAGCAGTCAACTAAAGTCAACCACGGATGTGGTGAATATAGTCAAACTCCTTAGGCTCAATGCTCCGCGGAAGTACAGTGTTTCCTCGGGTCGTTATGTCCCGACGAGGTGTGGATTGTATTCAAACGGGTTTGTGATCGGGTGAATTTGGACAGAAAAGGGGTTTGTGATTGATTAATCTAAGGAATATAAGAAGAAATAGCTTAAATAAGCTATATGAATGATTACGTGAAAACTAGATACTTAGAAACGTTTAATATCTAAAAACACGTACGTTTACATTTAAAATAACGTAAACGTACAAAATAAAAAGTGAAAACTGAAATCTGAAAACCCACAGGGGGTGAAAATGACTTTTTTACAAACCTAAGGATGAAAGAAATTTTTTAGAAAAAGAAAATGAATTTTTACACTAATTAATTATTTAATATTACTTAAATACTACTACGTATTTAATACTAATTATTAATATTTAAATAACTTAAATACAATATAATATTATTTTAACACTAGAAAAATGAAAATTAAATTTCTAAAATTACAAAATAACTAGAAACTATTTTTAAAATTAAAAATATATTTTTTTGTCTTTTTGTGATTTTTATATTAATTAATTCCTAATTATATTTAATTAAACTAATTAACTGATTTTAAATTACTAAGAATACTAAAATGACTTAGATAATTATAGAAAAATTTACAAATCTAATTAACCATCACAGGAATCCTAAAAAATTATAAAAAGTTTGTTTTACATGTTTTTAAACTATTTTACTAATTATTAAACTAAATATTAATTAATTACAAATTAAATTAATTAAATTCTAAAGAAATAGAAAATGAACAGTAGAAATTCAAAAAAATTCCTAAAAATGTCTTATAATATATAAAAGCTAGGAAAAATATAAAAACTAGGTGTTACTTTATAAAAACTAATTAGGCTATTTAATACATAAATATTAATTAATAACTAATAAAATTAATATTAAATCTAATAATTACTAAATGAAAAGTTAAAATTCTGGAAAAATTACTATAAATACTTCAACATAAATGAAAATTAAGAAAAATATAAAAATGCAAATTACTTCATAAAAAGATAAAAAGGGAAATTAAAAAGTTAAATTACATTAAATAGAAATTATCACTTATTTTTAAATTGGTTTTTTCTGGATTTTCTTTTTGAAAACTATCTAAATACTTAAAATAACAAACTTTCGAAAAGAAAAAATATTCAGTGTTTTAAAAATAAGCAATTTGGACACAAAAAGCTAGATCAATTGACTTTTGTTGACTTTTTTATGGAAATCAGCCCTTGTGGGGTCCACAGGGGTGGATTAAGGTGGATTCATGTTTGATGAGTGGAAAATAAGCCAAATCAACTAGCTAAAACCCTGGATAAACCAATAAGCTAGAATAAGCACTTGAAATACTTATATGCAAACAGAAAATGGGACAAACTTGCAAGCCAAATTCAGGAAGGGGCAAGGGCACCTTGGGTCAAAACCTTTCTTGAACTAGCTAGAGGGCCAGGTGGGGAGTCCAAAGAACCAAGATACACAGTGTGGGGCCCACTGGTAAGGTCTGTGGACCCACAGAAGTGAGGGTGTTTGGGATGTCTGCTGTGCAGCAGGGTATGATCAGCCCTGCAAGTAAGTTTGAGGAGGTGTGGGGCCCAATAGAAAAATTACAAAAATGTAACAAGACCTGATTCCTAAAGCTAAGGTGGGATACTTGATTATGTAAAAAGCTCAAGGCTTAAATCCTTACACAAAAATCACAATAATTCATGCAATATTTGGATTTTTTCTACACAAAAGGAATTTGACTTTTCATATAAACTTGGCATGTTGACTAATGTGAGATTCCAAATATCTGAAATGAAATATTATGATGTACTAAGGTAAAATAAGGCCAAATAAGTTTAAACCTACAACTAGTGCAATGATATATGGGTTTATGGATCTTACGGCCAACACAGTTAACAGTTATTAGGTATATATGGTGATTTTGACTTTTTCTGAAATGACTCACTGTATTTTATGACTTATATGTCTAATATTAGTCTAATAGAACCTGTGTAAGACAGAAATTCAACAATTCAACAACAATCATACATAGCAAATCTCAAATCCAAACACTCCCTTAGGTGGCAGTTATAACTATAAATAGATGTAAACAAATACAAACTTCAAAACTAAAGATCCAAATAGCTAAACTAATTCAATTAGAAGCCAAATCAACAATCAAAATCAACAAAATCCAACAGAATACTCAGAAACTCAGATTCACAATATATGCTACTATGTAAAGTAAATGAGAATTTCAGCATACAAATGGGTCCTGAGCATAACTGAGTAACCAAGGAGCAAAATCACATCCCTATTACTCCCTCAGGAGTTCTAACCAAAAGCCATCCAGTATATACCTTGTTCCTTGCCATCTTCTTCATTTTTTTTTAATTTATTTTCCCATTTTTTATATTTTTGAGAATCCTGACAAAAACTTAGAATAAGTGACTTCAAAGTTTATAAAAACCTATGAATCACTTGAATGGACTTAAGTGAGCATTAAACTATCAATTTTAACAAGGTTTTAGTAAAAAAAAAAAAAAAAAAAAAGGAAAATTCAAGGTTTAAAAGCAATGATGAAACTTGATTGAACAATCTTCGAACTTTGATTAATAAGAGATTAAAATTACACTGAGGGAACTCAGAATACACTTGGGAAGTTAAAATTAAAACATGAGAAACTAACACTAACTACAACGACATTCAAATCAAACTAAGCACTACATTATCTAACTACTAACTACTACTTGGACTTTTTTCTTCATTTCTTCATTTATATGCTTCAAAAGGGACCCATAGCACTTTCCCACTTCTAGTTTTGGCCATTGGATTACTTGTGTTGATCTGAGCCCTAGAAATTGGATTTGGCGCCAAAAAAAAAGTCCACGTGCCAGTGAGGTTTGAGTAAAGTAATTTTATTGCAATTAATGATTTTTGGTTTGTTGTGTAGGTGGAGGAGACATGGAGTGGGAGAGCTGAGGTGGAGCGATGGAGGTGAGCAAGGTGAATCAGGTAGCAGGTGGGGGTGGTGGTAATTTTGGTGGGAAAAGGGAAGAGTCAAAGGGTGTTGACCCGTTTTTATTATTAAATGGAGTTGGGCTGTTTTTGTTTGGGCCTGGGGATATAAGGGTGTGGGCTTAGGGTGGTAGCAGATCAGGGTGTTTGGTTTGGGTTGTGTTTTATTTATTGGACTTATTAATACAAAGGGTCCATTGGTTAAGTTAAATAACACAAGGACCAATTGTGTAATTGGCTGAAAACTGAGGGGTCAGATTTGCCATCCTTCCAAACTTGTTCCAAGGACTAATCCTGCCATGTTTCAATAATATGAGGACAAGAATTGTAGTTTTCCATTTTTGGACCCTCAGGGACTAAAATTGCCAATTGGTGAAACTTGAGGGACTAAATTGCAATTTCTTTAAACTATCAATCCAAGAACCATTTATGACAACTTGTGATTCCCAAGGACCAATGTTGACTTTTTCTTCCAAAACATTCCACCAGGGACCAAATCTGCCAAATTATGAAGTTCAGGGTCAAAACTTGTAAATTCTCAACTTTTGAAATTTTTCACCAAAGGACTAATGATGAGTGTGTAAATACTCATCATTTTATACCAATCTGAACTACCAAAACATCCAAAAATACTCAAATATGCATCATAATACTGAAAATATTTCAAGATTGTGTTTTATATGTTTTAGATGCAAAATAATCAAAAGCAGATGAAATATGAATAAAGTTTGCATAATTGGCAGTTTCAGTCCCTCAACTTTTAGAACTTGTCAAAACTAGTCCCTGGTTATTCAAAAACATGAAAAAGTTACCAAAGGTCCTTTTTGAATCACAAATTACATATTTAGTCCTTTGGTGCAAAGTTTTACAAAATTACAAGTTTAGCCCCTCAACTTTGCAAAATTGCCAAAAATGGTCCCTGGAATGTTAAAACTTTAAGAAAAATAAATTTTGGTCCTTATACTAATCTTCTATGGCAGGAATGGTCCTTGGGTGGCAAGTTTAGTGAAATTACATGTTTGGTCCCTGGAATTTGAAGATTTGGCGTAAAAAGTCCCTAGGTATTTAAAATGGAAAAATTACATCTTTGGTCCTTTGGTTTATCATAATTGGAAATATTGGTCCTTATGATAACTTTGGAATAATGCCACATCAGGTCCCTCATCTTTGCAGTATTTACACATTTGGTCCTTGTGATACTTTTATAGCAAAACCAAACCGGACCCTTAAACTTAAATACCCAAAATTCAAATCCAAAACCAATTACCCAAGCCCACCATATAATCCCCAGCCCACCATATAATCCCCATCCCACCACCAAAAGCCCAATCCCCAAAAATATAATTCCCCCGTTTTTATTTATTCCCACCCAGGTCAAACCCCAGGTCAAACTCACCCCTTCCACCTCCCCACTTGGCCTGCAACACCAACACCATCATCATACTCCCACCCCCCTCCTCTGCCATCACTCAACCCCTACACTCTTCCAAACACAAAACTCCAAACCAAACCCCTGCCAAGTTATCAGACTCAAATGGATAAAATGCACTTTTCCCGCCAAAATCCAAAACAACGGCTGTGATCATTCTATCTTCATCCTAGGATCCAAATTGATGTGGGAACTGCTCAGGAACTCCTCTGGGCCTATAAAGTGAAGAAAGAGAAGCTGAGAAGCTATTAGCTAATTAATTAGGTTTTTAGTTTAGAATAGTGTAGCTTTAGTGTAATCTTGAGCTTAATTTCCTGTTTTCAGCTTGGTTGTAACCTTGTTAAAGCTTTGTAATCTCAAACTTTAATTAACTCAGTCTTTTTTATTTAATTTTTGTTGCAATTTAATTTCAAGATTTTTCAAGTATTGATGGTTCCATAAGCTGTCTGTATGTATTGCTTATATAAGTTTAACCTAAGCTTATTGTGTTTTTAGCCTAAGGTCTCACTGTTTGCAAACAATCAATCTTAAATAAATAAATAAATAAATAAATGAGGAAAATCACGAGAAATTCAAAAATAAAGAAAGATGAAGAAGAAAGCTGAGTAGAGTAGTATTCTGGATTTGTAGGACCGTAGAACTACCTAAATCACTATTGAATCAAGCTTAAACCTAGAGAGAGAAAGTAAGTAGAGAGAGAGAGAGAGTGTGTGAACTCTAGTGTGTGAAATAATAACCTTGTTATGACTAAGAGAACCACTAAGAGAACCAACCTCTCAAATGAGGTTTACAAGAGTATTTATACTCATAGTCTAGGGCTTCACATATCTTTGACCTTATTACATAACTAGCCCTTAGACTTTATAAAATCATGAAAACTAAACATAAACTTCATCATAATGATATTCTAAAGCAACCTATAACAATACATTAATGACCGACACTTTTTATAAATAAAAATACGATTCTAACAATCTCCCCCTAAGTGTTGGTCATTGAGGTTGCGCGACGTCATCATCTTTGTCTTTAAACTTTATCATTCATAGCTCTTGACGTCTTTAAGAATCACTAGATGAATCATAGTTCCAGTTCATCATGCTTCATTGTTATTGAAGTGATGATGCCATCTGCCTTTCGTCACTTTTTGTGTTTGTGGTGGTTGTCTGCCATTCCAACATGCTCATACGTCTTAAGTCTTTGTGATACATGCATTTGTTGTTTCCGTTCTTACACTTTGATCTTTGTCACTTTACTTTGTAGATTCTTCTTTTTGGCGTAGAATCTTTCTTTGACTGTTGCTATCCTTTGATCTTTGTGAGAACTTTCCTTTGACTTTGTGATGCATGTATGAGCATGTGGAATCTTTCGCCATGGAGATGATGTATAGCTGCAGGTAAACAGTTAGCAATAAACAACCGGTACTTACAGATAAGGAATTAGAGATCGTCAACAGCATAGTGTGAAGACTCCTTCTAACCCTTACCATGGCCGTTCCCATATCAGATACTCCCGAAAGAGCTTACGAGACCTACTAAGTAGCTCAATGACTAGGTGAGTCGCTGGGGATCACTCCACGACTGTAGACCGTTTGAAACCACCGCAAACACTAAGTGTAACCCATAAAGAATTACCGAAGTGACCTGCTGTCAGGGCTGCTTGATGTTGACCCTGGCAGGAATTTCCGTTCAATCATTGAGAATATACATAAGTAATTCCTCTCATAAACGTTCTCGGCAGAATGCTAAGATCTGCCAAGGACTCGATAATTTACAGCTGGTGCCCATTGATGCAGAACACCAGTTGTAGAAAATACTAAGTGTTCCTAAGAGATCTTTGATGTATCTCATGGCTCTAGACTCGATAAGTGCACATTTCGTTTCCTATGCGGAGATTAGGGAGAGGTCTCTTGCTTGAATATCAATTATCTCTAAGAGACAGATTGATAGATTACACCGGTTCCCCGTGAGAATGAAACAAGCTCTTTTAAGAGAACTTGAGTGGCTAGAAGGTTTAGTGCAGTGCGTCACTAGTTCCATGACGTCTTTATCTTCAATACCGGTGTCACCTTAGTAACAACCAGTAACATATGAATTGAACCCGGTGTTTTCCCCAAGGTTGAACATATGGAGGGCTATTTCTTTTCACCCTTTTTCATAACTTTTCTTTTTAATTCTTCAACCCCTTCTTTCTCCTTTCTCATTTTCTCCTTTTTTCAATCATACCTAAGGACTTCTAATTCTATTCTATTGGAATTGTCCTTGGGTAGATCCCTCCGGCTCTGGTGGATCATAGGACGGTTTTCCCTAACCTTAGTCACCTTATAACTCCATGAATCCTATAATTGCCATGAAACCATTGATGAAAATCTCTCAAAGTGTTTATGAATATAAACACATTTTTGTTGACACTTTGAGAGTTTTTGTTTCTTATGAAGGACTCCCCCTTCACATGTGCTCATGAATTTTTTAAGAAATTTGCACATGCGTGAGGAGTTTGCACTTTTTGAATTGATCCACTTTCAGTGAACATGACCGATTCGAGACACGCTTACATCACTAGTTAGACTAGCTTGAAGTTATTACCCGTCCTGGTCAAGTCCAAAGAAAGTTTCTCGATACGGTACATTCTACTCAGACAAGTCCTATTCGAGACACGCTTACATCACTAGTTAGACTAGCTTGAAATTATTACCCGTCCAGGACAAGTCTTTTCGCTTACTGACATTTTAAGCTTCGTCAATTCATTGGTACATTCTGAGTGTAGCTCTTTTGAGATTCAGTCACAAGCTTTAAACCTCTTTGATCACATTTTAATCATGTCTTCTCCCCCTCAAAAATAGCATATCGTGATATTTTTTATATCAACTGATTAAGAAAAAGCTTTTTAGAGAGATAGACAGATTTCATTTTGCATGAATTCGGAACATTTTGTTTTTGTACTCCCCCTTAATGATAGCACATTTTAAAATCAATTAAGGGTTTTGAGGGAGTTATCTTGAGCACTCATTTGAAAGATTTCGAAAAATCTTTTGATGAATCTTGAAAAAGTGCTCAAGATTACTATTTTGAAAACGAGTTTTTGTTTGAAATCTTTTTCGTTTGTTTAGACTCGAACTTTTTGAAAAAGATTTCGTCCTTGAAAATACGAGTCCTTGATTTGAAAATAATCAGAAGTCATCGTTTAAGCCCGGGTTTCGTACTGAAGTATACGAAAGCCATTGTGAAGAAACTTTTGAGAAACGACATGTTTTAGAAAAACATTTTAAAGAACTCCCGTTCAAGCATCTGTACATGTCCGTATCATTGTTGAATGACATTTCTAGAAACGTACAGAATATTGATTTATACGAGAGACATGTCGTGAGAAGAATATTTTTGGATTTTTTGATTTTATATTGTTTTTGTATTTTTTGAAATTTTATATTTTTGTATTTTGTTTTTTCAAAAATATTTACAGCGAAGCGATTTTGAAAACATTTTCAAGAAGATTCGAGAAGACGTTCTAGCTCCTCAGGAGTTAGGCTTCGCATGCCAATTCGTCGAACTAAATAGTCAAACCTTTCTTTTGGAAGGGCTTTAGTAAATAGATCGGCGAGTTGGTAATCAGTCTTAACAAAAAATAATTCAACAGTACCCTCTTCCACGTGTTCTTTGATGAAATGGTAGCGAACTTTGATATGCTTCGTCTTAGAGTGATGTACGGGATTGCACGAGATGGCTATGGCACTTTTTGAGTCACAATACATAGGTATTTTGTCAAAAGTAAAGCCATAATCTGTGAGCTGTGTCCTCATCCAAAGAACTTGGGCACAACACGCAGATAGAGACACATACTCGGCTTCGGCGGTTGATAGCGCAGTACAATCCTGTTTCTTTGACGACCAGCTTACTAGCTTTTCACCCAGAAATTGTGCTCCACCTGATGTACTTTTTGCTGTAACTTGATCTCCTGCATGGTCGTCATCTGAAAAGGCTGTTAGATTAAACCCCAAATCCTTCGGATACCAAAGTCCCATGTTAATGGTTCTTCGTAGGTACCGAAAGATCCTTTTAACCTCTTTGAGGTGAAGTTCGGTAGGCTTTGCCTGAAACCGTGCTAACAAACAAACATCAAATTGAATATCAGGTCGACTAGCAGTTAAGTACATGAGAGAACCGATCATGCTCCGATATTTCTTCGGATCGACGGGTTTCCCAAACAAATCAGCATCAATTTTTGGTGAAGTGACCATTGGAGTACCAACAGAATCACAATTTTCCATTCCATGTTTTTTCAAAATCTCTATTGTATATTTAGCTTGATTGATAAAAATACCACGAGGGGATTGATGTATTTGTAAACCAAGAAAGAATTTTAGTTCCCCCATCATGGACATTTCAAATTTGCTTTTCATGAGATTTTCAAAATGTTTTGAATGGTTAGGATTGGTTGATCCAAAAATTATGTCGTCCACGTAAATTTGAACGATCAAAATGTCATCTTTGAATTTTTTGATAAACAAGGTGTCATCAACCGTTCCTTTGGTGAAATTGTTTTTGAGCAAGAAAGATGATAGTGCGTCATACCACGCTCTTGGAGCTTGTTTTAAACCATAGATGGCTTTCTTAAGCTTGTAGACGTAGTCTGGATGATCTTTGTCAATGAATCCCTCTAGCTGACTCACATACACTTCTTTTTTCAGAGTTCCATTCAAGAAAGCTGTCTTAATGTCCATTTGATAGACTGTGATGTTTTTATGAGCTGCATAGGCTAAGAAAATCCGGACTGCTTCAAGTCTAGCTACAGGCGCGAATGATTCTTCGAAATCTATCCCTTCTTCTTGTGGATATCCTTTAGCCATGAGACGAGCTTTGTTACGAATTACAGTCATTTCCTCATCTAGTTTGTTCTTCCACAACCACTTGAGATCAAGAACGCGTTTATCAAGTGGTCGTTTAACAAGTTCCCAACTATCATGTAATAGGTATTGAAGAAGTTCCTCCTGCATCGCTTCAATCCAAGGATTTTCTGCCATTGCTTCCCGAATGTTCTTTGGTTCTTTGAGGCTTATTGAGCAAATGTAAATGCACAATTCGAGATCGGTGGCAAGTTGTCTCCTCGTCTGAACTGGCTTTGAAGGTTCACCAATAACTTGTTCTATTGGATGGTCTTTTGTCCATTGAAACGTAGAAGGGTACCTTGGGTTTAATGTATGTGTGTTAGACGGTTCTTGTAACCTTGAAGAAGATTCAGCAGAGTCTGTTGCAAACGGGTTTTCAAATACTTCTTCTCCTTCTTCTAACGCAACATCGTTTGAATTATTTGTTGGTTCTTCTTGAAAATTTGTGTTTTGATTTTGCTTATCAACTCTTGGTAGTTCAATTTCAAGTACTGGAGTGGCTTGAGTAGATGTAGATGATGTTGAGGTAGTTGGTGCTCCAGCTTCGATTGTAGTAGATGCATCCAGTGGTGGTGGTGGTGGTTGATGGTTGTGAGCGGGTGCAGCGGAATGTTGTTGAGATGCATTTGTCGAAGATCCACCATAGTATTCATCAAACATTAACTCGAAGAAATTTTCCAGTTCTTGTTCTGAAGGTTTTTCAGTGTTTGTTGAATGAGCTCCATTAGGCACGAGTCCTGAACTGATGTGTCCAGAAGTCTGCTGGTTTGGTGTGGGTCCTAATCCGTTATGATTAGAAGCCATTGGATTAAGCGCGGGTTCTAGAGCGTATCTCTCAGAAGCCATCTGTGAAATCTCGTCAAACATCACATTCATCGTCTCCATTATCCTTTTCGTTCTTCTATTATACACCCTGAATGCCCTCGAGTTTTCTGAATATCCAATGAAGATTCCAATATCACCCTTAGCTTTTAACTTTCCTAGATCTTCTCTGTCATTCGTTGGATAGCACAAAGCGCCAAATATGTGAAGGTAAGAGATGTCAGGTTTCCGGTTATTTACAAGCTCATATGGGGTTTTATTGAATCTTGGATGGATTAGGGATTGGTTTTGAGTAAAACAAGCAGTGGCTACAGCATCAGCCCATAAGAATAGTGGTGCACTAGAAAAAATCAGCATTGTGCGAGCAGCTTCCACAAGAGTTCGGTTTCTTCTTTCAACTATCCCATTCTGCTATGGAGTTCTAACAACTGATGTTTGGTGAGTGATTCCAACATCTTCAAAATAGGTTCTTAACTCCTGATTTGTGAATTCTGTGCCATTATCTGTTCTTACAATCCTTACTGGAGCTTGAAGTAGAACTTGGATACGCTTCAGAAAGGTGATGATGATGCCAGGTGTTTCGTCTTTTGATCTCAAAAACTTTACCCAGGTATATCTTGAATAATCATCAACAATAACAAGAATATACTTCTTCCCATTAATGCTTTCAACTCTCATTGGGCCACATAAGTCCATATGCAACATATGTAACCTTGCTTCCGAACTAGGTACGGTTTTGGGTTTATATGATGCTCTTTTACTTTTTCCTTGTTCGCATGATGGACATAGGTGTTCCTTGGTGTATTTGAACTTAGGAAGTCCGGTGACGATGTTGTCTTTGGCTAACTTGTTGATGGTGTCGAAATTGAGATGGGATGATCTTCTATGCTACAGCCAGGACTTAGTTTCGGTTGCCCTTGTCATAAGACAAATTGGTGATGTAGAAGCCATTTGGTTGATGTCGATAGCATACAAGTTTGTACCACGATTACCAGTTAAGAGATCATCACCAACCAAATTTCTAATAAAAACCGTGTTTCTCTTGAATGCAACTTCTAAATCTGCATCACAAAACTGCCCAACTGAAAACAAGTTGTGTCCCAACCCTTCGACGTAGTAAACTCGAGTGATTAAAAAATTCCCAAAATGAAGATCTCCAAAACCCAGGATAGCTGCTACATGATCATTTCCAAAGCGTACAGTTCCCATGAATTTCCAGATGAAATTGATCAACAGCTTTAAATTCCCGGTCATGTGCTTGGAGCAACCCGAGTCGACGATCCAAAGACATATTTCGATAACCTGCCAATAACAGAAGAATTTGTATTTGGACACCGTTTTGAATTTGGTTCCATGGGGTTAGGGGTACATTCTAAATCACACTCATAGACAGTTGCTACTTGTTTAGCTTGAACTATTTCTAATTTGCCATCCTTGAGTATAAATTCTCTACCCGTTGGAATCCAAACACAATGCTTAAGATAGTTCCTAGGTGTGCGACTATTAGTGGTGTTCCTAATTCTTTTAATTAGGTTTCCAACAAATCTAGATTTTGCACTAGGACCTTTCAAAACGCTCTTCTGTTCAGGCAGAACACTCACATTCTTAGAAACACATTCATCATGAACATCATTAATTAAACATTTCTTGCATATTAAACAAACAGAGTCATTACATGCATTAGAACCAGTACTCTCGACATTACATTCAGATGAAACATGTCTCTTATTAAAAAGCGATAAATTCCTAGGGTGTTCTTCTACTTTATTCTTGCTACTACTCGTAGAGGCAGGCGAGACTCTATTGTTCCTTGTATTGCTCCTAGGCTGTAGTCTGCTGCTCCTAGAGGTGCTTTCTAATCCTGTAGAAGTTGAGGCACACACATTAGGATTTGTATTGTTGTCCTTTTTAGCATCCCTAGATTCTTTAGAATTAGCCTTTATGCACTTGTCATTTGTCTTAGATGTTGAGGCAGACGCACTAGTGGGACTAATCCTAAAAAGGCCAGGTGCTATCACTTTTGGTGTTTCGACAACCGCTTTTCCTTTATCAACAATCTTTTCATTTTCACTTTTCTTAGGTAAGGGTGTTGGAGTGACTGGTTTTGTCAAATCCTTTTTCTCATCGACTTTTGGAGCAAACCGTGAAATTGACATTTTTGGTTTTTGAACCGTGTTTGAAACATTTGGTTTCTCCGAAGTCAATGGTTTTGCAAACTTGGTTTCCTCACCCTTTCCTTTTTGACTTACAAGCTGAGCCCTCAAAAGATCATTTTGCTCTTTCATATTCTTTAAGGCACGCTCATACGACAATTTGTCATACTTGCATTCTTCCTTTTTTCGATCAAGTTGTTTAAAATATGACACATTTTCTTTTTCAAGCTTTATAAGAGCATTTTCATATTTTGAAACAATTGCTGAGGTCTCAGCTCTTAGTCTTTCATCGTCTTGAACATAATATGTTTGTAAAATGATGGACATAATATCAGTGGTCATAACAGCTTCGAAGAGAGAATCATTTAGGTTTTCCAAAACATTGATTTGCTCAAAAGATTCATTAGCCTTCTTTATCAGGGATTTGTGATCCGTGACGAAGTCAGCTGTTTCTTTCAAAAATGCTTGTTCAAAATGAATTACACGAGCATGAATGTTATTAATTTGAGGAGCAAATTCATTTTCGAGAATCTTTTTAAGCTGTAAATGAACCGTGGAATTCCAGTTGATCTCATTAAGTCTCGTTTTAGATTCTAAAGTCGTTTTAAGTTGCCCAATTCTGGTTTTAAGATCATCAAGATATCCTCTGGCAGCACTTGTGTTAAAAGTGTTGTTTGAAGACATCTGTTCCATGTTTGAAAGCGATTTGGAAGCAACTGCTTTTTTAGAAAACATTTTCGAGAATGGTCGTTTTATGGAAAACACAGATGGTTCTTTTTGTGGAACAAAAGTAATACCCGAAAGTTTGTTCAATTTGTTGTAATCAATGGGTTTCAAATCCTTTTGTTTCATTTTAAGAATGCTCTCTTCGACATGTTCTATCGTTTGCACAGAATCCCGAACGACGGGAGGATCATGTTTGGTGTAAAAAACACTACCATTATACAAGACGTTCTGTTCTTCCTGAGCTTTCTTGAGATTACAAGGATTGTTGTTACCAAGAGCCATTTTGTGTTTTGTATGGTAAATCGGATTAGTTTGGTTTGAAATCATTTTCATTGTTTGACTTGACTGACCCGACTTAACCACTAATTCTTCTAGATGTGCAATCTTGTGTTCTGACTCTACGATTTCTTCCAAAAGTTTATCTTCTTTCATTGCAAAGTCCTTTTTCAACTCATCCTGTTCTTTTTCAAGATTGGTATAAGCTGTTTCTTGTTTTGAAAGTTGGTTTGTTAATTCAGAAATTTCTTGTTTTAAAGAGTTAATGGTTTTTGTTGAACTTATTTCAAGATTAGCAAACTTGGTTTTCCATTCCCTATCTTTAACAAGTAACTTCTTATAACCAATTTCAAATTCTGACTCGCGTTCTTTGTGAATTTGAAAACTTTTTGCATTTTCCTTGTATCTCTCAAGCTCAGTGGTCAATTTCTCATTCGCGGCCTTAACATCGCGATTGACCTTTTTCACTTTCTCGATTTCAATACCACAATTATTTAATAATGATTCAAATAAAGCACGTGTTTCCTCATCATTCACAGCATGCTGTGAAACGAAGCCTCCATTATGATTCACATCAGGAGTTGCTGAAGAAGTATTGCTACTACTTGGCGTGTCCAGGTATGTATCATAAGTGGGTTCTTGCTTCTCAGAATGTTGTTCCTCAAGAGGAGACATATCAAATATATCCTTATTATGACATGTGTTGAAATTTGATACCTCAGATGGTGCACTGGTGTCATAAACAGGAAGTGTGTCAGAATCCGTGTCATACTTAGCTTCCTGAAGATTCGCCATGAATATGCAGTTCGCATCGATATCCTCTCAGTCTTCCATTTCATCCATAAGAGCCATAAAATCATGTTCCTCTGCATTCAACTGAAACCCTGCCTTCTCTTTTTGTGCCAACAGTACTGCTTTCTGCAAATACTCTAGATCTTTCTTGTTCGGCTTAGTAGGACAGTTCCTTGCCAAATGACCTACTCCTTGGCAGTTGAAACACTTTACCGGATTACCCTAATTCACATTTCCATAATTCCCAACAACTGGAGCTGCCACATTCCTATTCTGATTACCCATTGCCTTATTACCAACATTCTGACCCCTCTGATTTCCAACATGCTGACCCATCTGATTCCCTGCATACTGACCATACTGATTCCCTGCATACTGACCTGCATTCTGCATATTCTGATTACCCATGTTAATTCCAGTAGCATATCCTTGCTGATTCCCATAAACTCCAACCATTTGACCTCCATTGCCCATATTGAAACTCGGCTGAGCGATCTGCCTGTTGCGAGTATTCGATGAAATCCTTTGGTTGTTGTTTGTTGGTGTAGAATAGCGTCCTTGAAATGCTTTAGTCAGAAAAGCAAACGTTTGTGTCAAGGCTGCAGTAGCTTCATCATTGTCAGTGAATTCTGGTTCTTGGAAATGTGGGTATTGCTGTTGTGGAATAACATGTTGTTGCTGTGGGTAAAATTGTTGTTGGTAGATCGGTGTTGGTTGTTGAATGTAGGATGGTTGCAAGTAGTTGTGAGTGGAAGATGATGATGGTTGTTGTTGTGTGTTCACTGGTATAGGTGTTGGTGTATCAGCCATTAATGCTAGAGGATCATGCTTTTTAGCTAGTAATTCAGCTCTTACTTCATTAGCTTCATTTTGATTTTGCTTCAAGAAGTCATACACTTGATCATAAGTCACTTCATGCAAATTCTTTGTCTGATAAACAATAGTGACATATCTTCCCCATTCTGGTTGTAACTCATTCAGAAAAATGGTGTTGTTAGCAATATTTGTCTGACTGACGTTGTGTGACTTGTGTCTTGATAAATCATTCATGATCTTACAGAATCTGTGGTAGTACGTCTCTATGGATTCACCAGGAATTGAAGTAAACTTGCGAAGTTCCTTAAGCAATTGTGTTTCCATTTCCTGTTTCCCGATGTCTGTCCCATACATTAACCTCTTGACTCTTTCCCAGATTGCATGAGCACTTACTTCACTGTCAACAGTAGCATAAATGGTTTCAGGTAAACCAAGAACGACATAATGAAATGCCTGATCATCAGCTTCAATCTGTTTTCTGTCTTCCACAGTGTATTCAGTCTCATTCTGTTCTCTGTAGTATGGTTGTACTGGGGGGTACCATTTGGATCACCAGGGTCTAGTACTTGTGATGGTTTGAAGGGTCCATCCACAATGGATTTGATGAGAAGACTTCCATTTGTTTTGCTCTTAAGATAGCGCATCATACGACTAGCCCATTGTGAGTATCCACCCTTTGACAGCATGGGAGGTCGGTTTTCGGCACCGGCAGCATGAATATCTTGTTGTGTTGCCATGGATTGACTTCTAAGTGAAAAGTTGTTCTTAGGATATTTTGAAAGATAACAAAGGTTGTTGTTGTAGATTAGATGTTTTAGTGAAGTTGAAAAGCGATCTCGGTTGATATTTTGTGATTTCAAATTTTCCCTCCAAAAAAAAATGAATACGAAAATTTTCTTTATCAAAATTTTAAAATCACAAAGAAATACAATTCTAAGGTTACCAGAAAAATTTGAGTTTTCAAAATTTTGACGCCAAATTTTACCGAAAAAATTTGAATTTTGGCCTAAAAATTTGAATTTCGCGTAAAAATTGAACGTTTAGTCTCGTGTAAAAAATAAATTTTACTCAAATTTTCCCGCCAAAATTTATTTATTTTTTTATTTTTTTTTATTATTTTTTTTTTAACTCGATAGGATTGGTTTGTGGCAAACTCGGTAAGTTCTGATTTTGGCTAACTCGATAAGCTTCAATTTTTGTCTAACTCTGTATGTTTCACAAATCCCAAACTCGATAAACCTTGGATCCTAACTCGCTGGAATTTTCAAACTCGATGGAAAGTATGTAACTCGATGGAAATTATCTAACTCGATAGAAATTTAAGTTTCTAACTCGGTAAGTCTTAAAAATTAAAGCAGAGTTTCGTCTAAGTTGGAGTACAAAAATCCTTACTCGATAAACGATAAGGAAAACAGGCTAACTCGCCAACTTTAGATCCCAAACTCGATAGATAAAATCCTAACTCGGTAAGAAATAAGATCCTAACTCAGTAGGTTTTGAGAAAAAACCTAACTCGCTAAGACTAAATATCCTAACTCGCAAGCTTTTAACCCAAACTCGGTAACTACCTAACTCGACAAAATATCCAAACTCGCTATTATGGCGATGAACAGTAACTAAAAATCACAAAAATTACCTTTATACCAAGTTTTTTCAACCAAATCAAACCTAAAACAACCTATATTATCCTTAGGCGATTGATACCACTTGTAGGACCGTAGAACAACCTAAATCACTATTGAATCAAGCTTAAACCTAGAGAGAGAAAGTAAGTAGAGAGAGAGAGAGTGGGAACTCTAGTGTGTGCAATAATAACCTTGTTATGACTAAGAGAACTACTAAGAGAACCAAGCTCTCAAATGAGGTTTACAAGAGTATTTATACTCATAGTCTAGGGCTTCACATATCTTTGACCTTATTACATAACTAGCCCTTAGACTTTATAAAATCATGAAAACTAAACATAAACTTCATCATAATGATATTCTAAAGCAACCTATAACAATACATTAATGACCAACACTTTTTATAAATAAAAATACGATTCTAACAGGATTACAATGGGAATTAGAACTCCATGGGGAGTGTAGGTTGTTATCCATGATCCTTGGTTCATTGTTCATGCTGAGCTGCTGAGCTCTTTTGTAAGTTTACTCATTTTTCATTTTCATGCATTTGCTTAGTTTATGCTTATATTAATGCTTTTCTATCTTTTACTTGCTTATCTGGTATGCTCCTACTCTTTTGTTGCTAATTACTTGTTGTCATATGATGGGTCTCATAATTTCTCATTTATTTTGCAAATTATAGTCATTTTTAGTTAAATAACTTATAGCTTATTCAAGTTTGTATTAGCCTGTCTACTTAGCTTAATTATAGTTAATATGGTTTAAGTATTCAGTTTAGTTCATTAGCTTAGCCTAAATCAATCCTAATCATCAAAAATCTCAAATCAGTCCCCTTAAGGGGGTGTTTGGATCTGTGAGTTTGCCTGAGCTCATCTGAGTTTCTGTGATTCGTTTTGGTTGCAAGACATCATATTAGGTTCTAGTAGGTTTGTGGAATGATATAAACCAGTGCTTCTTTGGTAAAAAGTCAAAACCTCCTTCAAATTTCCATTTAGTGGTCACTGTTAGGTTTATATTAACCATAATCACCCATTTCAATTCAGGAGTTGATATTTTAGATTAATTCTGTCTTATTTTAGCTTAATATATCACTTCCAGTCATTAGGGTTCAATTCAAAGTCACCAAAGTCAAAGTTTTAAGTTTGCCTCAAAAGTCAAATTTTTTCCTTTGTCAGAAAGACCATATATGGCATGAATTTTCTTGAATTTTGTGTTAGGTTTTAGGCTTTGAAACTTATTGGGTGTATAGTTTACCAGGTAAACTTTGAAATTCCATAGTCACATTATTTTTAGGATTTTTCCTGAGATTATTGTAGCTGTCCAAAGTAGGGTGCAGGGCAAGGTAATGCCCTGCTACACAGACCTAGTCCCAACACCCAATTTCCAAGCCCTCCCCAGGACTTATAAGTGGGACCCACAGGGTGATCTTGGGATTTTTGGAGAGTCTACCACCCCAACTTGCTACCTTAGTTCCTACATTGAGCTTATCAGCTTATTTCATAAGCTGAAAGTGCCTGTGAAGTTAACTGCAGGTTTGCTTGTTGTTCAGTCCTTTGGATTGCTTATTTGTACTTATTGGCTTAACCAGGGACCACCTTTTGTTGTTTTATCCTCACACAATTTCCTTTAACTAGTTTTCACTTTAATCCACCCTTGTGCCCCCCCCCTAGTAGCTTATTCAAGCTTTTGCTAGGCTAGTTTGACCAAAAGTCAACTGTCCAAGCTTTTTAAGCCTAAACAGCTTATTCTCAAGTTCTAGCTAGTTTGTCTTTTCAAAAGTTTATTACTTTTATCAGTTAAATAGTTTTGTAAAAGAAAAATTCCAGAAAAAACCAATTTTAAAATAAGTGATAGTTTCTATTTAATGTAATTTAACTTTTTAATTTTCCTTTTTAGATTTTTATTAAGTAACTTGCATTTTTATATTTTTCTTAAATTCCTTGTATCTTAAATTAACTTCAGTAATTTTTCCACAATTTTATTTTGTCATTTAGTATTTATTAGATTTAATATTAGTTTAATTAATTATTACTTAATAATTAAGTATTAAATAGCATAATTAGTTTTTATAAAGTAATACCTAGATTTTATATTTTTCCTAGCTTTTATGTAATATAATATAATTTTAGGAATTTTTCTAGAATTTCTACTATTCATTTTCTAGTTTTTATAATTTAATTAGTTTAATTAGTAATTAATTAATATTTAATATAATAATTAGTAAAATAGTGTAAAAATATATAAAACAAACTTTTTATAATTTTTTAGGATTCCTGTGATGGTTAATTCGATTTATAAATTTTTCTATAATTTTCTAGTTAGTTTAGTATTATTAGTAATTTAAATATAGTTTAAATAGTTTAATTAATTTAATTAGTAATTAATTAACATAAAACCACAAAAAGACAAAAAGACATATTTTTAATTTCATAATTAGTTTTTAGTTATTTTATAATTTTAGAAAGTTAATTTTCATTTTTCTAGTATTAAAATAATATTATATTGTATTTAAGTTATTTAAATATTAATAATTAGTATTAAATAGTATTTAATTAATATTAAATAAGTAATTAGTGTAAAAATTTATTTCCTTTAGTTTGTAAAAAGGTCCATTTCACCCCCTATGGGTTTTCAGATTTCAGTTTTCACTTTTTATTTTGTACGTTCGCGTAAATTTAAACTGAACGTACACGTTTTTAGGTTTAAAACGTTTCTGGTTTTTCTACTTTCACAACCTTGTTAATATAGCTTATTTAAGCTATTTCATTGTATATCTCAGTAGTGTAATCAATCTCAAACCCCTTTCTGTCCAAATTCACCCGATCACAAACCCGTTTTGATTACCATCACACCTCGTTGGGACTTAACGACCCGGGGAAACCCTTATACTTCCACGGAGCATTGACTCTAGGCTGTTTACTTGGTTGACCATTCCCTGGTTAATTTAAGTTGACCGTTTGGACCTAATCAACTAAATATGACAATTTATGATTTCAAGAGGACCTTTGGTGACTTTTCTTTTAAAATAAGTGCTCAGGGACTATTTTTGCCAAATTTTGAAAATTGGGGGACTGAAACTGCCAATTATGCAAACTGTGTACATTTTTCATCTGTTTTTACTCATTTTGCATCTAAAACATATAAAACACAATTTTAGAATATTTTCAGTATTTTGAAGCATTTCTGAGTGTTTTTGTATGTTTTTGAAGTTCAGATTGACCAAAAATGATGAGTGTTTGAGCACTCATCAATCCCCCACACTAAACTATTGCTAGTCCCTAGCAATCTTTTGAGAAAACTTAATGGATTTGAAATCTCTTTACCAAAAGCCATTACTTCTGGAGTAGCCAAATGTTTCAGTTCAAGTAAGAACTATGGTACACCGATAACCATGTGATTTTGAGCAAACCACCAGCTGTAAACGGATTTGAGTTGTCTTTACCAGAAGTCGTTTGCTTCTGGACTAGCCAACTCTTGATGGACATAGGCGACATCTTGGTGAGCTGATTACCAATTATGATTTTTCCACTACCTTTACCACAAGCCATAGTCTTGCGGGCTAGCCAACTCTTTACTTTTTAGGATATGGTGAGTTGAGTACCATACAATTTTGGGCAAATTGTCAGCCGTCAACGGATTTGAGTTATCTTTACCAAGAGCATTTGCTCCTGGATTAGCCAATCCTTTTGTCGGTTAGACATGGCGGACTAATAACCACAAAAATTTTGAAACTCAAGTGATTTTTTTTTTTAATTTTTGGCAAAAATGGGGGTACTAGATAGTAAAATGTGATAAAATTCGCTAGAATACCCCCCCGCACTTAGAATTGAATATTGTCCTCAATATTCAAAGTCCCGGCTATTATGCCGACTCTTTGAACGTAAAAGGGCAACATTACAAGCTAAATGTAGAAAACACCATTTTTTTTACTTTATTGGTAACCATAGCAGGGGTAACTCCCCCACACTTAGGGTGAAAACCCTATAAGCATGCTACTGTTTTTGTTTACCGAGTCGCTAGCTTGACTCGACCCTGAATTCATTTGTTCTTGGGGAAGCATGATGTGGAAGACACAATCTCCATCGGACTTTCATTCAAGATGTTTGGACAAACATTTGAAGCACGTGAAAGTTCCACACCGATGAGATAAGTACCCGGCTTAAGATAGTATAAACTATAAGCGGTGATGTCGAGATAAAAAATAATGTCTTCATTCCCGCAGGAATGAAGAACAGGAGAAGTTACCCAGTAGGTCAAGAAGGGAAGAAAGATCTTGATGACAATCAAGATAGAGTCATCATCATCAGAAAGAGAATCCATAATTGGTATATCATGAATCTCATCATTTAAGCTCATATGATCTAGACATATTATGGGAGGGAGGGTTGGGATTTTGATATCAAGCAAATTCTCAAGGTTGAGAATATTTCCCTCCAGGACACAAAGATCATCTTTGTCTAGATCAAAGTAAAAGTTATCGTACTCCGGTGGAGATATGATATGAGTAAGTTCACAGGAGAACTCCTCAAAGGTGAATGAATCATACTCGGGGAGAGAAATTTGAGAATGAGAAGTGGTACTGCTACTAATCTTCTCTCCCGTATGATCAAAAATAATGGCTTCAAACTCCGGAATAGGATCATCGGAGAAAATGTCACTATCCTTAATGGGGATAGGAGATGAAATAGGTTTCTCTTTGAAAGCCTCGATTTTAGAAATGAGGAAATTGACTTCAATAATGTTGCATGAAGTGCTTCATCCTTGATTTCAGTGTCAATCTCGTCATTCTCTTCTTCTAAGCTAACTAGCTTAGAAGGTAATTCTTCTATAAAAACGATGTCTCCACAAGATAACGAATCGTCATCAGTAGAATCGGAGAACATCTCAACATGATTAGTTGGGAAGAATAGAGGAGGAGGGATATCATACATATGATCAAAAGTTCCCTGTGACTCTCCTGGGATTGGGACAAGGTTCTCAGCACTAGACTTTAATGAATTCGTCCGATTCCTTTTCAGGAATAGTGCTAAGATGCTCATCCCCCATGTTCAGAGAGTGAGTGTGAACTTCGGGTGTGATAACAGACTGAGGGAGTTGAGAGGAACTAGCAGTTATGGATTCTTCAAGTTCCATTTGATCAACGGCTAGTGACTTCGTCACATTATTTTCTCCCTGATTCTCCATGGAACGAATCACAACTGATGAATCCGATGAACCCTTACAAAATTGAGAAATATCAAGGGTAACTTCATCATCACTATCATCATCGTCGAGAAGAGCAGCATTGCGAAATATGGCTCGTGTTTTAGCTGCTTGTTCTAAGACTAGCAATTCTTCCATGCTCATTTCGTTTCTAGCATCTCGTTCTTTAGCAAGTAATTCTGCCATAGATTTCTCACGAGAGTTTTGAAACGATGTAGTAGACAACTCCTCCTTAAATTCTTTCAATGCTTCAATAACCTCATGACCAAGGTCTTGAGGGTATTGAGGAGTTGCTTGGGTAATTTGGTACTTTGGAGGTGGGTCTTGAAATGAATAGTCGTAATTGTTACAAGGAAAGGGATTCCCTGTTTGACAATCCGAGCTAAAGTGAGGACCTCCACAGTACTCACAACAGAAAAACTGATGTGGCTGTGAGTCGTATGTGCTAGAGTCATAATTGTTATCAGGAAACTGCTCATAGACAAGCGTGTTTCCCGATTGACAATCAGAACTGTAGTGTGGGCTACCACAGTACTCACAACAGAAAAACTGTTGAGTCTGGCTTGGTGTATTTTGATACGAAGCATCATTGAGATTTGGATAATATGATTATTGCTCGTATGAATGTGATGGGTAGTTGGAAAAATTTGAGGAGTCGTTGAATGAGTTCTGATTAGGATCATAAGAAAATGAATTCCTCGAACCACGAAACAAACAACTCCCGTCTTGAATATCATTACCACATTGTTCACATGTACACCAACGACATGGAAAACCAAAAATCGGCTCACCACAACCGACACAAGGAACAAAATCCGGAGGTGGGCAAGTGGTGTGCTCTCAGAGCTAGGAATTTCCACCACTTCCGTTATGGTCTCTGGTTTTTGTTCTTGATAAACGTGAAGATTAGGCAAGTCGTTCTTTCCAGTCACTGCCCTAAGCTCTATACGTTTGATTGACAAACTTTTAACCGTAAACCGTGAAAGGTTAAGATCAATTCTTGATGGTTTAGGAGCAATTGTGAGCTTAGATTTTTGGACAACCGTAGGTTGGACGTATTTAGCACTTTCATTGTCAGAGGAAAGTACCGGGTCTTTTGTCACCCTGGTTTCTCGTTCCATTTCCCTCACCGGAGAGGGAATAGGAATCGATGGTCCATCATAATCAACACGACATCTTGAAATTTTGACAAGGCCAGAAGTTTTTCAATGTTGATCTCAAAGGCCTTTTGTTCAAAGTAATCGTCATCGAGAGATGCCATTAGAATTATACATGAGAGGGGTATAAGAAGGTAGAATCAAACGGATAGAGGGTACGGAAAAATATTTTTTGGTTTTTATGAAAATATATGAACCAGGATGGATAATATACAAAGAGCGAATATCCAAATATCACCAATTAGCAAACTGTTTAGAATACGCGCACAACCTCCCCGGCAGCGCCGCCAAAATTTGATTGAGGCAAAAGCAGTCAACTAAAGTCAACCACGGATGTGTTCAATATAGTAAAACTCCTTAGGCTCAATGCTCCACGGAAGTACAGTGTTTCCCCGGGTCGTTATGTCCCGACGAGGTGTGGATTGTATTCAAACGGGTTTGTGATCGGGTGAATTTGGACAGGAAAAGGGTTTGTGATTGATTAAGCTAAGGTATATAAGAAGAAATAGCTTAAATAAGCTATATGAATGATTACGTGAAAACTAGATACTTAGAAACGTTTAATATCTAAAAACACGTACGTTTACATTTAAAATAACGTAAACGTACAAAATAAAAAGTGAAAACTGAAATTTGAAAAACCACAGGGGGTGAAAATGACTTTTTTACAAACCTAAGGATGAAAGAAAATTTTTAGAAAAAGAAAATGAATTTTTACACTAATTAATTACTTAATATTACTTAAATACTATTTAATACTAATTATTAATATTTAAATAACTTAAATACAATATAATATTATTTTAACACTAGAAAAATGAAAATTAAATTTCAAAAATTACAAAATAACTAAAAATTAATTTTAAAATTAAAAATATGTCTTTTTGTCTTTTTGTGATTTTTATATTAATTAATTACTAATTATATTTAATTAAACTAATTAACTAATTTTAAATTACAAAAAATACTAAAATGACTTAGATAATTATAGAAAAATTTACAAATCTAATTAACTATCACAGAAATCCTAAAAAATTATAAAAAGTTTGTTTTATATGTTTTTAAACTATTTTACTAATTATTAAACTAAATATGAATTAATTACAAATTAAACTAATTAAATTCTAAAGAAATAGAAAATGAACAGTAGAAATTCTAGAAAAATTCCTAAAAATGTCTTATAATATATAAAAGCTATGAAAAATATAAAAACTAGGTGTTACTTTATAAAAACTAATTATGCTATTTAATACTTAAATATTAATTAATAACTAATAAAACTAATATTAAATCTAATAATTACTAAATGAAAAGTTAAAATTCTGGAAAAATTACTAAAAATACTTTAACATAAATGAAAATTAAGAAAAATTTAAAAATTCAAATTACTTCATAAAAAGATAAAAAGGAAAATTAAAAAGTTAAATTACATTAAATAGAAACTATCACTTATTTTTAAATTGGTTTTTTCTGGATTTTCTTTTTGGAAACTATCTAAATACTTAAAATAACAAACTTTTGAAAAGACAAAATGTTCAGTGCTTTAAAAATAAGCAATTTGGACACAAAAAGCTAGATCAGTTGACTTTTGTTGACTTTTTATGGATATCAGCCCTTGTGGGGTCCACAGGGGTGGATTAAGGTGGATTCATGTTTGATGAGTGGAAAATAAGCCAAATCAACTAGCTAAAACCCCTGGATAAACCAATAAGCTAGAATAAGCACTTGAAATACTTATATGCAAACAGAAAATGGGACAAACTTGCAAGCCAAATTTAGGAGGGGGCAAGGGCACCTTGGGTCAAAACCTTTCTTGAACTAGCTAGAGGGCTAGGTGGGGAGTCCAAAGAACCAAGATACACAGTGTGGGGCCCACTGGTGAGGTTGTGTGTCACACCCCGCCGAAGGCGGAAACGCGAGGTGCAACATAATCAATATACATCGCACAAGAGATATAGAACAATGCCATAATTTACATTAAAGGAAAAGTATATCATTACAACATTATTTAGCCGACATCGGCAATTTAAGACACAAAGTTTAGTTCCCAAAAGATAGCTTGAAATACATAATGCTTAGTAGTGACGTGTGAAAACTTCATTATGCAAGGACCATGAAGAAAACTTACTGACGATCACCTGAAATGCATGAGAGAAAACGGGTCAACTATGAAAATAGTTGGTGAGTATACACGGTTTAAGTAATAAGAAAAACCGTTTGAGAAAGTTCGCAAGGCAAAGGCATTGTGAATCCACTCAGTTGCAAGTCCCGCCCATACAAGACTTGTAACCTGTGTGTTCACAACCCATTGCATAAAAAGTCGTATGTCTGGTAGTCAAGGTACACGTGGTCAATACAGTTCACAATAAGGGCACAAAGTATATAATAAGTCAAGGCCGCTCCGAACAAGGGAGACTTTATAATGTTGCTCCGAACATGGGAGACTTGAAGTCACTCCACCACCTAGGCGAGATTTATTAGTCACTTCACCGACTTGGCAAAGATTTATTAGTCACTCCACCATGGCGAGATTTATTAAGGATGCTCTGAACATGAGAGACTTTATAACGTTGCTCCGAACAAGGGAGACTTTAAGTCTTAGAACGTACGGCACATTAAGTCTAAAAGTTCAAGTCAAAAGGTTCAAGAGTGCAAACAAGTTATAATGTCAAGACAAGTCAAAAAGTTCAGATAATAGTGTTCGTAAATAGTAAACAAGTTTGTTTAAGTACGTTTTTCTTACGAGCATAAATAGTGAAACAAGAGTCTTTTAAGTTCATATAAGAGTAAACAGTATTGTTCATGCATCCACCCCAAAACGATTAAAATAGTTAGAAAAGAGGGTTCGTGAATACTCACCTCAAGTAATAAGTAATACGATATAAGCAAATGTGCACGGAAATCGAGGCGCGATACTCTAACCGCAACTTGAAATTTATGGTGAAATGTGGTGATGTTGAACACTAATATACCCACTTAATACTCCAAACCCATAGTTACTAATTAATATACTCAAATACCCACTTATAATTACTTGAACTTTGCAAAATACTATTTCTTCCTCTTGTTTTTCCTTGTGATCGATCACAATAGTGAGTGAGTGTAGTTTGTTTTTGCTTTTGCCAGTGAAAAGATAAAGTGCAACTACCTCCCTTTTATATTCAAATGAAATTGTAGTATGTATGATTTGTTTATTAGACTATCTATCTAGTTTAGGAGGAAAGAAGAAAAAAAAAAAGACAATAGGGTGGCGTTGGTTGATGTGTTGTCAGCCAAAAAAAAGGAAACAAAATCCATCAAGCCATATTTGTTATGTCTAATATTCAAAGTCCTAGTCAATGGTCAAATTTATATAGTATAGCTACACAAAATTTACTATTGATTCTAGGGGAGGGGCGGCGACATGGGGAAATAAAAAGAGTGTGTACATTTTATATAAAAATTGTATTTTGTGGGTGTATTGGGTATTAAAAATAGGTATTAGGTTATAGTTTTGTGGTTAAAGTTAAATATGTATAATTAAGTGGGCTTAGTAAAAGAATTATAAATGTGTACGAAAATAATTTTTGGCACTTTTGTAGTAATTTAGGAAATATGAGAAAGCACGAAAAATAATTGTTAGGAGTGTTGGGTACCTTGGGTGTTCATTCAAATTGTAAAAAAAACGTTTATTATTAAATTAATAATTGCAAGTAAATAAAAATGCAAATGTGTTAGCAATTAAATTATAAACTGGTGTAGTGGCAATGTAGTGAAAATGTGTAGACTAAATATTAGTCTAAAGTCACAATACACAAGAGGGTTATTCTAGTTTTATGTTTATTTAACTAAAAAGTTATACGTAAAAAGTGTTCTTGTAAAGTTTTAAAATTAATAAATTAGAGTTTGGAAATAATTTTTGACGTGGAAAATTACGGGTTGTTACAGTCTACCAGCCTTAAAAGGAATCTCGTCCTCGAGATTCAGTTCGTTCATTCTATAGACGTACGTTCTCGTGGTCGGATTTGATAAGGCAAACTTTCCCAATATCGAACATAGCCCCCAAAAGACCTCTAGGTAACCGATTTTTCTTAATCCCACGACTCATCAGACAAGAACTGTCATGCGATTAGGCTAAATCAGGTTGTGTAATGACTTGACTCTTAGCTTGATTTTCGCAACTCATCAGACAAGAACCGTCACTAGAATCAAGCTAGGAATCAATCCATCTGAAAAATAGGATTCCAAATCCTGGAAAAGGTCTTTTCAAACTTTAGCACGATTTTGAAATTTCTTAAACTAATCAAATCAACCAACAAAAATATAACTAAGGTCGATAACATTAGGTCTCAGATTAATCAATGTACCAAACTAGGAAATAGTTAGACGTAAGTTATGCACTCAAAATCAAGTGGTACGGAAATATGATAGTTGTTCGAGAGAATGTACCCGTTATGCTATCGTGGACATGTTGGGTGACAGGATTTCCTAAGAAGTAAGCTCTGCCATGGGCGGGTGGAATCTCAACGTTCTGATCTTGAGGGGCTTCAATTGCCAATGCTAGGTTTGGACGATTTCCTCGTTGGTTAGGAGTTCCTTTCAACTTTGGACAGGTATTTCGAAGGTGATCCAAGCTTCCACACTCATAACATGCTGACCTTCGTACTTGATTTCCTTTGCAATATCGACCAAGATGGCCCGTCTGTCCGCAGTTGCTGCACCTTGGGCAATCTCCTGAGTGGTGTAAGTTACATCGGGTACATTTAGGATGTGTGCCTGCATATCCTCTGGGCCCTTGAGTTATTGCTCCGTAGTTTCCAGCTACTCGCTGTTTCTTGTCCTGTTGATTTTGATGACGGCTTCCTTGTTGATCTTCCTGTCTCTTTCATCCTTCATTATTTCCTTTCGTTAGTTCACCAGACCTGATCACATCATTCGTCAAACGGTATGCCATGCCCACAGCGGCTTGTAGAGTGGTTGGGTTCGATGAAGTGACATCCCTCCTGATCTCAGGAATCAATCCCCAAATATATCGATCGATCAGCTTTTCCACAGTGGAGACCATGTGGGGAACCATCTTAGTCAGCTCATGGAAACGGGCTGTGTACTTGTCGACTTCTACTCCTACCATCAAGTGGTTCCAAAATTCCACTTCCAGCTTCTCCACTTCATCTTTTCTGCAGTACTCGTCAGTTAGTAATTTCTTAAATGCTTCCCAAGATAATCCATTTGCGGCCTCTCTTCCTATAGTTTTTAGCTGGTTGTTCCACCAAGTCAATGCTCGACCTTGGAGAAGACCCGCAGAGAACTCAACCTTATCTCCTTCAGCACATTTAGTGCTGCTGAGTTTTGACTCAACATTTTCGAACCATGATAGTAGTCCAATGGCACCCTCCGTGCCATGAAATTCCATTGGCTTGCATGCCATGAAGGTCTTATAGCTGCATCCCTGACGGTTGTTAGGGGTACCTGTTCCATTGTTAGGTCGTCCGGCATCAATGTGCGCAACAATCTGGGTGAGGAGGTCTGCTAATCCAGCAGCACTGTCACTCGGGCCTTCATTGTTGTTACGTCCTGAGCGAGTGTTCATTGCAGCCATGGTTCTACAATAGACCAAAAATGCTTGGATGAGTGAGCGATACATGAACGATGACGGATGGTGTACGGTAAAATGATAGTCGTGACATAAAGATCGCAAAATGACGGGAACACAGACGTGCTCAATCTAACGAGTCATAAGGTAGCAAAGGGAAAGTGTACACATAAAAGCATATATAAAGTACGGTAACATAAACGCGAACATATAATTAGGTTATGCATACCAACCCGACCAACGCAACTTCAGGTGACCAGACTCTTTAGACCCGAAAAAAATATGATTTAAGGCTACTACTCCTTTCGTCACATGATTTTTCCTGAAGTAAACATAGGTGATCAGGCTATGTATACTTGAGGATTAATGATGCAATGCTAGGACTAGTCGACTCGTACGATGTTTTGTGTTTAAGAAAAACTTTATTCTGGTTATAGTTGCGATTTTTATTTTAGAAAAATCGGCATTCTCTATAACCTTAGGCTCTGATACCAATCTGTCACACCCCGCCGAAGGCGGAAACGCGAGGTGCAACATAATCAATATACATCGCACAAGAGATATAGAACAATACCATAATTTACATTAAAGGAAAAGTATATCATTACAACATTATTTAGCCGACATCGGCAATTTAAGACACAAAGTTTAGTTCCCAAAAGATAGCTTGAAATACATACTGCTTAGTAGTGACGTGTGAAAACTTCATTATGCAAGGACCATGAAGAAAACTTACTGACGATCACCTGAAATGCATGAGAGAAAACGGGTCAACTATGAAAATAGTTGGTGAGTATACACGGTTTAAGTAATAAGAAAAACCATTTGAGAAAGTTCGCAAGGCAAAGGCATTGTGAATCCACTCAGTTGCAAGTCCCGCCCATACAAGACTTGTAACCTGTGTGTTCACAACCCATTGCATAAAAAGTCGTATGTCTGGTAGTCAAGGTACACGTGGTCAATACAGTTCACAATAAGGGTACAAAGTATATAATAAGTCAAGGCCGCTCCGAACAAGGGAGACTTTATAATGTTGCTCCGAACATGGGAGACTTGAAGTCACTCCACCACCTAGGCGAGATTTATTAGTCACTTCACCGACTTGGCAAAGATTTATTAGTCACTCCACCATGGCGAGATTTATTAAGGATGCTCTGAACATGAGAGACTTTATAACGTTGCTCCGAACAAGGGAGACTTTAAGTCTTAGAACGTACGGCACATTAAGTCTAAAAGTTCAAGTCAAAAGGTTCAAGAGTGCAAACAAGTTATAATGTCAAGACAAGTCAAAAAGTTCAGATAATAGTGTTCGTAAATAGTAAACAAGTTTGTTTAAGTACGTTTTGCTTACGAGCATAAATAGTGAAACAAGAGTCTTTTAAGTTCATATAAGAGTAAACAGTATTGTTCATGCATCCACCCCAAAACGATTAAAATAGTTAGAAAAGGGGGTTCGTGAATACTCACCTCAAGTAATAAGTAATACGATATAAGCAAATGTGCACGGAAATCGAGGCGCGATACTCTAACCGCAACTTGAAATTTATGGTGAAATGTGGTGATGTTGAACACTAATATACCCACTTAATACTCCAAACCCATAGTTACTAATTAATATACTCAAATACCCACTTATAATTACTTGAACTTTCCAAAATACTATTTCTTCCTCTTGTTTTTCCTTGTGATCGATCACAATAGTGAGTGAGTGTAGTTTGTTTTTGCTTTTGCCAGTGAAAAGATAAAGTGCAACTACCTCCCTTTTATATTCAAATGAAATTGTAGTATGTATGATTTGTTTATTAGACTATGTATCTAGTTTAGGAGGAAAGAAGAAAAAAAAAAGACAATAGGGTGGCGTTGGTTGATGTGTTGTCAGCCAAAAAAAAGGAAACAAAATCCATCAAGCCATATTTGTTATGTCTAATATTCAAAGTCCTAGTCAATGGTCAAATTTATATAGTATAGCTACACAAAATTTACTATTGATTCTAGGGGAGGGGCGGCGACATGGGGAAATAAAAAGAGTGTGTACATTTTATATAAAAATTGTATTTTGTGGGTGTATTGGGTATTAAAAATAGGTATTAGGTTATAGTTTTGTGGTTAAAGTTAAATATGTATAATTAAGTGGGCTTAGTAAAAGAATTATAAATGTGTACGAAAATAATTTTTGGCACTTTTGTAGTAATTTAGGAAATATGAGAAAGCACGAAAAATAATTGTTAGGAGTGTTGGGTACCTTGGGTGTTCATTCAAATTGTAAAAAAAACGTTTATTATTAAATTAATAATTGCAAGTAAATAAAAATGCAAATGTGTTAGCAATTAAATTATAAACTGGTGTAGTGGCAATGTAGTGAAAATGTGTAGACTAAATATTAGTCTAAAGTGAGGGTGTTTGGGATGTCTGCTGTGCAGCAGGGTGTGATCAGCCCTGCAAGTAAGTTTGAGGAGGTGTCGGGCACACTAGAAAAATCACAAAAATGTAACAAGACCTAATTCCCAAAGCTAAGGTGGGATACTTGATTATTTAAAAAGCTCAAAGCTTAAATCCTTACACAAAAATCACAATAATTCATGCAATATTTGGATTTTTTCTACACAAAAGGAATTTGACTTTTCATATAAACTTGGCATGTTGACTAATGTGAGATTCCAAAGATCTGAAATGAAATATTATGATGTACTAAGGTAAAATAAGGCCAAATAAGTTTAAACCTACAAGTAGTGCAATGATATATTGGTTTATGGATCTTAAGGCCATCACAGTTAACAGTTATTAGGTATATATGGTGATTTTGACTTTTTCTAAAATGACTCACTGTATTTTATGACTTATATGTCTAATATTAGTCTAATAGAATCTGTGTAAGATAGAAATTCAACAATTCAACAACAATCATACATAGCAAATCTGAAATCCAACACTCCCTTAGGTGGCAGTTATAACTATAAATAGATGTAAACAAATACAAACTTCCAAACTAAAGATCCAAATAGCTAAATTAATTCAATTAGAAGCCAAATCAACAATCAAAATCAACAAAATCCAACAGAATACTCAGAAACTCAGATTCACAATATATGCTACTATGTAAAGTAAATGAAAATTTCAGCTTACAAATGGGTCCTGAGCATAACTGAGTAACCAAGGAGCAAAATCACATCCCTATTACTCCCCCTGGAGTTCTAACCAAAAGCCATCCAGTATATACCTTGTTCCTTGCCATCTTCTTCATTTTTTATTTTTTTTTATTTTCCCATTTTTTATATTTTTGAGAATTCTGACTAAAACTTGGAATAAGTGACTTCAAAGTTTATAAAAACCTATGAATCACTTGAATGGACTTAAGTGAGCAGTAAACTATCAATTTTTACAAGGTTTTAGTAAAAAAATGGAAAATTCAAGGTTTAAAAGCAATGATGAAACTTGACTGAACAATACTTGAACTTTGATTAATAAGAGATTAAAATTACACTAAGGGAACTCAGAATACACTTGGGAAGTTAAAATTAAAACATGAGAAACTAACACTAACTACAACGACATTCAAATCAAACTAAGCACTACATTATCTAACTACTAACTACTACTTGGACTTTTTTCTTCATTTCTTCATTTATATGCTTCAAAAAGGACCCATAGAACTTTCCCACTTCTGGTTTTGGCCATTGGATTACTTGTGTTGATTTGAGCCCTACAAATTGGATTTGGCACCAAAAAAAAGTAGTCCATGTGCCAGTGAGGTTTGAGTAAAGTAATTTTATTGCAATTAATGATTTTTGGTTTGTTGTGTAGGTGGAGGAGACATGGAGTGGGAGAGCTGAGGTGGAGTGATGGAGGTGAGCAGGGTGAATCAGGTAGCAGGTTGGGTGGTGGTAATTTTGGTGGGAAAAAGGGAAGAGTCAAAGGGTGTTGACCCGTTTTTATTATTAAATGGAGTTGGGCTGTTTTTGTTTGGGCCTGGGGATATAAGGGTGTGGGCTTGGGGTGGTAGCAGATCAGGGTGTTTGGTTTGGGTTGTGTTTTATTTATTGGACTTATTCATACAAAGGGTCCATTGGTTAAGTTAAATAACACAAGGACCAATTGTGTAATTGGCTTAAAACTGAGGGATCAGGTTTGCCATCCTTCCAAACTTGTTCCAAGGACTAATCCTGCCATGTTTCAATAATATGAGGACAAGAATTGTAATTTTCCATTTTTGGACACTCAGGGACTAAAATTGCCAATTGGTGAAACTTGAGGGACTAAATTGCAATTTCTTTAAACTATCAATCCAAGGACCATTTATGACAACTTGTGATTCCCAAGGACCAATGTTGACTTTTTCTTCCAAAACATTCCACCAGGGACCAAATCTGCCAAATTATGAAGTTCAGGGACCAAACTTGTAAATTCTCAAAACTTTTGAAATTTTTCACCAAAGGACTAAATATGACAATTTATGATTTCAAGAGGACCTTTGGTGACTTTTCTTTTAAAATAAGTGCTCAGGGACTATTTTTGCCAAATTTTGAAAGTTGGGGGACTGAAACTGCCAATTATGCAAACTTTGTACGTTTTTCATCTGTTTTTAGTCATTTTGCATCTAAAACATATAAAACACAATTTTGGAATATTTTCAGTATTTTAATGCATTTCTGAGTGTTTTTGTATGTTTTGGCAGTTCAGATTGACCAAAAATGATGAGTGTTTGAACACTCATCAGGGGGCCGCCCAGACAATTAAGGGGGCCTCCCATCTGGTACTCAAAATTACATTTTTTGCAAAAAAAATGTTTTCTGACTTTGTGGAAAGGTGTGTAACTTTCTGATTTTAATAACGAACATATAACACTTGTTTTAAGCATAATCTTATCTCGAGCTAGTATAATTAGTGTATATAATATCAAAACTAATGCAAGTTAATCAACAAAACACTTTTCATATTTAGTCCTCCTTAATGGGTAATTTGATACATGGATCATACTCAATTTTTAAAATCATTTGTTTTGAAAATTTGAGCAACGTGGCTCTGGTACCAATTTTGGAAAACTAGAAGGGGCATTGAATAGTTTTCCCCTCTTTTTCGTTTATAAAAAGTTTATTTCAAAATGTTGATTCGAATTTATTCAATTGTTTTTTTGAAAAACCTTCAATTAGAGTTTAGTATGAAATATGAGCTTTTGGATTAGTTTTCTAACTTAGTTTTATGAATGGAGCTTTGGTTGATCTTTATGTGAATACGTTTTCCTTTTAAAATCTTAAAACGTTTTGTATCAAATTATCTATCAAGTTAGACTCAATATAAGAAGTGTGAATAATAATCTATTAGACCATATCATATAATTATATCACACAATCACAATATTAACTTGTAACTATAACACAATTAATCATCATGACAATATAAGCAACTATCAACACATATTTGCAAGCATATATATAAAGCGATAAGTGTAAGAATGAATGTAAAGAGATACGAGAAAGAAAATGAAAACCAGACACGATGATTTATAGTGGTTCGGCTACAAGGACACCTTCCTTGCCCTACTCCACTCCCCGAGTCACCTACTCGAGAGTTTTCTTCACTACTCAACAAGCTCCCTTTTGGCGGAGAAAACCTTACACAACTTTTGCTTACACCAATTAACGACACTAAGCTAAATGTCGAGTTCTAATAGTAGCTAGAACCAATCTCACAACTTCAATCACTACACAACTTCTACACGACTTCACGACTTCTTCATGGCTTCACGACTTCACGACTTCTTCACTACTTCACAACTTCTTCTATACTCCACTACATATTCACACATCTACTTCTTCACAGCTACATGACTTCTCCGCACTACTACTTCTTCCCACTACTTCTTACTCACTTATAAACTCACTACTAAGTAAGATCATCTTGATCTACTTATTACATATACATAACTTACAACTTCACATAAACACTAACTAGATCCTAATACATATTTGGCTTTATGATAAGGAGAATTCTTCTCTTGCACTTTGAGTAGTGAAGGATTGGATCACTTGAAACAAAGACTTATAATCTTATGATCAAAGGATTTAGAAGGATGTTTTGAAGGGATTGAGACTGAAAATTTTCGTGCAAAAAGATGAGGAAAAATTGCAGAAATGAACCAGTATTTATAGGCAAAAATTTCTGACAACTGAAGCGTGCCGGTCCCCTTAATTGTATGGCCGGTCCCCTTAATTATTAAGGGGGCCGCCCATAATTAAGGGGGCCGCCCTACTCAAACGGTCAGAAATTTTTGTCTTTTCTGGTGAAAGTTTATTTGGTGAAAAACTAACTGATTTTGGTTAAAAATTTGAATTCATATATTTGTTATGAATTAAACATTTTCGTTTAATTACCAAAATTGTTTTTTAAAAATATATAACATGTTTATATCAATTTATAAACTTTGTAATGTTTAAATATAATCCATTTGATCATAAAATGTATTAGACATTTGTTTGTACATACCTTAAGTGATTGTTGAGGCAAACTTGAGACGTTGAGATGTCGAGGCTTGTTGACGTAAGAATGCATAGATGAATTGTGATCACAAGTAACTTAAGCACTTTACGTTATATGTTGTAACTTAAATCTTTGTCATCATCAAAAAATGAAAAGAATGTTTAGATTAAATATCGTAATATTCATGCCAACAAACTCATTGAGTGGAGTCTAAGCCAAAAAGAAGATGATGGGTTCAGTGAGGATGACAATAACTCACTGAACCCCCAGGACTCCTCAACAACTATTATACTGAAGACTGAAGACCTGAAGACTGAAGTATGGGCGGGACAAGGCAGGAAAGTTCGAACGCATCAACAGGTGTCCTTATCAACCTGAAGTCAAACTTTCCCTGAACGGCATCAAGTCAGGGTGGTGTCATCACTGTGCATTAGAAAGGCACATTGTCCTTTACTCAATATAGTCAAGTGTAACAGAGACAAAATACATAATGTATTTTGTCTCCAATAGCTTAGGTCATTCTTTCGTCTCTTTCAGTAATGTTGAAATATACTTGTGTATAAATAGGTAGCATAAGTGAGGAGTAAAAGTTGACAAGTTTTGTGCATTTAATGCGAAGCATTCACAAACCACTTTTACTCCTCCAAAGAACAACACAGTCCCTGAGATAGCTCAGTGAGACCTTTTAGTTGTCACCCAACGTAGTTTGAGTTTAGTGAGGAGTCCACACCATACTTGTCATTTCAATCCCAAGTGTTATTCCGAAAACACTTGGGTATAATTCTTTTGATTAACTTCTAATAAGAATTAAACGTTGAAAAACCTTGTTTCTCTTTCTTTACATTTTATCTTTGTTGTTAATCTTATTTATCTGAGTTAAATGTCATGGAACTTGGTTAGGTTAACTCATTAGTTAACTATTAACTTAGTAAACGGGACCAACAAGTGGTATCAGAGCCTCGGGTTTATAAATTTTTTTTTTCTTAACTTGTTTTCAAAACAAAGAGTGCTTAAAGTTTTTAAAATCAAGATCCCACCATGGCAGACTCAGATGTTCCCCAACTTGTCGATAAAAAGGGTAGAAGTTATTCAGCTACTGCCCCTCGACTTGAGGTTGGAAAATTCAGTAAGTGGAAAAAGTGAATAATTTGCTACTTAACCGGGATGGAACCATACTACATTAAGCTAATTAATGATGGTCCATATGTCTCAACAACTGCTCAGGGTTTAGTCAAACCTGAAGCTCAGTGGACCCAAGATGAGAGGAGGGTGGTCAATCAAGACCAGCGCCTAAAAAGCATCATTATATCCTGTCTTCCTGGTGATATAATGGAATCAGTGATCAACTGTCCTACTGCTAAGCAGACTTGGATTGACCTGGTTCATAGCTATGAAGGCCCTTCTGATACCAAGGAGAATAGAATCATGGACCTGAAACTTGAATACAATACCTTCAGGGCCAAGGATTTTGAAAGTCTCTCTGAGACTTATACTCGGTATAAGACCCTCCTGAATGAACTGACCAATGATGGTGTCACCCTGCCCAAACATGAGATAAATGTTGGTTTTGTCAACAGTCTCCCTGAGAAGTGGTTAAAATTTTCTCAGGGTCTTAGAAATGCCAATCATATCCAGAATCTTGAGCTCCCTGAAGTTTATGGGAAGTTTGTCTATGAGGACAACTGATCACCAGGAGATACCCTGGTAAAGCTCAAGAGGTAAAGAAAACCCTGACCACTCCACCCATATCAACTGCTTTCTATTCTAACAGTGTTGTACAGGATTTCCAAGATGGTTCAGATGATGAGGTTGATACAAGAACCAGTGAGGAGCACATGAATGATCTTCAAATTGAATTTCATGAAAGGGCACTCCTTGCTAACTCAAGAAGGTTCATTAAAAGAAACAAAAATCTTTCTAACTCAAAAGCAAATGACAATTCTGAGTGTTTTAAATGTGGCAAAAAGGGTCATTTTGCAAAAGATTGTTTCTAAAAAACAACCTCAGAACCATCTTACAAATTTTCTAGAAACAATTTTTATTCAGGAACTAGCAAGTTTCAGCCTAAGTTGCTTCAATCAAACCAATTTGTTCAAAACAAATTGAAAAAATTCCTCTAAAGGATTTTGAAGCTAAATATAAAAAGGCCAAGGCCAAACTTGCACTTCTTGAGTCTGCTTCCTCAGTCACTGAGCCTCCTCAAGCTCCTAAACAAGCTCAGGCTAAAAACAAGGGGCTAGTTACTGAAACTTATGACTGGGATGAGGTTGAGGTGTCTTCAGATGATGCTGAAGTTCATATCAGTGCCCTGATGGCTCTTTCTGAAGGTAACAAGCTTGCAGTGGGAAAGAGTCACGCAAGGAATGGTGAATGGGTCAACATCACTATGAGAAAGGTAAATATTTTACTTTCTATGGATGATGATGCTGATTGGAAATCATACTTAGATTATATCAATGTTGATCTTAAGTTTGTTGAAGAGCAAAGGTTAAACCTGTTTTCAAAATTTAACAAACTAAGTTTTGAGTTAAATTAATGTAGGGATGAACTCCTTACTTTAAAACAGGCCAAACTTGAAAGTGTCACTTTTCAAATTCAAAATTCTGAACTTGTAAAACAAAACCAAGCTCTTTAGAAAGAACTTAAGAAAGAAAAGGAAATTATTTGGAAATGGACTCAAAAGAATCCCAAACTCTATGAATCAATGAGCCTCACACCCAGCAACAAAAAGGCTTGTCTGGGTGAAGACCAACTCACTGAAGAGTCTGGGGAGAGTAGTAATCCAAAACCCTTTCTGTCAGCAAACATGCTCTCTAGCAATGAACTAGCTCCTAAGCCAAGTGACTGGATTGAAATAGTCAATCCTGATAGTAAATAGCCTAATTTCAACACTGGAAGAATACTTGAGCCTGAAAGTCAGGCTATTAAGGAGTTGCTAGGAGTCACTGATGAACCCAGTCCTACTGAGTCCATCACTGAGTCTAAGTCTGATGGACAAGCACCACTCGCTCCACTGAAACATCTTCAGGGGGCAGCACCTAGTACAGACCTTGCACCACCTGTTTATCAATCTCATTCTCCTAAGGACAAAGCAAATTCAGGGGTAACCATCATGAAGAGACCAATTGTGCCTTCTGAAAAACAAACACCGTCAGTATCCACTGAAGCAAAACCTGAAAGCCCTGATTCAAAATTTGATCAGTTGGTTGAACTGGTCAGGAAGCTGAGTGAAAAGATTGAGTCCACTGATAAACACACTGGCTCAAAATCTAAACAACCATCAGCTTCCTCAAGTACCTCCAAACCAAAAACATCCAGACCTTCTGTGGGATGTGAATTGTGCAATCAGTCTAATCACCCCACTGATAAATGCTACAGAGTCCTCTTTTGCATGATTTGCAAGCAGGAAGACCACAGAACCTGTGATCACATCTCTCACACTGCTTCTACAAAAGCACAAGGTCAATATAGCACTCAAGGCTATCAGTATGCTACACCCTCAAAACAGAGACTGAAGGCTAAGCCTTTCTTGCCATGTCCTTACTGTGGTTTCAATGATCATCTTCCTGATGATTGTATGATGAAAGACTGTTGTGACATCTGTGGAGATCCCTCCCATGAAACCAAAAGGCATGACAAAATTATTCAGTCTAGAAGGAACACCTCTCAGTCGACTGAGTCTTCTTTAACCACTAAATGCAATACATGTGGAAACTCAGTACACTCTACTTCTGACCATGACTCACTGACTAAGTTCAAGAAGTCCCTGAGGACTAAGTCCACTAGAAAGTGGGCCAACAAGAGAAACTAACCCCTACTTGGTATTTGTTCAGAAACACATCAGGGATCCTGCTTGGCACCTCGATAGTGGATGCTCAAGAAGTATGACTGGTGTGAAGAGTTATCTACATAAATATGTTGAAGAACCAGGACCCAAGGTAGTTTTTTGTGATAACTCATCAGCTCCCACTGAAGGTTATGGTTCTGTCAACTATAATGGGATAGTTTTTACAAGAATTGCTTATGTCAATGGTCTGAAGTACAATCTGATAAGTGTCTCTCAACTATGTGATGCAAAATACATAGTTCAGTTTGATGATAAGAGAGGGGCCATCTTCAATGCCAACAAGGAAGTTGTGTTGATTGCTCCCAGGAGGGATGATGTTTATGTCCTTGACATGTCATCCCTTAATCAAAATGGGACTTGTCTATTCTCTAAGGCAAGTGAGACAATCAACTGGCTTTGGCATAGAAGACTCTCTCATCTCAATTTCAAAAATATCAACAACTTGGCCAAACAGAATAAAGTTCTTGGCCTTCCATCCCTGGTGTATACCAAAGACAAGCCTTGTTCTGCTTGTGAGAAAGGAAAACACCATAGGGCATCTTTCAAAACCAAACAATCATTCTCCATCAAAAGTTGCCTGCATCTTCTCCATATGGACTTGTTTGGACCTATCAGTCCCATGTCCATTCATCATGAGAAGTACACTCTAGTCATTGTGGATGAATACTCAAGATATACTTGGATTTACTTCCTAAACAAAAAGAGTCAGGCAACTGACACAATCATGTCATTTTTCAGGAACATTGAAAATCAAAATGATGTCAAAGTTAAACAAATTAGAACTAACAATGGCACTGAATTCAAAAACCAGGACCTTGAGTGTTTCTGTGATGAGAAAGGAATTTCTCAAAATTTCACCTCTCCCTATACTCCTGAACAAAATGGAGTAGCTGAAAGGAGAAATAGAACACTCATTGAGGCAGCAAGGACAATGTTGAATGGTTCAGTCCTCTCAAAACACTTTTGGACTGAGGCAATCAAAACAGCCTGCTACACTCAAAACAGGTCCATTATTGTGAAAAGACACAATAAGACTCCCTATGAGGTATTCAAAGGAAGGATCCCTGACATCAGCTACTTTCATGTATTTGGGTGTCCTGTGTTTATTCATAATCACAAGGATAACTTGGGTAAATTTGATGCCAAAGCTGATGATGGATACTTCCTGGGATATTCTCTGGTTTCCAAAGCCTACAGGGTTTTTAACACTAGGATACAACAAACTGAGGAAACTTATCATATTAATGTTGATGAGAGCAATGAATCCATCAGGTTCTCCAGTTCCTCAGTTGAAGAAATTGGTATTGATGACTCATTGATGAGGCAAAAAATGAGCCGTTTTTAGGGGGTCATTTAAGCCCGGAATTGAATTTATTTGATCAAATATTGCCCTAAATCGTTCCTTTTGTGGTTTTAGGTACTTTGGAGTGAATTCTGGAAAATGAAGCATTTTGGACGTTTTTGGAGCGTAAAAGTGAAGAAAACGGAAAAGTCTTAATTTTCCTTGTTGGGAACAGTACCTGAAGGCGTCAAGTGTCCACATGTAACGGCGTCAAGAGTAAACAAGAGGTGGAAGTGGTGACGATCTAGAGAAATCTTGACGGAGTCAAGCTTGGCCGTCATGGTTGAAGATATGGTGACGGCCTAGAACTAAATTACACATGACGACGTCAAATCTGGATCTAGGCAATCCGATCTCATTATGGGCGGCGAGTTGACAGCGTCAGATATTCCTTCTTGACACCGTCACCCTGTAAAATCTATATATAGTTTTGCAATTTTCATTCATTAGGATATAACAAAAAGAGGTGTAACTTTGGAGAAACCCTAGCACGAATTTTACTGTTCTTTCAAGGGTTTTTACCCTTTGAAACCTTTCATGTTCAATCAAGATAAGTATCCTTTCAATTCATTCAATATGTCTATGTGTTATTTGAATATATCTTACGCTTGTCTTGAATTCAACATGCTAGCCTAGATCTCTTGTGTGTTTGCTTAGATGTAGTGAAACCTAGATGTTAATTATGGGTTGATTGTTTGTTTATAGTTGTTACGGATGAATGATTTCGATGTTAGGCTTAAGAAAAGTGGCAGACTTCCATAGGGTAAGATGCTTGAACGTCTTAAGAAACATGAACCAATGCGTACTAGGTTATTATGGTTGTATTTAATGCATGAGCGAATTCTAATGATCCCATGTTAGGAGCTTCTTGCAGGCTCGACATAGGAGTCAAGTAGGAGCTTATAGAATAGGGGAAGTACGTACGCCACCCCACGAATGGTATTAAGGAATATAACCCGTCATCCATGCAATTGTAACAAATTATCAACCTGTAAAAGATATCTAGGGAGTAATGAAACCTAAGTTAACACAATTTTCCCTATTATTGTTCACACCACTAGTTTAATTAGCTTATTTTCATTTCTGTTATTATATTTTGATTGCATCTTTAGTTATTGGGTTAGTTGATTAGCAACTAATTCCGCCCACTCTTCCAAAAACCGAGATTTTATTTGCTTTTATAAAAATATAAAAAATACCAAAAAGAATCATCCCTCACCTCTAGACCTAGTTTTTAGGCTTTCTAATCCTAGCGACACTATTCCTGAGTTGAACGATCAATCCTCCGGTACTTGTCACTATACTATACTACAACGATCAAGTACACTGCCTGGTGGGGGTTGTAAGCTTCTCGAGATCCCTCGAGAGGTAAAGCCTGGTGCGATTCCCACGTATCAAGTTTTTGGCGTCGCAGCCCGGGGAATAGTTATTGTCTAGGTTAGGATTTCTTTTTATTAGGTCTACATGCTAGATTCCTTTCTAGCAATATTTTATTTTTATTTTTAGGTTCTCTTTAGTCTATCTTATTTCTTCATGTCTTTGTTCGTAACCTTAACCATCCGACATTATGGAAGGTGGTAACATCTTTGAACCCATCAAACCACCACAACAAAACCACCCACAAAACCCACCACTAGCAAACCAACCTCTTAGGCCCCGAACCCTAGGAGAGTATTCCCGTCCTAGCTACCAAGGCTATCGAAACAACATTGAGCTCACTCAAGGAGCCAATGTGTCCCCCTTGCGATCCGACACCATCCGGTTGGTGCAAAGCGGATGTGCATTCGATGGACTTCGTTCCGAAGATCCTAATCAACATCTCAAGGATTTCCTTAAAATCGTAGATTCTATAGACCTTGTTGTTACAACTAGAGAGTCGACCCGATTACGCTTATTCCAATTCTCTCTACATGATCAAGCTAGTCAATGGCTTGAACGTTTACCCGCAGGATCCATCACCTCATGGGTTGATCTCACCACTCGTTTCCTTGATCAATTTTTCCCACCGGAGAGAACTACCAAGCTTAGAAATGATATCTTGATGTTTCAACAACGTCAAGGTGAAACTCTATATGAAGCATGGACTCGTTTCAAGGACTTACTCCAAAAAGTCTGTAAAACCCACAAATTCCATAATAAGTTAGATTACTAAAATGCCCTTGATATTTAAAAATTTCAATAAAACACTTATAAACACCAAATAAATCACAAACACTTAATAATTGACAACCTATGACATATGATAATTTTTCTATGAACATTATAATATTATAGATGCCATAAAAATACTTGACACATTTATTTTGTTGGAATTGAGCCAGAATACATTTTTGTGTACACATTTTAATAATTTAAATGCATAAATTAAAGATAATAGCATGATATACTTGGAAATGGTTTGCAAAACAGTTTATGGGCCGAAAATCACTCAACCCCCTCCCTATACACGGATTCAATTTAATTTCCACACTTATACATTTTTCAAAACCCTAAAAACACCACAAAAATCCCAAACGACGGCTCATACCTCTTGGGGGTTCTTGAATAATTTTCGTGGGTTCTCTCATACCCAAGGAAGGTTAGTAAAATAGTGGGTGTGGCTGGGATAGCTTGGTTCGAAGGTTGGAGTTTTAGTTGTTCGATTATTCCAAACAGAGAAGAAAGAATTGTTCTGCTCCTTTTCACTCGTTAATTCTTCAACAAGGTAATTTTTATATGTTCTAAGATTAATATGAGATGTGGGAAAAATATCCATACACTCCAAAAAAATCGTTTGAATTAAAACACAATCAACAACCCTAAAAACAAGGAAAATTGATAATCGGCTACATATATTTTTCTGGGCCTTGTTCATATTTTTTCAATGCTTATACATGTTTATATTACTCATATAAAATATATTAAAAATTCTTTGAAACATGGAAATCGTTGTGGGAATTATTTTGTTTTTACCCATTTGAAGAAAAATTGAAAAGGGATAGATTTGCCTATTAAACTAAGGTTTCTTATTTTTACTGTTTCATTTATGATATTATTGATTGAAAATTAATGTTTTAGGGTTTTGTAAAAATTAGGGTTAAGGGTGTGTAAATTAAATATATACCGATTGCACTTTTTGATATATAAGGGGGTGTTTGGTAATTTATTAAACCTAAGGGTTATTTTTGTTAATTATAAAAGTACATGGGAAATCTGTATAAAATCATTATGGGGGTGTGTTGTGTGATTTTGATAATTAAAGGGTGTAAATTGTAAATTAAATATGAAAAGGGGCGAATTGAAATTATATAAATGCAAGGGTTTGTTTTGGAAACTTATATAAATATAAAGGGTGATTTGTATAAATTATAAAAATGGTAGAAAGTGTATGTTTTGTAACTAAAAGGATTTTATTGTAATTTATATAATTAAAAAGGTATAATTTGTATTTGATTTAAATGGAGGGACTATTATTGTAATTAAATGAATTTTGACTTGGATTAATATAAGAGGGACTAAAATTGACATTTTATGATACTTGATGGATTTATGTGGTTATGTGATTAATTATGTGATTTATATATTAATTTGATAATTCAAAGGTTTAAATTATAAATATGATAACTAGAGGGACTAAAAATGTAAATATGGGTAATTAAGCATATCTCGACCTAAAATAACTTGAGGGACTGAAATTGTCATTTTTGTATAGTTGTGATGCTTATGTGATAATTTTATTAATTAAAGGTTTAATTATGGTAACTTGAATAATTAAGGGATTAAATTGTAACTTTGGAAACTAAAGGGTGTAAAGTGTAAAATTGACATATTTGGCATTCTTGACCCTTGACACTTGACACCTGATAGCCTTGACCCTTGACACTTGACACTTGATACTTGACACTTGACACTTGACACTTGATACTTGATACCTAATACTTGATACTTGACACTTGATACTTGACTCTTGGTACTTGACCTTGCAAACTGTTGATACTTGATCCTTCTTAATTCTTGGAAACCTTGAAACTTGGTAACCTTTGACACTATACTTAAACCCTTGACATTATACTTGACGATCCTTGAAACTAGTTAATCATTGCTATTACACTTGACGATTCGGGATACTTAACCTTGATGACTTTTCATATTTAACCTTGAAAATTCTTTGATATACCTTGTGACACCATATGTAATTTCTATTCATACTCTCTTATCTTATTACTTGATGTGCTTGTTATCATCATATCTGTTCACTGAGCTTTTTATGCTCAACCGCGTTTTCTTTTCCATGCGGCAGGTACTTAAGCTAGGATGCGGGGTTTAGCTTTGGGGATGAGAGAGTGTGGACCAAACTTAGAGTTCCCTTATATTATGGACATGGTTTTATTATTGTAATTCCCTTATTTTGGAATTCATTTGTAACCTTGTACTCATTGTATTATTAAAGTATAAAGCTTGTGTTTTGCTCTGTTAGACACTATTTATTGTGATATCTTTACCCTTGACGGGTTGGGGTGTTACAATTTATGGTATCAGAGACAGGTTGACGACTTATAATACATAACCTGGACCTGTGAGTTTTGGGACCATTAGGTTTCCACTATAGGAACATTGATGAACACCTTGAGAACTTGATTTAGGATTCTTCCCTGTGCGAACTTAAGTTTATACCTGTGAGGATTGGGTAGATATTAGGCTTCCTTCGGCATACCATTACATTTCGTGTTTATTCTTGACTTCCCTATCCTGATCAATTGGTAACCGTTCAGATGGTTAAATCTCGTCACTCTGGATCACCTAACGAAGACCGAAAGAAATGGCGACTCAGGCCATAAAGGATATTTTGAGACAGACCCAGCGCGTAAGTATGAGTAAAGGAACTACTGTTAATGCTACGGGCTGCCAGAAGGCGGAGGACAAGAAGAAAGAGAAGTATGAAACTACAACAATTGATAACAAAAGTATTGGCACCAAGTATTGTGGAAATTGCCATGAGTTGGCAGAAGAAGAAGAGAGAAATTGCAAAAGTGGCTTCGCTAGCCGCCTTTTGCCGCAACACGAGAATAATAAGAATGACTGGATTAGTTAAAGAGAGGAGGAGAAGGAAGAGAATGATGTGGACTCCGATCTAGAGTCTACGGCGACCAGCCGCTATAATCCAAGTTGAATGAAGGGAATTTGTAATCATGAACTAGTTTCTTTTACTCTTTTGTTTAACTTCAAATTTCATTTTCATTTCCAAGTTACTCTCATTGTATTAAAATTTTGAATTAAGTTTCCCTCTTGTGCACTTTGTTACGGCAATCTTGTTTGTATTCATCAGTTAATTGTTATGGGAATCTTGATGATTTTGGAAGTATTGGTACGAGGGTTTTGCACCCTAAATTAATTGACTTGATAAATTCCGTTTCTTTCGGATAATTCTCATCTTTTGACCCCATTGACGGTGTTAGCAACTAGCATTCCACGCGTATCATTTTGACAACAATACAATGTTCGTATTCGCAATAAGGCACACTTGGGCTATGAAGCTGAACAAACTTCCAACCTTTTCGAATAGCTGACTTGTCCGCCTAAAGACTCTTGATAAACCTTACACTTGATCCTAATTCGTGAACTATCCGTCTGGTTTGACGAATGTAGTTACAATTCTGATTACCTTGATATAATTTTGGACCTACCCTTGAAAATCAGTTCCCGATGACTTCACTTGAAAGACTGAAGAAACAAATGAAAGAACTTCTAAGAAATGGGTTACTAACCAAGAGTAAGCCGTGAAGTATATCAGTTTTATTGGTAAAGAAGAGGAGAGATGACGTAGAGTGAACGTGAAGGTTTCTTAAGATGATTGTGAGGCCGTAATTGTATTTCGTGATAATAAGTTAACTATTCCAATTGTATTGGCTATCACGTCAACTATTTTCGTGTACATGATGAGGTTATGTTTTCGTGAATATTTGGAGAAATTGTCTACTACGACATTGTGGTATGTTTTGAAATGGAGTTATGAGTGGAGGTTATTTTGAAATCGCTTTCCGTATTCGTGACGACTACTATGATGGTTAGTGACGCTAATGGTATTAGCTAAAGCTCTGACCATCTTGTGAAACTGAGAAATACCGTTTTCTCGTGAGTACTTGGACAAACAGTCATGGTATGACGTAATAGTACATTCGAAGACGAGAAAGGACATGGAAACTATTTTGTACCTTGTTGAAATTTGGTGACCACTTGTGCATTTTGGGGAGATTGATAATTGTTGGACAACGGTGTTCTTAGATTAGAATATCTCTTTAAATTCCGCAAGATCTGAAATTTGCACCAAGTGATCAAGATCGACAATAAATTTGAAACTCTAGTCTTTTAAATCTTACAGAAGAATCTTGGAAGATGATTACCAGTTTGCGTCAACTAGAAACTTATGAGAAGATTAACTTCACTGCCTGACCTGGAATTGTCAACAACAATGGCTACCATGAAGAGTGAAGACACTCCTTACAAGACAGAAGTGTTGACGATGCAGGGAACAAGAGCTGGGCAAAGTGGCGAACCTGGAGCTGATGAAGACATGCAGTTTCACTTCCCTATTCATCTTGGTTGTACTAAGATGAATTAAGAGTGGAAGCAGACTGGATGATGAAGAAATTTAAAGGTCGTGTCAGAATTTGCATTACTCCATCGCATTCCAAGAAGAACTGCGGAAGGCTTGATGAATCAGACTCAAGATCACAGTTTTGTGTCATTTCCAGATTGATAGACAAAAGAAGATAGATTGCTTGGACTTGAAGACATTTGATGTTTAGTATCGGTGATCTTTGGAACACACCATTTTGTTGTTTTAAAGATTTGATTGTGTGGAAGATGAAGTTTATGTTAACTAATGCTCACTCTTGTTAAATTCTTGAGTTTCGTTAATTGGTAATGTGATCCTTGGATGATTTAGGTTCTCCAATATCATCTCTGTTTCGTGTTCATTCTGCGTATGCTTGATATTAGTCTTGTTTTGGAAATTCGGCAAATTTTGGGAAGATGGATGCTTTTGAGACAACGTACCTTGATTGTTGATATGTTAGAATTCCGTTACTCTTGCGAGTAGTCTTGTTTTCCTCTAGTTATTCATTGAGACTTCCGCTGTCTTGTTATTGGATGTTCCTCTTGGTTATGACGTTTGATGTCGGTTGACCTCTTAGGTGATAGAAGTAATAGGTGAACTAAGATTGACTTGTTTGTTTACGACTCGTGATAAAGTATGACCATCATGATATATGATGCTAGTATTATGACGCCTGGCCAACGTGATAATACTCACATCATATAACGTGCACTTATTGTGGTTATAGGATATCTTGGGGAGTATCTAAGAAGTTTATAATTTGAACTCCATTGAAATTTCTGCGACTGGTGAGACTTTAGGTTCATTCTACCTATGCGTTGACTCTACATCTGTTCGTTGGATAATTGGATTAAAAGTTAACTCTCGATTTTGTATTTTGTTGACCTCGATACAACTGTCACCAATCTCAAACTCTTTGAAGAGATCTCTACTGCTCGATACAGTTAACTTGACTTGAAATTCTGTTCGTATCTCATATGAACTTTCCAGAAGATACAATTATCATCCTCTACATATGGTGTCATACCCTTTTGATCATATTCAACCAGATATGTCACTTGCAAACTCTTGATTGACAGGAGAGAGTCATTAGAAATAAGTTTTTCATTTTGTTAAAGTTCCTTGGAAGAACCATCCACCACCTGAGGCTACCTGAGAGACCGAGGAGTCTATGCGAGCCAGCTACCCCCATCTTCCTGTGTAATCTGGTAGACTCTCGTTTGTTTCATTACCTATTTCTTCATTCATTTTCGCGGATGAAAATTATTTTGAGGGGGGAATAGTTGTAAAACCCAAAAATTCCATAATAAATGAAATTACTAAAATGCCCTTGATATTTAAAAATTTCAATAAAACACTTATAAACACCAAATAAATCACAAACACTTAATAATTGACAACCTATGACATATGATAATTTTTATATGAACATTATAACATTATAGATGCCATAAAAATACTTGACACATTAATTTTGATGGAATTGGGCCGAAATACATTTTTGTGTACACATTTTAATGATTTAAATGCATAAATTAAAGATAATAGCATGATATACTTGGAAATGGTTTGCAAATCAGTTTATGGGCCGAAAATCACTCAACCCCCCTCCCTATACATGGATTCAATTTAATTTCCACACTTATACATTTTTCAAAACCCTAAAAACACCACAAAAATCCCAAACAACGACTCATACCTCTTGGGAGTTCTTGAATAATATTCGTGGGTTCTCTCATACCCAAGGAAGGTTAGAAAAATAGTGGGTGTGGCTGGGATAGCTTGGTTCGAAGGTTGGAGTTTTAGTTGTTCGATTATTCCAAACTGTTCTGCTCCTTTTCACTGATTAATTCTTCAACAAGGTAATTTTTATATGTTCTAAGATTAATATGAGATGTGGGAAAAATATCCATGCACTCTAGAAAAATCGTTTGAATTAAAACACAATCAACAACCCTAAAAAAAAGGAAAATTGATAATCGGCTACATATATTTTTCTGGGCCTTGTTCATATTTTTTCAATGCTTATACATGTTTATATTACTCATATAAAATAGATTAAAAATTATTTGAAACTTGGAAATCGTTGTGTGAATTATTTTGTTTTTACCGATTTGAAGAAAAATTGAAAAGGGATCGATTTGCCTATTAAACTAGGGTTTCTTATTTTTACTGTTTCATTTATGATGTTATTGATTGAAAATTAATGTTTTAGGGTTTTGTAAAAATTAGGGTTAAGGGTGTGTAAATTAAATATATATTGATTGCACTTTTTGATATATAAGGCAGTGTTTGGTAATTTATTAAACCTAAGGGTTATTTTTGTTAATTAGAAAAGTACATGGGAAATCTGTATAAAATCAGTATAGGGGTGTGTTGTGTGATTTTGATAATTAAAGGGTGTAAATTGTAAATTAAATAAGAAAAGGGGCGAATTGAAATTATATAAATGCAAGGGTTTGTTCTGGAAACTTATATAAATAAAAAGGGTGATTCGTATAAATTATAAAAATGGTAGAAAGTGTAAATTTTGTAATTATAAGGATTTTATTGTAATTTATATAATTAAAAAGGTATAATTTGTATTTGATTTAAATGGAGGGACTATTATTGTAATTAAATGAATTTTGACTTGGATTAATATAAGAGGGACTAAAATTGACATTTTATGATACTTGATGGATTTATGTGGTTATGTGATTTATATATTAATTTGATAATTCAAAGGTTTAAATTATAAATATGATAACTAGAGGGACTAAAAATGTAAATATGGGTAATTAAGCATATCTCGACCTAAAATAACTTGAGGGACTGAAATTGTCATTTTTGTATAGTTGTGATGCTTATGTGATAATTTTATTAATTAAAGGTTTAATTATGGTAACTTGAATAATTAAGGGATTAAATTGTAACTTTGGAAACTAAAGGGTGTAAAGTGTAAAATTGACATATTTGGCATTCTTGACCCTTGACACTTGACACCTGATAGCCTTGACCCTTGACACTTGACACTTGATACTTGACACTTGACACTTGACACTTGATACTTGATACCTAATACTTGATACTTGACACTTGATACTTGACTCTTGGTACTTGACCTTGCAAACTGTTGATACTTGATCCTTCTTAATTCTTGGAAACCTTGAAACTTGGTAACCTTTGACACTATACTTAAACCCTTGACATTATACTTGACGATCCTTGAAACTAGTTAATCATTGCTATTACACTTGACGATTCGGGATACTTAACCTTGATGACTTTTCATATTTAACCTTGAAAATTCTTTGATATACCTTGTGACACCATATGTAATTTCTATTCATACTCTCTTATCTTATTACTTGATGTGCTTGTTATCATCATATCTGTTAACTGAGCTTTTTATGCTCAGCCGCGTTTTCTTTTCCATGCGGCAGGTACTTAAGCTAGGATGCGGGGTTTAGCTTTGGGGATGAGAGAGTGTGGACCAAACTTAGAGTTCCCTTATATTATGGACATGGTTTTATTATTGTAATTCCCTTATTTTGAAATTCAGTTGTAACCTTGTACTCATTGTATTATTAAAGTATAAAGCTTGTGTTTTGCTCTGTTGGACACTATTTATTGTGATATCTTTACCCTTGACGGGTTAGGGTGTTACAAAGTCCCTCATCATGGCATAGATCTTTGGCTCCAAGTCCAAATCTTCTATGACCATATCGTTCTCTCCACAAGGCGAACCATTGACCAATCGGCCGGTGGCAAGCAACGTGATCTAAGTGCGGAAGAATCATGGGAACTCATAGAAGATCTTGCTCTCTATGACAACGAAAGTTGGAACGATCCCCGTGATTTGAACAAAACGGTCAAGGCAATATCTTTGCCTTCGAACAATTCTAGCACTCCCGACCGTAGGATCATGGAACTTGAGGACCAAGTCAAGTTTCTCATGAAATCTTACGAAGCTCCTAAGCTTTCAAGCCATGTGAACAAAATCACTTCTTCATGCAAATTATGTAGTAGTCCCCATGACACTCGTGATTACGTGGAACTCCCCGGAACAGCTTTTGCGGACTACGCATCCTCGCGTACCGACGAAGCGGGAGACAACTGGTACACTTTCAAATCCGAACCAAACCCTTACGGTGATTCCTACAACCCTTCTTGGAAAAATCACCCGAACCTTAGGTGGAAACAAGACCAAAACAATTCTTCCAATCCGCCTAATCGTTACCACCCTCCAACCGCACTTTCAACAACAATCCTTCTAATAACTATGGTAGTACCAATAATCTTGAAGGGTTGATGTCCAAGTTTATGGCATCTCAAGAAGTTCACATATCTATGTTTGAATCCGATTTCAAACGAAAGCAAAGCGAGATGACTGCAAAAATTGACACATTGTTGAAAGTTCTCAATGACCGAGAAATGGGAGCACTCCCAAGCGACACGGTCAAGAACCCGATACTAAACACTAATTCCATATCATCGGTTCCGTCACCCACTTCTTGTCCGCAATACTACTCAGTTAAATCAATGAGCACGTGTTTCAAGCAAAACCAAATTCTTCAAAAGGGCCAATCGAATGAAATACCCAATATCAAACCGGTCAAAAGCATAGTTGAAACACCTCCTACACAAGACCTTGACGATGAATTCAAGGAACTCCACCTTGAACGCCCCGTCATTGATGTCTTAGCCCGTGCTCCCTACTATAGTGCCCTCCTAGAAAAATATGAGAAGTTTAAATTGGGTAAAAATGGGACCGCCTTCATTCAAAACAAGTTGCCTAAGAAGCTTGATGATCTGGGTATATTTGTTTTGCCTTGTAAGATAGGAAAATCCAAAGCTTTCGACATACTAGCTGATTTAGGATCAAGCCTCAACTTGATTCCCTTATCCCTTCTTACCACTCTTAAGCTAGGAAAGTTAAAGGAGACGGAGGTATTAATTTGTCTAGCGGATGGGAGTATTGCCCACCCGGTTGGGATGATCAAGGATGTAGTTGTTCACGTAGGGAAGTTAACTATTTTAGCATATTTTCACGTCCTAGATATGGTTAGTGATACTACATGCCCATTGTTAGTAGGAAGAGGATTTTTAGCAACCGCTAGTGCCATGATAGATTGTAAGGAGTCTAAGATAGTGGTAGGTGAGGGCGATACTTGGTCGGTCTATGATGTTAAGAAGCATAGCTATGATTGTGAGGAAGAACCGACACCACATTGGGTAGAGATGAATAGGAGACCATCTAGATATGGACCTTGGATAGAAAGAAACTTTATAGGACCTCAACGGCCATTCTATCTAGAAAAAGATTTCATCGATAAAACACATTCGGTGGAACAACTCATAGCTAGAGATGAGGAGCTAGACCCTTTTGAGGACCCCCTAGTCTTTAGGAAAATGATTGAGTTCTTATGCGTAATGCCTATTAACATAGAGATGAACAGGTGGAAAAGAGAGGGGGATAAGTGTAAATGGAGGTGGGACAAGCCACCTAAGGAAGGTGATGGATCATGGCATATGAAGATGATTTTATATGATCCGGATGGAGAAAAGTTTGAAAGGTCATACCGTACCAAGAAAACCGATGGGAAGTTGAAACCCAAGTTTGATCCTAAAGATGTCCTCAATGAGGAACTCACCCATATCACGTAATAGCCCATGACCTTGAGTCTAGCTACAAGACTCGTAAATAAAGAAAAACGCTTCTTGGGAGGCAACCCATGTTTTGTGTGATTTTTAATTGTTTGATTGTTATTTGTTTCCGTATGCATGCTTTATTTTTATTGTTGGTAGATCATGTTTCAAACTAAAATTGTGAAAATACTTCATTTTGTCGTTTGACTTCGTCTTAACTTCATACAAAGGTATTTTGCAAAAGATAAGTGTAAGGGGAAACCCCAAATATGTTTCTAAGAACGAAATTGATCATGATTCTCCACAATATTAAATGGACATGTGTATTAGTATTTGTTAGAGTCAAATGCTTGTATCGAGTCATAATGATGTTTTGCAGGATTTTCCAGGAAGTAGGACATAAGTTTTTCCAGAAACTTAACGTAAACATTTCTGCAGGTCACCTCTTACGGCGTCATGAGTTAACTCCTGACGGCGTCATGTGTAAAATTCTGGAAATTTTTCTAGTTTTATTTTTCTAACGGAGTCTTGAAGTTTTTGTTAATTCTTTAGTTTTATAAACTCCAGGAAATCTGCAAACATTCATTCCACAAGCATTATATCTTAATTTGTTTTCTAAGACTTGTTAGTATATATAGATTGCCGTCGATTTTACGCGAGGTTGCCTTGTTTGTTTTCTCAGGTTTAACAGGTTATGTATGGCAAGAAGATGATTTATATTTCTGGAAGGGAAGCTTTGAACGTTCATTTTCTTGGAGGAAGATCTAACCTTGTTACCACACTATCCACATCGAACGAATCAGGGGAGTATTTGATTTCATTCTTTTACCTATTTCATTTTTACATTCTTTAATTGAGCATTGGGGACAATGTTCATCCTAAGTGTAAGGGGAGGGTAAATGATGATACCTTATAGGATACACTTGCACTTGAGTTTGTCTGTTTGATGGTAGGTGTGTAATAAAACTAAGAGAAATACTTGTTAGTGTAATGTTAGCGCCAAATTTAAAATTTTTTACAACATTTAGGAGTGAAACTTTAGCCTAAACAAGCGTCTCATGGATAGGAGTCGTATGACTAGCACAAAACCGTACTATTCAGAAAAATTTTCCACCCAAATATGTGAGGTTCGCCTTTAGATTTGATAGGAAAAGCATTCATTATTAGTGCTTATGAGTGTACCAGTAGCATTTAGATTCTAGAACTTGCGTTAGTGATGCATCCCGAGACCGCTAGTGAGACTACATTCATGTAGTAGGATTTACTAAATGATAATAGGCATTAGGATTACCCTTGTCTTAAACCCGTATCATACTTACTTGACCATTTAAGTCATATTACTTGGCTAGTAAAGTCAACTAATTTTTCCCACACCTTAGCATTGTACTCATTTTTAGTACACGAAACCTCTAGTACACCCCTCCGAGCCTATCTTTTCGTTTCTACCTTTAAGCATCTTACTTAAAGGAAGAATTTGTTACAACCCACTTAAATGTACAACCAAATCGCTTTAGCCTTCCGTGTATGCACTCATCTTTAGTGCATTATTGTTACATGTTTAAACCCTTAGTTAATTATCTAATTGATTACATGGTTGCTAAGTCGAGTCATATCTTGTACATATTGTTTTGGGACGATTGGGACTCATGGGTAAAGTACTTATGTTATGGAGTAATGGGGAAGAACATCATATATTACCCCCATATGTGCGTTAATCTTAAAAGTACTCTAAGTGTTTTGATTATCTTAATTCGAGTCATTAGATTAGTTTATTGTAAAGTATGTAAAAATTCAAGTGTAAGGGGAATGTTCATTCCCTATGTTGTATTATTTTGGATGGTAGGGTAAGAATGTATGCAAAAAAAAAAAAAATAAATAGAAAAAAAGAAAAGACAAAAACATACGGACTACCATCCCGTTTCATTCTTTGTTTATTTTATGTTTTTGTTATTTTTGATTTATTAGCTTAAGTCGAGTCTAGTCTTGGCTTAGCAACGCCATATTGTACATGTAATTAACCAAGATGATTAACTCGCCACCAGTAAAGATTGCCTATATCCAACAAAACCGTGTATTCCATATCCCTACACCTAACGTTATAACCCTTTAAAAGACCTCTTTGATAGTTTAACCTAGGTGCTTACGCCATGTGGTGGAGGTTTGATCCTTTCCCAAGCCTATGGTAATCTATTTTGCTATGATAGGTAGTGAGAGATGTTTCCCATTTCAATATTGCGATATATACTTTATTACACCCGAGAGATGTGAGTATCTAAACACTATTTGTGAGGTGCTAGTATATGACCTCCGTGCTTGTCTTAGGTCTTTAGTGGAATGATTATTTGTTGTAATTACTTTTATATTAGTGTTAAATGACCCATAACTTGTATTTTGATTAGAATAAAAGCGCATTTGCTTGAGGACAAGCAAATCTCAAGTGTAAAGGTATATGATGAGGCAAAAAATGAGCCGTTTTTAGGGGGTCATTTAAGCCCGGAATTGAATTTATTTGATCAAATATTGCCCTAAATCGTTCCTTTTGTGATTTTAGGTACTTTTGGAGTGAATTCTAGAAAAGGAAGCATTTTGGATGTTTTTGGAGCATAAAAGTGAAGAAAACGGCAAAGTCTTAATTTTCCTTGCTGGGAACAGTACCTGACGGCGTCAAATGTCCTCATGTGACGGCGTCAAGAGTAAACAAGAGGTGGAAGTGGTGACGATCCAGAGAAATCGTGACGGCGTCAAGCTTGGCCGTCATGGTTCAAGATATGGTGACGACCTAGAACTAAATTACACATGACGGCGTCAAATCTGGATCTAGGCAATCCGATCTCATTATGGGTGGCGAGTTGACGGCGTCAGATATTCATTCTTGACGCCGTCACCCTGTAAAATCTATATATAGTTTTGCAATTTTCACTCATTAGGATATAACAAAAAGAGGTGTAACCTTGGAGAAACCCTAGCAGGAATTTTACTGTTCTTTCAAGGGTTTTTACCCTTTGAAACCTTTCATGTTCAATTAAGATAAGTATCATTTCAATTCATTCAATATGTCTATGTGTTGTTTGAATATGTCTTATGCTTGTCTTGAATTCAACATGCTTGGCTAGATCTCTGGTGTATTTGTTTAGATGTAGTGAAACCTAGATGTTAATTATGGGTTGATTGTTTGTTTATAGTTGTTACGGATGAATGATTTCGATGTTAGGCTTAAGAAAACTGGCAGACTTCCATAGGGTAACATGCTTGAACGTCTTAAGAAACATGAACCAATGTGTACTAGGTTATTATGGTTGTTGATGAGTGATTAATCACACATCCTTTTTAGACTTAAATCAGACCAAATACACCAAATACTAACCAAATATGCCAAGAGAATGTGTGTTTTTGTATTTGTGTATGTGCAGGTACGGATATGTGAAAAATGAACAAAAACAAAGCAAAACCGACAAAAACGAGCACGAGATTGGGAAAAAGGTCAAAAGCCGAAGCCGGGGAAACAAAATGATCAAAGAAAAGCCTATTACATCAGTAGAAGTCCTCAGAGATTCGTCAATATTACATATTTGGTCCCTGGTGAAAGTTTGAAAGATTGGCGATTTCATTCCTCAAAGTTTCAGAAACTGACAAAAATGATCCCTTGGAATAAATTTCAAAGAAAAGTCAAATATGGTCCCTCATGAGTCAGAGGATGTCAACATTAATCCTTGGAAGAAACTTTAAAGAAAGTCAGAATTGGTCCTTCATGATTTTAGAATTACAACATTAGTCCTTGTTGAAATATACTAATCCTAAATCCTAAAACCCTAACCGGATCCTAAATAAACTTAAACCAAATACAACCAATCCTTAACCCAACAAACACCCAGCCCAAAACTATCAAGCCCATTTTCTAAAAATGTTACCCGATCCAAAACCCACCCCACCTTACCCGAGTCAACAGCAACCCGGTCAATACCCTTTTAATAAAAAAACCCCCAAAATCCCATTTACCCGCCCCCCAAACTTTTACAAACCCAGAAAGTTACTGTGCGTAGAACCCTTGCCTCACCACACGCCCAATTACCTCGATTAATAAATAATTACCCAATCATGAGGTGTTCTAGAAGACTTAGGGAATGTCAGGTACATGTCAGGGGTACGTGGACCAATAGGAATGCACACGGAGGATAAATCACATCCATCAATCAATCAAACGGCTGATATCACAAGATTGGGGACCAAGGGCGATTTGAGGGCTGATATTAGTTCAAAGAAGCACACTTCTCACACGGATTGCTGAGGTGGACTCCTAGAACCTTCACTAGAGCAACCCTGCTTCAACTATATATCCCCCCCCCCCTTCAGTCATTAGAGTGTGTAGGTTTTAAATGTTATTTCAGTTTTCTATTTTATGCTTATTGTATTTCCTTTCAAAAGCTCTGTACTGAATTTCTTAATTTTTAATATAATTTGATTTCAGCTTATTGTCTTCTTAATCTCATTATTGCTTATTAATATTGCTTGTTAGTTTTAAAATTGCTTTAGTCAATTTACTTTTCAATTCAGTTATTGTTTATCAATTTAAAAAAAATAAATAAATAAATAAATAAAAAAATAAAAAAAAAATATATATATATATATAAAAATATATTCTATTTTAGTTTTTATTGGTTTAAATCAAGTTTTATATAGTTGTTGTCTGTTTTTATCAGCTTATATAAGCATAGACTTACTGTTTCATCAAAATTCTTAAATATATAAGAGAGTCAAAGTTAGTCAACTGATTCAAGCTTATTTCAATAAGCTAGCTTAATTGAGGAGTAAAGGCAGCCAAAGAGGAGTCCATTTGGCCTGTCAAAAGATAGGCAAGCATAGTGAACCCCCTCTTTTCATGCTGAGGGGGTTTGGTTTGTAAGTTTCGTTTATTTTTAAATTATGCATATTTAACAATAGAAGTATTAATCTGTATTTGTTGCTTAGTGTTGATTTTTACTTTATATTTAGTTTCATATAATCTATTCATTTTTGTTTTAGTCTACCTTTGGTTTATATTATCTGTCTTGTTCATTGTTTCAAATCTGTCATAAGTTGTTATCTGAGATCTTGTGATATTGCATAGTTTGTGATCTGTGTTATCAATTTCTGAGGATATTTGCATTTTAGATCTGAGTTTGTATTACTATTTGGATTATTGGATCTGTTTTGAGAATTTGGATTGAATTTAAGTGAGGTTTTGGTTGCAACAGTCACTCAAAGGAGTGTTTGGTATGGACTGTGTTGCTGATATAAGCTGAGTTTCAGAGGATTGTGCTTGTTAAGAAATCTCACTTAGGGAATTTTAGGTTGAGTTTAGTTAAGTAAGTAGGTTGTTTAATCATAAAGTCAAAATCCTTTTGGTATCACTAGTTGTTACATATCTTTTAGTCTTATTAGTTACATAATCAGTTAAGTAGTAGTATAGGTATAAGTTTTAGCTTATTTCTATTATAAATCAGCTTTATATAACATTTTCAGTTTAAATTTAGGAATCAAAATTCATTTCAGTCAAAAGTTTGTGTTTCATAAAAAAGTCAAAAAGTTCTTTGTTGCCTGTTTTGGTCAGACATTCAAAGAGGTGCACAGTACTCACTTTGTATTCAAAATCAGTTTGGAAAGTTGTTTTGTAATCCTGGTCAGGTTGTTAACAAGTTTCAAAAAGAAAAATCAAGTTTGAGACTCATTTGCTTATCTGATAAGCACTTTGAAATTCCCTGTTTGAGCCAAAAGTACCCTGCACATCAGATTTTTAACCAAGTTTCTAGGTGGATTTAGGGAAGTTAATTGGATCTTAATTCATTTCTTTGGGTGGATTTGTGATCTCTGGTAGTCAGTCAGTGATTTGAACCCATAAGCTCTCAATTCTCAGCTTATTGCAACTGCTTATTTGCCTGTCTAATTGGGTGGATTGAGCATAGTAATCTGTTTTCATAACAAGGGCTGCAAGTGCTTATTAGTGATCATACTTAGAGTTTTGTTATTCATTTGAGTTACTTTGTACCTGTAGTTGCTTTGTCTATTGAGCTTTTGCTTATTTGCTTATCTGTGTATGCTTATTGCTTATTTTTCATTGCTTATTTCAAACTGTTTGATGCATATCTATGTTTCTGTGATCACTTGGTCATAATATTGTTTCTATAAGCATATTTGAGTACAAAAATCATTGGGTCAAAGTTTTGGTCAATCTGGTCATAGTTTGGTTATTAATAAGCAATTTTAAGCCAATAAGCAGTTTTAAGCTAATAAGCCCTTTTCTGCCATATTTTCTTTTCAAAAAATTTTCTCAAGGTTATTCTAATATTTTAGATTTTCTGCAATTTTTTCAGATTTTTCTAAATAGATTTACCATTTTTCTTATTTAATTTTTATTTTTAATCAATTTTAAATACATTTTAATTACCAAAAAGTCCAAATAAATCAGAAAAAGCCAAGAAAAATCCAAAATATTTTTAAAATTTATTCATTTAATTTAGAATTTTAGAAATTTATTTTGCATTTTTCTCGTTTATTTTGAATTTATATTGAAATTTTAATTAGATTTAATAATTTTTAATTTCCAAAAATTACACAAAAAGCAAAAAAAAAAATAGTTTTTTTAGTTTTAAAATTACTTTTTAGTTATTTTATAATTTTCAAAATTTAATTTTCATTTTTCTCACCTTATTTGCATTTTCTTTTAATTTTTAAATTAGATAATTAGTTTTTAATTCATAAAAATTAAATAAAAAGTCAAAAAAATATTTTTCTTTTTCTCAAAATTTTCCTTTATCATTTTTAACTTTTAAAAATTATTTCCAAGTCCGTAGGAGTAGCGTAGCTTAAAAGTCGCGTTTTATTTCGTACGTTAACGTTTATTTTCCGTTTTAGCTTACGTTTTCGATTCTACGTTACGTTTCTAGTTGCCTTACTTGAATTACGTGTTTAGTTGATTATTTGTGCTTCATTTACTATTTCATTAGTATAATCTCATTCAAATCACTTTTTACCACTTTCACGACACGTTTCACGAATCGGGAATTCGAAATTCCATTCATCCTTCACACGGACTACGACCTCGGGTTATCCGTATTTCTTTGCGAAATTCCATTCAAATCACTTTTACCGCTGTCGGGGAAGGTTGAAGTGAATTTTTCGTTTTCGTTTTTCGAAATTGTGTTTTGAAAACCTTCCTTGTATATATTTTCTATAAAAACTATAAAAATTGAAAAATCAAAAACACTTTTCCTAAAGTGTTTTCAAAAATACCAAAAAAAATAATAAAGTTACAGCCTCGACTCGACCGAAAGGAAGGGCGTTGTAAACCAAATAAGTCTCCCAATATAACTACGCGTGAAATTAGTTGCTAATCGGATTACTTTGGATTCTACGACCGAATAAGCGGAAAATACAGAAGCTTTGACATTAAATTGCAAGCTGAAGAGAGATCCATTCTTCTCTCCCGTTCCGTCGCGAGTAGATTTAGAGGAAACGGTTTACGATTAACGTAACGTTTAAAAAACATAAAAAATAAATAAATAAATAAATAAAACAAAAGTATAAGTTTTTGAATTTTGCTTTATAAAAACAAAAATACAAAATATTTTCCTTTTCAAATTTGATTTTCCTTTTATTTTTCAAAAATTTGATTTTTGTGGTGTATAACACACGTTCAACGTCTAAACGACTTGTTTCACCACTTTCAAATCCGGAAAGTTTGTTTCGTCACACACACCGAGTTCTATTTCCTAATACGGAGGAAATGAACCCGAACGAGCAACAATTGGGACCCCCGCCGATGGGTGGTATCCAAAACAATGTGATCCCTCCGATGGGACCACAACCGGTTTACGATCAACGTACTATGCAAGAATTGCTCCAGTGTCCCACCGAGGGATACGGGGATGCAATTGTTTTACCACCAATCCTTTCCGATAATTTTGAACTTAAAACTGGATTGATTCAACTTGTTACATCAAAACAATTTCACGGTTTTGAGAGGGACGATCCTCACGCACACATCCGATGGTTTAATAAGCTAACTTCGACTTTGAAATTTAAGGATGTCCCTCACGATGCTATCAAATTGATGTTGTTCCCATTTTCACTCGAGGGTTCAGCCCGGATTTGGCTAGAAAAAGAACCCCCTCGATCAATTCACACATGGGAAGAACTCGTCTCGAAATTTGTGAATCATTTCTTTCCATCGTCCAAAACGACTAATCTTAAGAATGATATAACTAATTTTCAACAACGTTTTGATGAGAACTTTGGTGAGGCATGGGAACGTTTTAAGGATCTTCTTCGAAAATGTCCTCACCACGGTTTCTCCGAGTTACACCAAATTGACACGTTTTATAACGCTTTGACGCAAAACGATCAAGATTCTTTAAACGCAGCCGCCGGTGGCAATAACTTTGAATCGTACGCCTAGGGATATTTTAACGATCATTGAGAACAAATCTAAGGTTCCGACTTCTCGTAACAAACCGAATGTTTCGAAAGTGACTTCTTTTACTCCTCCTTCACCTTCGTCGGTCCAATCATCGGAATTGGCCGAACTTACCGACGCTATCCGTTGTATTATGAAAGAGTTTAAGTTGTAGAACCAAAAACCCGAGCCCGTTAAAGCCGTTAATGAAAAATGTGTGATTTGTGGTGGACCGCATCCGTATTATGATTGTCAAGCCACCGATGGCCAAGTTTATAATGCTAACATAGCAGCCGTGAACTACAATCAAAACCAAGGTTTTCGTACTAACCAAACAAGTCCACCTGGGTTTCCACCCGTGCAAACTAATCAAAACCGTTATCCTCAAACTAACCAAGGTTACAATCAAAACCGTGGAACTAATTATCAAGTCCCTCCACCACAACAAGTTTATCAACCACCGCAACCTTCTCCTGAGCTTGCTAATTACATGAAAACGAACGATGTTAACATTCGAGCAATGCAAAATCAAATCAACAACATGAGGGTTGAGCTTAAGAAGGAGATCGACACAACCATGACTCGACAAACGAATGAGCTTAAGCAAATGATGAGCAGTTTTATGCAAATGAATCAAGCATCGACGTGTGGTTCTCTTCCGAGCAACAGAATTGCTAACCCAAGGGGTGATGCAAAAGCAATAACGACGAGGAGTGGTGTTATAATCGATAGACCAACGGCTCCGATTACCCCTTCTTCTTCTTCGTCTCCTAAGGTAGTCGTCCGTGAAACCGAGGCGACAACGGATACGGAAATTCCTAGTAATAATGGAAGGACCGAGAACATCCAACCTCCGGTGGTCCCGACGTCCAAAGGAAAAGATAAAGTTGTTAACGAAACTGAAATTCTCGTTAAAACAAATTTGCCTTATCCGTCTCGCTTAAACGAACAAAAGCACCGTGAGAAAGATAAAATTCAGATGGAAAAGTTTTACCAAGGTTTTCAAGAACTACATTTTGACATAACTCTCGCGGATGCTATACTTTTGATGCCTAAATTTGCTTCTATGCTAAAAGGTCTTTTGAATAACAAAGAAAAATTGTTTGAAAAATCACAAACCCAGATGAATGAGAATTGCTCGGCGGTTATCCTCAAAAAGCTTCCCGAAAAGCTTGAAGACCCCGGTCGATTTCTCATTCCGTGTAATTTTCCTGGGATGGTTCAATGCTTCGCCTTGGCCGATCTTGGTGCTAGCATTAACCTCATGCCATTATCCATTTAGAAGAAATTGTCTTTACCCAATTTGACCCCGACTTGTATGACCCTCGAGCTTGCCGACCGATCTACGTCTCGACCTATTGGTATAGCTGAGGATGTTTTCGTAAATGTGGGAAAATTTAATTTCCCTGCCGATTTTGTCATTGTTGATTTCGATGCCGACCCACGGGTTCCTCTCATTCTCGGAAGAGGATTCCTACGGACTGGCCATGCTTTAATTGATGTTTACGACGAGGAGATTACCTTACGTGTTGGAAATGATGCAGTTATGTTCAATCTTAATCAAACCGCGAGATACTCCTCCTATTATGATCATGTTTCCGTTAACCGAGTCGATGTTATCGACGAAGTTACAGAGGAGCATGCTCAAGAATTACTTGGCTTTACCGAACATGCTTCGAGTGGCAATCCCACTCATTCTTCTGAATCGATAATTTCCGATCCTTCCCCTTCTCTTACTCCGTTTGAGGGAATGATTTCATCTTGGAAGAGATCGAGGCCTTTCTTGCTAATGATTCGATTTCACCAGAAATTGATCATTTCGATTGTGACCCGGAGGGGGATGTTCTTTTGATTGAAACAATGCTAAACAAAGATCCCAACCCGTCCCTCCCTCCGATGGACCTAAAAATGGCCGATATTAAAGAAGTTAAGCCGTCTACTGAGAATCCTCCGGAGCTCGAGCTCAAGGATTTGCCTCCTCATCTCGAATACGCATTTTTGGAAGGAACCGACAAACTTCCCGTCATTATTTCAAAAGATCTTAAAGATGAGGAGAAGAAACGTCTCTTAGATGTGCTGAAGAAGTATAAGAGTGCCATCGCTTGGAAAATTTCTGATATCAAGGGTATCGTCCCTCGTTTTTGCACGCATAAGATCTTACTTGAAGATAATTTCAAACCGTCCGTTCAGCAACAACGACGGGTTAACCCGAAAATTCATGAGGTTATCAAAAAGGAAGTTATCAAACTCCTCGATGCCGGAATGATTTATCCAATTTCAGATAGCTCCTGGGTTAGCCCGGTCCACTGCGTACCGAAGAAAGGTGGGATGACCGTCATAACTAATGAAGATAATGAATTGATTCTGACACGTCTTGTTACCAGATGGAGAGTTTGTATTGATTATTGTAAATTGAATGATGCGACTCGTAAGGACCATTTCCCACTTCCATTTATGGATCAAATGCTAGAACGCCTAGCGGGAAATCAGTTCTATTGTTTTCTTGATGGATTTTCCGGCTATTTTCAAATACCAATTGACCCTCCGGACCAGGAAAAGACTACCTTTACTTGCCCTTATGGAACGTTTGCCTATCGTCGTATGCCTTTTGGCTTATGCAATGCTCCAGGCACGTTCCAAAGGTGTATGACGTCGATATTCTAGGACATGATCGAGAAAACCATGGAAGTTTTCATGGATGATTTCTCGGTTTATGGAAATTCTTTTACTTCGTGCCTCTCCCATTTAGAAAGTATGCTGAAACGGTGTGAAGATACCAACTTGGTTCTAAATTGGGAGAAATGCCATTTCATGGTCAAAGAGGGCATTGTCCTCAGCCATAAGATATCGAAATCCGGGATTGAGGTCGATAGAGCTAAAGTCGATGTGATTGCAAAATTACCTCATCCCACCACCATTAAAGGAATTAGCAGTTTTCTCGGTCATGCCGGCTTTTACCGACGTTTCATTCAAGACTTTTCTAAGATAGCCCGGCCCCTGACCCACTTGCTTGAAAAAGATGCTCCGTTTATCTTCTCAAATGAATGCATCGAAGCATTTAATATTCTTAAAAAGAAGTTAACGGAGGCTCCCGTCTTAATTGCCCCCGATTGGGACTTGCCCTTTGAGCTAATGTGCGATGCTAGCAATTATGCCATTGGTGCAGTCCTGGGGCAACGCAAGTCTAAACATTTTCAACCGATACACTATGCTAGTAAAACAATGACCGACGCTCAATATCATTATACGACTACTGAGAAAGAAATGTTAGCCGTCATTTACGCCTTTGAAAAGTTTTGATCTTATTTGCTTTTGAAGAAATGCATAGTGTATACGGATCATTCAGCTCTTAAGTACCTTATGGCAAAGCAAGACGCTAAGCCACGCTTGATGCAGTGGGTTCTCCTCCTTCAAGAATTCATAGTTGAAATTCGAGATAAAAAGGGAGCTGAGAACCTTGCTGCTGATCACCTATCACGTTTAGAGAATCCCCACCAAAGTGTTTTCGAGAAAAAGGAGATTAACGAAGCTTTTCCTCTCGAGACACTGGGGAGTTTATCACATTGTGATTCTAGTACCCCATGGTTCGCCGACTTTGCGAATTACCATGCGGGGAATTTTATCCGGAAAGGGATGTCATTCCAGCAAAAGAAGAAATTCTTCAAAGATCTTAAGCATTATTTCTGGGACGACCCCTACTTGTTTAAAATTTGTGCGGATCAAGTGATCCGGCGGTGCGTTCACGGCAAAGAAGCCGCTGACATTCTTACGGCATGCCACAATGGACCCACGGGGGGACATCATGGTGCCAACTTCACCGCTAAGAAAGTTTTTGATTCCGGCTTCTACTGGCCGACGACTTACCGGGATGCTCATGAGTTGGTTAAATCATGTGATTCTTGCCAGCGTCAAGGAAAAATTTCTCAGAAGGACGAGATGCCTCAAAATGTCATCCAAGTCTGTGAAATTTTTGACATCTGGGGTATTGATTTCATGGGTCCATTCCCGTCTTCTCGTGGTAACAAATATATACTCGTGGCCGTCGACTACTTGTCTAAATGGGTTGAAGCGAAGACGCTACCCACCAATGACTCCCGTGTTGTAGTAAAATTTTTTAAAAGTCTCTTCGCCCGATTTGGTGCACCTCGTGCTATTATAAGTGATCGTGGGACCCATTTCTGTAATGACCAATTCGCTAAAGTTATGCTCAAATATGGTGTCACACATCGTCTTTCTACGGCATATCATCCACAGACAAGTGGTCAAGTTTAGGTCTCAAATCGTGGCTTGAAACGAATTTTAGAAAGGACCGTAGGTGAACATCGTGCTTCATGGGCCGATAAGTTAGATGATGCACTTTGGGCCTTCCGTACAGCTTACAAAACACCCATTGGGTGCACTCCATACAAGCTGGTTTACGGGAAGGCCTGCCATTTGCCTTTTGAACTTGAGCACAAGGCCTACTGGGCCTTGAAACATGCTAATTTTGACCTTCAAACTGCGGGTGATCATCGTAAAGTTCAATTGAATGAATTAGTCGAGCTTCGTGATCAGGCCTATGAAAATTATTTGATCTACAAAGAGGATTCATGATGCTAAAATTAAAGATCGCGTCTTCAATGTTGGTGACCGAGTCCTTCTTTTCAATTCTCGATTGAAGATTTTCTCGGGCAAGTTAAAAACCCGTTGGTCTAGACCATTCACCATTACCCCAAGTATTTCCTTATGGAACCGTTGAACTTGCTCAACCTAATGGTCCCAATTTTAAGGTGAATGCTCATCGTATCAAACATTACTTCGGAGGGGACATACCACCCATGGTTGTCCCGGATCTCCAAACTTTCCCCAAGGACGATTAAATTCGGGGATCGAGTCAAGCTCATGTGACTCGGTAATCAAAAACAAGCGCTTCGTGGGAGGCACCCCATGCTTATCCATTTTCATTTCCTCTATTTTCTATTTTCTTAAATAACGTGACGTGAGGGGGGCGACCCTTTCCAAACTCGTGTTTTCGTGGTTGTTCATGAATGTTCAGGAATTTCCCCGAAGTTTGAGGACTCTCGTGCTTGTGGTTTGTCGTTCTCTCCACTCGAGTCTCATCCTTCGCTGCTCTTTCGGAAATTCACCATATCCAAAATCTTATCGACTAACGTTTATCTCTTGGCATACTAAATAAACGGCCTTAGATTTTACGTAGACTACCCGTATCCTTAAAACATTGAGGACAATGTTTCACTTTAGTCTGGGGGGGTGAATCTTCGATTCGATTTGACCTGTACCATCGTCTGAGCTGTTTAACTTACGCAACTCCATTTTCCACCAAAAATTTTAATTTTTATCACCGCTTTATAATAAAAAAAAAATAAATAAAATAAAAAAAAAAGTGAAAAAGAAAATAAAAAATATATATGATATGAATAATAAGATTTGACACCTTGTTTTGACTTTCCTACCGGCGAGAGTAGAAATAAATGTTTCGACTTGACCGGGCGTGTTGAGCCCTAGCTCGTCTCCCTTAACCAATATAATCAAAAGATTATGGCTAAGCATCCGCGGATCTCATTACTTGGGATTTTAAATTTGCGGAGATCGAGGAATGATAGAGTTTATTTAGAAGTTTCGTGCTAAACGTGGAGTAGTTGGATCTCTTTATAGCCCACGAAAGGTACTTGTGGCCTCCTTGTTCCCACAAGCTTGCACACCAATAATAATAGATCTCTAGGATTAATTAAGGGTATACGGTTTGGGCAATACTTAGTTTTTTCTCATTCCCAACAAAATCTCTGCATACGGGGGTTTGGTACACATAGGGGTACTGTCAGTGTTACGGTGAAATAGAATATTGCATCTTTCCGGTTCGCAGCCGATGTTGTGATCTTAGTAAAGGCCGTAGGACTCGGGGTTTGGCATATGATTATAAATATCAATAATAATAGTCCAAAGCCAAATAAAAAGGCAGAGGAATCCAAAGCTATAAAAAAGCAGCGGATAGAAATCCAAAGTCATAATAAAGCCCTTACATCTTGGCGGCTCACAAACCGTTGACTGTAAAAGAATAAAGGACTAAGGAGCAAAGTATTATTAAAGTGCTTATGATTATGCAAAAATGCCAAGCTTCGACTCCGGGGGTTTCCCTAATAAAAAGCTTCCGTTTCGGGTATCAAACATGGTATGTCTCAGTCGTAAATAAAAAGGGAGCCCCTACAAATCGTGTTAAATCAGAGACCTTCATGTGGACCCGATTTCTTTATGCAGGGATTTTCGAGGGAAAGTTTGGAAACTACTTAGCGTTCAAATTTTGTGCTCTTATCGGACTAACAACTATCAAAACGAGAAAATATGAAGCAATTTATTTCTCACAAATTAAAATCTTGAGATACAAAACTTAGGACCTGGGAACAAGAGGTAATACACAAGTAACTTTTGTGGGTAGTGTTAGCACCTAACTTGTGGATAAACAATGATCTCGATTTTACGCTTAGTTTGGGAGCTTGTGAAAAATCAAGGATGACGATTTTTATCCGTACGGTCTCTTCTCTGTGAGAAGTGTTTCTACTCGTTGACCCTGAAAGTTATCAACAAATAATAATTGACAATGAAAGTCAAAGCAAACCGTCACATATATAAGAATGAAAAAGTACAAAAATAGTAGTTGTAGTTGTTATTCATGAAAATCGGAAAACGGAGCATTTTTGAGAATAAATGATTTTACTATCTCTTTTGAACATCATTGCTACTTTACAACGTCAGTAAAGAGAGGTTTTGAAATTATTTATCTCTTAAGCGTGAGGTGATGACATTGCGTGAGGGCACAACAATACCTTAGTCTGGGGGATTTTGATGAGTGATTAATCACACATCCTTTTTAGACTTAAATCAGACCAAATACACCAAATACTAACCAAATATGCCAAGAGAATGTGTGTTTTTGTATTTGTGTATGTGCAGGAACGGATATGTAAAAAATGAACAAAAACAAAGCAAAACCGACAAAAACGAGCACGAGATTGGGAAAAAGGTCAAAAGCCGAAGCCGGGGAAACAAAATGATCAAAGAAAAGCTTATTACATCAGTAGAAGTCCTCAGAGATTCGTCAATATTACATATTTGGTCCCTGGTGAAAGTTTGAAAGATTGGTGATTTCAGTCCTCAAAGTTTCAGAAACTGACAAAAATGATCCCTTGGAATAAATTTCAAAGAAAAGTCAAATATGGACCCTCATGAGTCAAAGGATGTCAACATTAATCCTTGGAAGAAACTTTGAAGAAAGACAGAATTGGTCCTTCATGATTTTAGAATTACAACATTAGTCCTTGTTGAAATATACTAATCCTAAATCCTAAAACCCTAACCGGATCCTAAATAAACTAAAACCAAATACAACCAATCCTTAACCCAACAAACCCCCAGCCCAAAACTATCAAGCCCATTTTCTAAAAATGTTACCCGATCCAAAACCCACCCCACCTTACCCGAGTCAACAGCAACCCGGTCAATACCCTTTTAATAAAAAAAAAACCCCCAAAATCCCATTTACCCGCCCCCCAAACTTTTACAAACCCAGAAAGTCACTGTGCGTAGAACCCTAGCCTCACCACACGCCCAACTACCTCGATTAATAAATAATTACCCAATCATGAGGTGTTCTAGAAGACTCAGGGAATGTCAGGCATATGTCAGGGGTACGTGGACCAATAGGAATGCACACGGAGGATCAATCACATCCTTCAATCAATCAAACGGCTGATATCACAAGATTGGGGACCAAGGGCGATCTGAGGGATGATATTAGTTCAAAGAAGCACACTTCTCACATGGATTGCTGAGGTGGACTCCTAGAACCTTCACAAGATCAACCCTACTTCAACTATATATACCCCCCCCCCTCTTCAGTCATTGAAGTGTGTAGGTTTTAAATGTTATTTCAGTTTTCTGTTTTATGCTTATTGTATTTCCTTTCAAAAGCTCTGTACTGAATTTCTTAATTTTTAATATAATTTGATTTCAGCTTATTGTCTTCTTAATCTCATTATTGCTTATTAATATTGCTTGTTAGTTTTAAAATTGCTTTAGTCAATTTACTTTTCAATTCAGTTATTGTTTATCAATTAAAAAAAAAATAAATACATTCTATTTTAGTTTTTATTGGTTTAAATCAAGTTTTATATAGTTGTTGTTTGTTTTTATCAGCTTATATAAGCATAGACGTACTGTTTCATCAAAATTCGTAAATATACAAGAGAGTCAAAGTTAGTCAACTGATTCAAGCTTATTTCAATAAGCTAGCTTAATTGAGGAGTAAAGGCAGCCAAAGAGGAGTCCATTTGGCCTGTCAAAAGACAGGCAAGCATAGTGAACCCCCTCTTTTCATGCTGAGGGGGATTTGGTTTGTAAGTTTCGTTTATTTTTAAATTCTGCATATTTAACAATAGCAGTATTAATCTGTACTTGTTGCTTAGTGTTGATTTTTACTTTATATTCAGTTTCATATAATCTATTCATTTCTGTTTTAGTCTATCTTTGGTTTATATTATTTGTCTTGTTCATTGTTTCAAATCTGTCATAAGTTGTTATCTGAGATCTTGTGATATTGCATAGTTTGTGATCTGTGTTATCAATTTCTGAGGATATTTGCATTTTAGATCTGAGTTTGTGTTACTATTTGGATTATTGGATCTGTTTTGAGGATTTGGATTGAATTTAAGTGAGGTTTTGGTTGCAACAGTCACTCAAAGGAGTGTTTGGTATTGACTGTGTTGCTGATATAAGCTGAGTTTCAGAGGATTGTGCTTGTTAAGAAATCTCACTTAGGGAATTTTAGGTTGAGTTTAGTTAAGTAAGTAGGTTATTTAATCATAAAGTCAAAATCCTTTTGGTTTCACTAGTTGTTACATATCTTTTAGTCTTATTAGTTACATAATCAGTTACGTAGTAGTATAGGTATAAGTTTTAGCTTATTTCTATTATAAATCAGCTTTATATAACACTTTCAGTTTAAATTTAGGAAACAAAATTCATTTCAGTCAAAAGTTTGTGTTTCATAAAAAAGTCAAAAAGTTCTTTGTTGCCTGTTTTGGTCAGACATTCAAAGAGGTGCACATTACTCATTTTGTATTCAAAATCAGTTTGGAAAGTTGTTTTGTAATCCAGGTCAAGTTGTTAACAAGTTTCAAAAAGAAAAATCGAGTTTGAGGCTCATTTGCTTATCTGATAAGCACTTTGAAATTCCCTGTTTGAGCCAAAAGTACCCTGCACATCAGATTTTTAACCAAGTTTCTAGGTGGATATAGGGAAGTTAATTGGATCTTAATTCATTTCTTTGGGTGGATTTGTGATCTCTGGTAGTCAGTCAGTGATTTGAACCCATAAGCTCTCAATTCTCAGCTTATTGCAACTGCTTATTTGCCTGTCTAATTGGGTGGATTGAGCATAGTAATCTGTTTTCATAACAAGGGCTGCAAGTGCTTATTAGTGATCGTACTTAGAGTTTTGTTATTCATTTGAGTTACTTTGTACCTGTAGTTGCTTTGTCTATTGAGCTTTTGCTTATTTGCTTATCTGTGTATGTTTATTGCTTATTTTCCATTGCTTATTTCAAACTGTTTGATGCATATCTGTGTTTCTATGATCACTTGGTCATAATATTGTTTCTATAAGCATATTTGAGTACAAAAATCATTGGGTCAAAGTTTTGGTCAACCTGGTCATAGTTTGCTTATTAATAAGCAATTCCAATAAGCAGTTTTAACCTAATAAGCCCTTTTCTGCAATATTTTCTTTTCAAAATTTTTTCTCAAGGTTATTCTAATATTTTAGATTTTCTGCAATTTTTTCAGATTTTTCTAAATAGATTTACTATTTTTCTTATTTAATTTTCATTTTTAATCAATTTTAAATACATTTTAATTACCAAAAAGTCCAAATAAATCAGAAAAATCCAAAAATATTTTTAAAATTTATTTTAATTTAATTTAGAATTTTAGAAATTTATTTTGCATTTTTCTCAATTATTTTGAATTTATTTTGAAATTTTAATTAGATTTAATAATTTTTAATTTCCAAAAATTACACAAAAAGCAAAAAAAAAAAAAAAAAAAAAAGTTTTTTTAGTTTTAAAATTACTTTTTAGTTATTTTATAATTTTCAAAATTTAATTTTCATTTTTCTCACCTTATTTGCATTTTCTTTTAATTTTTAAATTAGATAATTAGTTTTTAATTCATAAAAATTAAATAAAAAGTCAAAAAAATATTTTTCTTTTTCTCAAAATTTTCTTTTATCATTTTTAACTTTTGAAAATTATTTCCAGGTCCGTAGGAGTAGCGTAGCTTAAAAGTCGCGTTTATTTCGTACGTTAACGTTTATTTTCCGTTTCTGCTTATGTTTTCGATTCTACGTTACGTTTCTAGTTGCCTTACTTGAATTACGTATTTAGTTGATTATTTGTGCTTCATTTACTATTTTATTAGTATAATCTCATTCAAATCACTTTTTACCACTTTCACGACACATTTCACGAATCGGGAATTCGAAATTCCATTCATCCTTCACACGGACTACGACCTCGGGTTATCCGTATTTCTTTGCGGATCTCTTGAGTAATACTATACTATATATAAAATGATCAGTTGTATTTAACGCATGAGCGAATTCTAATGATCCCATGTTAGGAGCTTCTTGCAGGCTCGACATAGGAGTGAAGTAGGAGCTTATAGAGTTGGGGAAGTACGTACGCCGCCCCATGAATGGTATTAAAAATATAACCCGTCATCCATGCAATTGTAACAAATTATCAACCTGTAAAAGATATCTAGGGAGTAATGAAACCTAAGTACACACAATTTTCCCTATTATTGTTCACACCACTAGTTTAATTAGCTTATTTTCATTTCTGTTATTTTATTTTGGTTGCATCTTTAGTTATTCGGTTAGTTGATTAGCAACTAATTCCGCCCACTCTTCCAAAAACCGAGATTTTATTTGCTTTTATCAAAATATAAAAAAATACCAAAAAGAATCATCCCTCACCTCTAGACTTAGTTTTTAGGCTTTCTAATCCTAGCGACACTATTCCTGAGTTGAACGATCAATCCCTCGGTACTTGTCACTATACTATACTACAACGATCAAGTACACTGCCTGGTGGGGGTTGTAAGCTTCTCAAGATCCCTCGAGAGGTAAAGCCTGGTGCGATTCCCACGTATCACTCATCTAGGTATCCTCCTGATGAGTATCTCCCTGAGAATCATACTTCAACCCAATACCAAGCTGATGCTGATGTCTCCTACTACATCATTCCTCATAATCTACCCCAACAACTGTCAGTGAAGTCACTGAAACTCAACCTGCCTCCAATGAGACAACACCCACTGAACCAATTGTTCAAGAACCCTCAGAGCAAACTGTTCCCTCTAATGTCACTGAAGTAGATAATCTTGAGTTACCTCAGGTTCCTATAATTGAACCTACTCCTCAAGTAAATCAGGCTTCTACAAGCTCTAACTCCTATCCTAAACCTCAGGATAGTTGGACTAGATCCAAAGTTATTGAGCTTGTGAACATTATTGGTGAGCCCACTGATGCGTGGGAATCGCACCTTGCTTTACCTCTCGAGGGATCTCGAGAAGCTTACAACCCCCACCAGGCAGTGTACCTGATCGTTGTAGTATAGTATAGTGACAAGTACCGGGGGATTGATCGTTCAGCTTAGGAATAGTGTCTCTAGGATTAGAAAGCCTAATTACTAGTTCTAAAGATGAGGGATGATTATTTTTGTGTTTTTATATTTTTTAGAAAGCAATTAAAATCTCGGGTTTTGAAAGAGTGGGCGGAATTAGTTGCTATTCAACTAACCCCAAACTAAGATGCAATCAAAATAAAATAATAAAAATGAAAATAAACTAATTATTACAAAGGTTATGAGCAGTAATTGGAGAAATTGTGTTTACTTAGACTTCACTACTCCCTAGATATCTTTTACACGTTAATTACTTGTTATAATTGTATGGATGACGGATTGTATTCCTTAATACCATTCATGGGGTGGCATACATAACTCTCCAATTCTATGAGCTCTTATCTCCTCCTACACCATGACCCAGCACAACTATAGGGATTGTAAACAGTGGCTCATGCATTAAATACAACCAATAAAGACCTAGTACGCCTCGGTTCATGTTTCTTAAGACGTTCAAGCATGTTACCATTTGGAGATCTGCCAGTTTTCTTAAGCCTAACATATAAAATCATTCATCCAAGACAAGAATAAACAAGTAATCAACACATAATCAATATCTAGGTTTCATTAGATCTAAGCAAACACAAAGGAGATCTAGCCTAGCATAATTGAATTGAGACAAGAACAAGATATAGACAACCAACACATAGACATATTGATTGAATTAGAAGAACACTTATCTCAATTACAATGCAAGGTATCAAGGGTTTGGAACCCTTGAAAAACCTGTATAAGTTCCACCAAATTCGTCTTTAGGGTTTCACCAAAACTTCTCTCCTTTTTTTAATGAAAAAACTAGAAAACTATATATAGGAAAACCGAGGTGACGGCGTCAAGAGCAATGGTGTGACGCCGTCATCTAGCCGCCAAATACTTCCTCGGACGGCCTTGATCTACATCTGACGGCCTATGTGACGCCGTCATCAACTACGGTATTTTATTCTTGGAACTTTGACGCCGTCATGCAAACTTTTGACGCCTTCATGAACTACGGATTTTTATTCTAGATGTTTGACGCCGTCAGGAGTTTAGTCTTGACGCCGTCATGCACTGTTCTCAGCATGGAAAATAGAGACTTTTCCGTTTTCTTCACTTTTATGCTCCAAAAACGTCCAAAATGGCTTCTTTTCCAGAATTCACTCTCCAAGTACCTAAAATCACAAAAGGAACGATTTAGGGCAATATTTGATCAAATAAAGTCGGATTCGGGCTTAAATGACCCCCTAAAAACGGATCATTTTTCGTCTCATCACCCACTGAAGGCATGCTTACCAGAAGCATGGCTGCTAAACTTAAGGTAGCCACAGCCAATATATGCCTTTATGCTGACTATCTTTCAGAAATTGAGCCTAAGAATAGCAAAGAAGCCCTGACATATGAAAGTTGGGTTCAGGCCATGAGAGATAAACTGGAACAGTTTGACAGAAATGATGTCATGACCCTTGTAGAATGCCCTAATGGTGTTCTTGTCATTGGCATGAAATGGGTTTTCGGAAACAAGACTGATGAGAATGGCACTGTCATCAAAAACAAAGCAAGACTTGTTGCCAAAGGATATAACCAACAGGAAGGCATAGACTATGAGGAAACCTTTGCACCTGTTGCTAGAATGGAAGCCATCAGGATCTTCCTAGCCTATGCAACTTACATGAACTTTAAAGTTTACCAAATGGATGTCAAAAGTGCATTCCTGAATGGTAACATTAAAGAAGATGTCTATGTGCAACAACCTCCTGGCTTTGAAAGTAGTGAATTCCCTCACCATGTCTACAAGCTTAACAAAGCCCTTTATGGACTGAAACAAGCACCCAGGGCATGGTATGAAACACTTTCAGCCTTCCTGATCCAAAACAAATTTGTCAGAGGAAAGATTGACAACACCCTGTTCATCTACAGAACAAAAAGTGATGTCTTCCTGGTTCAAGTGTATGTTGATGACATCATCTTTGGCTCAACAAGTTGCAAATTTGCAAACAGTTTGAAAAACTGATGACCACAAAGTTTGAGATGAGCATGATGGGTGAACTCACTTACTTTCTTGGACTCCAAATCAAACAAACTGACAGAGGGATATCCATTTGTCAAGAAAAATACCTAAGGAACCTACCGAAGAAATTTGAGCTTACTGATTGCTCTTCAGTGAAGACTCCTATGGTTCCTCCAAACAACCTTGGTCCTGATCTCACTAGCAAGTCAGTGAATCAAATCCAATACAGGGGAATGATAGGGTCCCTGATGTACTTACTTGCATCCAGGCCTGATATCCAATTCTCAGTTTGTCTGTGTGCAAGATATCAGGCTGATCCTAAAGAGTCCCATCTCACTGCTGTCAAGAGAATCTTCAGGTACCTGAAGGGTACACCAAACCTTGGTTTGCATTACCCAAAGTGCTCAGGATTTGATCTCAAATGATACACTGACTCTGACTATCCAGGATGTAATATGGATAGAAAAAGTACCTCAGGATCCTGTCAAATTCTTGGTGGTAAACTTGTGTGTTGGAGTACAAAGAAACAACAATCAGTGGCCATGTCCTCAGCTGAAGCTGAATATATAGCTGCAGCATGATGCTGTGCAAATGTACTCTGGATGAAGAGCCAACTGAGTGACTATGGCATTCAGTACAAGATGGTACCCATCTTTTGTGATAACACAAGTGCCATAGCCATCTCAAACAACCCAGTGCTTCATCAAAGAACCAAACACATTGACATCAGATACCATTTCATCAGGGACCACATCATGAATGGAGAAATTGAACTACATTTCATCCCCATTGAGTATCAGCTAGCTGATATCTTCACCAAACCCCTAGATGAGCCCACTTTCACAAGACTGAAATCTGAGTTGGGCATGTTGGATATTAACTCAGGCAACTGATCAAAGTTATACCAACCAAATGTAAATTCTCTTAGGTCCCTAATTAAAACCCATGTCTCAGTGATAATCACATCTTCACTGATCATCAACACACTGAATGATAATCTCATTCAGGGGGCTCATGATATCATATGACATCAATACCCTAACTAAATGCTCCAAGTACTTAGTTAGTAAATGTCCCAGGTAGGTAACTGAGTCCTGTTAAATATAGGAATATATGTTGCTTATAAAACTGGCATCCACATCATGGGCCCCCACATTTCTCACCAATACCACTAAGCATTAAAAGCTCTCTCTCTCACACAAATACTGTGTGATGATATCACTCTGCAAAAAGTGTCCTTCGCAGAGCCACGCCACCACTTCAACAATCATGTTCCGAGTAAAACAGGGTAGTGGGAATCGTGTCATTTAATGCGGATGTCAAACATGCTTTATAATTCAATTTTGAATTAATGCCAAAAACGTTTGATATCCGCAACGGCTTTACCCTAATCCATTCCCTATAAATACTCCCACAAAAGAAAACACACACACGCTTTCAAAAACTACCAAAACTATTGCAAAAAAATTTCAAGATCTAAAATCTCTTTTGTGTGTGTTCTTCTTTAAAACAAAACTTTTCTCTCAAACCAGACCATTTCTACACTAAAATGGCTTCTTCCAAAGCTATCACATATGCCCCTAATGTGGAATTCCAAGTTGAGGGTGTAGACATGACCAAAAACAACGTGGTGGGGAATTTTGCTTACCCTGAAGGCTTTCCAGCCTATAAAGGGGTAGTTAAATTTCTTCAAAACTGCTTCCTCACCACTGCCTTCACCAAAACACCCTCGGTCATCTATCATGACCTACTAAGGGAATTCTGGTGCACATCTAGGGTTGAAAAGCCTGATGTCACCAAAGAGGCCATCATCAAATTCTTTGTGCTCAATGGGACTAAAACCCTCTCCCTTGATTACAAAACCTTCATCAAGGCCACTGGCCTTGATTACATGAAGGCATTTGTGCCTCTACCCAAGGCTGAAGAAGTTACAGTCTTACTGCTGGAACTTGCGCCTTTTGACAAACTACACCCTGAGGTGTCACCTGAGGCCTTATTAAAAAGGACCCCCATTGTCAAGACCTGGTTTCCTGCTCCCTGGAGGATCCTAATGACCTTTGTCATTCAGGTCCTTGGGGGCATCAAGTCCTCCACTGAGCAATTGAATACCACTCAAGCAATGATGGTATTCTGCCTCGTGGAGGGTAGAAAAATTGATTTTAGAGAGATCATCTTCAGAGACCTCATCACCAAACTGACCACAGGGAAATCTAGGCAAAAACTTATGTCTTACCCTAGGTTCATTTCCTGTGCGCTTCAGAAACTAATGGGCGTTGAATATGTCAGGCCTTTCATCTCGAGTTCCACCCCTGATGTCTTACACAAGGAAAACTACTCAAGAGACCCTAATGAGGTTACAGAAGTCGCCCTGACAACTTATATGTTGACAACAATTCAGTTCGCAAACATTGTTTCACCCATTCCTTCTCCCTCTAAGGAGAAGAAGACTAAGAAGGGACAGGGGTCCAGGAAGGTTATTAGACCTAAATCACTCGTCACTGAGACTTCTCTCCCCAAGCCTAGCAACAAGGGGCAACAACAACAGACCTTGACTACTGACATCATCAGAATCATTAGCCAATCTCTGACCCTAACACAAATGCCAACGGAGGGCACTGAGACATCAAACTCAGTGTCCTCAGGCAAACCCATTCCCTCAGGCTCTGCTGACATATACAAGTCAGTGGAGCTGGAATCAACCAAACCTCCACATCCTGCTCATGGCTCTGGCAAATCACAACCATAGTCTCAGGGAGAAAGGGGTCCTAAATCCTCAGTAGGGCAGCACTACTCTACTGAGACGGGGACCCACACCTCTTCACATCCAGCTAAACGCTTGGGTCAATCAATACCCAAGCATCAGGGAGTCAACGCCCCTGAATCTTTGACAGGCCAGCCCAAGCCTGTTGGAAAGGGGGGCATCACCCTTCACGAGCCTGATGAGGACATTCGCAAATCACAGCTTTTGTACGAGGGCACACCTACTCTTCCTAAAGACTCAAGGGGACTTATACAACCCACTAATAGGGACACAACATTCACGATCTCTAAGGATGGCAATGAGAAATACCCATCAGTGTCTGAAGGGGTCACGGGGGACAAAGACTCAGAGGGAAATATATAACCCGCTGATATGGAACCCAAAACCACTCCCGAAGGTGCGCAAAACTTGGGAACTGACCTTGAGGACCAGGCAGATAACACCCAGTCTGCTGGATTTGAGAGGTCAGGACCTGGCCATAACGAAGGCAAGTCTTCTTTTGAAGAGGAGCCGGATAACCTCCTTTTGCAGATTCAGTCCCTGGCCGATGCTCAGGCTGCTTTGTTCTCTGATGATGATCTTCACAGTGATGAGGAGATTTTTGAAGCAGGGGAAGATATGGAAATTGTGGAGACAGTCCCTGAACCAATTCCTCAGTCTCCTCAATCCTCCAATCATGATGATGCTGAAACCCACTCCCCATCAGAGTCCTCAGATGATGAAGAGACTCCTCTCACTGTGAAGGTTTTCAAGAAGGCTACCAATGCCTTGTTCAGGGGGGGGGTCACTGACGAAGTATTTGATATGCACACTGAGCAAGCAGTCCACTACTTCAACCTGAAGAGTTTTGTTGACGAATTCAATGAAGATGTCAGGGAGCAGAATTCCTCTGTCAACTACTCCCTGACACAAATGGTCTCTCGCTTCAACCAATTCCTTGAATCACATAACAATCTGAACACAGGGGTTCAATCCAAACACAGGGGTTCAATCCATTCAAGAATCCGTTAAAGATGATCCTGAACTTACCAAGAAGCTCCTTCAGGCGGCAGAGACCTACCAGCTCAACTCTGTGCATCTCACTGAGTTACTCACCCTGATGAAGTCCCTCAATCTTCAGGCTCTCAGTAGCTCAGTGGAGTCTGTCAAAACATCACTTGCCAACTTGGATCACTCAGTAGCCATTCAGTCACAGAAGTCAGAAACCCTTGCCTGGAGATTTGGTTCTCGATTATCTGCAATGGAAAGTGCTCAGGCCTCACTGAACGCTAAAGTGTCCACCATCCAAAAGGACACCTCAGAAATCAAGACCATGATGGCTGAGATCTTTCAGGCCTTCAAGGGTTCCTCCACATCTGCATCAGTCACTCCAACTCTTGCCCTCACTCAGGCTCCGACAACAGTTAAGGGGGAGAATATCACTGATGCCCCTCACACTGAAGCTCAACATGAGGCTGGACCCTCTCACACTGAGGGGGAGCATTACACTGAAGCAACTCCCCTCTCATTTGTTCAACCTCAAGAACAACCAGCCGCCTCATCTCAGCAGCAAGATAAAGGAAAAAGCATTATTACAACACCTGAACCAAGAATAGTGCTACAGCCTGCCTCCACTTTAGTCAGACAGGACCCTGATGAACCAGTCAGAGTTCCATTTGAAATCAATGGGGTAATTCGTCTTCTCACTGGTGATGAAATTCAGGCCTACATGGAGAAGGATGAGGCTTTGAAAAGGCAGCAGCCGAAGAAAGGATGAGAAAGGCTGCACTTATAAAGGTTGTTCATGAAGAGGCTGAGAAAATAGGGTTAAACGTTGAGACACTGGAAAGTGGGCAAATGGGGGCAGTCTTCAAAAAGGCTCAGGATGAAGAGATGGAATCCCTGAAAAAGAAAACAGAAGCAAAGCTCAGGAAGGATGCTCAGATCAGGGAGACCAGAATTGCAAGGTACACATAGGTGATGAAAGAAAGGCTAAAACCTGAAACCATCACTGACATCAAGATCCATCGCAACACCAAGCCTACTATTGTCACTGTCTACAGGGGGCAGGATCAAAGAGTTATGGACACCCATAACCCATTCAGGTTTGCTGACTTTGGCATCTCTGAGTTGGATGAACTTCTACCAATCATCACCAAGAAGTCAAATGTGGTTGTTCCAAATCTTCTAAAGTCACTAGAGAACAGGTACAAAGGACTGATGGAAATGCCTAAACTTTTGGAATTCCTTCTCTGCTTCCTCCTTCAACTACTCAATCGGCTCCAAAAGTCTCCAAGAGAAAGAGAAAGCAAATAGAGACGGAGCCTGAAATAAAGGTCCTAGGATTAGATTGTGACAGGTCTCTTCCTAAAGGAATCACCTTTATGAAGAATGTTGTATTTGAAGTCCCTGAAAGAGGATTGTGCTTCACTGACGAATATGGAAACCCTGCTTTCTAAAGATGGTTAGATATTGACAAGGCAGGGATCAAGGCGATGCTTATGTACCTGATGCTGGCTTCTCCGGTCAATTGTGCAGAGAATATGAGGTTTTGCATTGATTTGAAAGCCAAGATTGAGGAGCATCCTGAGAAGCACCTACTGAGATCCAAGAGAACAAAGCTTGAAGGACTTGGTGTTCATCTGAACATCTGAATCTGCATCAACTATCTTTTTTATGTTTTTGTAATTTGTCATATGATTTGTAATAATTATTTATGAACAATGATGTTTCTTTTAAGTTACAAGTGTCCTATGTTAATTACATCAACACTCAGTAAGAGTAGAAGTCCTGACTACTCACACTGAATCACGACACTTAGGCTATTTGTATATCCAAATAGGGGGAGACTGTTGGGTCACTAAATTCCCCAAGCTTCCTTAAACTTGGATTTGAACATAAAATAGTGTAAGTGTCTAATATCCGTTAATACAAACAAGTCACTGAGTGTACAGTATCTCAGTGAGTCATCTTCAGGATGCTTGGAGCGAGTCTATGTAGAAAGGTTCACCATTCAGTGAGGCGGAACTCAGTGAGTGGAGTCTAAGCCAAAAAGAAGATGATGGGTTCAGTGAGGATGACAATAACTCACTGAACCCCCAGGACTCCTCAACAACTATTATACTGAAGACTGAAGACCTGAAGATTGAAGTATGGGCGGGACAAGGCAGGAAAGTTTGGACGCATCAACAGGTGTCCTTATCAACCTGAAGTCAAACTTTCCCTGAACGGTATCAAGTCAGGGTGGTGTCATCACTGTGCACTAGAAAGGCACATTGTCCTTCACTCAATATAGTCAAGTGTAACAGAGACAAAATACGTAATGTATTTTGTCTCCAATAGCTTAGGTCATTCTTTTGTCTCTTTCAGTAATGTTGAAATATACTTGTGTATAAATAGGTAGCATAAGTGAGGAGTAAAAGTTGACAAGTTTTGTGCATTTAATGCGAAGCATTCACAAACCACTTTTACTCCTCCAAAGAACAACACAGTCCCTGAGATAGCTCAGTGAGACCTTTTAGTTGTCACTCAACGTAGTTTGAGTTAAGTGAGGAGTCCACACCATACTTTTCATTTCAATCCCAAGTGTTATTCCACAAACACTTGGGTATAATTCTTTTGATTAACTTCTAATAAGAATTAAACGTTGAAAAACCTTGTGTCTCTTTCTTTACGTTTTATCTTTGTGGTTAATCTTATTTATCTGAGTTAAATGTCATGGAACTTGGTTAGGTTAACTCATTAGTTAACTATTAACTTAGTAAACGGGACCAACAAGCTGCCTATAAATAGTGGACCATTTTGCACCTAAAACAACAATTTTTTTCACACATTTTTCTTTGATAAAAAACAAATTTCATATAGATTATTTCCTTTGATCATTTATCTAGTTTTAGTTTGTTTAAGAGTGATTCTTTCATCCAACCAATGATCACCTTCATTCCTCTATTAGTCGAAAAGAAGAACACAAAGTATCAAGAAGATACAAAGTGTTAGAGTCATGGAGTAGTGCACTTGCATTACTTGTTGTAAGCTTGTTGTATCTTGATAAACATCAAGTAGTCATTATCTTTGTTTACTCTTGTGAGTGTGGATCATTGTGATCTTGTTAAGATCTTGGAGATCTCTTGTAGCTAGTGAACTTGTGTGTTGATCAAGTGGATCAAGTGTAGATCGGGTAGATCGTATACGTTGTGTTGAGTGTGTGATTAGCAAGGATCGGGTAGATTGTGAGTAGATCGGGTAGATCGAGTGTTGATCATGTGGATCGTGAAGTTTGTGAGACTTGTGAAGATCGGGTAGATCGTGGTAGATTGGTACTTGCTAAGATTAGTACTCGACATTTAGTTTAGTGTCAGAAAATAATGTAAGCGATGTTGTATGGTTTTCTTTGCTGGGAATGGAGCTTGTTGATTAGTGAAGTAACTCCCGAGTTGGGAACTCGAGGAGTGGAGTAGGGCGAAGAGGAGCTTCGTGACCGAACCACTATAAATCGTCGTATCTGGGTTTGTGTTTCCTTTACTTATCTCTTTACATTCTGTTAAGGCAACATTATCAAGATCTCCTAATGTTTTAATGATGACAAATAAACCTTCGAAACACATAAAATAACAAACGGTAGCCAAAATTCCCCAACTCACATACCTGTTGCTGTCGCGCTGCCCGCACGTTGACGCGTAGGCGACGTACCAGGCTTCTGTGAATGTCGGGATGAATTTTGAAAGTCGGCTTTCTCTTACCTGACAAATGTGGATCTTTCAATACATGTATGAATATGCTATGTGCTTAATTGAGAACACTCAAAACGAGTTTTGGGATTAGAGAGATCCAAGTATTGAAACACCCATTTACGGGAAAAATACCAACTCATGTTTTCTAACGCTTGCCTCTAGCCAAGGCTTTTCTAAACTTAGGAGCTTATATACTTCACGTAACATCACGTGAAAGCATCCATATGCTCATAACCCGTGCTTACGTCTTCTCTAATCACGTAATAGGTTTACTCCCTTATTGGTCAAACTAAGTCAAATGTCACTTTGCGGAAACACATCCTTTCCCGCTTGGGTTATGCTTTACATCAAGGCAAAGCACTTAACTTGTTTGAACCAAAGTGTTAGTTAAGTATGCCGAGTCGTGGAAAGTCACGAGTTATGAAACTATGGATTCTCGACGTTGTGTTACTTGGAATTATAAGTAACCTATGATTTTCTCAACTCATAATCTTAATTGTCTAAACGTTTTTCTCTTAATCACAATTAAATTACTTCTTAATCTCATCTTAATCACCTCCTTAAACACAAGGGACAAAGCCTCCAAACAACCCAACATCTTCTTACACCTGTTATATATTCCCTTACACCTCTTACACTTTTACACCCTTTTGGCTCACACTCTCCCACACAAGATTCCGCACTTTATACAATACCAATACACCTTTCTCATACACCAATACATACTCTTCCCTATACATACATACACTCTTTTCTACACACACCTTTATTTTCAAAATACACACACTTCACTCACATACCTCTCTTCACACACACAAGGCTCCCCATCTTATCAATCTTACACACTTCTTACATATACAACTCACTCCTTACACGCATCATATCCAACCAACATATTCCTTACACATCCAACACCTTTACACTCAAATTTACATACATTACTCACAACCATTTCACCTTCTACACACACTAGGCTCCCCATCACATCCATACTTACATATTCCCTTAAACACATCACATCCTTTCACACCTCTTATACACAACTCACCTCCTCTCTAATTCAACACATGGATAAATTTGAAATCCAAAGGAGGCTTCCTTTGATCCTAGCCATTCATTTCCAACAAAATCATATCATCCATCTATCTCATTCTTCCCCCCAAGGTTAGAATATACCTTTGGATATTCTCTTATCTCAACCAATATTTCATTCCTAACCCAACTATGGTTAGTTCTCTACACTTAACCTTGGTTAGCTCTTAACCACACCAAGGATGGAATATTCCCTTGGATACGCTTCTCTTAACCCAACCATGGTTCACATCTAACCAAACTATGGTTACTTCTCAAAAGCGGAAGTCTTAAATAAATAACTTACTTTAAATTACTATGGTGAAAATCTTCATTTCAACTCTACTCTCAATCCCAGAAACCATCCCAAAACTAGCTAGAATACCTGCCGCGGTGAAAGAAAATGCGGCTGAGCTTAAAAAGCCCAGTGAACGGATATAATAAAAGTAAACTGAAATAAATGCTGAAGTACAGAAGATATAATTTTGGGAAACATATTTAGATTTAATAGATAATACGGAAATAACATGTGTAGGTTAAGTAAGGAATTTATACAGTCACCTGTATAAACAGAATCAGAAACCAAAATAATACTATGAGCTCAGAAAGATATCATTATCATATCACCGTCAAATCATAAGTTGTACAAGGAGTAGCTGGCTCTAATGTACCGGAAGTGAAAGGGGTACATTGCACGTACAACCAATCACTAAATAGAATTATATCATATCATAACAGAAAACAGATCTAGGGTGCATCCATACGCCCCTAAAAATTAGTGCACATTCATATATAACGGAAGGGACGTGTGATGAGGCGAAAAATGATCCGTTTTTAGGGGGTCATTTAAGCCCGAATCCGAATTTATTTGATCAAATATTGCCCTAAATCGTTCCTTTTGTGATTTTAGGTGTTTGGAGAGTGAATTCTGGAAAAGAGGCTATTTTGGACGTTTTTGGAGCATAAAGTGAAGAAAACAACAAAGTACCAAATCCAAGCTGGAATTACAAGGTGACGGCGTCAAGAATTTACTCTTGACGGCGTCAGAAAGGATGAATATTTTACCGAAGGTTGTGAAGGCGTCAGATGAAGAGATGATGGCGTCAAAATGAACAAGATTAATTTACCGAGGGTGGTGACGGCGTCACATAGGCCGTCACGATTGGATCTAGGGCGTCCGAGGAAGTATATGGCGGCGAGTTGACGGCGTCAGATTTTACTCTTGACGCCGTCAGGACGATTTTCCTATATATAGTTTTCTAGTTTTTTCATTAAAAAAAGAGAAGTTTTTGGTGAAACCCTAAAGACGATTTTGGTGCCTCTTTTACAGGTTTTTCAAGGGTTCCAAACCCTTGAGACCTTGCATTGTAATTGAGATAAGTATACTCTTAATTCAATCAATATGTCTATGTGTTGGTTGTCTATCTTTTGTTCTTATCTTAATTCTACTATGCTAGGCTAAATTTCCTTTGTGTTTGCTTAGATCTAATGAAACCTAGATGTTGATTATGTGTTGATTACTTGTCTATTCTTGTTTTGAATGAATGATATTATATGTTAGGCTTAAGAAAACTGGCAGATCTCCAAATGGTAACATGCTTGAACGTCTTAAGAAACATGAACCGAGGCGTACTAGGTCTTTATTGGTTGTATTTAATGCATGAGCCACTGTTTACAATCCCTATAGTTGTGCTGGGTCATGGTGTAGGAGGAGATAAGAGCTCATAGAGTTGGGGAGTTATGTATGCCACTCCACGAATGGTATTAAGGAATACAACCCGTCATTCATACAAGTGTAACAAGTAATTAACATGTAAAAGATATCTAGGGAGTAATGAAGTCTAAGTAAACACAATTTCTCCAACCACTGCTCACAACCTTAGTTTAATATTAGTTTAATTTCATTTTCATTAGTTAATTAATTATAAAGTAGTTTTTGGGTTAGTTGATTAGCAACTAATTCCGCCCACTCCTTCAAAACCCGAGATTTTACTTGCTTTCATAAAATATAAAAACACAAAAATAATCATCTTCCATCTCTAGAACTATTAATTAGGCTTTCTAATCCTAGCGACACTATTCCTAAGCTGAACGATCAATCCCCCGGTACTTGTCACTATACTATACTACAACGATCAGGTACACTGCCTGGTGGGGGTTGTAAGCCTCGCGAGATCCCTCGAGAGGTAAAGCAAGGTGCGATTCCCACGCATCAAGTTTTTGGCGCCGCAGCCCGGGGAATAGTTATTGTCTAGGTTAGGATTTCTTTTTATTAGGTCTACTTGCTAGATTCCTTTCTAGTAAGATTTTATTTTTATTTTTAGGTCTTCTTTAGTCTATCTTATTTCTTCGTGCTTTTGTTCGTAACTCTTTACCATCCGACATCATGGAAGGTGGTAACATCTTTGAACCCATCATCCCACCACAACAAAACCCACCATTAGAACCCCTTAGGCCCCGAACCTTAGGAGAGTATTCCCGACCTAGCCACCAAGGCTACCGAAACACCATTGAGCTCACCGGAGCCAATGTGACCCCCCTGCGATCCGACACCATCCGGTTGGTGCAAAGCGGATGTGCATTCCATGGACTTCGTTCCGAAGATCCAAACCAACACCTTAAGGACTTCCTCAAAATCGTAGATTCCATAGACCTAGGTGTTGAAACTAGAGAGACTACCCGTTTACGCCTATTCCAATTCTCTCTACGGGATCAAGCTAGTCAATGGCTTGAGCATTTACCCGCGGGATCCATCACCACATGGGATGATCTCACCACTCGTTTCCTTGCTCAATTTTTCCCACCGGGGAGAACTACCAAGCTTAGAAATGACATCTTGATGTTCCAACAACGTCAAAATGAATCTTTTTATGAAGCATGGAGTCGATATAAAGACCTACTCCGAAAAGTTCCCCATCATGGGATCGAACCATGGCTGCAGATCCAAATCTTTTATGGTAAGGTTGACTATCAAACAAGGAAAGCCATTGATTACGCAGCCAAGGGTAGGCTAGATAGACTTGGCGTTGACGAATGCTGGAAAGTTCTTGAGGAATTGGCACAATACGAAGAGGAAGGATGGGAGGACCCGATGCTCCCGAGCAAGGCAAAGCTTGACTACGCATGTGCCACCCAAGAACAATTGTTGGGAAGCATCGAGAAACAGGTAAAAGAACTAATGAGTGTTGAGAAACTGGCTACTGAACCCATGTGGAACCCTAACCCACATAGAAACACGGCTATCAGCCAAAATTTTCCTGAACGCTCACGATAAGAGGAATTCGAAGGAATAATGGTAACCTTCATGGATAATCAGGAAAAGCAAATCCAGCACCTTGAGGCACGCATGGAAAACACTCACAAAGCCTTTATGAATTTCGCAGACCAATTCATATCAAGGGTCAAAGAAAAGATCAAAGAAAATTCTATGCCCAAAAAAATTGAAAAGGTTTTCGAGGTGTCAACCTCTTTGGTATTTAACCAGGAGGACAGCTGGAGATTCTCCTCAAGAGCTTTACCACTGACTACCCCCCATTCTCATAAACACCCCCATACGGAGAAAAGCTCGTGAATAAATAGTATTTTCGTTGGATTCTTGCAAACCACATTCCCGATCTCATCCACAAAACGTTCTGTTGGTTTCAAACCCGGTGTAAAGAGGCCACACCTCATAAACACCATTGATTTGAAACCTCCCATTGAACAACATCTTTTCTCTCGCGCCAATAACTCGTGCACAAGGATCAACTTTGCCAAGACACCACCCGACCCCAGCTACTACCTCACCTCTTTCCGTGATAGTAATGAGACGTTCGACCCTGGTGGACCTCGTTAACGGAATAGCTACTCATGGGTTTTACTCGCGTTTAGTTATTCACGCAAAGAGCAGGGACTAAACTTAAAACTATTCCAAACCCCACCCAACACGGGCATCTGACGGCGTCAGATTTAACTCTTGACGCCGTCAGCTAGACGGATCAGCAATATTAACCCAAGAACCAATCACTTTCAACCCATACCCCACAAATCTCACCCAAGTGTTGCTGCTACTCCGACTCTCAAACCCCCAATTCGACATCTTTCGCCTCCGATTTCTCCTTTGTAAGTAAGTATTCTTCATCCTTTCTCGGTCAATTATCCTTAGGACCCATCAATTCGAAAAACCCCTTTCGCTCGAAACCCCATTCTTGACCCACCATTAGCAAATCGTAATGCCATCCAATTGGTGATTTGTAATCATGGGGTACTTGAGCGAATGTGGGAACTGCAGGGTAGTGAGGGCGAAATCCCTTAGACAGATGAGGATTGTGATGCAGGTGGGGGATGGTACCTATATATGGTACATAGGGGTCGATAATGAGGATGACGACGGTGATGATGAGGGAGTGCCCCAGCAGCATCAGTATGAGGCGGGGACGGCTGATTACTACCGACACATGAGTCGGGGAGACTGGCAGGCACACCAGGGTGTCTGGATGGGTCAGATGGACACATGGCGAGCAGCTACTGACCAGCGCTTTGACTGGATGTATGATCATACCGTCCGCCAGATGCAGCACCTCTCTACCCGAGATCAGCTTGAGCCTCACCTGCAGATTGACCCCTTCCCAGGCCGAGAGACTGACTACCCTCCCCATGGGTACACTGGACACCTCCCACCTGGCTATGATTATCGTTTTGGTCCTCCCCCTCAGTGATCCATCTTGATGTCTGTACTTCTTGAACAATTTATCTTTGGTTAAATAATTTAAAACATTCGGTTGTAATAGTCTAGGATCCGGCCTTTGTTGGCTTTGAACAATTTCCATTTCTGTTCTTTTAATTAATGTGTGAATGATTAGCTTTTAATTTTTGATTATTTATCTTTGCAACCCATGTTTTGTGTGATTTTAATTGTTTGATTGTTATTTGCTTCCGTATGCATGTTTTATTTTTATTGTTGGTTGATCATGTTTCTCAATTAAAATGTGGAAATACTTTATTATGTTGTTTAGCCTAGTCTTAACTTCAACCTAAAGGTATTTTTGCAAAAGATAAGTGTAAGGGGAAACCCCAAATATGTTTTTTAAGAAACAAACCGATCATGATTCTCCACAATATTTAATGAACATGTGTATTCGTATTGTTAGAGTCAAATGCTTGTATTGAGTCATAATGTAGTTTTGCAGGATTTTCCAGGAAGTAGGACAAAGTTTTTCCAGAAATTTTCCGGAAACTTAACATAAAGATTTCTACAGGTTCATTCTGACGGCGTCAGGCAATTGCTCTTGACGGCGTCAGGAGTCAAAAATCTGGAAATTTTACCAGTTTTGTTTTTCTAACGGAGTCTTATAAGTTTTTGTGAATTATTAAGTTTTATAATCTCCAGGAAATCTGCAAACTTCATTCCACAAGCATTATATCTTACTTTGTTTTCTAGGATTTAGTAACTTATATACGATGCCGCCGATTTTACGCGAGGTTGCCTTGTCTACTTTTGTCAGGATTTACAGGTTATTTGAGACAAGAAGATGATTTATATTCTGGAAGGGAAGCTTTGATTGTTCGTTTTCTTGGAGGAAGATTTAACCTGGCCAACCTAAAATCCATACCGAGCGAATCAGGGGAGTATTTGAATTCATTCTCTTTACTTTTAACTTTTACATTCTTTACTTGAACATTGGGGACAATGTTCATCTTAAGTGTAAGGGGAGGGTAAAAAGATGATACCTTACATATGCACTTTCGCTTGAGTTTGTTTTGTTTGATAGTAGATGAGTAATAAAACTATGAGAAATACTTGTTAGTGCAATTTTAGCGCCAAATTTAAAATTTTTTACAACATTTAGGAGTGAAACTTTAGCCATAGCAAGCGTCTCATGGATAGGAGGTTGTATGACTAGCACATAACCGTATATTCAAAAAAAATTTCCACCCAAAAATGTGAGGTTCGCCTTTAGTTTTGATAGGAAAAGCATTTATTATTGGTGCTTATGAGTGTACCGGTAGCATTTAGATTCTAGAACTTGCGTTAGTGATGCATCCCGAGACCGCTAGTGAGACTACATTCGTGTAGTAGGATTTACTACATGATAAGAGGCATTAGGATCACCCTTGTGTTAAACCCGTATTACGATTACTTGACCATTTAAGTCATATTACTTGGCTAGTTAAGTCAACTAATTTTTCCCACACCCTTAGCGTTGTACTCATTTGTAGTACACGATACCCCTAGTACACCCATCCGAGCCTATCTTTTCGTTTCTAACTTTAAGCATTTTACTTAAAGGAAGAATTTGTTACACCCCACTTAAATGTACACCCAAATCGCCTTAGCCTTCCGTGTATGCGCTCATTTTTAGTGCATTATTGTTATTTGTTAAACCCTAAGTTAACTTTCTAATTGGTTACATGGTTGCTAAGTCGAGTCATATCCTTGTACATATTGTTTTGGGACGATTGGGACTCATGGGTAAGTACTTATTTTATGGAGTAATGGGGAAGAACAACACTTATTACCCCCATATGTACGTTAATCTTAAAAGTGCTCCAAGTGTTTTGATTTTCTTAATTCGAGTCATTAGAATAGTTTAATGTAAAGTATGTAAAGATTCAAGTGTAAGGGGAATGCTCAAACCCCTATGATGTATTATTTTGGATGGTAGGGTAAGAGTGTATGAAAAAAAAAAAAAAAAAAAAAAAAAAAAAAAAAATCAAAAAAATCGAAAAAATCAAAAAAAAAAAAAAAAAAAAAATAGAAAAAGAAAAAAAAATAGAAAAGAAAGAGAGAAAAAAACATACGGACTACCATCCCGTTTTCATTCTATGTTCATTTTATGTTTTTAGTTATTTTTCATTTATTAGCTTAAGTCGAGTCTAGTCTTGGCTTAGCAACGCCATCTTGTACATGTAATTAACTAAGATTGTTAACTCGCCACCAGTAAAATCCCCTTTATCCAACAAAACCGTGTAATTCATATCCCTACACCTAACGTTATAACCCTTTAAAAAGACCTCTTTGATAGTTTATCCTAGGTGCTTACGCCATGTGGTGGAGGTTTGATCCTTTCCCAAGCCTATGGTAATCTATTTTGCTATGACAGGTAGTGAGAGATATCTTCCATTTCCATAATGTTATATTACTTTATTACACCCGAGAGATGTGAGTATCTAAACACTATTTGTGAGGTGCTTGTGTATGACCTCCGTGCTTGTCTATTGGTCTTTAGTGGAACGATTATTTGTTGTAATTACTTTTATATTAGTGTTAAATGACCCCTAACTTGTCTTTTGAGTAGAATAAAAGCTCATTTGCTTGAGGACAAGCAAATCTCAAGTGTAAGGGTATATGATGAGGCGAAAAATGATCCGTTTTTAGGGGGTCATTTAAGCCCGAATCCGAATTTATTTGATCAAATATTGCCCTAAATCGTTCCTTTTGTGATTTTAGGTGTTTGGAGAGTGAATTCTGGAAAAGAGGCTATTTTGGACGTTTTTGGAGCATAAAGTGAAGAAAACAACAAAGTACCAAATCCAAGCTGGAATTACAAGGTGACGGCGTCAAGAATTTACTCTTGACGGCGTCAGAAAGGATGAATATTTTACCGAAGGTTGTGAAGGCGTCAGATGAAGAGATGACGGCGTCAAAATGAACAAGATTAATTTACCGAGGGTGGTGACGGCGTCACATAGGCCGTCACGATTGGATCTAGGGCGTCCGAGGAAGTATATGGCGGCGAGTTGACGGCGTCAGATTTTACTCTTGACGCCGTCAGGACGATTTTCCTATATATAGTTTTCTAGTTTTTTCATTAAAAAAAGAGAAGTTTTTGGTGAAACCCTAAAGACGATTTTGGTGCCTCTTTTACAGGTTTTTCAAGGGTTCCAAACCCTTGAGACCTTGCATTGTAATTGAGATAAGTATACTCTTAATTCAATCAATATGTCTATGTGTTGGTTGTCTATCTTTTGTTCTTATCTTAATTCTACTATGCTAGGCTAAATTTCCTTTGTGTTTGCTTAGATCTAATGAAACCTAGATGTTGATTATGTGTTGATTACTTGTCTATTCTTGTTTTGAATGAATGATATTATATGTTAGGCTTAAGAAAACTGGCAGATCTCCAAATGGTAACATGCTTGAACGTCTTAAGAAACATGAACCGAGGCGTACTAGGTCTTTATTGGTTGTATTTAATGCATGAGCCACTGTTTACAATCCCTATAGTTGTGCTGGGTCATGGTGTAGGAGGAGATAAGAGCTCATAGAGTTGGGGAGTTATGTATGCCACTCCACGAATGGTATTAAGGAATACAACCCGTCATTCATACAAGTGTAACAAGTAATTAACATGTAAAAGATATCTAGGGAGTAATGAAGTCTAAGTAAACACAATTTCTCCAACCACTGCTCACAACCTTAGTTTAATATTAGTTTAATTTCATTTTCATTAGTTAATTAATTATAAAGTAGTTTTTGGGTTAGTTGATTAGCAACTAATTCCGCCCACTCCTTCAAAACCCGAGATTTTACTTGCTTTCATAAAATATAAAAACACAAAAATAATCATCTTCCATCTCTAGAACTATTAATTAGGCTTTCTAATCCTAGCGACACTATTCCTAAGCTGAACGATCAATCCCCCGGTACTTGTCACTATACTATACTACAACGATCAGGTACACTGCCTGGTGGGGGTTGTAAGCCTCGCGAGATCCCTCGAGAGGTAAAGCAAGGTGCGATTCCCACGCATCAACGTGGCAGAACATCACTCTACTGCCCTAGAGTCATGCCATAGGTGCATCTACGACACGGACATGGAACCCCCATGCCTAGTGAAGCTCATGTAATAAAAGGTTAATAATTAAAGGTTCACAACATAGTTGTCATAACAGAAAGTTCAGATAACAAAGTTTTCATGTCAAAGGTTCATAATAGAAGGTCTATAGCAAAGGTTCATATCAAAGGTTGTAAACACAAAGTAAACCTTAAGAATAAGGTCAGAATATCCGTACCTTGAACAATAGCAAAGCTGACAGAAGTTGACAGATCAAATAACGGAAAAATACTCTTCTTCAGAAATCTACATACGATGGATTACTCATTAATATCTTATTCGATCATTTACTTTTTCATATTCCATATTAGTTCTAGGGTTTAAATAGATATTTAGGTTAAGTATTTAATAACTTGTTAATATGGTTTTAGGGTTTCAAGTGTACTTATTTTAAAGTATAGGGTTTTAAATGTAATTATTACAAGTTTTACATATTAACCAAACTAGTCCTCTAACTTACATATTTAATAAATTAATACCTTGTATTTTAGTAATTTACAATTTAACCCCTTAAGTTATATAATTTATAATTCAAACCATTATATATATATATATATATATATATATATATATATATATATATATATATATATATATATATATATATATATATATACCCAAATAAACCTTTTAGATATCAAATATTACACATTTAACCCTTAAACTTAATTTATACAAATTACCCTTTGATAAAATAAAGTTTACAAAGCAAACCTTCAAGTTTACAAAATTATGAAACACACCCTTATCTTTTACCAAAACCATTCGGATCCTTTTATATCTTCCAAACCTTAACCCTAACTACATTAGTTACCTCATCATCATTAATTATTAACATTAAATACAAAATTTATCCTACCACCCTAACCCTAATTTTATTCGATCCCAAAACAACCCTAGTTTCTATGTTTTGATTTTCTTGTTTTGACTTAACCACAAACCATGACGTTTTCTTGTTCTAACTCTCGACCTAAGCACAAGCTAATCAAAATCTTAATGTTTTCTTCTTGTTTATTTTCTGTCGAGCCTAAACCAAACCACCCTCTTGTTTACTTTTTGATTCGAGCTTAACCAAGTAAAACCAACCCTAACCTAAGTCAATAACCTAGCTCGACATATACATTGAGTCTATGATTTTATGTAGAATTATAGTAGTATTACATGTCTCTATCTTTTCTAGTCGATTCATACATCAAGCAAACATGGATTATATAATTGTTTAATCATCAGAAAAGAGAAAATAAAAGAACAAAGCAACTAATTTACCCTTGTTGCTAACCTTCGACAAGAACAGAACAAGGACGACAGAAACAATAGAAACCGAGCAAATAAACACCCTTATACGTATCAGCTTATACCCACGATCAACAAACACCTTTGTTCCTCCTTTGTAAGTGTTGACAGAAAATAAGAAGAGTAGAATCGATTTTCAGGACTTAGGGTTCTCCTGGAACTTCTCCTTGTCTCACGTACGTATGGAAAAACAAAAACAAGCCGAAGTATTTAATGGATAATGATGGGTCGAGCTTGGGCCAAAGAAACAAGGAATTTGGTAGGCTACAACTTACTTGGACTCCTTTCATAATTATTATTTTGTAATTCGGAAAAACAATGGCCCAAGATATTTATTCATAGTGTGCTTAAAATAGTTTTTACATTTTATTTTAGTTGTCTAAATATTTTAAGTCATACATAATTAATTGTAACCTTGTTAGAGCTTATTTGGTATCGTATAATTAATATTAATGATTTTTAAATATGAGGGTATTTTGGTCTTTTACATGTTTTATAATTTGAGGTATTATAACCATGGTTCACCTTCTAACCTACCATGGTTTATTCTCTATACACTCCTTTCTAAACCTAACCATGGTTACTTCTTAACCTCTCACACTCTTCCCCTTAGAGGAATATCCCATGGTGTATTTTTTCTCTCTTTTCTATGCCATATGAGGAATACCAATCTAACCCTACCTAATTATCTCTTCTTTCTTTCTATCTTTGATAATTGGTTTTCTAATAAACACTTCACAAAACATTTTCCATATTAGCTATTTGAGTTGGTAAACCTTAGATTGATTAATGATAAGGTTTAGTGTGTGAAGTACAATTGGGGGTTTAGCAAGGGTAGGTATTTACAACACCAACATCCAACACTTGGGAATTTTTCACTGGGCTTGGCGCGCTACCCGCGCGTTGACGCGTGGGCGACGCGCCGGCCTCGGTAAAATATTCCTAAGTTTGGGTATTGGCCTATAAATACCCCTGTTACCTCTTGTTTTCCTCACCCCTTGCTATTACTCTTTCTCTTTACATTCTTTCTATTTAATCCTCTAATTCTATCTCTTTTGTTCTTAGTTAAACACACTAACATCTTTGAAAGAACACATCTCCTTGCAAGGGAAGAGTCACAAGAACCTAATCCACTCTTGTAATTGTGTCGAGGGTCTTCTTATCTATACCCTTTCTACTAGAATCGAGTCACTAGGTTAGGTTAGGGCTTGGTTCAAGGAAACTTTATTTTATAATTCAATTTGGTTGTAAGGGAAGTCTTGTGTCTTGGTGACCAAGCCTAGATCATTGGAGATCTGGTTGGGGTTTGATACTTCTGGGTGGAAGTTTTGGTTGTGGTCTTGGTGACCAAAGGTTAAGTCAAATCACAAGATTCTTTAGGGTGGTTTCCGAGGGCAGAATATTGTGGGAGTAACTCCTTCTTTGTGAGCATCGATATTGGTGAATATTGGTGGAGTGAATTGTAACGGTTTGTAGTCCACCGAAAGGATTATACTAGTGAATAGTATCGGTGTCGTGGATTCGCAACTGGACGTACGGATGGTATAAACCCCATCCCAACCAGTATATATCGTTGTGTTATTTACTCACTTTATATACTCTTGGTTGTGATTGTGTTTTTGGTTGCTCTTACTTAGACCACTTGGTTGTCTTCGTGGCTTAAAGTTTTTAAACATCTAAAAAGCCAAAGAAACCGTATTCACCCCCCCCCCCCCTACGGTTCTACAATTGGTATCAGAGCAGAATACTCAAGTTTTTAAGCGTTAAAACCTTCTCGAGAAGCCATTTTAAGTCAAAAACTACTTTCTCAAAAATCTAAAATCCTAACCAAGTTTTTTGACAAAGTTGAGTATAGATCCATGGCTCAAGAGAACTATATTGAGGGGTGTTCCATGTAAAGACCGCCTTTGCTAGAAACTGGTGGTTTTTGTTTTTGGAAAACCCGGTTTCAGACCTATGTTAGGTCCAAAGATCTTGATTTGTCAGAAATCATCCAAAATGGCAACTTTGTGTTCATGGTGGAAGACCCCGAAACAAAGTTGTTGGTGAATAAACCACAATCAGATCTAAATGATGATGAGAGGAGAAAGCTCGGTAAGAATGATGAAGCCAAGATATTGATCTATAATGCTCTACCTCGAAGGGAGTTCGAGAGAGTCCATGTCTTCAAGACCGCTAAAGAAGTTTGGCATTCTCTCATCATTACTCATCAAGGCAATTTACAAGTCAAGGAGTGCAAGATCGACTTACTCATTCAACAATATGAGAAGTTTTCGATTTTCAATTAAGAAACCATTGACAATTGTTACACACGGATCAATGCTATTATCACAAGCCTTACGGCTCTAGATCCTTGTAACACCCCCAATTCATGGATGCAGCAGAATTCGAACTTGGTGTTACTCGACGGCACAATAGTCACAATAATAGAAAATGACTTCTAATTGAGTCGTTTTAAAAGGTTTATCATTCAAATTATATAAATATCAGAGATTACAAAATGAGGTCCCAGATGGTTCCATGTTTACAATTTACATTAAATGAGTTTTTGAATGATAATAAAATTTATAGCCCTCTTGAATATCCATGCTCCTCTGTGCCAGCCTCGTTCATTATGGACTTGAAATACATGCTTAAAACAGTCAACACAAAGGTTGAGTGGAATTCGTAGAGTTTGTAGTTAAATCGTTGAACACAATAATCGTAATGTGAGGTAATTAATCACACATTCATAGTTAGAAAACAAAAGTCGATATTATTTCACTAAGCTCATGCAACCAAAGCATTAACATCGAACCAAAAATTGGCATTATAGAAGCCCTACCAAGGTAATATTGCCATTATACCTCAAACTATCAAATACAGTGCATTTGTTTGAACTCGTAGTTGTTCAACACAAATGGGATTCGTCAATCCCAATAGATCTATTCACAATATTCGCGCTCACTATAGCTAGTGACTAATGGTTAATGATATAGGGACTTCGAACATGGCAATCGTTACTTAGTGACAATAAAACATAGTCGGGTAGCATACAGTAGAAAGCATTATGTTCGAGTAGAAAAATAATAGCATGTATCCCCCCACAGGTTTGTAAAATAGTTAAACAATAGAAAGTGGGGCTATGAACTCACCTTAAGTTATGTAGTAAGTAGTGAAGGTAATGGTTGGATCGTGAAGGTTTCTACGAGCAAATGTGACTTAGGATTGGAGTAAAGAATATGAAGAATTGCCTATATATATGTCTTGCATTTAGCCCATGATGTGGTACTTTGTATAGTGTAAGTATATGAAAAGAAATGGTTCATGAAACATGTATAGTTTATATATCGTTTACTACCGTTCGGGCCGACATAATTCAGAAGTCATGTTAGTAAACGTTCGAGGAGCCAGGACACTTTAATTCGTAAATCCACAACTCATCTCGACGGCTTACATAATGAACTCCTCACATGAGGCTCCCTACTATTGTAGTAGTTGATAATATATATATATATATATATATATATATATATATATATATATATATATATATATATATATATATATATATATATATATATATATAAGTTTTGATCCGAAAAGTTACATGTCCAATATTTGAATAAACTTAGGAAAGTTTATCTTTACATGAAGATTGTTATTAGGGTAAGTTTCTTAAGTCTTGTATGACAAATTCTTGTAATATCTCATGGTTCTTTTAGATGAAATAGATCCAAATTGTATGTTTAAGTTATCGCCAACTTTTTGATTCATGTTTTCGCCTAAGTAAGTTTATATGGTCATTTAGTCATGACCTTGCCATGACCGTTGGTCATTGTTCCATGGTCTTGAGACTCAACCTTGGCTCTAGCCATGGTTGTGGTCTTGAATCTAGGTCATAAGACCTCTTGGTCTCTTTAAACCATAACTATTATATAGTGACTTATATATGTAAAATAGCTGTTAATAAACTGAGAAAAATCTCATTCTTGATTGGTTTTCTGGAGACATGCTCCTGTGTTTATGAAGAAAACGTGATTCCGGACAACTTTCGTGTTTTAACTTTTTCATGAACCGGACCAGAAAGGCCTCTTTTTGCGTGTTTTATGTTCTGTCACAGAAACTATTTTGGCAGTTTTGCCGCAAAGTTTTGGTAACTTCAAATGGTCATAACTTTTGACTCGGGTACTCGTTTTAGGTGGTTCAAATTGCTTTGGTTTCCTTGTTAAGTCCTCTACTACAATATGTAATGATCCAATATCATAATTTTACCATTTTGATCAGATTTCACCAAGAAAGTCACTAGTTTACTTGTTTAAATTACTTAACTTAACAATCATTTATAATAATTTGTTTTACCCATTTTTATACATCATGGACATGATCACAAGACATAATATAGCATGAATGATATGTAAATAATATGATTATGATATTTTACAAGAAGTATGTTAGGGTTTTGCTTACAACTTTTGGCTTTCAATTAAGAAAGGAAGTTAACATGTAAGGTAAGGACATTGATAGACTTTAGATTCACCCTACTTTACTTCATGCAATCTTTCTACCCTTGTATTCTTGAAAGAGAGATGATGAAAGTTGAGATGACTTGAGTGGATTCAAACTCAAGAGAAATCACCAAAGTTTATGTGGTTTGGAAGTAGTTTGATGAATCAAAACCAAACTAGAGTTTATATGTTGTTGTAGCACTTGATTCTTGCATAAAATTGGAAGAGAATTAGCTAAGTGTGAGGTGATGGTGTGTGTGATGGTGGCGTACAAGAAGAGGAGGAGGAGGGGGCTTTATAGTGAGTTGAGGAGGTTACTAACTTGACTAGTCAACACTTGGAGAGCAAGTTGAACACTTGTACTCATCCAAGGGCTTCAAGCATGAGATCAAGCCGTGTGTGAGGTGAATCCCCCCCCCCTATGGTGGTTTGCCTTGGATAGGAAGGATGAGTTGGTTTGTGATGATCTTATCCAAGCTTATGAAGTTAGTTTTGACTCCGTAAAATGCTAACCGTAAACGATTAAGCCATAATACGTAAAACCGGGTATCGTAAAAATACGAAACTTGGAAGAATGATTAAACTTATCAAAATACTCTATAATAAAATATAAAATGAGTGGTAGGTTCCATTGGGGTGCTAAAACCCTGCTAAAACTGGAAACACGGGTCTAAAACGCGTAATACGTAAAACGTACGAATATTGTGTAAAATTGAGAAAGGTAAAATGTTACTTTTCTAATAGGATAAAATGATTTAAAATGACTTATAATGTCTAGACTGGGCTCAATCTAGTGTCGGTTGGTATTAAATGTCTTTTAGACATAAAACCGTAAGCCCAAAAATCAAGGAATGATTTATAAAATCAATGAATGATTTTTGGTCAAAGGAGGAGGGAAAAATATGTTGACTTTTTCCAAAAATGTAAAAACTCAAATCGTCTTAGAAACGCGGTGCAGGTATAGGCTAAGGTTACGGCTAAGTAAAAACGCTTAAAAATGAAAATTCCTGTTTTTCACGGCCGAGGTTTATTTGGTCATGTTTTTCTCAGTCATGATTTATTCTCAAATAAATCATGAGTGTATCAAACATTTTTCTGATACGGGGAAAATTAACGCGGTCGAGTTTTGTTGTGCGTAGAATTTTTGAATGATGTTTTACCCTAAAACGTGTAATTCCTTAATAACTTTCGCGAAAATGATCTGATGAGTGTCAAACTTTTAATTTGCCATGGAAATGATTTATCACACGTGAATATGAAATAAAAATTAAATTTTGGGAAAATAAATAGTAAATGAATAGTAAAATTTTTCGGGAATAGTAATTAACCTGAAAATGTGAATTGTTACAGTCTCTACCCCTTACGGGGAACTTCGTCCCGAAGTTCTATGTGTGTTATATGTTGGAGTGGTGTCGATGAAGAGGTGTGGTTACTTATGAGGACTAGAGTGATGTAGTTTGATTTGTCGTTTCAGTGTAGGATGAGGTTTACTTTTATGTGGGAAAGGTAGAGTAAGAGTGATTAATTGTCGTACTCTATCATATGAATATTTATGAATTACCTATACTCACACGAAATTTGTTTTGAGATTATAGGTGAGAAGTTTGTTTCTAAGAAAACATACAGGTGACTGCTCCCAGCATAACATGATCCCTCCTGAATTAGACATGGGTGATCAGGCTATGTATAATTTAGGACAGATAATGTGATGTTCGGTTTAGTCACGTAGTATTGTGTTTCTTAAAAGTTTTAGATGGTATTCAATCTTGTAAAGCTGATGAGGGTGCTTGTGGTGTAACTAAGGATGATTTGAGCTTTAAAAGTGCATCAAGATCGGTTAATGAGCTTGTGGTTGCAATGGTTGTGAAGATAATGATGGTGAAAAGACGAACGAGGCTTGTGTCCTTCATTTTGGTTTGATGAGTTTTAGTGGTTTAAGATGAAGCTGGGTAAAGAAGATATGATATCAATTTATAGGGTGGTATCAACGAAGAAATTTTTCTAAGATGGTGGTAGAATATCTTGGAGTAAAATGATGTGAAACAATAAAGTGGTAACAAAATAGCTTGAAGTAAAATTTGTTGAATGGTTTATAGGATAACTGGGTAAATCTTATAGAATTGTAATAGTCTACTAATCAGTCAAATTGGTTTGGAGATAGAAAGTACAATAGATGAGAATTATCACAGAGAGTTGTTTATTGAACAGTAAATATTCTTAAGTCATAAAACTCCCATTACTAGGGATGACATACACGTAGTACAACATAGTGCATGATTTTTGATGGGAAATGATAAAATAATTACGTTGGAGGTTTGAATCATAACACATGATAGCATAAAGCAAGAGTTTTATTCATAAAACGTTGATTGATTACAAGATTGAAACTTATTACAAGTTTCTTCTAAATCTACTAACCGATACTTTCAGTTTAGTAATTACAACGTTTTACAACTACTGCTAGCTATTACATGGATTCTACAGAGTTTACCAACTGAGTCTATTCAGTTTAGTAGTACAAAAGATAACTAGTATCATCACACTAGTCTATTGCGGGTTAGAAGGTCCGAGCAGCTCTGATTGATCGGAAACTTCTTGGTTTAGTGTGTCATAGGGGTACGAGTCAATGAAGTTTGAGAGGTTGTAGTTCCCATGCTGACTTTCTTGTTGGATCAATGGTGATCGTGATATGATCCATAATGAGTGATCCAATTCATCACATGTAGGGATATCAAAGGGAAGTGATAGTGGTGGTGGTAATGGCGCTAGTATATATTCATTCTCATTATCCTCCTCGGAGTCTGCCTCAACCCAATTTTGTTCAAAATAATTAGAAGTATTTGACGCAAAATTTGTTGGTATTGGTTCCTCCTCTTCTTCGTCGGTTGAATCTTCGAAAGGTTCTTCTTCGTCATCAGAAGCGAAGGCATTTACGAAGTCAAAACCGAAATCGGGTGAGGGTGGTTAGACTTGGAAGTTATTAGGTAAAGTGGGCACATAATCGGGAGAAGTGGGTATGCACATGATTTCAATGAGAAGAATTACTATGTTAAAACAATTCAATGTTTATGGGAAGTGCTCAAAATATGATGTGTATAAATCAATATATTAATATGTTCATGTAGTATAAAATGCTTACGGGGAAATGCTCAATTATGCTAAGGGTACATACATCAATATGCAATTATGTTTGTATAATATAAAATGCTTAATAAGTCCATAATCCTCTGGAGGATGGAAGACACGGAGAGCGGAAGGGTATAAAAATGTTTTTGCTTGTAATTGTAGTTATAGTTTAGGTCTCAATTAGACCCGTTTCACTAAGCTCATGCAACCAAAGCATTAACATCGAAAAAAAATTGGCATTATAGAAGCCCTATCAAGGTAATATTGCCATTATACCTCAAACTATCAAATATAGTGCATTTGTTTGAACTCGTAGTTGTTCAACACAAATAGGATTCGTCAATCCCAATAGATCTATTCACAATATTCGCGCTCACTATAACTAGTGACTAATAGTTCATGATATAGGGACTTCGAACATGGCAATCGTTACTTAGTGACAATAAAACATAGTCGGGTAGCATACAGTAGAAAGAATTGTGTTCGAGTAGAAAAATAATAGCATGTATCCCCCCCATGGGTTTTTAAAACAGTTAAACAATAGAAAGTGGGGCTACGAACTCACCATAAGTTATGTAGTAAGTAGTGAAGGTAATGGTTGGATCGTGAAGGTTTCTACGAGCAACCTATAATAGAATGTTGCGACTTAGGATTGGAGTAAAGAATATGAAGAATTGCCTATATATATGTCTTGCATTTAGCCTATGATGTGGTACTTTGTATAGTGTAAGTATATGAAAAGAAATGGTTCATGAAACATGTATAGTTTATATATTGTTTACTACCGTTCGGGCCGACATAATTCAGAAGTCATGTTAGTAAACGTTCGAGGAGCTAGGACACTTTAATTCGTAAATCCACAACTCCTCTCGACGGCTTACATAATGAACTCCTCACATGAGGCTCCCTACTATTGTAGTAGTTGATAAAATATATGTATATATAAGTTTTGATACGAAAAGTTACATGTCCAATATTTGAATAAACTTAGGAAAGTTTATCTTTACATGAAGATTGTTATTAGGGTAAGTTTCTTAAGTCTTGTATGACAAATTCTTGTAATATCTCATGGTTCTTTTAGATGAAGTAGATCCAAATTGTATGTTTAAGTTATCGCCAACTCTTTGGTTCATGTTTTCGCCTAAGTAAGTTTATATGGTCATTTAGTCATGGCCTTGCCATGACCGTTGGTCATTGTTCCATGGTCTTGAGACTCAACCTTGGCTCTAGCCATGGTTGTGATCTTGAATCTAGGTCATAAGACCTCTTGGTCTCTTTAAACCATAACTATTATATAGTGACTTATATATGTAAAATAGCTGTTAATAAACTGAGAAAAATCTCATTCGTTATTGCTTTTCTGGAGACGTGCTCCTGAGTTTTTGAAGAAAACGTGATTCCGGACAACTTTCGTGCTTTAACTTTTTCATGAAACGGAACAGAAAGGCCTCTTTTTGCATGTTTTATGTTCTGTCACAGAAACTATTTTGGCAGTTTTGCCGCAAAGTTTTGGTAACTTCAAATGGTCATAACTTTTGACTCGGGTACTCGTTTTAGGTAGTTCAAATTGCTATGGTTTCCTTGTTAAGTCCTCTACTAAAATATGTAATGATCCAATATCATAATTTTACCATTTTGATCAAATTTCACCAAGAAAGTCACTAGTTTACTTGTTTAACTAACTTAACTTAACAATCATTTATAATAACTTGTTTTACCCATTTTTATAAATCATGGACATGATCACAAGACATAATATAGCATGAATGATATGTAAATAACATGATTATGATATTTAACAAGAAATATGTTATGGTTTTGCTTACAACTTTTGGCTTTCAATTAAGAAAGGAAGTTAACATGTAAGGTAAGGACTTTGATAGACTTTAGCTTCACCCTACTTCACTTCATGCAATCTTTCTACCCTTGTATTCTTGAAAGAGAGATGATGAAAGTTGAGGTAACTTGAGTGGATTTAAACTCAAGAGAAATCACCAAAGTTTATGAGGTTTGGAAGTAGTTTGATGAATCAAAACCAAACTAGAGTTTATATGTTGTTGTAGCACTTGATTCTTGCATAAAATTGGAAGAGAATTAGCTAAGTGTGAGGTGATGGTGTGTGTGATGGTGGCGTACAAGAAGAGGAGGAGGAGGAGGGGGCTTTATAGTGAGTTGAGGAGGTTACTAACTTGACTAGTCAACACTTGGAGAGCAAGTTGAACACTTGTACTCATCCAAGGGCTTCAAGCATGAGATCAAGCCATGTGTGAGGTGAATCCCCCCCCCCCTCTATGGCGGTTTGCCTTGGATAGGAAGGATGAGTTGGTTTGTGATGGTCTTATCCAAGCTTATGAAGTTAGTTTTGACTCCGTAAAATGCTAACCGTAAACGATTAAACCATAATACGTAAAACCAGGTATCGTAAAAAAAAGAAACTTGGAAGAATGATTAAACTTGTCAAAATACTCCATAATAAAATATAAAATGAGTGGTAGGTTCCATTGGGGTGCTAAAACCCTGCTAAAACTGGAAACACGGGTCTAAAACGCGTAATACGTAAAACATACGAATATTGTGTAAAATTGAGAAAAGTAAAATGTTACTTTTCTAATAGGATAAAAATGATTTAAAATGACTTATAATGTCTAGACTGGGCTCAGTCTAGTGTCGGTTGGTATTAAATGTCTTTTAGACATAAAACCGTAAGCCTAAAAATCAAGGAATGATTTATAAAATCAATTAATGATTTTTGGTCAAAGGAGGAGGGAAAAATATGTTGACTTTTTCCAAAAATGTGAAAACTTAAATCATCTTAGAAACGCGGTGCAGGTATAGGCTAAGGTTACGGCTGAGTAAAAACGCTTAAAATTGAAAATTCCTGTTTTTCACGGCCGATGTTTATTTGGTCATGTTTTTCTCAGTCATGATTTATTCTCAAATAAATCATGAGTGTATCTAATATTTTTCTGAAACGGGGAAAATTAACGCGGTCGAGTTTCGTTGTGCGTAGAATTTTTGAATGACGTTTTACCCTAAAACGTGTAATTCCTTAATAACTTTCGCGAAAATGATCTAATGAGTGTCAAACTTTTAATTTGCCATGGAAATGATTTATCACACGAGAATATGAAATAAAAATCAAATTTCGGGAAAATAAATAGTAAAATGAATAGTGAAAATGAATAGTGAAAATGAATAGTAAAATTTTCCGGGAATAGTAATTAACTTGAAAATGTGAATTGTTACAATCCTAGCTTCTACAACAAGAACCATGTGAGAAAGTTTCTCCTAGCTATTCCGGTCAAGTGGCGGCCTAAGGTGACGGCCATTGAAGAAGCCAAAAACTTGGTGGAGCTTCCTTTAGACGAGCTCATCGGGAATCTTAAAGTTTATGAAATGATTCTCGAAGGTGACAAGGCTACGACCAAGGACAAGAAGGAAAAAATTAAGTCTTTGGCTCTTAAACTAAAGTCACTAAAAGTCAAGCAAGTGAAGGTGATGGTAGCATTGAAGGGAGTGATGAAGAAGAGATGAATGATGAAGAATTCAATCTTATGGCTAGAAGCTTTAGAAAGTTTTTTAGAAGAGGTGGAAAGTTTCAACGAGGGAATCGGTTTGGTAACCGTACTAATGATCGTAGAAACAAGTATGAAAAGATTAGTAGAGCTGATCAATGTTCCAAGATTGAGGATGGATGCTTCAATTGTGGTGAGAAAGACCACTTCGTTAGTGATTGCCCAAAGCTCGACATTACAAGGCATTTGTTGGCAGAGTACGGAGTGACAATGAAGATGAGAATCAAGCAAGCAAGGAAGCAACATGTCTTATGGCAATTGAGTCCACTACTAGCAAAACTTCTTTTGATATAAATGAATTGCAAGAGGAAAATGAGGAATTACTTAATACTTACGAAGAAGTATTTAGAAAACTAAAATTAACTATCAAAGAAAAACACTCTTTTCAAAAAGAACTTTCAAAAGCGCTCCTTAAAAACAATGAACTTGAAATTGAAATAAAGAGACTTACCACTCTCCATGAGAATGTTGAACCATGTAAAGATTGTGAGAATCTCACACTTAAGGTTGTCTCTTTGAGTGAAGAAATCTCGGAACTTCAGCAAAAGTCATTAAATCTTACAAAATTAAAAAAGGGTAGTAATGATTTGAATAACATGATGAATCATCAAAAAGTGTCCCAAGATAAGGAAGGTCTTGTGTAATACCCTAGGCAAATCCCACATTGGTCGTGACTTGGAGTGATGTTGGGACATATGTTAACATTCGCCTTATGTGACAACAACGCGTTTTGGGGTTTAACGGTTAATCGCTCATACGGTTAAGCGTGCTCATGTGAGAGTAATATTGGCTTGGGTGACCTGTTGGGAAGTCTTCACATGAGGGCCACAAAAGCAAAGTCGTGAGCCTTCGGGCAAAGCGGACAATATTGTGGTCTATAAGGCGGGGTGTTACAGATGGTATCAGAGCCACTCCAAGCCGTTAGGGATGTGGGACAAACCTCATCGAGGACGATGAGTCCCTAAGGGGGGGGTGAATGTAATACCCTAGGCAAATCCCACATTGGCCGTGACTTGGAATGATGTTGGGACATATGTTAACATTCGCCTTATGTGACAACAACGCGTTTTGTGGTCTAACGGTTAATCGCCCATACGGTTAAGCGTGCTCATGTGAGAGTAGTACTGGCTTGGGTGACCTGCCGAGAAGTCTTCACATGAGGGCCACAAAAGCAAAGCCGTGAGCCCTCGGGCAAAGCGGACAATATTGTGGTCTATAAGGCGGGGTGTTACATCTTGGATTTACAAACGACAAGAAAACCACTTCCGAGAGTCTAACTAAACCCCTTAATTTTGTAAAAACAAATGGAAATAAAATTCTCGAAAACCTCAAGGCTGACGCGCTGGTTGACGCGTCAACGAGCCAGAAGTGCGCCAGGATTCTGAGGAAAAGAGAAGCTCAAACTAAAAGCTCTATTAAACCAATCACTCCTCAAGTTCATCTTGCAAATACTCGACATAAACAAAGATCCATTGTATGGAGAGAAACCACAAAACCATGTTACAACCCAGTTTTTCACAATGGTCTTAAGTATACTCAAGTTCGAGTTGACCAAAGACCTCTCTTGCCTTCACCAAACATGAGACCTTCATATTTTTTGAATCAAAGAAGAATAAGACCCAATCCTCAAAACAAAACATACTTTCAAAACAACCCTTGGTCTACCATTTCCAAATACGGCATCGAACAATTATATTTATTACTTCAAGACCCTAGAGTATTCAATATGGACTTTTTATGTGCTAACCATGTCGGACCCAAGAAACAATGGGTACCAAAAGTTTGAGTTGCATTTTAAATTCTAGGTATGCTTCAAGGAGAATCCACTTACAAGATCTCAACCTAGTAAAGATGTTGATTATAAGCATACCATAACTGAAATCATCTCTAAGGAAAAGGATACAAAACTAGGTAATGTGTCTTGCATCTCCAAAATAAATCTTGCATCCATTGTAGATAATTCCAATCTTTGGCATAGGAGATTAGGTCATGCTAACATGCGATTAATTCACAATATTGCATCTAAGGAATTAGTTAAGAAACTACCTAAAGAGAAATTTGATAATCATTTTTGTGATGCATGTAAAGTAGGTAAACAAGTCCATGCAAGTCATAAGCTTATAAACATGATTTCAATGTCAAAAGTTTTAGAACTCTTACATATGGATTTGTTTGGTCCATCCGCTATTCAAAGCTATGGAGGAAACTTCTATACCTTGGTAATAGTGGATGACTATTTAAGATATACTTGGACATTATTTTTAAAAGCTAAAAATGAAGCATTTAACAAATTCAAAATCTTCGGGAAAAATTTGCAAAACCTACGTGGATGTTCAATTGTCTCAATTCGAACGAATCAAGGTAGAGAATTTGATAATGAAATACAATTTGGAGTCTTTTGTGATAAACATGGAATCTCTCATAACTTCTTGGCTCCTCGCACTCCTCAATCTATTGGGGTAGTTGAAAGGAAGAACCAAACACTACAAGATATGAGTCGTACAATGTTAAATGAACAATCTATACTACAAAAATTTTGGTGTCATCCCATAGAAACCGCATCTTACATACTTAATAGAGTTTTGATTAGGAAGACCATCAATAAAACACCTTATAAGATTCTTAGAGGTAAAAGGGCATCCCTAGAGTACTTTAGAGTCTTTGGTTGTAAATGCTTTGTTGGGATATAAAGATCAAGGTACTTCTGTATTTCAAAGTACTGCTGTGTCAAAGTGTTGCTTGAAGATCAAAGTCAAACATGGTCAAAGTACTGCTGCATATTGAAGATTATTCAAAGTACTTAAAAGAGAATAAGGACTTAAGTGCAATATTGATTAAAGGATTATTATGTAATATTGTATGAATATTCTAGAATTAGTTAGGGATAATTACTTGTCGTTCAAGTATTGTAAACCGACTTAAGGATATCCTTGTGTCTATAAAAGGAGCCTTAAGAGGTATTAGTCGTAATGAGTTTTTATGAGAAGTCGATATTAGTTAGGGGTTGTTAGTAAATCTGTGTAATCAACCAGGTTAAAGTTTGGTTTAATATAAAAGTTCTTCTTAAGCTTTGTGTTAGTAGATTCCGCATACTTTACAAGGTCAAAACAGTGTTTCAATATTAATAGTGTTGAGTTTACTCAATATTGTTAAACTTTACAAGCTACAAAGTAGTTGATTAGTTTGTATAGCCTCAAGGTCATTCTACCTTGATCAAGTAGGATTGGGGCTGTAAATTATTAGTGTTATTATTAGAGATGATGATGAATAAACCTTGTTGTCAATAACATATGAAGTTTACTTATTCCGTTGCGTATCATTCATGATTGTCTATGTTATTGTTTAACCCTAGTGCTCTAAACGGTCCAAGGAGTTACTCCAAACTCCACATGTGGTATCAGAGCTTGGGGAGCTCGTTACCTAGGGATTCACAAGGTTTTTAGTTGAAGAAAAAGAAGAAAATTCGAGTCTGGTGCATATGTTCGTATTTTTCTGCGGGGCTGTTTTAAAAAGGCGATATCTTGTTCGTTAACCGTTGGATCGGGCTGAAAATTTTTGTGAAGATTCTTGGTATATCTAGCTATTATCCCACCGGAGGGATCTTCGATCTGAGCGTTTATGCGAAAGTTTTGGGGTGCCGAAAACTGCTGCAGAGAGAGGTGAACTTTTCAAATTTTTAAGGTTTATGAGGTACAATCGTTTTTGAAAAGTATTCAGTTTTTAAGGGTTCGTATTTTATTCTGTTGCTGTGATTAATTTACTAAGACGACAAAGATTATATGATTTGTTGGTGATTTAATGTGCAAATTTTGGCTAAAGGTTGCATATCATTGTCTTCGATGGCGTGGATTGCGTGATTATCCTCGTACTTATTCAGATCGAGGGTCAAAGGGTTTAATCAGTTAATGGTTTTTGTCTTACTTGCATGTACACCAAATATTGATTTATTGATTATCATGGGTCGGTCATAATTTAAGAGCATGATCGTGCTTATTATTAAACAATTTGTTATTGCTTGGAGGATTATCAAATGCAAGATTCTTTTTATTTGGACGGGGTAAGCACAATATTATTTATCAAGATCGTGGGTCAGTAGGTCACTCGCCACATTCTTAATAATGGGGTACGAGAATAAGGAGCAGTATACAAAGTATGAGGTTACTGTCTTTTAAAGTGCTGCTTCTAATTCAAAGTACTGCTCCAATGTGCTATTGTTTTTACTGCTCTCTTGAAGTAAAGTAGTGCTCGTATACTTGAAAGTACTACTTTCTCATCCAAAGTACTTCTATCTCCAAAGTATTGCTCGACCAACGTACTGCTCCAAGGTAATATTCTTTCAAAGTACTGCTCGACTTCTCAAAGTACTGTTCGACTATTCAAAGTACTGCTGCGTGTTATGAGGAGTAAGGGGAAGTCGCGATGAGTTTGATTGATATTAGTTTACACACAGGAAGATTATTTGGTTCACACACAAAGGAAGAAGTTTATGTTCTTAATGGTTTTAAAAGGCTCGTTATTTGGTTTATTTGATTAATTGATTACGAAGAAGATTGTTTATCACTTATTTAAAGTTGAAGTGGAGTTTTCTTGGATACGTGTTCTTATCATATCTCAAAGTCTTGATGAATCTAGCAAATTGGTGTATTATCTACAAACTGAAGGTGCTCAATGTCACATTTGCTATCACTTTAAGGAGTTACATTGTAGTACTCAGTGTCTCATATTAGTTGAGGATTTCGTTAAGAGGTTGCGGTATACTCATATTTTTGGTTCTTGGTATGAGTTTGGAGTCACATGGTTAGTACAAGATATAAGGCACAAGTTTGGGTTATTCTACTTCTTCATCAAATTTGTTATACTTGATTTTCTTCATCAGTGATCGTTACAAGAAGCTTACAGATTTGAAGAATCATGAAGATGGTTAACACATTAATTTCAGGGTAAGTATTTTATAATGTGTTTTAATCATTTGATGTTCATGCACTACTCAAGGGGAAGCTTCTACTGTTTACATTTGTTCTCTATTTGTTGATAACAAAAAGGGGAAGAAATCTTGGAGTGGCATAGCATGGCTTAAGGGGAAGAAAAAGATTGTTTCATTCATGGTGAGATTTAATTATCTCAACTTTTCTACTTCGTCTAGGGAAGTTTGTACAAGAAGGTGTTTGTTTTGTCATCACCAAATAGGGGAAGATTGTTGGGAATTATATTTATTGATTTGATGATACAAAACAAGAAGAATGAAACATGAAGGGCTTGAAGTGACAAGAAGGAATTCTACAAAGATGGGAAGGACTTGCTTGCAAAAGAAGTTTTATTTATTAGTCCTTCGTAGTAATTTGTAAACCCTAAAGCTCTACTATATAAAGAGATTAAGGGTACAGGTTTTGATATTCAAGTCTTCCACAACGTAGACGTCTAGTAAAAGATGTGTGTGTAACCTAGGCATAGAAGATAAACGCCTAGGGTTTAGTGTTTTAGTTTAGATAACGTATTCTACTTGTTCAAGGTAGAACATGTTAAGTAGTTTGTAATCGTCAGAGAAGTGAATGATAATGAAAAACCTTGTTCATAATAATGATTGATTCCATGTTTGAATATTCCGCCTTCATCATTATGTGTTCCTAGATATAATATTAGACCTCGTATAAGAGCTACAACGATCTTATCATGCTTAATCTCCAACTCCTTAGAAAACTCCAACTTGTCTGATACTAGAAATTATAATGGAATATTTTTAGGGTATTCACAAACATCAAAGGCTAACATTGTACTTAACAAGGAAACCCTAAAAGTTGAAGAATCATGTAATGTAATTTTTGACGAAACTCCTCAAAAATCTAGGACATTACCTTTACTAAATGATAACATCATTGGAGAAGATGCTTATCAAAATAAAATGGAATTAGCAAATAATGATCTAGAAGAAGTATTGCCTAGAGTAGAAAACATTAAGGAAGTTAGAGATCATCCCATAGATCAAGTCATAGGAGAACTAGATGAAAGAACTCTTAGATTACATGCCCAAGACAAAAGCAATTATTTTGCATTTGTTTCAACAATAGAACCCAAGAATATTAAGGAGACCATTAAAGATGAAAGTTGGGTAATGGCAATGCAAGAGGAATTAGATCAATTCTTAAGAAAGGATGTATGGATCTTAGTTCCATGTCCTAGTGGTTACACTATTATAGGAACCAAGTGGGTCTTTAAAAATAAACTTGATGAAAATGGAGTAGTTTGTAGGAATAAAGCTGGGTTAGTAGCCCAAGGATATAATCAACAAGAAGGGATTCATTATGATGAGACTTATGTACCCGTCGCGTGATTAGAATCCATAAGAATTTTACTTGCATATGCATGTAGTCATAATTTTAAAGTTTTTCAAATGGATGTAAAAAGTGCATTTCTAAATGGAGTCATCGAAGAGGAAGTGCATGTTGTTGACATAAATAATGTCTTAAAACATTGTTAGCATATTAACAATGTCTCTATGTTTTGATAATTACAAAGCATAAACTCATTAATCTAAAACTTATGACGTAAACAAGTTTTTAGTGCTTAATATTTGTCTTTGCTTCCATATCACTTGTTAAGGTATGAATAAACAAAGTGTTTATTGCATTTCATGATCAAAGGAAATTTTTCTAATCATTAGAATTTTTATAAAATGTATTAAACATTTTACATCTTTTACAAAATTACTTTTGGAATTAAAAGAATATGTTTAAGTCATTATAAATATATGATTTCAAATTTTCAACCAAAAATGGCAAATTTTATCCAGAAAAATATTCCCCACTAAAAGACAAGAAAAACCAACGTTCTGAAGGGGCGGCCCCCTTAATCATTAAGGGGACCGGCCATTAATTAAGGGGACCGGCCACGCTCCAGAACAGTATTTTTCTCCCCTATAAATACTGGTTCATCCCACAGAATTTTCTAACCTTTTGCACTCCTAAACTTTCTGTTCTAGATCCACATTTCCTTTCTCTTAATCCTTTGATCATAAGTACATAATTCTTTGTTTCAAAGTGATTCAAACATCATCGTCTCAAGTGCAAGAGAAGAATACTTCTATCCCCCAAGACAAGAAGTATTACAACTTGTTGTGACCTCCACATACAAGTTGTTGGTACATCATCAAGATTATTTACATCATTCTTTGTGAAGATTGTTGTGTATATTTGATTGTAGATAGTTGTGCTAGATATATAGATTGTGTGATTAGTTAGTTGATTGGTGTGAAGAAGAAAAGTTTGGAATTAGATTGTAGTGAAGAAGCTAGGTGTGGAGTAGTTAGTTGTGAAGTGAATTGGTGTGAAGAAGATAGGCGTAGAGTAGTTAGTTGTGAAGTAGATTTTTAAAAAGACGTAAAACTATTCAACCCCGCTTCTAGTTTTCCACTATTGGTATCAGGAGCCACGTCTAGCAAGATTTTTAAAATATATTGTATTTTAAAACTTGTAACGATCTATGTAATCTGAAAAATATTTAGAAGGGCAATCTATGCAAAGACCACCACTATTTGAAAGTAATGGATATATTAGAAAAATAGATTCGAAACGTATGTGAAATCAAATATCTTGATCTTTGGCATATTATTACCTTTGGTGATTTTCCTCCTATTCAATATAATGTTGAAACTAAAATGGATGAAATTGTATCTTTCGAAGAACAAAATGATGATTTGAAAAAGAAACTAGCAAAAAATAATGAGGCTAAAATGGTTATTTATAATGCGTTACCACGCAAAGAATATGAAAGAATTTTTATGTGTAAAACCGCCAAAGAAATTTGGGATTCTTTACTAATTACTCACCAAGGTAATAGCCAAGTCAAAGATAATAAAATAGATCTTCTTGTACAACAATATGAACAATTTACGATTCTTGAAGAGGAATCAATTGATAATGCTTTTGCTAAGTTTAACACTATTATCACAAGTTTAAAAGCACTTGATGAGACATTTTCTAGTAAAAATTGTGTTAGGAAATTTCTTAGGGCATTGCATCCAAAATGGCGAGCTAAGGTCACGGCAATTGAAGAATCAAAGAACTTAATGACGTTATCACTAGATGAACTAATTGGCAACTTGAAGGTTCATGAAGAAATCATAAGAAGAGATTCGGAAACGGTCAAAGTCAAGAAAGAACAAACCAAATCCATTGCTCTAAAAGCCAAAAAGGAACCTAGTGATGATTGTGATTCAAGTGACGAAAGTGAATACGAAGAATATGCAATGGCCGTAAGAGAATTCAAGAAATTCTTCAAGAGACGAGGAAGATTCACTAGATCATCACGAGACGAAAGAAAAGCATTCCAAAGAAATAGAAGTGAAAACTACGGGAAAAGAAAGTGCTTTAGATGTGGAAGTCCAAATCATCTCATTGGTGAATGTCTAAAGCCACCGGGTTATGAAAATCAAGGCGCTTTTGTTAGTGGAACATGGAGTGATAGTGACAAAGAAGAAGTTGAAAAGCCAAAAGACGAAAAGTGTTTTATGGCAAAAGAAACCGACGAAATATGTTTAGGAATTGACTTGGAACCTGACGAATGGATCAAAGATAGCGGATGTTCGAGGCACATGACGGGGAACTGCAAGCTATTCTCTACATACAAGGCATATAATGGAGGTAACGTTATTTTTGGTAGTGACTTACGTGGAAAAATCATTGGCAAAGGTACGATTTCTCAAGACTCACTTACCATTGAAAATGTAGAGCATGTAGATAATTTAACATATAACTTGCTTAGTGTAGGACAAATATGTGATAATAAATGTAGAGTCACATTTACCGAAGAGGATAGCGAAATAGTTAAGAATGGAAAAATTATAGGTAGAGGAATTAGGAAAGGTGGCATATATGTTATGAAACTAGGAAACAAGCCTGAGGATAGGATATGCCTAACGACCCTAGTTGAAAACTCTACATTGTGGCATAGGAGATTAGGACATGCTAACATGCAACAAATACAATCTTTGGCCTCTAAGGAATTAGTTAGAAATTTGCCTAATCTAAAATATGACAAACATTTTTGTGATGCATGTAAAATTGGAAAACAAGCTCATGCTAGTCACAAAGCTAAGAATATAGTATCCACTACTAGGTGCCTAGAATTATTACATATGGATCTTTTTGGTCCATCCGCTGTGCGGAGCTATGGAGGAAACAAATATACCTTAGTAATAGTAGATGACTACTCACGATACACGTGGACTAGGGTTTTAAGTGACAAAACCCAAGCCTTTGAAAAAATTGAAATATTTAGTAAAATGATTCAAAATAAATTAGGATGCTCAATAGTTGCCATTAGGACGGACCATGGTAGGGAATTTGATAATGAAGTACAATTCGGAAAATATTGTGAGTTAAATGGAATATCTCACAATTTCTCCGCTCCTCGTACTCCTCAATCAAATGGCGTAGTAGAAAGAAAAAATAGGTCACTACAAGAAATGAGTAGAACTATGTTAAATGAACAATCCATCCCACAAAAATTTTGGTGTCACGCCGTAGATACATCGACTTATATTTTAAATAGGGTATCAATTAGGAGAATTCTAGGAAAAACTCCTTATGAGTTATTAAGAGGTAGAAAACCAAACTTAAGCTACTTTAGGGTATTTGGAAGTAAATGTTATATTCTAAATACTAAGGATTACCTCACTAAGTTTGATCCAAAATCATATGAAGGAATATTTTTAGGATACTCACAAAATAGCAAAGCATATATAATACTTAACAAACACTCCATGAAAGTAGAGGAATCACTAAATGTAACATTTGATGAAACACCACCACCTCCTAAAACATTACCTTTAGAAGATGATGATTTAGTCGAAGATGAAGCTATTGAGGTTAGTAAAACAAAACCCATAGGAAATGATAATGAAGACATTCAATTAGAAAATAACGAAACTGTTAATATTAAAGAATCTAGATCACATATATTACATAATATAATAGGACATCTTAACCAAAGAACCCTTAGGTCACAAGCCCAAGATAAAAACAATTTCTTTTGTTTCTTCTCAGCAATAGAACCTAAGAATATTAACGAGGCTTTAAAAGATGCAAGTTGGATTATAGCTATGCAAGAAGAATTAAATCAATTTAAGGCAAATGATGTTTGGGAATTAGTCCCAAATCCAAATAATATGACCATCATAGGAACTAAATGGGTATATAGGATTAAGTTAGATGAGAATAGAATAGTTACTAGGAACAAAGCTAGGTTAGTTGCCCAAGGTTATAATCAACAAGAAGGAATTGATTATGACGAAACTTATGCCCCCGTAGCTAGACTAGAATCAATTAGGATATTACTTGCCTATGCTTGCGCCCTGGATTTTAAGTTATTCCAAATGGACGTGAAAAGTGCATTCCTTAACGGTTTTATCAATGAGGAGGTATATGTGGCATAACCTCCAGGATTCATTGACTTCGCAAAACCTGATTATGTTTATAAGTTAAAGAAAGCTTTGTATGGACTCAAACAAGCTCCCAAAGCTTGGTATGATCGATTAAAAGCTTTTCTTATTAAACATGATTATTCCATGGAAATGGTAGATAACACTCTTTTCACTAAAAGGAAAGAGCTAAATCTCATCATTGTCCAAATATATGTTGATGACATTATATTTGGATCAACTTCTCAAGACATGTGTGATGAATTTGCCAAAATCATGCATGATGAGTTTGAGATGAGTATGATGGGTGAACTTAACTTCTTCCTAGGATTACAAATAAAACAATTAGAAGATGGAATATTTTTTAACCAATCTAAGTACATTAAGGAAATGCTTCAGAAATTTGGCCTAGAAGACTAAAACCCATGAAAACTCCCATGTCTACGGAAGTGAAGCTCACAAAGGACGATGAAGGTGAGTCCGTAGATAACACCAAGTATAGAGGAATGATAGGTAGTTTACTATACTTGACGGCAAGTAGACCCGATATCATGTTTAGTGTCTGCCTTTGTGCCCGTTTTCAAGAGGATCCCAAAACCTCACACCTAGAAACAGTTAAGCGTATCTTCCGATACATTAAAGGTACTATACACTTAGGATTATGGTATCCTAAGGGATCCGACATAGAAACCATCGTTTATGCGGATTCGGATCATGCGGGAGACTACGTAGATAGAAAAAGCACTAGCGGTATTTGCACGTTTATGGGATGTTGTCTAACATCTTGGTTTTCTAAGAAGCAAACCGCTCTTGCTATTTCTACCACCGAAGCCGAATATGTAAGCGCTGGAAAGGCATGTCAACAAGCACTATGGATGAAACAAGCTCTCGTAGACTATGGCATTAGGTTAGAAAATGTCCCCATTATGTGCGATAACAAAGGTACGATAGATTTAAGTAAAAATCCGGTGCAACACTCCAGGACTAAACATATAGAAATACGCCATCATTTTCTTAGGGATAATGTACAAAAAGGAAATATATCTATAGAAAAGGTTGCATCGGAAGACAACATTGCGGATATATTCACAAAACCCCTTAAGCGTGAATTATTCAACCACTTGCGTTTAGGATTAGGAATGATGGAACAAGTTGACTAAATTATATTGAATTAATACAAATTTATACTTGCATAAAATTTACTTTTCGTCCACTTCTTCATTTCTGAGTCTAGGAATCTATTTCGCACAAAATTAAAGATTGGGAAAGTTCATTTTCTTTGCATAAACTCTTTTGTAAAACCCAGTCAATTTTCTTTAAAAATTATTCTCACATCTAGGAATCACATGAACATCATTTTCCTTGCATTGTTGACTAATGCTAAAAACATTGTTTTCCAAAATCATGCATAAACTCTCATCTAAATTGTCAAGGTATATAATCTAACATGTATCTTTGACATTCATGATCGAGCAAAAATTGAATCAAGGAGATCTTTTGGATTGTTTCTTAGGATCGTTATTTCTCTTTGCATTTAGGAGTCCAAACAATCACAACTCCACATTTGTTGCATATAGACACACACTAGGACAAATTCACTAATAATATTCTCATCTTGCTCCATCACTAGTTTTCCACTCATTATTTGCCTTTGCCTTTGATCTAAGATAGGTGCCTTAGAAAGTTTAAGTGCTCTTGCCTTTACTTATCTCCTCTTGCTTATTATGTGTTGCTTATTTGCTCTTTTGCTTATGTGTTTTTGCATGCATGCTATATCTTGATTAGATTAGATGCTATATTGCCTAAAGGAATTGAACTTGCTTGAATTCCAATCCAAACACAAAACCTTTCTGCAAATTTTCTGCCAAAAACCCAATTTTGGCAACCTGGAAATCACCAGATGGGCGACCCCCTTAATTTTGTAAGGCGGCCCCCTTAATCATTAAGGGGACCACCCCCTAATTAAGGGGACCGGCCATCTGATGGTCGGGTTTACAGAATCTTTTCAGCTTTTTAGCCCATTTCAACCTACATTTCCCATTTTTCACCAGCATATTTTGTCCTAGTCTCCCAAACAAACCTTATCCATCCTTAAACACACAAATCTTACACTAGAAATACCCCAAATCTTCCACACTCTCCATTCATCCCTTCATGACTTCTCCAAACAAACCAAAACCAAAAGCCTCAAGGCTTGCAAGAATGACGGAAAAACCCGTTTGGCGAAGAAAAAACCCTCAAAACAAATCCATCATAACCAATGAAGTTGGAAATCACTCAACACCTCCAACCACTTACTTCCCAAACTTTACACCAAATTCACAAGGACATTCATTTGATCCTCTCTACAAACCATACAACATTGGCCAAACATCTTCCTTCATGCCAAACTACTCGTCTCATCCTCCAACCATTTGTAATGATCCATACAAGTTTGATCAACCATCCCACTACAATTCCAACTACACAAACCCAATTCATCCATATCAACACAATGACTTTCTCCGCATTGCCACGGAAAAGCAAAAGTTCCGTGATGAAATATCACAAATCCATGATCTTTGTGATCTCAATGCCATGCATCTTGCACAACGCAACAAAGGGCAACCTCCATCATCACCCTACAACAATTGCCTTCCTCACCCTCTCAACTTGGATCAAGTTACAAACCACACTCACTATTGCCCTTGTTGCATCTTCCTTCAAAAACAAATCCTATACTTGAGTGAAGATATTTCTTGGATTGAATATCTCCTCACTCGACCTCATCCCATACCACCCTTAACACGATACAATATCGTAAGGTCTACCTCTTCTGCTCCATACCCCACTCCATATCCTTCTCCATCTAACAACTAAGCTTTATGCTTATGTTATCCTTCAAGCAAATAAAACAATCAACCATGGGTTGCAAGCAAGTCCAAGTGCTCTTTTAGGCAATATAGGACTATGTCTTTTCTTTTGTTTTATTATGTTCAATATGCCTTAAGCATATTAAATGTTGTAATGCTTTCTATGATGCTTGAATGAATCTATTTTTATTTGCATAATTATTGCTTTGCATGTATATGTGCCTTGTTCTCTTCTAATATTTTGTGTAGCCAAGATCTCCATAGCTCATTCCCTTGGTGCTCTCAAATGAGGGGGAGCATACATCAAGGGGGAGCATTAACCTTTTTGATTTTTACAAAAAGGGGGAGAAGAGAATGTTAAACTCTAATAATACTTGTCTAAAAATTAATTTTTAGACCTAATGAGTTTAAGGTTTTGTAATCATCAAAAAGGGGGAGATTGTTGACATAAATAATGTCTTAAAACATTGCTAGCATATTAACAATGTCTCTATGTTTTGATAATTACAAAGCATAAACTCATTAATCTAAAACTTATGACGTAAACAAGTTTTTAGTGCTTAATATTTGTCTTTGCTTCCATGTCACTTAAGGTATGAATAAACAAAGGGTTTATTGCATTTCATGATCAAAGGAAATTTTTCTAATCACTAAATTTTTTATAAAATGTATTAAACATTTTACATCTTTTACAAAAATTACTTTTGGAATTAAAAGAATATGTTTAATTCATTATAAATATATGATTTCAAATTTCCAACCAAAAATGGCAAATTTTATCCAGAAAAATATTCCCCACTAAAAGACAAGAAAAACCAACGTTCTGAAGGGGCGGCCCCCTTAATTCCTTAGGCGGCCCCCTTAATCATTAAGGGGACCTGCCATTAATTAAGGGGACCGGCCACGCTCCAGAACAATATTTTTCTCCCCTATAAATACTGGTTCATCCCACAGAATTTTCTCACCTTTTGCACTCCTAAACTTTCTGTTCTAGATCCACATTTCCTTTCTCTTAATCCTTTGATCATAAGTACATAATTCTTTGTTTCAAAGTGATTCAAACATCATCCTCTCAAGTGCAAGAGAAGAATACTTCTATCCCCCAAGACAAGAAGTATTACAACTTGTTGTGACCTCCACATACAAGTTGTTGGTACATCATCAAGATTATTTACATCATTCTTTGTAAAGATTTTTGTGTATATTTGATTGTAGATAGTTGTGCTAGATATATAGATTGTGTGATTAGTTAGTTGCTTGGTGTGAAGAAGAAAAGTTAGGAATTAGATTGTAGTGAAGAAGCTAGGTGTGGAGTAGTTAGTTGTGAAGTGAATTGGTGGGAAGAAGATAGGCGTGGAGTAGTTAGTTGTGAAGTAGATTGATTTGAAGAAGTTGTGTAGAAGTTGTGATTAGTTGTGAAGAAGTTGTGGTGTGTTAATTGGTGTGTAAATTGGTGTGTAAGGCTTTCTCCGCCATAAGGGAGCTTGTTGATATAGTGAAGAAAACTCTCGAGTTAGGTGCTCGGGGAGAGGAGTAGGGCAAGGAAGGTGTCCTTGTAGCCGAACCACTATAAATCTCTTGTCTCGCGGTTCAATCTTTCCATCTCTTATTTATTTCATTACTTATCATTGTTATATCTTATTGATTGATAGTTGTTTATATTGTGCAAGACTTGAGATCACATATTATCGAATCTAAGTTTTTAAAAGCTAAGAAAACACTAAAACTATCTTTTATAACAAATTAAAAAGACGTAAAACTATTCAACCCCCCTTCTAGTTTTTCACACATGTTGCACAACCTCCCGGTTTTATAGATTTTCAAAAACCTAATCATGTTTATAAGCTCAAAAAGGCTTTGTATGGACTTAAACAAGCTCCTAAAGCTTGGTATGATAGGTTGCAATCTTTTCTCTTACTTAATGATATAAAATGGGTATGGTAGATAATACTTTGTTCACCAAAACAAAAGGAAAGCATCTTATTATTATTCAAATCTATGTGGATGATATCATTTTTGGGTCAACATGTCAATCTCTTTGTGATGAATTTGCAAAATTAATGCATAATGAATTTGAAGTGAGCATGATGGGTGAACTTAGTTTCTTTCTAGGATTACAAATCAAACAATTAAGTGATGGGATATTTTTCAATCAATCTAAGTATATCGGTGAAATGCTTAAGAAGTTTGGTTTGGAAAATTCTAAGGCTACAAAAACCCCTATCTCTAGAAAAAGTGGCTCACCCTAGATAAAGATAACAAATCCGTTGATAATACTAAGTATAATGGAATGATAGGGAGTTTACTCTACCTAACGGCAAGTAGGCCGGATATAATGTTTAGTGTTTGTCTGTGCGCAAGGTTTCAAGAAGATCCTAAAATTTCCCACTTAGAGGCCGTTAGAAGAATATTTAGGTACATTAAGGGAACTCAACATCTAGGTCTTTGGTACCCAAAGGATACGGGGGTAAAAGTGTTGGTTTATACCAACTCAGATCATGCGGGAGATATAGTTGATTTGAAATGCACTAGTGGAATATGCACTTTTGTAGGTGCATGTTTAACATCATGGTTCTCTAAGAAACAAACATCTTTTGCCAACTCTATAGTGAAATCCGATTACGTTGCGGCCAAAAGGGCTTGTAAACAAGCTTTATGGATGAAGCAAGCATTTGTAGATTATAACATCATGTTAAATGAAGTACCTATTCTATGTGACGACACGTGCTCTATCAATCTTGACTCAAATCCAATTGATTACCCTCGAACCAAGCATATTGAAATTAGACATCACTTTCTAAGAGATAACATTAGGAAAAACCATATCACTATAGAGAAAATTCCTTGTATAGATAACATATCTAAGATTCTAGCAAAACCACTTGATAAGGATCAATTCAATTATTTAAGATTAGGATTAGGAATGAGATTGCTAGAAGATAATGAGGATGTAAATGGTAAAAAGGAAATAGTGAAGGGATCTTAATTACAAATATTTCATAAAAAATCCACTAACTCATAATTTTCACAAATAATCATACAAATTTTTCTATTACCCATTGAATATTTACTTTACAACTTTCCTCTCACATCTTCATCCTCTTTAAAGCCTCAAGAAATCTTTCATAAAAACACAACTTAAAACATCCTCCACTATACCTTAGGTAATAACTCTCACAATAGGAAGCATGTCTCTTTTGGAAGGGTCCATGAACAACAATCAAGGAAATCAAAACCCGGAGAGCTCTAAGAGAATGAAGAGGTCATTCATGGATATGATGAAAAAAAGAAGGAGATAATAGTATTATGTTTGAATACGAGTTAAGGACCTTTGCGGAAAGTGAAGTGTGGGACTTAATTAAGGAACCATTAAGTCCAAGGTTGTGTGAAGATGAGTACTCCATTTGTTGTGAAAACACCGCACACATGGTCAATGCTCTCAAAGATTCAAGGATTGAGTATAGGGTGATGCTCTTGTCCATCCATGAAGGAATCATGGAATTGCTAACCACCATTTCCAAGATGAATAGGAAATTGGAAGATGATAAGGTGAAAGGGAAGGGGAAGAAGATGAAAGAAGAAGTCAACCTAGGCCTAAACCTAGGAAACTAGACATCATATTTGTATGTTGCCATCAAGTACTAGTATAGTGCTTTTAGATAAAGTACTAGGATAATTCTTGTCTAATAAAATGTGTAGCATATTTTGTTCATGTATGCTTAAAATGAAATGAAGTATTTTGGAACTTATATAACTTGTTATGCATATTGTTGTGAATTAACCCATGTTGCAAGTATCCAAATGGTAACCTAACCCATTTTGGACTTTCACATGTGAGGCTTTCTTGGTTGTTGCTTGTTTTTGTATGTTTTATGTAGCTAGGCTACCACAAAGGTGAGGCTCTAGACCCATGGATCTCCGCCTTGAAAGAAGGGGGAGCAACGATCTAGGGGGAGCTATGTTAAAGGGGGAGCACGTTCGGGTGCATGTACAAGCTACTTTTCCATTCAATTGGAAGTCCCACCTTTTTTATTCAACAAAAGGGGGAGAAAGAAAGCAAGAGCGTGAAGACCTACTCAAGTAAAATAAAAAAAGGCTTCACCAAATTACAAGGCAAGGTCAAGACGCAAGCTACACCAAAGGTGCGCTTTCTCTTCGCTACGTTTAGTAATTCTATTTGCTTTCGGTTTTTATTTGTCATCATCAAAAAAGGGGAGATTGTTGAGGCAACATTATCAGGATCTCCTAATATTTTAATGATGACAAATAAACCTTCGAAACACATAAAATAACAAACGGTAGCCAAAATTCCCCGAATCACATACCTGTTGCTGGCGCGCTGCCTGCGCGTTGACGCGCCAGGCTTCTGTGAATGTCGGGACGAATTTTGAAAGTCGGTTTTCCCCTTACCCGACTGTTGGGAATTATATTAACAGTTACCACGGCTAAGTATGAAGATTACAACTGCTAAAGAATGCACTAGCAGTGGAAACTCATTACCACTGCTAGTACATATTATTACCATTGCTGTTAGGATAACTGTTAGGAAACTTGTAAAGATAAATATAGAATGGATCTTGTGTATATCTTATTCTATTATCATTATACGTATCTTGTAGAAGAGGACTTCTTGTGCTATAAAAGGAGGTCCTAGGGTAAGGTTAGACGTGTGTGTTTTTCCTAGAGCTTCAAGGTTGTAACCCTAGTGATATTAAGATCACTCGTATTATTATTAATAATATTGGAGCTAACAGTTTGATATATACATTATTCTCATTCATATACAACTGTTTCATTCACAATCAAACTTCTAAGTATTACTAAGTAGATTCCGCATACTTAGTGAAATAACTCAAAGTTCATTCTAACACAGATCAAGGTATTTAGATCCATCACCGAAAAATGTGGATCTTTCAATACAGGTATGAATATGCTATGTGCTTAATTGAGAACACTCAAAACGAGTTTTGGGATTAGAGAGATCCAACTTTTGAAACACCCGTTTACGGGAAAATAGCAACCCATGTTTTCTAACTCTTGCCTCTAGCCAAGGATTTTCTAAACTTAGGGAGCTTATATACTTCATGTAACATCACATGAAAGCATTCATATGCTCATAACCCGTGCTTACGTCTTCTCTAATCATATAACGGGTTTACTCCCTTATTGGTCAAACTAAGTCAAAGGTCACTTTGCGTAAACGCATCCTTTCCCAATTGAGTCGTGGAAAGTCACGAGTTATGAAACTATGGATTCTCGATGTTGTGTTACTTGGAATAATAAGTAACCTATGATTTTCTCAACTCATAATCTTAATTGTCTAAACCTTTTTCTCTTAATGACAATTAGATTACTTTTTAATCTCATCTTAATCATCTCCTTAAACACAAGGGACAAAGCCTCCAAACAACCCAACATCTTCTTACACCTCTTACATATTCCCTTACACCTCTTACACTCTTACACCCTTTTGACTCACACTCTCCCACACAAGATTCCGCACTTTATACAATACCAATACACCTTTCTCATATACCAATACATACTCTTCCCTATACATACGTACACTCTTTTCTACACACACCTTTATTTTCAAAATACATATACTTTACTCACATACCTTTCTTCACACACACAAGGCTCCCCATCTTATCAATCTTACACACTTCTTACATATACAACTCACTCCTTACACACATCATATCCAACCAACATATTCCTTACACATCCAACACTTTTACATTCAAATTTACACACATTACTCACAACCATTTCACCTTCTACACACACTAGGCTCCCTATCACAACCATACTTACATATTCCCTTACACACATCACATCCTTTCACACCTTACATAATCCAACTCATACACAACTCACCTCCTCTCTAATTCAACACATGGATAAATTTGAAATCCAAAGGAGGCTCCCTTTGATCCTAGCCATTCATTTCAAACAAAACCATCTCAACCATCCATCTCATTCTTCCCCCCAAGGTTGGAATATACCTTTGGATATTCTCTTATCTCAACCATGGTTCATTCCTAACCCGACTATGGTTAGTTCTCTACACTTAACCTTGGTTAGCTCTTAACCACACCAAGGATGGAATATTCCCTTGGATATGCTTCTCTTAACCCAACCATGGTTCACATCTAACCAAACTATGGTTACTTCTCAACTTACCCCATTCTCACCCAACTATGGTTAACTCTTAACCACACCAAGGATGGAACATTCCCTTTGATACACCCTTTAACCTAACCATGGTTCACCTTCTAACCTAACCATGGTTTATTCTCTATACACTCCTTTCTAAACCTAACCATGGTTACTTCTTAACCTCTCACACTCTTCCCTTTAGAGGAATATCCTATGGCATATTTTTTCTCTCTTTTCTATGCCATATGAGGAATACCCATTCTACCCCTACCCAATTATCTCTTCTTTCTTTCTATCTTTGATAATTGGTTTTCTAATAAACACTTCACAAAACATTTTCCATATTGGCTATTTAAGTTGGTAAACCTTAGATTGATTAATGATAAGGTTTAGTGTGTGAAGTACAATTGGGGGTTTAGCAAGGGTAGGTATTTACAAGATCAACACCCAACACTTGGGAATTTTTCACTGGCCTGGCGCGTCACCCGCGCGTTGACACGTGGGCGATGCGCCGGCCTCGGTAAAATATTCCTAAGTTTGGGTCTTGGCCTATAAATAACCCCATTGCCTATTGTATTCATCACCCCTTGCTATTACTCTTTCTCTCTACATTCTTTCTCTCTAATCCTCTAATTCTATCTCTTGTGTTCTTAGTTAAACACACTAACATCTTTGAAAGAACACATCTCCTTGCAATGGAAGAATCACAAGAACCTAATCCACTCTTGTGATTGTGTCGAGGGTCTTCTTATCTATACCCTTTCTACTAGAATTGAGTCACTAGGTTAGGTTAGGTCTTGGTTCAAAGAAACTTTATTTTATAATTCAATTTGGTTGTAAGGGAAGTCTTGTGTCTTGGTGACCAAGCCTAGATCATTGTGGATCTAGTTGGGTTTGATACTTCCAGGTGGAAGTTTTGGTTGTGGTCTTGGTGACCAAAGGTTAAGTCGAATCACGAGATTCTTTAGGGTGGTTTCCGAGGGCGGAATACTGTGGGAGTAACTCCTTCTTTGTGAGCGTCGTTATTGGTGAATATCGGTGGAGTGAATTGTAACGGTTTGTAGTACCAAAAGGATTATACTAGTGAATAGTATCGGTGTCATGGATCCGCAACTTGACGTACGGATGGTATAAACCCCCCATCCCGAACCAGTATATATCGTTGCGTTCTTTACTCGGTTTATATACTGTTGGTTGTGATTGTGTTTGTGGTTGCTCTTACTTAGACCACTTGGTTGTCTTCGTGGCTTAAAGTTTTTAAACATCCAAAAGGCCGAAGAAACCGTATTCACCCCTCCCTACGGTTCTACACATTCATCTTCGCATTTATCGCTTTATATTTATATTTGCATTGCGTTTATGTTTGTGTGGTTTGTTGCTTATATGGTGTTGATTATTTTTGTATCATGGCTTGATAGTGTTTGTGTTGTAGTTTACTTTATACTATCTCTAGTTGTTGTATGACCATTGTTGACACTTTTCATATTATGTCACACTTTATCGGTTATTTGATACAAAAGTTTTAGTTTTAAATGAAAACGTATTCAACCCTCCCCCCCCCCCCCCTCTACGGTTTCCACAGGTAAGCATGATCAGGATTCTGATTCTTCTGTTGACGACGGTAGCGCCTACTTTGGAGAAGCCTTGGTGGTAGTCGGTGTGAAAATGTAGAGGGGGGGGGGGGGGTAAATACGTTACCTTTTAAAAACTTTAAACTTGTTGTATCAAATATCCAATTTTAGCTTGTTCTGATATGAAAGATGTTACGTGTAGTTTGTGACTAGCATAAACTTAAAACATGTTATTACACAAGTATAATCAACAAGTCACAACACAAGCAATCACATAATGCAAACATTAAAGTAAAGCAATAAGTAAAAGAAATCATAAACCGAACACGACGATTTATAGTGGTTCGGTCACGGAGCTCCTCTCCGCCCTACTCCACTCCCCGAGTACCCAACTCAAGAGTTACTTCACCAGATCAACAAGCTCCCTTCTCGATGGAGAAAACCTTACAATCGTCGCTTACACTTTTTCCGGTACAAAGCTAAATACCGGGTTCTAGTTCGAGGTAGAACCATCCTAACGTAGCTTACACCTTTTTCCGACACTAAGCTAGATGTCGAGTTCTTTTACAAGGGTACAACCACTCCCGATAGTTCTTTTACAAGGGTACAACCACTCCTGCTATGTTTTATGGCCCAACATAGAAACCTAGTGATTTATGGCACAAACACATAAACCATCTATTCTAGTTTGATGAATAGATTGTTATGTAATGATGTTTACAATGATCCATGACATAAATGTCCATTGGATATAAATGTCTATGGATGAAGATCACAAGCTCCCTAAACTTGTTGTGATGAATCTTCATATATGCATGAGGAATCTACATAACCTTCTTGAATAAGAAGTATTCAATCATTGAGGATGTCAAGTGCCCTTAAATCTTCATATGTTTGTATGCTTTAATGAATGATGACTTCAAGATCTTCTAACCTTCTTGGTGGATCAGGAAGTATGCTATGCTTGTGACTCATGATCTCTGAGCTTGCTTCATAGGATCATTACGAGTGTATACTTACAACTTAATGAGAGTTATTAATATTATAATCATTATGGAAAGGGTGATTAATGTGTGTTACTACATTGTTATCTACTTGATCTAAATGTATGCAAAATGGTAGAGAGAATATATGTTGAAGTGATGACCAAATGGGTGGACAATAGACTAGTATTTATAGCCAAAAAGTTCATCAAAATCTTCTACCAAATCTAACTAAAATCTACACCATATCTTAACAAGATTCTTACACAATCTAATTATTTGCTTCAAGATCTTTCCAAGATATTACCTAAATCTCACAATGATTTCAGCAAGAATCTAACCAAAATATGTAAGAAATCTACCGAAGTCAACTTTGAGATTCTATAGATCTTTCAAAGATATGCATATGATGTATGCCATGATGTCATGTATATATTTCTATTTTAAGAAATAAATGTAAACATGTAAATGTATATATGTGTCCTATGTATATACTAGCTTAACTAATATATGTTTACCAATATGTATCATGTTAGTTTGACACATAAAGTGTACTTATCCTATTAATCTTAGGAAACATGATGTACAAGTAAAAGTACTTCTATATGCAGAATGTGAAATGAGGTTCTAAGTAGAATGGTTAGCCTTTTAAAATACTTAATGACCTAGCCGTATTTTAAACATTCTAAATGGTTTGTTAAGTGTTTGATCATAATGCCACATAACAAACATGTACGAACCTTTGTTGTACTATACGATGACTTGAGAAGTCGAGAGGAGTTGAATGTATGTTGAGACAAAATAAGATTACAAGTAACTTGTACATTTTACGTTGTGTATCAAGTTACATGTTTGTCATCAATCAAAACGAACGAGACTGCTTGCACTAACAGTCGGGAATGATGAGATGACTGAATTGGTAATGGATTTAGGTGGGTCTTATCATATGACACCTAGGCGGGATTTCTTGTATAACTTCAAGGATATTGATGGTGGTTCGGTTCAATTAGGTGATAACAGGACATGCATTATCAAAGGGACAAGAAAACTGGAGATACAGTTAAATGATGGTTCAAGCTTTATACCGAAAGATGTCAGGAATGTTCCAGGGTTAAGAAAAAGCTTGATTTCATTTGGTACTCTTGAAAAAGAGGGTTATACTATGAAGATGTAGATGGGTAGAATCAAGGTGATCAAATGTTGTTGGGTTATGATGACTGGGATCAGGAAAGAGAACTGTGTGTATACTCTTGAAGCAAAATTGACGACTTTTGGTGTACAAAAGAGGTTCAAAACAAGTTGGATTCAAGCAACTTGGTCATAAACAAGTTCGGTTCAAACAACTTGGTTCTGGTTTTAAAATATAAGTCCATGGAGTACAGGTTTCTAAACGTGTTTGGTTTGAGGTGGAACTGCAGGGAGCTCAGGAAAATTGTGAAGCTGAGATTTTTAAGGATAGTAACGATGATGCTGCCGTGGCTCAAAGAAAGTTGGAGGACAAGCAACTTGAAGAAAAGGCAAACACGGACTGCTTGGTAAAGGAGCAGGAAAAGATACACCGTGGTATAAAGGTGGGGGCGGACATTACGGTAACCGAAGTACCTGGTCAAGAGGGTGCAAAGGGTAATGCTACTGAAAAAAGAAAGTGGAGGAGTCTATGGAAGCTAATTTTGGAAAGTTACTGAAGTACAATGCCTGGTCGACAAGGTGGTCCCCGGTCCGAGGTTCCAGCACGAGAAAAAGGTGCTGAGTATCGGTTATGTTTGAAGTGTTACTCCTAAGGTGAAAATTGTTATATATTAATAGTAAAGTTAAACATAAATTAGGGACTTAATTGTACTTTGAAATACTATGATATAACACAACAATTTTATTACAGTACATAACAGAGACACCATTATAAATGTTTTCGGTATATACCACGTTTTTATGGTGTAGAGTGTAGACAACTAAAGTCGCTATATACAAACCCGTGATTTGTACCACAAAACAGTTTAGTACTATGGTGTCAGTTGTACAGTGTACCATATTGTTCTGTTCAAAAAAAACAGTGTACCATATTGTTTGCATTAGAATCAAGCGCTATAGTTTTGACACGCTAGACTCAAAGGTACATTTTCATTAAATTCACACAACATTATTATAATGTATGGAGTACTACAGTATATTTTAGCACATGCTAGCAAAATTTAACATTCTCAACCAAAAGAACCAAACTCAAATGTAAAACACGAACAACAATGACACTAACTCATCAACAAAATGATCAAGAACCAAACACAAGATTGTGTTGGTGGAAAACAATACCAGAATTCACTTCACTTAAAACATCATCATCATCATCATCATCATCATCATCATCATCATCATCTTTGTCGATATTTAAAGTTTTAAGAGAAATGGAACGTTTGTGTTCCATAAGTGAACATGGGCTAGATGAGCTTAAACATAAGCTTATGGTGTACAAAGCTGGTGATTTTTGGCTTCCTATTGGTGGGCTTAAGAAGGAGAATATGGATATTCCATCTGAAATTACTGTTTTATTGGTCGGGTTATCAGGTTCGGGTAAAAGCTCGCTTGTTAATCTTATGTATGGTGTTCTTGGAAGATCTGGACTCATTCCGTTTTCTCAGACTTCAAGTATGTTTCTTACTTTCTTAGTATTTCAAGTTTTGTGATTTATTGTAGTTCATTGTCTATATATATATATATATATATATATATATATATATATATATATATATATTATGAAGCTTTTCTCTTTAGTAGTGTACGTATTTGGACTATTGCCATTAAAAAAAGAAAAAAAGAAAAAAAGAAAAAAAAAATAGATAATGACTTATGCATATAACTTGTCCCTTAGAGCACCTCGCCACTCACTACCTCGTCGTCTGCACGACGAGGTTGAATTCTGACATTTGAAATGTTGGAGTGGGCCAAGGACGAAGATAAAACGGATAGTCTCAAAACCCGAATGAAGGCGGCTATTTTACGAACCTTCTCACGTCAAACCCAGAACAATATGGGGGTTCGTCAAACCGGTCTATCCCCTCCTCGCAAAATTCTAACTCGTCGTCGCCATATGGGATGCAGTTGACCCAGGAGGCAATTTACCTTAATCAGTAATATGTGTTTCAACAAGGATTCGCAAATCAACCCAACGATTTCCGTAACCACAATTTTCTAACCCTTCACAACCTTCAACGTTTCCTCAATCTCAACCACAACCACAATTTGAATCACAACCATCAGGTTCACAATTCAAAGTTCCACAAGCACGTGAACCGGCCAATTCCCGAGGAAAAAAACGATGGCAAAAAAATCAAAAAAAGCCGTGGATTTGGACGCGAACGATGACGATGACGTGGAGGCAGTAGGTACGCGTGTAAATAGGAAATGGACCAAGATTGAAGAAAATTTACTTGCAGAAATTTGGATAGAAATTTCCCAAGACAAAGAAATGGGAAATGACCGTTCTGAAGATTACTTTTTGAACCAAATTATGGAGATATTCAACCTTCAGACTGCAGGTGACCCTCGTTCCAAAAATATGATCACGGGTAAATGGACGGGGATTAATGGTGATTGTCAAAAATTCAACGCTGTTTATAAACATTTGAAACATAGAAGTGGTGAAAATGAGGCTGATCATCTCGAAAATGCGAAGACGAATTTTGAAGAACGCTTTGGTTCGAAACAATTCATGTATGTTCACGTTTGGGAGGTCTTGAAAAATTATCAAAAATGGGATGCCGAGGAACCGATAGACATTACATGTCTCGATGATATATTCGGCCCTGACAAACGACCTCGTCCTGACGGCGCCAGAAAGAGTCGAGCAGCAAAGAAACAAAATTCAACTTCAACGTTGTGCGCGGCGAGCTCCGATGGGAGTCAAACGAGTACTTTTTCGATACAATTATCCAAAAAATATTCGCAAAATGCCGACGTTCAAATGGCTACGTACGAGGTTTGTTGAAGTGATGTTGCACCCCGTGGGCCTCAAATGAGTAATTTGAGCCCTTTACCACACCAAGTGCTCTTATTCTAATTATGTGTAGTTAAACGTTTGTCTGTATTTGCTAATATAAAATGACTATTTTACCCTTTACCCTTATATTTTGTAACCACTCTGTTGAAAGCGAAGAGAAATAATCATTTTACATGAATAAAATACACATAAAAATCGAAATCAAAAGTTTAGGTTATATAATAGAGAAAAAAAAATGTTACACACAAAAAATGACCGAGCTAAAAAAAATTGAGCCAATTCTAAAAATAGTACAAAAAGTTGGGTTGTGGTCACCAAATGGGACAAAAATAATCTCTTTCCTAAATGGTCATGTGCGAATATACAACTCCATTGGATGTGCGACACATGTCTTTTTTTTTTAATAATAAAGTATATTGGTAGGTGGGTGTTTTCTCATGTATTCTTTTTTTTGTCTTACTATAAGAATATTAAAAAGAACAAAATACCCTCTTTTAAATGTGCGAATGTGCGACTCGTTTTTTTTTTTTTTACCATCATCATCAAGAGCTCCGGCGACATCAACGACACGCATTTATTCTGACCAACGGTTTTTTTTCAACTATAACTTAAATATAAAGACATTATTGAACATATAAACACTACTAGCAGGGTACCCGCGCGTTGCGGCGACGGGTACCCTATGACACAATTTTCAACGAACAATATTTTTTAGTTAATGCTTTCCTTATAATGACTTTACGGAAAGTTTTAGTAACTTTAAGCAATATCAAACTAATAGTAATTTACAAATCGTAAAGTATCGACACTATGTTAAAGCAATTTAGAAGCATCAATTGATAATTCAAGTATGTGTATTGCAGCCCAACTCATAGCCCAATATCCGATCCATCCAATAGTTATTCAACCCAGTATGATATTTGTGATATATCGTTGAGTCCAAACAAATCCAACTTTAAATGATAATACCAGGCCCAAACATGATATTAATGTGAATAACTAACGCAGGGTTTCATTTTGATAACCCTACACACACATTTCATTGTTTCATCCGCCTCCTCACATACTTTTCCTCTCGCGTAATTTTTCTCATATCCCATCAACTCATCAAATCACAGATCTCATAACATATCGATTTGAGGAAATGATTTGAGGCAACTTTGTTGTACATTGTTGATGCTTGAGTCTTCATGAATCTTTTCATGTGCCACCGCTGGTGACTGTGATGACGCCGGTGACGGTAATGGTACCGGTACCAGAGATGAAGCTACTGGTGTTGTGACCGGAAGGATTGTAGTGTGGTGGTCGGAGGTGTGACCGTTTTGGTCAGTGATATCCATTGGAGCAGTGGTATACATGGTGTGAGTTTGTAAAATGTAAGAAACCCTAGATTGAAGGGGTTAGATTTTTATTTTTATTTTTATTTTTATTTTTTATTTTATTTTTTTATTTTTTTTTTTTTTACTTGTGAGGTTGTACCGTTACAGTAGATACCTTCACATTTCAACAACCACTTTCGGCATGCATATAAATTATCATATCTTTGTTTAAGAAAATAAAATAGAATGGTTAGATTTTGATTTGTTGAAGGAAGTTGATGCATTACGTCGTGCTAATAGTTTGAAAGGCAAGAATAAGAGTGTGAAGGGTTGTAATTATATGCGTAGGAATTAAATATTGATGAGTTTTAATTGAGGGTTGTACATTGTGTTTAAAGGGTTGTAATTTTGGGTGTAGAGGTGTTTTTAATCTATACTACTTATAATGGAGGAAGGACTCTCTCTCCAAAAAATTCAGATGTACACAAAATGATGCATGGTTTACGACACTTTAAAGCAAGCAATTTTCATAATTACAACAACTAAAACATTGTGTACAACAAAAACTAGCATGAATCGAAATTCAGACCACTTTTCTTAAAATTCTATATTAATAGCATTAAAAACACTCCTACACCCAATATTACAATTATTTAAATACAATGTACAACCCTCATTCTACATTAATAGCATTAAAAATACCCCTACACCCAATATTACAATCGTTTAAACACAATGTACAACCCTCATTCTACATTAATAGCATTAAAAACATCCCTACACCCAATATTACAATCATTTAAACACAATGTACAACCCTCATTCTACATTAATAGCATTAAAAACACCCTACACCCAATATTACAATCATTTAAACACAGTGTACAACCCCCATTTTACATTAATAGCATTAAAAACACCCCTACACCCAATATTACAATCATTTAAACAAAATGTACAACCCTCCATCTTAACCTAGACACGAACCCGTGACCAAGACTCGACTCAATAAAACTCGACTCGATACACAAAGCTGTGATCAAGCAAATTTAGGTGTCGAAATGACATCCCGTGACATTTTTATTAATTCCATTGAAAATTTTTATTTCAGGGTACCCGCCGCTGCAACGCGCGGGTACCCTGCTATAGCATTAATGTTGAATTCATAGAAAAGTGGTCTGAATTTCATTCTATGCTATTTTTTGTTGTACACCATTGTTTTGGTTGTTGTAATTATGAAAATTGGTTGTTTAAAGTGTTGTAAATCATGCATCATTATTTGTAAATCTGAAAATTTTGGAGAAAGAGTGCTTCCTCTATTATATGTAGTATAGATAACTAACAACATAGAAACTAGCATACCATCCGTAACAAGAATTTGTCTAATTCTCAATCCGATCAACGATATAATCAAAATAAACATCATCAATTAAACTCTGTTCTATTATCTCGAATTTCAAGTAATACCACTTCTAAAGCATCAGATTATCAATTTGTCATAATCATAATCAACATCAACATTATTTCTTATCACAATTTATACCCAACACAAGATCAACAAATTGTTATTGATTTTAGCCATAGAGTTACCGCAACAATACATAACCATCATGATTAGTTGATACTCCAAAAGAGGTAAAGTAGACAGACAAAGAATTACAACAACAATACACAACCATCAACTATTCCGGCGACAGTAGTGCCGACACTTGTTTCTAGGCCGCGGCAAGATCTGTTTATGGAGGTGGTTTCCAGGTGGGGCGGTGGCATGATCCATTTATGGCGGTGGCAGGTGTCTTTTGAGGTCGTTGTACAAACTTGTAGATGTATAAAAAAAATTCAAGAAAAACTTGAAGATCTATTAAAAACATAAGAAATTTTGTAGATCTATAAAAAAAATCAAGATTGATGGTGGATCTATGGTGGTGTTGGTGGATCTGTGGTGGTGTTGATCAGGTGGTGATGGTGGTGTTGATTTGTGGGTGTGATGGCGGGGTGGTGGTGCCTGGAAAAAAAAGGAGAGAGAAGAGTGGTGAAAGAAATAAATGAGAGAGAAGAGTGGTGAAGTAATTTTATATAAAAGATTGGAGTATTATAGTCTTTTAACACCTTTGATAATAAGAAAAAAAAAAGAATATATGAGAAAACATTCACCTACCAATGTACTTTATTATTAAAAAAAATGACACGCGCCGCACATCCAATGGAGTCGCACAGTCGCACATGACCATTTATGGAAGAGATGTTATTTTTGTACAATTTGGTGACCACATCCCAACTTTTTGTACTATTTTGAGAATTTGCTCAATACTTCCTAGTTGATTTACCCGTTTAAGACTCTAAGAGTTAATTGCATTTTTGGTCCTTGTAGTTTGGCCAAATTGTAGTTTTTGTTCAAAAACTTTGAAAGTGCAGTGATAGTCCTCATTTTGAAGTTGGGACTTTGGATTGCATTTTTGTCCCTGATCGATGTGAAATAACCAAATTACCCTTGCTTTTCTGAAGAAGGAAAATGGTATTTTAGTTATTTAACTTTATCTATGGACCAAAAATGCAATCCAAATTTCAAAATAGGGACAATCGCTGCACTTTCATAGTTTTTGGGACTAAAACTGCAATTTGGCCGAAATGTAGGGACCAAAAATGCAATTAACTAAAAGTAAATGATACGAGTACTAATTTAAGGGGTGTTAAGGGATGTCTGGGATTGCTTACCAGGCCAGTAGCAATTTGTGTTATAGAATCAGAATTTCAACATTTTTATTTTATTTTATTTTTTTATTATTTTTTTTTTTAGTATTTTAGTATTTTTGCATTTTGACTAAATAAGCATAAGAATAGAAAGAATAAAAAAAAGGCAATGCCAAACACCATCTACTCATTCTCCCCTTCCAAAGATTTATAGACAGCTTTGGAAATTTTCTTTCAAAAATTTGTACCTGCCAATTTAAATTTTTTAGATTCCATTAATTGTTTAAGCTTCATTTTGAAATCTTTGCTTGCAGATGAATCATCAAAATACTCAACAATGATACTGGAAGAGCATAATGTTTTAAGATCAACACGCAATGGTTTTTGCGTGTACGATTCAAGGGGGTTGGATATTACTCGAATGGGAGAGTGCTTGGATGAGGTGACACGATGGATGACAGACGGGGTCCGTCACAACGAACCGTGTCTATTTGGTGAAGATGTTGTGGACACGAGTTTGAATTGCTCACCTGATGCATTTGTGAAACGGAAGGTGAACTATGTTGTTATGGTGGTCGATTTAACGGATGTTTACAACGCGTTTTTTTGCGGAGGGGATTTTAAGCGAATTTTGGCTATCAAATCCCTCTTTCATTGTCCTTCCATAAGGACTTCAAGTAAGTACTAGCTACTATTAAGTTGTGTTACTGGCAAACTAAAAGAGAGTTAACAATCTAAGCATAATCGCGGGTTTAATGTGGTTTAGAGTGTGTATGTTATAGAAAAAGTATTATGCATATTGTGTCGTGTCAAATATATACGTAGGTAAACGTCGTTAAAAAAAATTGTGCAACACCTGATCTGATTTGCCAATTGTATAAAATATAGTTAATCGAACTTGTTAGATATGTCATATTAAGCTTGTTCAGAATCCATAACTCGTAAGACACCACTACTTACAAGTTTTTTTTCTGGATAACCATGGTTTCTGACCTTTTGGCCGACTAATCAACGGGGTTTGCACCGCCATACATACTCAAACCAGGTAAGGCCTTCTATTTTCAGGAGGTTGGCGTAGCCAATTCAAAGTTGTTTGCACATAGCAAGAATTGAACTTAAGACCTCCTACAATGTAATGTGATAGTTAGAAGCCCTTTTGCCACTAGGCCGTCCTACGTTGTTATCACTACTTACAAGTAAACTTTCTTAAGAAGGATAACCAAAATATAAATGTTAGTACGTAAACAATTTTGAGCTTTTAAGTGGTTAAAATTTTTTCAAACAGTTTTACATGAATATATGATTTTGTGGTTACCTGTGTTGACTTTTATTCTCATATCAGATGCGGACCCGCTCTTGATCTTAACGCATGGCGATATGCTAAAACCCATGGAGAGGCTAAATTGCAGAATCAAAATTTGTAGCTATCTTGGGATACCGGTAACAACAGGTGCATATGACATAGTATGCCTCACAGAGCAAGGCATACTACCCGAAGAAGCTGACCCAGTGACGTATTTTGCATTGACTGAGGCAATTTATCGAGCTATATTACAGTCAGATCGTACTCATTCTCCAAAGGAGACATATAAAGCTTGGTTCATTGATATTTTCTCACGAGTCATGTGTTCACTTGGTTACTTCTTTGCTATGCTTTCACGTATCTTTCAAGAGTGGGGTGATAAGAACAAAATAGTGGAATTGACCAAAGTATCACTTAGAAAGAATCGTTAATACTCCGTAGTCATTTTTCCCTATTAGACGCATCTTAATATGTTAACATTTGGATTATCTTGTTACTCGTACCTCGTTCCGGTAGGATTGGATATCGTAGTTGTATTATCTTGTGTTACTTAGACCATATGTACGTGTTCATTTATGTGTGTAACTTTTCATCTATGTTGAAATGTATGTCACTCTATTATTAACTTGTTGACAATATCTTGCTGTAATACTCTTTTTTAGTCACAAATATGATCGAATCATATTTTATATGAAAAGGTTACAATTAGATCATATTTTGACTTTTCGAGCCCAAAAAGTAGTTTGAAACTTGCTTAGAGTACCTTGGGTGTGAAATAACTAGGGTGTGAAAATTTCACGCTTGCCCACAATTATAGCGTCCGTGCCATAATCTTTTGTTTTGTATCCTGTAGTTTACAAATTGACATCATGCAAGTTAATATCTTAAACTTGGTTTCTAATACCACTATAGGGGTGTCATAAAAGCCGATCCGACCCGAACCCGAATATAGCTATTCGGGTTAGGTCAATCGGGTTCAAATTTATATTCAGGTCTGTAGAAAACTAGAAGTGGGGTTGAATAGTTTTTACCGATTTAAATTTTGTTTATTAAATCTTTAGATTGAAAGTATGTGAAATCTTTGGATGTTGAGATATGGATAATGCACAATACTAGTAATGAAATGAATACGTAAAAGCAAAGAGATAAAGGAAAGAATTGTGACACAATTATTTATAGTGGTTTGGCTACAAGGACACCTCTTTTTCCCTACTCCACTCCCCGAGTCACCTACTCGAGAGTTCGTAAACTCTTTGTCAACAAGCTCCTTCACCGGTGGAGAAACCTTCACAACTTTGCTTACACTTTTTCCGGTACAAAGCTAAATACCGAGTCTTTAGCACGGCGAGAAGTCCGAGCAACTTTGAGAAGAGAGATGGCTCGTTAGTAAGAAAGTGCGATCTTGTCTTGTAACAAGAACCTAGAGAACACAAGATAAAGAAAGAGCTATAAGAATGATCTTTAGATCTGAGGTTAGAAAGATGAGGATATAGAGAGAAGATATATTAGAGTGGAGTGAGAAACAAGAGAAAAATGGCTCACTATTTATAGGCAAAACAGTCCACTGTTCACCTGGTTGTGGCAATTCCCTCACCAGAGGGATCCGGCCAGTGTATTCCAATAGAACCGGCTATCTGGTAGTACAATGTCGGGTTATGGGTTACAATTCGGTGTTTTGGATTATGGGTCAATGTTCATGAGTCAAGTGATGTCATGAATGATGTCAAAGACATCTTGGTTTATGGACTTTGAGTCATAGGTCATGGACTCTGGGTCATGATTTTTACCCATTGTGATGTCATGCATGATGTCAAAGACATTAATGCATATGGGTCATGGGCAAGGTTATAAATAGCGTGAGGCGTGGCGTGGTGGCGAAGCCAAGCCTCAAGCCTTACGAGTCATAGTGAAGCCACAATGTTTTTTAAGGCGTGACTCAAGGTGGCATACATTTTTTTTTATAGATTTATATATTTATATCATATTTCATACATACATTTATATATAGTACATCAAGTTTACAAAAAACATTATTCATAAGAAATAAACTCAAAAAACTAAACTATTCTTGCATTATTCGTCATTTCTTTATATAAAACCTTCTTCATCAGAGTAGTCGTTAAAACCTTCTTCACTCATTATATGAGTGGTAGAACCGTAGAAATAAGTGAAAAACTTGAAATTGATTTATAAAGTTACCATGCCCAAGCCCAAGTCCTTAATATTAGAAATTTGGTAATTCTAGCCCAAATATTAGTAAATCCTATAAAAGCTTCAAAATAAGGCACCACGCCTCGCGTTAAGGCGCGCCTCATCACGCGCCATGCCTTAAGAAGACGCCTTGGTCTATTTCATGATGTCGAGGCCACGCCTATGCCTTAGCGGCGCCTTAGCGACGCCTTTTAGAACCCTGGTCATGGGTCATGAGTTATGGGTCATGGACTTGGTTTTGGGCCATGGATAATTTAAGTCGAGTAATACATTTTTACTTAGTTGTTATATGAAAATGTATTTAGTAATTTTAACATAGTAAGTTAGAAAAACTTATTGGTTTAAAACATTATGTATCTTATTTATCTCGTTCAAAATGATTTTACTTTTGTTATCGACAAAACATAGAAAGGTCGTAAAATATAAATAAACGTTTTTACGGTTTATTTGTATTAACAATCTTCCCTTTTTGTTGATGACAAAAGATAAAATTATTTTGAGGAAAAGCAATAAAACTTGTAAGTTTTAAATTAGAAGTTTTTACTATTTTCTCCCTTTTTTTGTCGAAACAAAAAGAGTGTCAAAATGAAACTAACTCGCTTTTTATTTTTATTTTTTTATTATTATTATTTTATTTTAATTTTTAGAAATGATGTAGATTAAGAAGTAATCAATGCTACCCCTTGACGGCTGCTCCCCCTTGATGAGGGCGTCAAGTGAGAAAAAAGAGTTTGAAACCTACAAGATAAAATGTTAGTGATGAGATAAATAAGTAGAAGAAATAGATGTAAGACGAGAAGTATAAGGAAAAAGAGACAAGATATGTAGAACTAATCCTTATAATAAAAACAACCAAAATGTAGTGGTATATAAGCCACATACATTTGTAAAACTATGAACAAGGAATGTTCTTATAAGGACAAGATAAAAATAAAAAGAAAGCTAAGAGAAATATATATATATATATATATATATATATATATATATATATATATATATATATATATATATATATATATACACACACACACACACATGGACTTGATATGAAACCAAGCGCGACTTCAGGGGCTGAAACCGTACGTATCTTATAAGTATTATACTTATAAAGGCATATGGACTTGATATGAAACCAAACGCACTTCAGGGGTCAAAGACGGACAAGTCCTTGAAAGTTTCAAATATGGAAGTCAGATAAAAGTACGAATTTTGTTTCTACGTCGTAAGTATTAGAGATGACAGATCTTTTTCACACTCCAGGAGTACCAAAAAGTACGAAAATGGAAGGCAGATAAAAGTACAAACTTTGTGCCGTAATAATTTACGGCATAATTAACGCTAGAGGTTACACCGTAACCTTTTCGGGGCCTATAAATACAGCCCTAAATCTGCATTTTTAAGTATTTCTTTTCCCCCTCTCCTATGGGTCGACTAGGAAATCATTCCAGGGCGATTTCCAGAAGCCATCAACCACTTTCTAGGGGAGAATTCACTTGCAATCATCGTCATTATTTGTAACACCCCCAATTTTAAAATATTTGCAGCGGAATAAAGATTGGGTGTTACTTCACAGCTCATAGTTTTTCAGTAGAAAATGATTTTCTAAAACATTTATCATTCAAATTTTTATAAATATCAGAGTTTTAAAAATGAGGTCCCAGTGGTTTTAAAATTTGTTAAATAGGTTTTCGAATGATAATAAAATTTTATAGCCTTTGTGAAAATTACGTGCTCTTCCGTCCCATCCTTGCTCGTTATAGACCTGAGATAAACATGCTAAAAGTCAGCAAAAGTTGAGTGATATTCATAGGTTTTAGTTTAATAGTTGAACACAAGCTATAAGTGATAATTGCACCGTCATATAATTATAAGTTAAAAACAGCTGTTATTGCATTAAGATCATGACACTCAGCCGATTAACAGATCTCATCACGAATGATGGATTATAGTAACAGGGGCCCTCGGGATAGGTTCTTGCCAGTAACCTATTAGATTTCAAATAAAGTGCGTTTGGTTGTTTTCTCAACACCCAAACGGGGATTGTCAATCCCTAATAGATCTATCCACAATTATTTACGTTCACCTCATCTGGGTGACTAAGGTTCATGATATGAGGGGCTTTTGGCAAAAAGGTACTTAAGCAATAACGAGATCCGGTAAAACATACCAAGAAAATACTTGTGTTCAGTTTGTAAAAACTAGCATGTATCCCCCTCGCAGGGTTTATAAAACATTTAAACAAGTAAAGGCGAGGCTATGAACTCACCTTAGTGGTTTAGTGAATAAAAATATCGATACTCAGTTTGCAAAATGAGAACGGCTCCACACACGACCTAGATAATATATGGCATGTTTTAGTGTTTGATAGTCTTAGTGTTTTAATCGCGAGTAGTTTTTGAATACGTGATTTGTTTATTTAACGTTAGTAAAACTTTTGGTTTTTATAGTATATTGTTCGTTTAGTTTAGTTATATATATAAATATAACGTAAGGTTTAATAATAATAATAACGATAGTTTGAAATAAAACGTAACGTTTAATAACAATAGTAATAATAATAATAGTTTAAAAATAAACGTAACGTTTAGTAATAATAATAGTAATAATAATAATAGTTTGAAAATAAACGTAACGTTTAATAATAATAATAATAATAGTAATAGTTTGAAAATAAACGTAACGTTTAATAATAATAATAATAGTATTAATAATAATAGTTTGAAAATAAACGTAACGTTTAATAATAATAATAGTTTGAAAATAAACGTAACGTTTAATAATAACAATAATAGTAATAGTTTGAAAATAAACGTAACGTTTAATAATAATAATAGTAATAATAATAATAGTTTGAAAATAAACGTAACGTCGCTACGTGAATTTGTAAAAATGGAAAGTAAAAATAAAAATATTAATTTTATATATATGACCCTTGTATTTTCTAAAAATTTACACTTTTTACCCTAACGGCATTAGTGTTACGCCGTTAGTCCAAAATTAAATATATTTACATTTTACGTCCAAAATTTTATATTTCTTACACCTTATCACCCTAAAGTTTATAAAAATCAGTTTTCACCCTTAAATTTACGAAATGACAGTTTATACCACAACTTTGAAAAATTGACACTTTTAACCCAAATTTTGTAAAATTTGCAAATCTAGTCCAAAATTCACAATTTTCAAAACTTAATGTTTTCATTTCCTAAATAGTTTCAAAACAGCTTATTGAGCTTATTCTACCAGCTTATTAGTTCAAAAAGTTAATTTGATAGCTTATGGGCTTTTAACGAAATGTAAGGCCCGTTAGCATTTTTAGATCCAATGGGCCTACGGGAGTTTTAGGCCTTGTTTTGGGTTAATGTTAGGAGTATGAAAAAGTTGTCCAACAGCTTATAGCCTCATCTTATTCACTCGGCTTATTTTGAAATGATTGGGCCTTAAGGCCCAATCGATACTAATAATTTTCCAAAACTAGTTTCCAAGTCGATTTGTTTGGTGACTTTTATAGGTTCAAAATGCGATTTTTATTATAAAGTTTTTATACGAAAATGATTGTTTGTCATGAGGACTATTACTTTGTGAAATAAAAAGGTATGATCGTTAAGTAAATATTAAAGGTATATGTGCGTTTTGGGCGTAGCATGGGTCGAATTTTTATAAGAAAAGACTTAGAAATTTTTAAGGGTTTTTCATACTTGTTGTGGTACGCTAGGAATGTACTCCAAATTGGTTCTTACGTAGCTTTTTAGTTTCAAAACTCTACATAGTTTATTTGTTAAGGTGTGAAATATATAGACGAACGTAAAATATATATATGTTGTGTATTTAGTTTTTGAATAATGAGGTGCATTTGTGTGTGTCGCGTATAAAAATAATGCAAATGAAAGTTTTATATAAATTTTGAAAAGAGTTTCGTTAGGAACTTACGACATCAAAAGGGTGGGTAAAACAAGACGTAGAGTCGAGAAGAGAGTGATATGAGTACGTAGTGTGATTGTGTGCTCGACCAAGGTTCACAAACAATAACTTGTTCCTCCTAAACCCATACGTATCCCTTGAATTCCTACCCAATGCTTCGACCCAATGCCTAGCTTTACTACTTAGAATTATTTGGTGATTTTTGGTTTGCATGGAAGTAGAAAATGCAAGCATGCATGCATGCGATTTATATATAGTACCTAATGTGTTCTAGTATCTAAAACTTAATGTGATTTGATGTTGGAGTGTATACCAAAAGTCCAAATGTGCAAGAGTAACAAGTTACTCCATATTTTGGTTTCTTGTGGTCGACATCCTCAAAACCAAAAAGAACGTGGACAATTGAAACTTTAAAAACGAAATGGTACTTTGTGAAATATATTATAAAAGGGTCATGGTACTTTCCTTAGTGAATAAAATATGGAAGTGTAAGTGCTTGATTTAAGGGAGTACTAGTTTAGTTGTAACAAGCATGTCGACCTCCATTTCCTTTTAGTGAACCGAATTGTAAATCGGCATGGCTTGAGATTTTGATAACTTTGAAATATTTAGACACTAGTTTGTGTTTAGAAATGATTTTAGGAAGTTATAGAAACAAATGTGGGTTAAAATGGTTAAGTTTTGGATTAGGTGTAATTTTATGAAATCGTTTTTGAGACAAAAGCTTTGCCTAGTAAAATCGTAGCTAGACTCAACGTGGAGAACTAAAATTCGACACTCTATATGTTGGCTAGGGGAGGAATGAGTATGTGTAAAAATAAGTGTGTGTCGTGTGTAAGATTTGAGCATACGAGACTCGTTTCTAGTTGGTACTAGTCGAGTGAAATGAAACAAAAATAATGGAATGGGCTTAATTTAGTTTTGGGCCGTGAATAGTAACAGGCCAAGAAATGTGTTGGGCTTAGGGTGAGATTTAGGGTCCGGTTAAATGTAAGTTAGGATTAGTAAATAATTAATTGTGATTAGTGATAAGTTTAGAAATTTATTAGTGAAATGTTTACGTGAGTCTGAGAGTGAATAGTGTTTCGTGAATAGTAAAACTTTTGAAAAACATCTCAATATCACTAACCGACTCCAAAAATGATGAATAGTGAAATGATGAATAGTGTTTGGTGAATAGTAACCGATGAATAGTAAATTTGAAAAATGTCGGAAAATGCAGGTTTGTAACGAATAAAAGAAATTTTTAATATTCTCGCGATTTTAGACTATAGTGGTACATGTGTAAGCATCGTTCCAAGCAAAAAGAATCATGAATATCGTAGTGATTTTAAGTAACATAGCATATTTGATAATAAAATATATAAAAAAAAATTTGTTATCGGTAAAAACGTTATTAATTAACTAAATGATATATTAGTCTTTGATTTACTTTTACTATTTATAAGGAAATTTACGGGAGTTTAGAGTACCTACCCCTCATTCTGAATTCCGTCCCGGAATTCAAGTTTAACGAAATTTCTGTATTAGAAAAGTTTCGATCAGAGGGTTGTCGAGAGATTTTTATTATTAAGATTTAGGAGACGCGGTTTATTTAGACTTATTTGTGCTAGACAGGATCTAGTAACTGGTGTACTTAAGAGTTGTGAATATTGAAGGTAATGGTTTTGAATAGTAAAATAATGGCTAGGTGTACCGTACCCAACGGTCGGGAATAGTGATTCCTAACGGTCGTGAATAGTGTCTAACGGCTAGTTTTCCACCTACATATATCCCTTTCAAATTTCAATTTCTTCCACCAACCATTTTCCTATCATTTCTCATCTCCTATTCTTAACCCTTTTCTCTCATTAATACTTCCGAAAAAAGAAAAAAAAATGCCGAGCCTAATTACTATTATCGCAATGGTATATATCGTTGTTGCCATCACCTATTTGACTTTTGTTACGGATGAAGATTATGCAGTTTTGGTCGGGCTTGTGGGGTTCCTAATACCACTCACGGTTCTATCGTATGCGGTTGATAAGGCATGGAGGCACTAGTCTTGAGCTAGGGTTGTTTAGGATTTAGCCTTTGTCGTGTTTCTATGTTTTGTTAACGAATAATGAATAAAACTTGTTTTGTTTTTAGGAATTTGTCTTGCTATTGTTTTTAATGATTTGTTTATATTTATCTTTCAGCATAATCAAGGTGATTCATACTATGGTGGCTTTTGCTATGGTTTTGTTGGTGGGGTTGTTGTTGTCATAGTGGATCAACCTATTGAAGATTCTATGGTTTATATTGTAATTATTGTGACGTTAGCACTTCCAATGCTAATTATTTGTTTATTTATTAATTTTCATGGATTCGGATAAATTCTTAGTTATTGGAGTTTTCTGTTAGTCTTTAGGGTTTTTCTTATTTGTACTTTTGTTGGTTTATCGTCCTAATGACGAAGGAATAAAATAGGTATTTATTGTAGTTTGTAATATTTATGAATAGTTCAGTTTATCTATATTTGTTGCTTTTAAATGAAGGTTGTTATTTAGAAATTTTGGCATTATGATTGTTCCATCATGACATGATTCTTCCTAAATTAGACATAGTTGGCCAGGCTATGTTTAATGGAGGACTAAATGATGTGATGTTTGGCTTAGTCACAATAGTGTTTATGCTTTTCTTTAAGTTGTTTTAGATGGTGTTCAACGTTTTGTTATTATAATATAACACATAATTTCTTTTAAGAATAAAATAGGAACTTTATTTATTTATTTATTTATTTTATGTGTATATATATATATATATATATATATATATATATATATATATATATATATATATATATATATATATATATATATATATATGAGTCAGAAATTTCTAGGGAAATAATAGTATGCTGTTATTTGGTAAATGGGATAGGAATTGAAATTGACGTAGATTATAATTATTTTGGAAATATTACAAGGTAGATTTTTCAATACGGTAGAAGAATAGTTGTTATACTTTAGTTACATCCATCGTAACTTAAAGTAAAATACAAGGAAGAGATACAATCTCAGGAAATTGTCGAACTAGGATTTATTTATTTACAACAGGAATTTATTCATCTGCTTCAATCTAGTCATCATTCCTTTGATACTATCGAAGTCTTTAAAGGTTCCTCATTTCTAAGAGTTTTCGCTTTTGTTTATTTCCATTAGGTATAACTCCTTGCCTAATTCCTTGGTTATGGGTGATGGTAGGGTTAGCCATTCCTTCTGGCGTTTTAAAGTGGGTTGGCCTATATTCCATGTAGTTTTCCTGCTTGTTAGGCGTATCCAACTCTCCTCTTGGATAAACTATGGTGGCCCCTTTAAGTACTACTGACATGATGTTGCTTACTAATTCCCTGACATCTTCAGTAGTCATGGTGATTTTTGATGATGATGGAGTACATGTATTTTTTACGTTGTCCATCTTTTGAAATCATTAATGAAACTTAACTTAGAATCCTTCTGATTCTAATTATTTCATTGATGATAGACTGAATTGAATCCTTACTGTAATCTAATTTCAAGATATGTCTGTGTTGTATCATAGATAGATAATCAACTCTTGATATGAGATTACTAAGGAACAAACCGATTCGTCCACTAAAATAAATTTTCTCTCTTTTGAAAATTTATTTTTTAGACCATCCTTTGGTTTCTGGTGAATTATAGTATGTTTAAGAATTTCTTACAATTGTTAAGACTTCTTACGGTAGATTTGAATAGTATTGTAGAAGTTATCATAATATTAATAACTTGACTGATCGTCTTTGTAAAACGATTAGTACAAGGTCTCTTATTAATATGTCAGGGATCTACGTGGAGTTATTTGTTTATCTAGGGAGATAACAAAATGACGAGATTTTTGCATGAAGGTATGAGGATTCATAGTATGCATGCTTGATACGGAAGAAATGATTGATTTGTAACAGAGAGATGTAACGGAAGAGGAGGTTATTATATATCATGATTTGATTACAAGTTCTGAAAGGTTCGGATTTATTGAACATTACATGAAATACTAACCAAGTCTGTCTGGTTTAGTAGATGCAGCAGGGATACTTGTAAACTTAAGATTAGTCATGCCTCTGACGTAAATATCTAATCTCTTTCTCAAGTTCAAGTTGTGCTGCTTCCATGTTTGAGAAACGTTCCTGACACATGTTCATTTGGTTTGCCAAAATACTCTCTAATGCGGCAATCTTTTGACCTTGGCTCCTAGATGTCTCTCTAGCCATCCATAGGGTCCTTTCAATGTCTTCAATTCTACCATGTGTATGACTATGTTCTCTTCTTGCAGAACGGACCCTGGAATCCAAACTTCCATGTTCCTGGTTGGTGTTGTCCTTTATCTCATTAATCTTTATTCCTAATTCACATATTGCTCGTCTTTCAGCATCCGCTCTTTTGAACAATGCGTCAAGGTTACGGTCGTACCATTCAAATTTTGTTGGTCGTAAACCTTTTAGCTGTTCAGTGTGAGCCTCTAATATGCTGGCTTGTTGATAAACAAGAGTCCATATTGAATCAGGTGTGCTTATATTGTAGTTGGGGGAATTAGGTGAGGATAAATTATTTGGGATATCTGGTATTGGGGAATCTAAAGTGTAGGGTAACGTAGAATTTGGCTCAACATTCTTCCACGGCCTCTCTTGTCGTGAACTTTGTCCAACTTCGAATGTTGCCTGACCACCAATCATATCTTCATATGATTCAGTAGCTCTCCTAAGTTTTTGACGTAGAGGTGAAGAAATAGGTGACGATGAGAGTGATCTCTAAGTGATTTCTATATCAAGTTGGGGCTGTGATATTTGTACGTAGGGATCTTCAGTGTTCGGAGAATTTTGATTGACGGGGGATGTATTAGTATTACGGAGAGTAGTTTGGCGTTCAAGGAAGTTTTTGAAGACATGTTAATGTAGTAACCGGGAATAATATTTTATAAGTTGCTTTTACATTATAGATATAATAGTATGGATGAAATAAAAATTATGTAAGCGCAATTTCTAAACATGCAGACTAATCTTAACAGGTAATGTACTGAGCAAGGTAGTATGCAGGCACGGAAAGCACGAAGAGTGTAGGGCTATAATATGTTTTGTTTGTAAAAACGGTTATAGTTCAGATCTAAAATAGATCTGTTTCGCTATAACCAAAGTTCTGATGCCAATCTGTAACACCCTCAATTTTAAAATATTTGCAGCGGAATAAAGATTGGGTGTTACTTCACAGCTCATAGTTTTTCAGTAGAAAATGATTTTCTAAAACATTTATCATTCGAATTTTTATAAATATCAGAGTTTTAAAAATGAGGTCCCAGTGGTTTTAAAATTTGTTAAATAGGTTTTCGAATGATAATAAAATTTTATAGCCTTTGTGAAAATTACGTGCTCTTCCGTCCCATCCTTGCTCGTTATAGACCTGAGATAAACATGCTAAAAGTCAACAAAAGTTGAGTGATATTCATAGGTTTTAGTTTAATAGTTGAACACAAGCTATAAGTGATAATTGCACCGTCATACAATTATAAGTTAAAAACAGTTGTTATTGCATTAAGCTCATGACACTCAGCCGATTAACAGATCTCATCACGAATGATGGATTATAGTAACAGGGGCCCTCGGGATAGGTTCTTGCCAGTAACCTATTAGATTTCAAATAAAGTGCATTTGGTTGTTTTCTCAACGCCCAAACAGGGATTGTCAATCCCTAATAGATCTATCCACAATTATTTACGTTCACCTCATCTGGGTGACTAAGGTTCATGATATGAGGGGCTTTTGGTAAAAAGGTACTTAAGCAATAACTAGATCAGGTAAAGTATACCAAGAAAATACTTGTGTTCAGTTTGTAAAAACTAGCATGTATCCCCCTCGCAGGGTTTATAAAACATTTAAACAAGTAAAGGCGAGGCTATGAACTCACCATAGTGGTTTAGTGAATAAAAATATTGATACTCAGTTTGCAAAATGGGAACGGCTCCACACATGACCTAGATAATATATGGCATGTTTCAGTGTTTGATAGTCTTAGTGTTTTAATCGCGAGTAGATTTTGAATACGTGATTTGTTTATTTAACGTTAGTAAAACTTTTGGTTTTCATAGTATATTGTTCGTTTAGTTTAGTTATATATATAAATATAACGTAAGGTTTAATAATAATAATAACGATAGTTTGAAATAAAACGTAATGTTTAATAATAATACTAATAATAATAATAGTTTGAAAATAAACGTAACGTTTAATAATAATAATAATAGTAATAATAATAATAGTTTGAAAATAAACGTAACGTTTAATAATAATAATAGTAATAATAATAATAGTTTTAACATAAATATAACGTTTAATAATAATAATAGTTTGAAAATAAACGTAATGTTTAATAATAATAATAATAATAATAATAATAATAATAATAATAATAGTAATAGTAATAGTTTGAAAATAAACGTAACGTTTAATAATAATAATAGTAATAATAATAATAGTTTGAAAATAAACGTAACGTTTAATAATAATAATACTTTGAAAATAAACGTAACGTCGCTACGTGAATTTGTAAAAATGGAAAGTAAAAATAAAAATATTAATTTTATATATATGGCCCTTGTATTTTCTAAAAATGTACACTTTTTTACCCCTAACGGCGTTAGTGTTACGCCGTTAGTCCAAAATTAAATATATTTACATTTTACGTCCAAAATTTTATATTTCTTACACCTTATCACCCTAAAGTTTATAAAAATCAGTTTTCACCCTTAAATTTACGAAATGACAGTTTATACCACAACTTTGAAAAATTGACACTTTTAACCCAAATTTTGTAAAATTTGCAAATCTAGTCCAAAATTCACAATTTTCAAAACTTAATGTTTTCATTTCCTAAATAGTTTCAAAATAGGTTATTGAGCTTATTCTACCAGCTTATTAGTTCGAAAAGTTAATTTGATAGCTTATGGGCTTTTAACGAAATGTAAGGCCCGTTAGCATTTTTAGATCCAATGGGCCTACGGGAGTTTTAGGCCTTGTTTTGGGTTAATGTTAGGAGTATGAAAAAGTTTTCCAACAACTTATAGCCTCAGCTTATTCACTCGGCTTATTTTGAAATGATTGGGCCTTAAGGCCCAATCGATACTAATAATTTTCCAAAACTAGTTTCCAAGTCGATTTGTTTGGTGACTTTTATAGGTTCAAAACGCGATTTTTATTATAAAGTTTTTATACGAAAATGATTGTTTGTCATGAGGACTATTACTTTGTGAAATAAAAAGGTATGCTCGTTAAGTAAATATTAAAGGTATACATGCGTTTTGGGCGTAGCATGGGTCGAATTTTTATAAGAAAAGACTTAGAAATTTTTAAGGGTTTTTCATACTTGTTGTGGTACGCTAGGAATGTACTCCAAATTGGTTCGTACGTAGTTTTTTGGTTTCAAAACTCTACATAGTTTATTTGTTAAGGTGTGAAATATATAGACGAACGTAATATATATATATATATATATATATATATATATATATATATATATATATATATATATATATATATATATATATATATATATGTTGTATATTTAGTTTTCGAATAATGAGGTGCATTTGTGTGTGTCGCATATAAAAATAATGCAAATGAAAGTTTTATATAAATTTTGAAAAGAGTTTCGTTAGGAACTTACGACATCAAAAGGGTGGGTAAAACAAGACGTAGAGTCGAGAAGAGAGTGATATGAGTACGTAGTGTGATTGTGTGCTCGACCAAGGTTCACAAACAATAACTTGTTCCTCCTAAACCCACACGTATCCCTTGAATTCCTACCCAATGCTTCGACCCAATGCCTAGCTATACTACTTAGAATTATTTGGTGATTTTTGGTTTGCATGGAAGTAGAAAATGCAAGCATGCATGCATGCGATTTATATATAGTACCTAATGTGTTCTAGTATCTAAAACTTAATGTGATGTGATGTTGGAGTGTGTACCAAAAGTCCAAATGTGCAAGAGTAACAAGTTACTCCATATTTTGGTTTCTTGTGGTCGACATCCTCAAAACCAAAAAGAACGTGGACAATTGAAACTTTAAAAACGAAATGGTACTTTGTGAAATATATTATAAAAGGGCATGGTACTTTCCTTAGTGAATAAAATATGGAAGTGTGAGTGCTTGATTTAAGGGAGTACTAGTTTGGTTGTAACAAGCATGTCGACCTCTATTTCCTTTTAGCGAACCGAATTGTAATTCGGCATGGCTTGAGATTTTGATAACTTTGAAATATTTAGACACTAATTTGTGTTTAGAAATGATTTTAGAAAGTTATAGAAACAAACGTGGGTTAAAATGGTTAAGTTTTGGATTAGGTGTAATTTTATGAAATCGTTTTTGGGACAAAAGCTTTGCCTAGTAAAATCGTAGCTAGACTCAATGTGGGGAACTAAAATTCGACACTCTATATGTTGGCTAGGGGAGGAATGAGTATGTGTAAAAATAAGTGTGTGTCGTGTGTAAGATTTGAGCATACGAGACTCGTTTCTAGTTGGTACTAGTCAAATGAAATGAAACAAAAATAATGGAATGGGCTTAATTTGGTTTTGGGCCGTGAATAGTAACAGGCCAAGAAATGTGTTGGGCTTAGGGTGAGATTTAGGGTCCGGTTAAATGTAAATTAGGATTAGTAAATAATTAATTATGATTAGTGATAAGTTTAGAAATTTATTAGTGAAACGTTTACGTGAGTCCGAGAGTGAATAGTGTTTTGTGAATTGTATTTCGTGAATAGTAAAACTTTTGAAAAACATCTCAATATCACTAACCGACTCCAAAAACGATGAATAGTGAAATGATGAATAGTGTTTGGTGAATAGTAACCGATGAATAGTAAATTTGAAAAATGTCGTAAAATGCAGGTTTGTAACGAATAAAAGAAATTTTAATATTCTCACGATTTTAGACTATAGTGGTACATGTGTGAGCATCGTTCCAAGCAAAAAGAATCATGAATATCGTAGTGATTTTAAGTAACATAACATATTTGATAATAAAATATATATAAAAAAAAATTGTTATCGGTAAAAACGTTATTAATTAACAAAATGATATATTAGTCTTTGATTTACTTTTACTATTTATAGGGAAATTTACGGGAGTTTACATTATTAGATCTACATCAAGTAATTTGTATCAAACAATCTGTTTAATTCAATTCATGTTTTATTCATCATTTTTGGTATAACTTATTGTATGTTTGGCTAAGCACCTTTGGTGCTAGCCTAGTTATGAATCCTTAATTGTTTTGATTATGTTTTCATGCTTTTATTATTGCTTCTAGTGTGTGCATGCTTAGTTTTTCATAAGATCCTCTAGTTTATGTAGTTTTAAAGAGCGGTTGTATTTATTGCACTAGGAGAATTGAACCAGAGGACCCTAGAGTAGTAGTTTGCGAGGGACTACCAATCCCTTGTGTGCGAATTGAACCAGATGAGCACCTTCCATGTCGGATGAACTTAAGAAGTTAGATGTGCTGTTTAAGATCCGAAATGCCGGATCACACAAAGAATTAATATAGCATGTAGTGGCACTTAATGACTCAAACTAGTCTACTTGTAAGCCTTGGTAGTCATAAGAATTTAGACCTTTGGTGTCATGGTAGGATTATAGGGAGATAGGCTAGGCGAATTGAACCAGAGGAGTCTAGTAATTCTTATGCCCCATTTGAAGCAATAGGAAGCTTAATTAGAAAACATAGTCATTCCATGATAGGATGAGTAACTAGGTTAGTACACTTTCTCCCTACTGTTTTACAACTCAATTTACTTTCAGTATTTCATTTCTATTTTTTAAGTTTAAGTAATCAAAAATTTAGAAAACCCTTTTTAAAACGTGACATAGACTTCAATTAGGATCCAAAATGCATAGCTCTTGGGACGACCTCAGCTTTACCGATCACTAAACTACACATGACTGGGTACACTCCCCGTGAGTGTATAAGGTAGACCATAGGTAGACGTGACTTTTAGAAATATTAAAACCTGGTCAGAAATCTTGCATCAAATTTTTGGCGCCGCTGCCGGCGAGCTAATTAGGATTTTAATTTAAGTTTTGTAAATAATTTTTTTATATAATTTTAGATTTTTATTTGCTTTTTAGGATTTTTTTTTTTTTTTTTTTTTTAGTTTTCTTATTCCTTTCTTTTCTGTTTTTGTTTGTCTTTAAAATTTCAGGATATGGGTGATTTGGATATTGACATGCTCACTATGGAGGAATACATAGCTTTGACCACAAGGATTACGCAATAATATTTTAGAGACTTACAAGAATTTCAAGATCAAAAAGCTTATGCCGTAACCAATGCATGAGGTTACGACGTAAAAGTTACACAAAATGGGTTTTAAAAGATTACGACGTAACCCACCCATGAGGATACACCGTAGTGACCAAGTATGAAGGTTACGGAAAATTTGTTAATTTATTTACGTTGTAGAGATATTTAAGGAACGGATAATTACAAGTTTACGAAGAGTTACGGCGTAAGTTAGTTCGGACTTACGCCGTAACTTATACCTTGGGCGCAATGGAGTTGAAGTCCAAGGGATGAAAGTGACAAGTTGATTTGAAGGACTAAAAGTAAAAATGACAAGAACGATCACGGACTAAAGGTGACAATTCAAATGAAGTCTAATTATGTCACAAGGACTAAGTATAATAATATCAAGAACAATGAGGGGCTGAAACTGTACATATCTTATAAGTATTATACTTATAAAGGTATATGGACTTGATATGAAACCAAGTGCTACTTCAGGGGTCAAAGACGGATAAGTCCATGAAAGTTTCAAAAATGGAAGGCAAATAAAAGTACATAATTTGTTTCTATGCCGTAAGTAATATTTGAATTACGCCATAACCAAACCGAAAGTTGTTGGGAATTAAACTTACCAGTATAAACTACTAAGTATAAAATTACAACTGCTGAAGAATACACTAGCAGTACTAACTGACTTAGTACTGCTAGTACATTAAGTTTGTATTGCTTATGTTTTGGAAATACGTGTATAATGATAAGTATAGAGTAGATTTGATGAATATCTTATTTAGTTAGACTTATACGAATATCATGCATGTTATACTTATCTTGTAAATGACTCCTTGTGATTATAAAAGGAGGTCCTAGGTTAAATGTCAAGTACGTACCATTTTGTGAAAAGCTTCAAGGTTGTAAACCCTAGTGATAGTTAAGATCACTCGTATTTTTATTATTATTATTAATATTGAAAGCATTTGGTTGGTTTAATCTCATTGTTCATTCACTGTTTCATTCATACATACACTGTTACATCAAACAAACAAACACATAAATCTTCTAAGTATCAAATAGCAAATTTCGCGTGTTATTTTATATTCACTTAAAGTATTCTTAACACATTCTAAATGTGTTTAGATCCTATCAAAAGTTACAGCGTAACTGTTTAGATCTGATAAATTTCTTTGTGCCGTAATAAGTTACGGTGTAATTAACCCTATAGGTTGTGTCGTAACCTTGTCAGGGCCTATAAATATAGCCCTAAATCTGCATTTTTAAGTATCTATTTTCCCTCTCTCCAAGGGGTTGATTAGAGGATTATTCCAGAGCGATTTCCAGCAGCAATCAATCACTTTCCAGGGGAGAATTCACTCGCAATCATCGTCATTATTAGATCTACATCAAGTATTTTGTATCAAGCAATATGTTTAATTCAATTCATGTTTTATTAATCATTTTTGGTATAGCTTATTGTATGTTTGGCTAAGCACCTTCGGTGCTAGCCTAGTTATGATTCCTCAATTATTTTGATTATATTTTCATGTTTCTATTATTGCTTCTAGCATGTGCATGCTCAGTTTTTCGTAAGATCCTCTAGTTTCGGTAGTTTTGAAGAGCGGTTGTATTTATTGCACTAGGAGAATTGAAGCAGAGGACCCTAGAGTAGTAGGTTGCGAGGGACTACCAATCCCTTGTGCGCGAATTAAACCAAAGGAGCACCTTCCGTGTTGGATGAACTTAAAAAGTTAGATGTGTGGTTTAAGATCCGAAAGGCCAGATCACACCAAGAATTAATCTAGCATGTAATGGCACTTAATGACTCAAACTAGACTACTTGTAAGCCTTGACAGTCATAAGGATTTTGACCTTTGGTGTCCTGGTAGGATTCTAGGGGATAGGTTAGGCAAATTAAACCAGAGAAGTCTAGGATTCTTATGCCCCACTTGAAGCAATAGGAAGCTTAGTTATAAAACATAGTCATTGCATTATAGGATGAGTAACTAGGTTAGTACACTTTCTCCTTACTGTTTTACAACTTAATTTACTTTTAGTATTTCATTTCTGTTTATTTAGTTTAAGTAATCAACAATTTAGAAAACCCTTTTTAAAATGTGACATAAGCTTAAATTAGGATCCAAAACGCATAACTCTTGGGATGACCTCAGCTTTACCGATTACTACACTACACACGACTGGGTATACTGCCCGTGAGTGCATAAGGTAGACCATAGGTAGACAAGACTTTTAGAAATATTAAAACCTGGTCAGAAATCTTGCATCAAATTTTTGGCGCCGCTGCCGGCGAGCTAATTAGGATTTTAATTTAAGTTTTGTAAATAATTTTTTTATATAATTTTAGATTTTTATTTGCTTTTTAGGAATTTTTTTTAAGTTTTCTTTTTCCTTTCTTTTCTATTTTAGTTTGTCTTTGAAGTTTCATGATAGGGGTGATTTGGATATTGACACTCTCACTATGGAGGAATACATAGCTTTGACTCAAGGTAACTAAAGATCGGGCATGGTAAGTCCCGAAATTAATAGTAATATCAGCTTTGAGATCAGTAGCCAATTCATGAAAGAGCTCAGACATAAGCTTTTCGCGGGAACTGATGATGAAGATGCCCACTTACATATACGAAGAGTATTAGAGATCACAGATCTTTTCCACACTCCAAGAGTTACTCAAGATGCATTAATGCTTTGGATTTTTCCAATTACACTCACAGGTGCAGCCAGAGGATGGATGTACAGGCTTCCTGTTGGGTCGATCAATACATGGAATCTTCTAGAGAAAGCATTTATTCGGAGATATTGTTCACCTTCAAGGATTGCCGAGAAGATAGAATGGTTAAGGAATTTCAGACAAGGGAAGGATGAGACATTATATAAAGCTTGGGAAAGGTTTAATGACCTTCTTTACAATTGCCCAACGCGTGATCTCAACAACCATCAGAAAGTCATTATTTTCTACAAAGGTTTGAGCATCCCTTCCCGCCAAATGCTCGACTTTTAAGGGTTGATCCCTAAGATACCACCAGCATAAGCCCTTTGCTCAATACAAATGATGGCAAACCATTTACTAAATTGGTATGTTGGAGCAACCACTTGGCTAATGAATTGCAATAGCTTGGATGACATTGGTGACATTACCAAAAGAGTTGACATCCTTGGATTTGACATGAAGAAGGTTAAGGAAAACAACTATGCTATAAAAGAGCATTATCTTTGAGAAGAATGCAAGGCATATGAGCTGGTCAAGTGTATGGAATCCTTGGAGTAAATCATCAACAAATACTATGAAGAATCATTGAAGATGTATGACTAAAATAATGAATAGATGAAGAAATTTAAGGAAACCACGGACTTGAACTTAAAGAAGCTCAATGCTAGGAGGATGGATGTAGAGGTGAAGCTTGAACAATTAAACCAAACAGTACTGGAAAATAAAATGAATGCGGTTGAAAAACCTAATGTAACAATGGGAAAGATCAAAGAAGTCAACAAGGAGCCGGTTCCTCGTAATGTCAAACCTTATGTACCACCTATCCCATTTCCAGGGCGTTTGAACAAGCCTTTCAAACCTTACGTATCTACTTGTGAGGAAGTTCAGGAGGTTGTGAGGAAAGAAGAAACTAGCATGGGGCAACTAAAGAAGATGGAAGCGATAAGTTTACAGGAGGAAGAAGAGATTCCACAGGCTAATGTGGAATCAGCTGGAACACGGAATGGTATCACTTCTAACCCTTCTTTAAATTTTATTACCAACGATCTTGCTAGTGTTCCTATATAGGTTGCCAAAATTATCGATAAAGAGGCGCAACCCTTAACCTCACAAGCCATGATTATCACACCACCCGATGATGGTTATGTAGCACCAGCTACCAACCCACTTTTGGTTGAGCTTGCAAAAAAGTTACAAGATGAAATCTTGGACACTACCGTGGCATGAAGGCCAATAATTTAACCACAACACAAAGTATTCAAATCCTTCAAGGCATCAACCAATTCAGGTAAAGGAAGGAGGGAAATGACATCTCCTTCAAGGTATAACTTTCATTCATTATCTCTCTATCTGATAGCGAATTCACACCCGCACGATGTTTGCTATTTTCACCCACACTTGATTACAAGTGAGGGGATGAACACCCTTTTACTCAGTAAATAAGGGTGGAGTCAAGCTCGTGACTCAAACAAAAACAAGCGCTTCGTGGGAGGCACCCCATGCCTATCTTTTTATTGTTCTTTGGTTTTAATTTTATAGGATTTTATGCTTGATATGTTTGTGCATCATTTTTACAGGTACACTACCCGTGAATCCATAAGGTAGACCATAGGTAGATGAGACTTTTAGAAATATTAAAACCTGGTCAGAAATCCTACATCAGTGATCGTCCTTGTGAAGACTAGGATCAAGTGAAGGTCCGGGAAGACTTGGATTGGGTGATGATTCTAATGGACGGGTGATCGTCCGTGTGGCCACATGGGCTTGTGTGTGGATTGGTTCTAGCTAGGATTAGGACTCGACATTCCACTTAGTGTTGTTAAATTGGTGTAAGCTTTGGTGTATGGTTTGTTCCGCCATAATGGGGCTTGTTGACTAGTGAAGTAACTCTCGAGTGTGGTACTCGGCGAGTGGAGTAGGGCGAAGAGGTGCTTTGATCCGAACCACTATAAATCATCGTGTACGGTTTGGGTTTTCTCTTCCCATATCTTTAATTTCTATTCTTGCATTTATCTTTACATTTATACTTGCATTACATTTAGGTTTGTGTAGCTTGTTGCGTGTATTTTGATCATGCTTGTGATATTAACTAGCAAACTTAAAAATGCAAAACATATGAAAACTTCATCACATGTCATAAACTAGCCATTGACGGCAGTCCCTTAATTAGGGCTGCGGTCCCAAATATATATGGGACCGTCCTTACATATGGAGGATCGTCCCCAGTGCAATCAGAAGTAGCTTAATACTCGCGTTATGCTTATGCTTATGTGATACATTGCATATATGTAATTACGTGACATATATATTTGTTATGAGTGACATAACCACTATTTATATTTAGTCACACTTGATCGGGAATTTGATACGAAAGATTTTAAGTTTTAAACAGAAACGTATTCACCCCTCCCCTCTACATTTCTACAAATATGTTTGTTATGTTACATTATGATCAAACCATTTAACAAACCTTTGAGAATGTTTTAAATACATTTTAGAGTCAAATCATACATTTCTCATTAGTTTGTGTAAACTAGCTAATACACTTAATAAGCTTCAGAGTTTACTTGCACATTTGAGTCTTAATGGGAGATTTGTAAATCCTACCGAGTTTTACAATCCTCCTAGGCAGTGTACCTAACCTTTTTAGTGTATTATTGGCAAGACACGGAGGATTGATCATTCTATAGGGGAATAGTGTTGTAAAGGCCGAATTATATGACGATATAGGTCTAAGGGTGAGGTAGGATTTTTTTTGTATTTTTTATAAAGCAAATAAAAATCTTGGGGTTGAAGAGTGGTGTTTAAAACTACTAATTAAACTAATAAAAAATAAATTAAACTATATATGCGAAAAAGTAAAAGTGGTAACTCTATGATAGGTAGATGTGTATACTTAGATTTCCTTACTCCTTAGTTATCTCTTATTAATTAGTCGAATTGTCACGTCCTTGTTTTAATTGGCATGTTGTATTCCTTTATTATCGTAGGGTGGTGCCAATGTCCCTAATTCTATGAATGTATAAGTCTCCTTTAGAAAACCCTAGGTCTATAAGTGACAATTAAGTCATCTCCTTAGGATCTCCTACTATCTACAAGCCGCAATTCACGCAATAAATACAAAGAAAATAAACCACTAGTACACTCTAGGGTGTGAAGGCGTTTAGTCGGATTTACAAGTTAACACATATATGATTTAAGCTAGTTTTCCTACTTCTAACGTAAGACAACCAATTAAACAAGAGACGACAATAACTAGGTTTCATTAGATCTAAGCAAATACTAATTAATTTAGCCTAGCATGTTAAAGTGAAGAAAACAAAAGCATATAATCAAACAAAACATAGACATATTGAATGATTAAAGAGAGATTACTTAACTTCAATAGAACATGAGTATGGTGGCTGAAAAAGCCTTACAAAAGCTATAAAACTCGTCTAGGGTTTCCTCTCCAAAGTGTTACCCGAATAAAGGAAAACATGCGAAAACATATATTGAATTACAGTTGTGACGGCGTCATGTTATGGGTTTTGACGCCGTCAGCCCGCCATCATTAGGGTTTGTCTATAGCTGAGTCGTCGTTGTGACGCCGTCGCATGTTGATTCATGACGCCATCATGAACTGTTCAATGGTGGTGACGCCGTCAGCTTATAAGTCTTCACAAAAGTCTGAGCCGTCACTTGTGAAGTTTCTTTGATCCTTCTCATCCAAATGCAAGTGACGGCGTCACATTGTGATTGTGACGTCGTCTAGAGTCCTTTTCCAGACTTTTTCGTGACATGGTTGTTTTATTCACTTTCTTGTCCAAATTAGCCTAAAACATGCTGGTTTTCATCTTTTGCATCCAAGTACCTAAAATGCAAAAAATAAACGACTTAAGGAAATAATTGATCAAATACATACGAGTTTCGGGACTAAATGACCCCTTTAAAAGGTGTTTTTTTGATCCTTATCAAGTATCCCTACACTTGAGATTTGCTTGTCCTCAAGCAAATGTGCTTTTGTCCTAATCAATTTATGAGTTAGGGGTCATTTAGCATTGGTTCAAAAGTAATCACAACATACATTTATTCGACAATAGTCATAACAAGCATGGAAATTATATACTAGCACCACACATAAAGTGTTTGGATTCTCACATCTCTTGAGCGTATAAGTTGTATAACATGTATGGAAATAGGAAAATAAAACATGCTCTACCTATCATAGCAAATAGATTACCATAGGTTTGAGAATGGATCAAATCTCCACCACTTTGGCGTAAGCACTTAGGATAAACTATCAAAGAGGTCTTTTAAAGAATTGTAACGTTAGGTGTAAGGGTATGGGAAACATGGTTTTGTGGATATATGGAATTTTACTGGTGGCAAGTCAATTATCTATGTCAATCACATGTAAAATGTGGCGTTGCTAAGCCAAGACTCGACTCACCAACTTCTAACTATTTTTTGTATTTTTCTGGACTTAAACAAAAGAAAAAGGCGGGATGGTAGTCCGTATGTTTATTTTTTCTTTTTTTTTTCTCTTTTTTTTCATACACTCTTGCCTTACCATCCACAAAATATACATCCATACATAAGGGATTTATAGTTGCATCCCTACACATGAACTTTTAAATAATTCAAACTTAGCTAATGACCCGAATTGCAAAGATCAAAACACGTGGAGTACTTAAAATATTAACGTACATATGGGGGTAATAATTTTGACTTTCTTCCCCATTACTCCATATTAATAGTACTTAACCCAAGAGTCCCAATCGTCCCAAAACTGTATTTACAAGATATGACTCGACTTAGCAACTATGTAATCAACTAGACAATTAACAAAGATTTTACATAAATGTTGTAACAATAATGCATTAAAGATGAGTGCATGCAAGGAGGGCTAAGACGATTTGGGTGTACATTTAGGGGTGGATTGTAAGCAATGCTCTTCATTAATATTTCGGAATCCACCGAAATATCACGAGAACCGCGAAAAAGATAGGCTCAGAGGGGTTAACTAGGGGTATCTTGTACTAAAAATGAGTACATAGCAAATACATGGGAGAATTACTTGACCGGTGTAGCCAACGTAATTAACAAAAACAGGTTTAAATCAAGGCTTATCCTAATGCCTCTTATCATTTAGTAAATCCTAACTATACGAATGTAGTCTCACTAGTGATCTCGAGATGCATCACAAACGCAAGTTTTAGAATCTATAAACTACCAGTACACTCATAAGCATTAAAGGTGAATGCTTTTTCCTAAATATCTAAAGGTGAACCTCGCATTTTTGGGGTGAATTTTTTTTTAAGTTGTACGATTTTTGTGCTATCTATATAATTCTTATCCAATGACCCTCGCGAGTTGAGCAAAACGATCAAGGCAATATCCTTGTGCTAAAATTACCTTTACAAGTATTTCTTTTGGTTTATTACACAATTACTTAAAAAGCAAACAAATATCAACCGGTTCTAGTTTCTAAGGTGTCCCTTTTTACCCTCCCTACATTTAAATTGAACATTGTCCCCAATGTTCTTGAAAAGTACTAAAGATATGATAAAGAGAAAAATAAAATAGATGAAAGAAACTAATACTCCCCTGATTAGCTCGGCATGGACTTAATGAAATACGGTTAAATCCTCCTCCAAAAAGATAAAGTGCTTTGTAGCTTCTCATCCATAATGCACTTGGATCTTCTTATCCAATATAACCTGTAAATCACTAAGAAAACGAACATGAAACCTCGCATAAAATCGGCAGTAAAAACTATATATATATATATATATATATATATATATATATATATATATATATATATAGGCTCCGGTTCCGTTGAGAAGGTTTTTATTTTGAGAAGATTGAGAAATCTTCGTTTGAGCAAATTGATTCATATTTTTTGTTTTGATTCATAAGTAAACATCATTTAATAGTGAATCGAATCGATAAATCACACATTTGATTCACAAATCATTGTAAAAATCGAGTCATGGTAATGATTCCTTAAATTTGTATAGAAGATTCAGTATTGTACATATATCGCAAAATCGAGAGATTTTTCAACATTGATTCGAATTTTTTTTACACATTTTGGATTATAATCACATTAAAATGAGTTTTACGTTTAAAAAACTTGAATCAAAGATAAACATCTATCATTTTTAAAAACCTTCTCAATCGATCCGGATTATATATATATATATATATATATATATATATATATATATATATATATATATATATATATATATATATATATATATATATATATATATATATATATATGTATGTATGTATTAAATCCTAAAAAGCAAATAAGATATAATGCTTGCAAAATAAATATTTACAGAAATCTGGAAATTTGAAAATTCTAGAAATTTTCCAAAATTAAGTATCGATAGAAAAAAAATCTGGAAAACTGTTCTGCTACAGTTCTTGACGCCTTCAGGTGTTAATCCTGACGCCGTCAGGGTATATCTGATAGATTTTTACATTTTGTTTCCTGAAAAATTTCTGAGAAAATCTAACTATTAAAACCTAGAAATTTTGTAAACATTCATTGTAATTCGATACAAGCATTTGACACAAACAAACACACAAATACGATAAAATATATGTTAATCATTAATTGTAAAATTTCATGTTCGAATCTCATTCTTTTAAAAACAAATATGAACTTCTATACACTTATCTTTTTTGTAAAATACCTTTATATGTAATTAAGACGATGTTAAAAACAAAATAAATCATTTTCACAAATTTATTCGAAACATGAAAGATAAACAATAATGATAAAGTAAAAACAAACAATTAAAAACTTTGGTTGCCTTTCAAGAAGCGTTTTTCTTTATTTACGAGTCTTGTTGCTAGACTCAAAGTCATGGCCTATTACGTGACTCCATCCTCCGCCACGTTCTCACTATCATCACTAATCTTGGTTTTATATTCCGGTCCTAATTGTAAACATTCTTTGTAAAAACCAAGTATCTTCTTCATCACATAGTCTACGCCTCTTCTTTTATCCTCTTCATTCCTATAGTAAACCGATTGCTTGAGTTCTTCTTTTAGGTTTGGCATTAGTTGAAATTGTTCAATCTTATATGGCATTTGGTAGGCAATTTCGTCGGTCTTATCCATAAACCTAACTATCCCTAAGGATGGGTCATAATTCATTTTAGACACTTCCACCAATGGATTTCCTAATACTACGTGAGATAAGCTATAGTCAATTACCGGACTAATATCCTGTACTATCAATAAATCCATGATGTACGTAAAGTTTCCTACATATACATTCATCCCCTTAACTCTCCCCATAAAATTACTTGTTACCCATCATGGGATCTCTTCTAGGTACTAATTGCTTTTTCATAACCTAATTGTAGTGCATCCTAGCCATAATGTTTATAGGGGACTTAAGGTCGATGTAAGCTTTCCACACATGCACATGTCCAATATTGCATGGTATATTTATATTAGATGGGTCACCTCTTTGTATGATTTGTAGTGTCATGTAATAAGGTGGATTAGGATTACCTAACAAATATCTATGGTAGGCCAATTCATACTTTGTGGGAGACTTATTAAAGTAATCTTCCCCATTCTCGTTATTAACTTCCTTTGTTTCTTTCTCAATGCCACTATTCGAAGTCCCATTTTCATCTTCTTTGTCATTCCTATGTGGTGGTATCAAAGTGATGGTGCTGACAAAGTGGACATGTTTTGATAAGGAAGGATTCTTGATTTCACTACCCCCACTTGTGTTCTTAGTAGGTTTAGTTAAGGGAATTACCATTTGATTATTAAGAGCCTTTAACAAGTTATCAATTTTATTTGTCATTTTGCTTTGTTGTTGTTTGAAATTGGCTTCAAACTTTTCTTAAGATGACATAAAATTAGACACCAATCCTTCAAGATTGTTAAAATTGTTCGAAACGGAATGATTATTAAAGGGACGATTCGAGGACGAACCGTTTGGCTGAAAACGATTAGGTAGATTTGAAAATTTGTTTTGAGATGAATTTTGGTTTTGTTTCCACTTAAAGTTTGGGTGATTTTTCCAAGAAGAATTGTATGAATTACCAAATGTGTTTTGCTCGAGTTTGAAAGTGAACCACTTATCTCCCGCTCTGTCAGTACCCAAGGATGCATAATCCGCAAAAGCTTGTTCGGGGAGTTCCATGTAATCACAATTGTTATAGGACCACTACATAATTCACATGAAGAAGTGATTTTGTTCACTTGACATGAAGGTTTAGGAGCTTCGTAGGAACTCATTACAAACTTGACTTGGTCTTCAAGTTCAATGATCCTACGATCGGGAATGCTTGCGTTATTCGAAGACAAGGATATTGCCTTGATCGTTTATAGGATCGGGAATGCTTGAGTTATTCGAAGACAAGGATATTGCCTTGATCGTCTTGCTCAACTCGCGAGGGTCATTCCAACATTTGTTGTCATAGAAAGTGATTCGCCTCAAACAGTCAGATAATTATTGATCAGCCACTTGTGAATGGCCAACTGTAATAGTCAAACAGCTGAGGCAAATGCTTCCGAGGAATACAGTGTTTTCCCGGGTCGTAAGTCCCAACGAGGTGTGCGATGTGATATTATAAACGAATCTGTGATTAGTGAATGTGAACAGGGAAGGTATAAAAGTGTGTGTGTGTGTGTGATTAAACTAGGGTTTTATAACTTAAATAAACTATTAAAACGATTACGTAAAACCTAGGTATCTAAAACGTATAAACGTACACCAATTTAAAATCAGACGCGATTGCGTACTGAGAAAAAGGTGAGTTTTAAGAAAAATAAACTATAAGGGTTAAAATTGACAATCCTATAAACTTAAACTTAAAATAAAGTTAAATTAAAAAGAAAACTATTTTTAAGATTATTATATTATTTATTATTAATTATCTAAATAAAAACTATTTAACTATTTAATTAAAACTAATTTATATTAAACTAAAAATTATAAATACTACAAATTAAACTAAAAACTTATAAAAATAATTTCTAAAACTTAAAATGAACTTGAAGAAAAAATAAAAATAAATCTTTTTGTCTTTTTATGAACTTTTTATTAATTAAAAACTATTTATATTAATTAAACTATTTAAACTATTTCAAATTACAAATAATATTAAACTAACTTAGAAAATTATGAAAATATTTATAAAACTAATTAACCATCATAGGAATCCTAAAAAATTATAAAAACTTTATTTTATATATTTATAAACTAGTTTACTAATTATTATTCTATTTATTATTTAATATCTAATTAAACTATTTAAATTATAAAAACTATTAAATGAACAGTATAAATCACAAGAAAATTTCTAAAATTATCTTATGACTTATAGAAGCTAGGAAAAATATAAAATATAGGTGTTCCTATGTAAAAACTAATTATGCTAATTAAAACTTATTTATTAATTAATTACTAATAAAACTATTATTAATTATAATAAATACTAAATGACAATATAAAAATCTAAGAAAATTATGAAAAATACTTTAATATATAAGGAAATTAATAAAAATATAAAAATACAGATTACTTAATAAAAATATAAAAATGAAAATTAAAATTAAATTAAATTAAATAGAAACTATCACTTAATTTTATATTGTTTTTTCTGGATTTTTATTTTACAAAACTTTATTATACATAAAAATAAGTAACTTTAATAAAAACAATAATTTTAGAACTTAAAAATATGCTAGTTATAAGCTATAATCCTAGACAGTTGACTATTGTTGACTTTAATGAGAAATAAGCTCAAATGAGCTTATATGGGACCCACCTTGGATATTTCTGGTACTAATAAGTTGTTTGAACTTGTCAAAGCTTAATTTAGCTAAATAAGCTCAGTAGATAAGCCAATAAACCAAATAAGCTAATCCAAAAACCTGAAAAGCACACAGAAGAGGGACAGACTTGAGAGCTTAATCTAGGTGGGGTCCACTGAGGCACAGGTCAAACAAATGGTCAAACTAAGTTTTATGGTAGGAGGGGGGTTGAGAAAACCTAACTATGGTGTGTGGGGCCCACTGAGTCAACCACAAAACCACCACCAAGTGTGGTGTTGGGACTGAGTATCTGGTGCAGGGCAATACCTTGCCCTGCAGGTAAGTTTGAGGGTGAGTGAGGCCCAAAGGAAAAATGCTAAAAATATAAGCTTATTGAGAACTTAAACTAGAGCTGGTAGGCTATTAATAGAAACAAATTTGAGCTCCTAAAACCTTCTCCTAAATTCAAAACAAATCTTGGAAGTTTTGTCAAAACCTGAGATGTGCAAATTTGACTTTGAGAGAAACTTGAACTAGTTGACTTATGTGAGATTCTAAGCTATCTAACTTACTGATTAAGTTATAATAAGCTACTTTAAGACTAGAATAAGCTATATGGGTCACTTATGAGCTGTTGTGATTAATTTTAAGACCCAAATCCCTCACAGTTGACTGTGAGGGAAATTTTTCTATGATTTTGACTTTAGCCTTGATAAGATACCAGTTTAATGACTTCCCTAATTAACTAAGACCTATTATGAACTGAATGAACCAGAAACAACAACTACAACACCCTTTAAGTCAATGGATCCTACTGATCCAAACACACCCTAAATTATTTCAATGTATGATTTTCAAAGCTAGTAATGAATTTAAGCTACAATACTGATTCCTAACTCTATATTATAACTAAATAAGATTAAATGAGCATGAATTAACTACACCACAAGCTGAAAACACAAGTTTGTCAAACTTGAGTGTTTCACTGTGAGTTTTTTTTAGTTTTAAGTAAAATTGATTTCTAATGAATAAGCTATCTATATTAAGCTATATATTATCTAAACAACAACACAAAAGCTTAAAAACACAGAAACCTGAGTAATTTAAGTACTTAACTAATAATATGAAAAATTGTTATGAAAAACTTACAAAGTGGAATTGAACTGAGATGATGAACCAAGGACAAGATCACAACCTAGTATCCCCCATAGGATTCTAAACCAGAAATATATCCCAATAACACCTTGCTCAGTATCCTTCTTCCTTTTTACTTGATTTTCTATTTTTCCACTATTTTTTCTATTTTCTTTGGAATATTGAGTTTTCTATTTTAAACTGACTTTGATGATATCTAATGGCTTACAAGAGCTTGTCAAAGCTTATGTGAGCTGAGAGAATCCACAATAACAACTACAAAACAACAAACAACTTTTGAGACTTTTGAAATTTACTTGAAAATATGAAAACTGAGAAATCAATCTGAAAATTGAAATTAACTTTAACTACTGATTGAAACACATAACATTAACTGAGTACAAGATTTTTTAATTGAAAATACAACTGAAATACAAGTCTACACTACCTACGACTAAGTTACTCTACTCCTAAGCTAATACCCTTCATCTTCTGCTTCTTTTCTTCCTGATAGCCCTTTTTTGAGTTAAGTGGGACCCACTTGACTTTTCCCACCAATTGTGAGCCATTGATGTTGTCTAATTCATCCGGGCCGTTTAAACAATTTCTTGGCGCCAAAGTCTCAACTGGGTCCTGTAGATAACGTGGGGAGGTTTTAGGGCATTTAAGGGTTTTTGGGAGCTTGTGTGAGGTGGAGGGTGAGTTGGTGAAGAGTGGGGAGCAAGGTGGAAGTGAAACCGGAGAGGTGGAAGGTGGTCTGTGTGGTGGTGGTATTTGGGAGGGAAAGAGGTATCGGGGTGGTTTTGGTTTTGTGTTGACCAGGTATTGACCCTGGGGATGGACTGGGCTAGTTTTGGGCTTAGGAAGGGAGTGGGCTGTTTAGGTTGGGAAGTGGATTAGGATTTGGTGGATTTAAGAATAAAAGGGTCCGTTTGGTTTTATTTAAATTACAAGGACCACACATGTAATTTTGCAAAAGTTTAGGGTCTGATTTGGCAAGTCTTCCAAAGTTATCAAAAGGGTTTAAATTGTCTCATGTGAATAGTACAAGGTTATTTTTGATATTTTTTTATTTTTTAAATACCCGAGGACTAAAACTGACAATTTACCAAACTTGAGGGACTAGATGTGTAATTTATTCCAAACTTTCTCCCAGGGACTAAAAGTGACAATTATGAATTCCCTAGGACCCTTAATGATAATTATCCCATTTTGAACACCCAGGGACTGAAACTGTCAAGTTTGGAACTTTGAGGGACCTGTTTTGCCAAACTGTGAAACTTCAGGGACCAATCATGTAAATTCACCAAACTTAACACCAAGGACCATTCCTGCAAAAGATTATTAGTATAAGGATCAAAATTGCTTTTCTCAAAGTTTTTTACATCCCAGGGACCATTTCTGTCAATTTCCAAAGTACAGGGACTAAACTTGTAATTTTGTGAAACTTTGCACCAAAGGACTAAATATGTAACTTTATGATTAAAAAGGACCTTTGATGACTTTTTCATGTTTTTAGAATTACCAGGGACTAGTTTTGACAATTTATAAAACTTGAGGGACTGAAACTGCCAATTATGCAAACTTTGTACGTTTTTCATCTGTTTTTGCATATTTTGCATTTGAAACATATAAAACACACCTCTAAGATATTTTAAGTATTTTAATACATATTTGAGTGTTTTTTGTATGTTTTGACAGTTCAGATTGGTATAAAATGATGAGTATTTAGACACTCATCAGAAAGCAAGAACTTCTATGATACCCCATGATTCTTTCGCATTTTTGTCATGAAGTTTACCACCGGCAGCTTGGTCAATGTTTTCCTTGTGGACTGATTGACATGGTTATAGAAAATTTGGACTTGGAGTCAAAGATCTATGTCATGATGATGGACTTTTTGGAGTAAGTCCTTGAAACAAGTCCACGCTTCGTAAAGAGTTTCACCTTTACGTTGTTGGAAATGTCATTTCTTAACTTATTAGTTCCCCCTGGCGGGAAAAATTATGCGAGAAAACGAGAAGTAAGATCATACCAAGTCGAGATGTATCCCGCGGGTAAACGTTCAAGCCAATTGCTAGCTTGGTCACGTAGAGAGAATTGAAAGAGACGCAAGCGCGTCATCTCCTGAGTAGCCACATCAAGGTCAATGGAGTCAACAATTTTAAGAAAATCCTTGAGATGTTGATTTGGATCTTCGAAACGAAGTCCATGGAATGCACATCCGTTTTGCACCGATTGGATGGTGTCGGCTCGCAAGGGAGAAATATTGGTTCTTTGTGGGAGCTCAATGGTGTTTCGATAGCCTTGGTGGCTTGGTTTGGATTACTCACCTAGAGTACGGGCTCGAGGTGGTTCGAGTGGGTCTTGGTTATTTGGTGGTGCTTAGTATTGTTGGTGTTGGTCAAGAGGTTAAAAGATATTATCACCTACCATGATGGCAAATGATATGATTTACGAACAAAGGGAACAAAAAAAAAAAAGATAGTCTACGAGAAAGCTAATAAAAGAAAAATAAAAATTTCACTTGATAGGAATCTATAGAAATCGAAACCTAAACTATTCCCCGGCAGTGGCGCCAAAAACTTGATGGGAGATTTGTAAATCCTACCGAGTTTTACAGTCCTCCTAGGCAGTGTACCTAACTGTTATAGTGTAGTATAGGCAAGACACGGGGGATTGATCGTGCTTTATGGGAATAGTGTTGTGAAGGCCGAAGTGTATGACGATATAGATCTAAGGGTGAGATAGGATTCTTTTTGTATTATCTATATTTTTTATAAAGCAAGTAAAAATCTTGGGGTTGAAGAGTGGGTGTTTAAAACTTAGTATAGTGATGAAATACGTTTAAAGGTGTTTCTTGTTATGCGTCGAATACCTAACGGTTATACATAAAGTCAAGGACTTACGTGTTTAGTATAAAACGCTCAAGCTTATGATCAAGTATTAACCTGAAAATGTTAATTGTCACATAATTGAAAGCAATTGTTTGGTGGTCTATAAGTTAGTTTTAATAGACGTGCGATCTCTATTAACAAAAACTTAAAAATTGGTTAGCTCCCACGTATAATATCCCAACAATAAACTGTAAAGTCACTTGATAACGAAACCAATCAGGGGTGGCCTAGTGACAAAAGGGCTTGTGACTATCGTTCTAAAATGTGTGAGGTCTCAAGTTTAATTTCGCTAGGTGCAAATAATCCTGAAATGGTAACGCCAACCATCTGAAAAATGAAAACTTTACCTGATTTTAGTCTACGTGGCAATAGGTTCACACCCCATAAATTAGTCATCAAAAAAATCAGAAACCATAATTACAAAAGTTATATAATAAATAAATAAATAAAATCACTTGATAATGAGAACGCATTATCCTTTGTTTTATTTTAGAAGGCGTTATCCTACAAGAGAACAAGACTACAAGTCCACAACTATACAGTATACACATACATCACAATATAGCATGTTGCATTCTCAATAATTCAGTTTGGCGTGTTTCATGTTTTGTGAAAGATCTTCATCCACTTGACAAGTATTGGTATTATCCTCTAACTATTAAATGCAAAAAAAGGATTTTTCATAAGTTTCTTTTTTAAGGAAAAAAATGAATAAAATGTCTATTGTTACAAACAGTGACTGTTAGGTTTCACAAATTGTAAACTTAGGTTCTAGTTTTAGCCATTTCAGTTTAAAATGGAATTGCAAAAATAAATAAATAAAAGTGTACACAACGGTGTATTAAACTAAGAGCATCACTAATGAATAAGACTTGGTGTAATTGTGATCAACATCATCGCCGCCAACTCGTCACATCACTTTTTCATAACACCGCCAACAAAGTGTAATAAAAACACCAACATTTCCGCCACAAATACACAAATATACCTTACGAAAACCAACATCACAACTTACACACACAAAAACCATAAGTAAAATGAATAAAATGTCTATTGTTACAAATAGTGACTTTTGTAGACTTAGGTTCTTGTTTTAGCAATTTCAGTTTAAAACGGGAACTGATGAAAAAGAAAAAGAAAAAAAGAGAAAAAAAAGTACACAACGGTTTATTAAACTAAGAGCATCTCTGATGCATAAGATTTGGTGTAGTGGTGATCAACATCATCACCGTCAACTCGCTATATCACTTTTTCATAACACCACCAACAAAGTGTAATAAGACCACCAGCATTTCTGTCACAAATACACAAATATACCTCACAAAAACTAACATCACAACTCAAACACACAACAACCAGCTTCACAAGTCGATCAGTCGATATACCGACTTCTCACAAAAATTGGGCGAACCCACCCCATTACACATAATCTAACAAATTATCAACCTTTCTCAAATCTACAAATATCTTTGACCGATCATCAACATTTATACTCCAATGCATCAATCTATTCTCAACAAATTATTCTTCATCCATATTTACATAAAACACATTTTCAATAAGTCGAGCAATACTAAGGGTGCGTTTGGTATTCCATTATGGGAATGAGACTATGACTATAAAAGTGATTAAAGGTGCTTGTTTAAGATGAGGAGGCTCACCACTATGGTAATGAATTATAGATATAATTCATACTCCATATATATCAATAGAGCTAGGTATAGATATTTCATAGGTGAATGACTCACCACTACTATCAAACTTATAACTATTGTCATTCATTGCAGCATATTAAACGCACCCTAAAGTTTTGATTTTCAATTTATATTCAACCTATTGCTTTGGCACTAAAAAGCTCTAACTGATATTTTCAACCTTTTTCAACATTTAAATTTATATCTTTGCCAAACTTCAAAATTACATCAACATCCTTACAAATATTATAATTACTTCAATATCCCTTTAAAACTTTAAAATACACACGTATATTCAAAAATGAATTTTAATCATTTATTTATAAAGTTAATATGAAAAACTTTTATATAAATATTATCTAACATGTTATTTTACCTTTTTACTATTTTTTTCTTAATTAAACACAATGTTCTAAAGGTTTTTGTCAGGGATGAAAATTGCAATCGTAAAACACCCAATATTTGAAAGGGATGACCTTCGTAAAGTTGTTTTGAGGACCAAGTGAATGGATTTGTTTGGGCAATATGAATAAAGTGAACTATGTGCAGATATTAAGGGCCTGTTTGGTAAGAGGTAGTGTCTTTTGGATTTGGGTTAGAATGTAAAAACATATGTTTGTTTAAAAGTAAGACATATAAATTGGGAACCATCTCAATAGACCCATACTTTTTAAATACCTACTCTTTAGGTGGGTTTACACTAATCATTGAGTCTTATTTTTATTTATTTTTTAATCTCAACCATATAAATGTGCCTATTTTTTTGTCTTATTTGATTTTTTTATTTAAAGTTCTTTAATTTTATTTAATTAATTTATAAAATATATATTAATTTTCTCTCTCCTTATTTATTTCAAAATCAAATCCAAATTTAAATCTTAATCCAAATATTAATCCTAAACCCATCTACAAACCAACGGGCCCTAAGTGAATGATAAAAAAACCCTTGTTAAGGCTAAAGGGAGTGGTGTTGACCGGGTCCGCGCCACCTCATCTTTCTTTCTCCTCTCACTTCTCCTTACTCCCTTTTACCATTCAACTGTTTTGGGCACCCTCTCTCACCTTTCATGCCTATTTTTTTTATTTAGTTAAATACTTTATATTTATAAACTAAAAACGTTCATGCCTATTTTTTTATTTATGTTGACATAAATAATGTATGAAAACATTATTTATATTTTTCGATATCTCTATATTTTGACGATCACAAAATGTAAACTCGTCAATCGTTTGATTACTACGTAAACAAGTATTAAGCTAGTCTATATCATTATATCCAACTTAATCACTTAAGGTATGGATAAACAAGTGCTTAATACATCTCATGATCAAAGGGGTATTTAATTAACTAATACAAAGTTTATTTAATTATATAATCTTATTATATATTTTTGAAAAACACTTTTGGTAATAAGGAAAAATGTTTTAATCATACTAAATATATGATTTCAAATATTTAACCAAAATCAGTTAGTTTTTCACCAAATAAACTTTCCCCACTAAAAGACAAGTTTTCTGGCCGTTACAGTTGGGCGGCCCCCTTAATTATAAGGGGCGGTCCCCTTAATTTTAAGGGGGCCGGCCATGCTTTAAGGGGACCGGCCAGGCTCCCCTGTCAGAAACTGTCAGATTTTTTCCCCTATAAATACCACCTTAATTCTGGAATTTTTCCTCACCTTTTGCACGAAATTTTCAGATCTACAATCATCTAAAACCCATCAAAAACCCTTTGATCATTTGTATATTAATCCTTGTTTCAAGTGATTCAATCCCTCATCATCCATTCTCATTCTAAGTGCAAAAGAAGAACTCTCTACAACCAAGTTCAAGAAGTGTTGAAGAGTTGTTGTGTATAGTGTATATATATATTCATTTGTGAATATTGTGTTGTGCATGCTATTATTTGTTTAGAAGATATAGAAGTTGTGTAGATAGTAGAAGTTGATTAGTAGTGAAGTAGGATAGTTGTGAAGATTGGTGTGTAGAAGAAGGTGTGTAGAAGATTGGTGTGTAAAAGCTAGGTGTGAAGAAGATTGGTGTGTAGATTGGTGTGAAGATTGGTGTGTAGATTGGTGTGTAGATTGGTGTGTAAATTGGTGTGAATATTGGTGTGTACGGTTTTCTCCGCCATAAGGGAGTTTGTTGACATAGTGAAGAAAACTCTCGAGTAGGTGACTCGGGGAGTGGAGTAGGAACAAGGAAGGTGTCCTTGTAGCCGAACCACTATAAATCCTTGTGTTGTGGTTTGATCTTTCTAACTCTTCTCATTACTTATTTATTTATCTTTACTATATTAGTTTTGTTAGTTAGTTATTATACAATTGTTCATATAGTGCAAGTATTGAATTCACATAAACTAGAATCGAAGTTTTTAAAACAAACTTGTGCTTATAAATTTTAAAAGGACGTAAAACTATTCAACCCCCCCTTCTAGTTTTCCACAATTGGTATCAGAGCCACTTCTAGCAAGATTTTTAAAATATATTGTATTTTAAAACTTGTAACGATCTATGGAATCTGAAAAATATTTAGAAGGGCAATCTATGCAAAGACCACCACTATTTGAAAGTGATGGATTTTTATATTGGAAAAATCGATTCGAAACTTATGTGAAATCAAAAGATCTAGATCTTTGGCATATCATTACCAATGGTGATTTTTTACCTATTCAAAATAACCCTGAAACTAAGAAAGATGAAATCGTACCTTTTGAAAAACAAAATGATGATTTAAAAAGAAAACTTGCTAAAAATAATGAAGCAAAAATGGTTATTTACAATGCGCTACCACGTAAAGAGTACGAAAGGATCTTTATGTGTGAAACCGCAAAAGAAATTTGGAACTCTTTATTAATAACTCACCAAGGTAATAATCAAGTCAAAGATAATAAAATTGATCTACTTGTTCAACAATATGAACAATTCACGATTCCGGAAGAGGAATCAATTGATAATGTTTTTGCTAGATTTAACACTATCATCACAAGTTTAAAAGCACTTGATGAGAATTTTTCTAGTAAGAATTTTGCTAGGAAATTTCTTAGAGCTCTTCACCCAAAATGGCGAGCTAAAGTGACGGCTATTGAAGAATCAAAGAATTTGTCAACACTACAACTTGATGAATTAATTGGAAATCTGAAAGTCTACGAAGCAATTATAAAGAAGGACTCTGAAATGGTTAAAGGAAAACGTGAGCAAAGCAAGTCAATCGCCTTAAAAGCTAGAAAGGAATCCAACAACGAAGATAGCTCATCTTCCGAAAGCGATGACGAAGAATATGCCATGGCTGTAAGAGACTTCAAGAAATTCTTCAAAAGGCGAGGAAGATTCGTTAGACAACCACACGATGAAAGAAGAACATCTCAAAAGAATAATGATGACAAGTATAGCAAGAATGAGAGAAAGTGTTTCAAGTGTGGTGATCCGAATCACCTCATTGGAAAATGTCCAATGATGACAAGAGATCAAAATCAAAGAGCATTCGTTGGAGGTGCTTGGAGTGATAGTGATGAAGATGAGAATGAAACAACAAAGGATGAAAAGTGTCTCATGGCCAAATCATCAAGTGGGGTACGTTCCGAATCCGAATACTTTAGTGATGAAAATCTATCATTAGATGAAAAAGATTTAGATAGTGAATACAATAGATTATGTAAAATAGGACAACTAGTTATGGCTAAAAATAAATCACTAAAATACATAAACAACCAACTAGAAAATGAAGTGCTTGAACTAAAAATTAAAATACATCAACTTGAAAAAGGAAAAGAAATTGTTGAAGAATGTAAAACATGTCAAGAGCTTAAAAGTGAAAACAACATACTTAAGGATGAAATTTGCAAACTTGATAAATTTGAAAATAGTAGTAACTCACTTAGTAAAATTATAAGTATTCAAAGAATATCAGGAGATAAAACCGGACTAGGATTTAACTCAACTGAATCTTCAACAAGTGGAGCTAAAAACGTTAAATTTGAAAATGAACCAAAACCTTCAATACTTAATCCTAAACATTTACTCATAAAAAATAAAATAATACCTATCGCTAGTAATGAAGAAATAAAACCATTTTATAAACCATCTTTAAAAACCGAAGTTGGATCATCTAAATCTAAAACAAGATCTAAAACTCCACCACCTAGGAAACCAAATAATTCTTATCCTAGACCTAAAACACCTCAACCAAGAACAAACCATAATAGACGAAACTTTAACTATAATCAACAAATGTGGAACTTCAATCCGTGGGGAATGTTTCCACCTTATATGCATCCAAGTCAAATACAAAACATGTTCGGACCAAATAACTTTGGACAAATGAAACAATGGGCACCAACGTAAATAATATTCGCCATCCAAACATGGAACTTTTCATTGTCACCTCTTGTCCGATTTACTTCTTGAAGACCTTGAAGATTAACGCATTAAAGACAAAAGGTACACATTTCCTTTTAAGTTCCTTGTCTAGAAATGCATGCTTAGTTTAGTGTGTTATATTTATGTGATTTTACTTGACTTATTAATCTCTATTTTTTTTCTATATTATATCTAAATATACATATATACATATATATATATATATATATTTATATACTTAGCTATATTTAGGATCTTATAACCTAGGAAATTCATTTGTTGATTTTCTAGAACTAAAGATTGTTCGTTTACGAACATTTCTTTTCCCCATTTGCCTTATTGAACTTTAATATTCAATCAACACTCATGCTGATGAAGTGAGATGAGTCGAAAAATCTATGGATGAAACAAACTCCCGGCTTCCGTTGCATACGTCTCCCTCCTATGTTCTCGTCTTATAAGCCCATACTATATAAATTATTTATATATATATATACTTATAAACCTTCCACAACTTTCTCGTTTGCTTGACAACTTGATGAATTTCATCCGAAACGATCAAGAAAATTTTATTGACAAAATGTCAAGTAAAAATGTCAAGTAATTCCTCTCGTGCGTATACTCCTCAACGTATTTTTGATTAAATATAAATCTAGTATATATATATAAATATTTTCTTGTTTGTTCCAGAAACCAAAACTTGAAATATCAAATTTTTAAGGGTGGCCCCCTTAATGTTTAAGGGGACCGGCAGCTAATACAAGGGCGGCCCCCTTAATGTTTAAGGGGACCGGCCCTCTGAGAGCTCAAGCCCGCTTTTCCCTTTCTTCCTTTTGCCAAACACTCCACTTTTTCATCCCTCTCTTTCCCTGCTTCTGCTGTGACGAAATTCAAAACCCAAAAACACCTAAAATCACTTCCAAATCACATAATTCGGGTTAATTCGCAAAGGGCAAATTCATTTAACACAATCACCACTACATATTGTAAGTTTTTCATGACACATTTCATCTAATTCCACCATATTCGATCATACTCATGATTATGCATGTTTTTATAAAATTCTTTAAATTCACAATTTCTTTCAAATTAAGCTTTAAATACTCATAACTAAATGCTTCCCATAGGATTAGAATGATTTATCAACACTAGAAACTAATATTCATAAAACTATCATGTCAACAAAATTTTTTTCAAAGTTCATACACTCCTTTTCAAAATTTTAGTAAACACATTGTTGAATAATGTCTTGAAAACGTATTAAAACTAATTACATTATACTTGTGTAACTTGTAAAACTTGAAATTACATTTTTTCGACTAAGAAAAACTAGGTTGGTTCACAATATAGGGGTGTTTGGATTATGTCCAAATAATATCAAAACATAGTCATTATAATTTTTATAAAACTTTGTTATAATTATAAACCTTAAAATTGTTTATCAAACTCGTCAAGATATATAATTCATATGTATATTGACGCACTTGAGTTATAAGTCACTAGTTAAGGAAGCGTTTGGTTTATTACTAAAAATGACATTTTTAAGTAAAAATACAAACCATCTTTTTCAAAAACAAATTACATGCATAAGAAACTCGCAAGAAATAGCTAGTTTTACAATCTAATGAAAATCTAGCAAATTTCATGATATATATAGATGTTTAAAGGGCGTTTGGATTTGTCCATAACCACCCATTAAACTTCGTAAAATATATCTAGAACGAGTTAAAAACAACATTAAGGAACATGGTAATCTACTTCTTAGGATTAGCAACGAAGTATGTTTACGTTCCAACATCAGCCTTAACAATAAACATGTGCTTTTATCTTTCTTTATATTTCTTTTGGTCTTTTTGAATTGTTGATGTGTTTAGGTGAAAATGCCCAAAGCAATTACCGAAGATCTTTCTCACACTAAAAACTACATTCCCAAAGTTTCTCAACTCCCTACCACATCTCCTTCCATTGGACTTATCTATCGTCAAATTGAAGATAGAAATGTTCATGAAGGACGTGTAGTAGATCTTGCTTTTGCTCAATCCGACTACATAAATCGCGTGTTTACAAGCATCAACTTCAATTGTCTTTATGAAATAAATGAACCTATCATTCCTCGTTTCATAATGGATTTCTATAGCCAAGTCACCGTCCAAACCAATGATCTTGGTTTCATCACCATCTCTTTCATGATTCAAAATGAATTTATCACCCTCACTCTCGAACAATTTGGTCACATCCTCCAAATTCCTTTTAGAGGTCAAGCCGTTTTCACAAACGAGTGGGACCTCGAATCTCTTAATCGCTATCGACCAACCTTCGGTCCTTATTTCGACGAAATTCCTCATCCCGACGAAATTCGTCAAATCCTTGGTGTGGACCGTGCCACCACAAGCCGAAAAATAAAATCCAAAAACGTTCAAATCTCTCCATACCAACTTCTCCTCAAAGAATTAAGCCCACACATGAAGCGTTGGGAAGAACTCATTCGTGAGAATGCGTTTGGTACCGGAGGTCACCGGGACCATCTCCCGGCGTGCCTTGCTCACATGTTGTATTGTATAGCTGTCGAAAAGCCGTACAATTTGGCCTACTTCTTCATCAAACGGATTGAGTGTGCTAGAAAAACTCCCAAAGCCAACCTTCCATATGGAATGTTCCTTACTCGTATCTATCGTCATGTTATCGAGTACTACCCCGATCTTGACAATAGTATTTATGAGTCCATCTACCCCACTCTACGTACTCTCGCTCTAAAACAAGCTCGACGAACTCGAAGTGACAAGGGTAAACCTCGTCGTCATAGCTTTCATGGATCATCCTCAAGGCAAGATGATGACGATGCGGAGGAAAACATCCATGATGCTAGTACCCCTTCGTTTTCTGAGTTCGTTGACAATTTAGAGGATCTTGACTATCCCAACTATTCTACTCCATCTCCAAGTGATCAAACTGAAGAAGTGCTTCATGAACGAACTACCGAGATGCTTAGAAGACAAAAGAGCTTGCACGAAGAAGTTAGAGGTGGCTTCAAATCTATTGGGAAGACTTTGAAGGATATCTTCGGGAAGAAAAAGAAATGATATGGTCGGATTATGTTTGTTTAACAATGTTTTATTTTTATGTCTTGTGTGCTATTTGTCCGAAGTTTATTCGGAAATACTTGTTATTTGAATATGTGTTTAGGATGATAACTTGCTTGTCTTTGATATTTTTATGCATGTTTCTCTCTTGATCTATATATGTGTTTGCATGATAAGTTAATGGTTATATAACTATATGACATGTATGCTTTCTAATAAACCAAGACAAATGTGAAGTGTCCAAATTGAGCTTGCTGCACATTCTAACCAGAACATAACATCTTTCCAGAAAATTTTTGAAAATTTTTGGTTTCTGGGTCGTCAGATGGGCGGCCCCCTTAAAATTAAGGGGACCGGCCACCATTTAAGGGGACCGGCCATCTGAAACAGTTTTTACACTGTTTTCTTTTGCATCATGTGATCCCTTTTGCTAGTCCCAGCTATCATTACTCTTAAAAACCAAACTGATTTTGAAATATAACATTACAATTTCAAAATAATTCCACTTCTAAACATGTTTTCCCACTATATAATCCCCATGCATGTTTAATTCATAATTCATCATCCTCATCACTCATAAATCATCATCATGTCATCACCAAGAACCACCCATTCAAACAATGCCAAGAAACAAAAACTTGTCATTATACCACCCAAACAACTCTTCATTTATCTTACAAATGAAGACAACACCACCCCATCACCACAACCTCAATGTTCATCTCCTAGTGCACCAAATGCACCCTCCAAAACACCCTCAACAAATGGACATTCTATTTCCTCCATACCATCCACTTCATCCATTAATGACTACATAAACACCCACTTATCTCCTCCAACAATTGATCAACCATCACAACCTACCAATGAGAACACATCTCTTGCACTCACTCTCTCATTATCACCATTAACACCTCTTGATGCACATTTCTCATCATCTCCTATCAACCCACCAACCTATAACCCCGTCCCATGGAGCTTACTTGAAGCTCATGGAGACACTTGCCTTTGTTGCATTCACAACCGAACAATTGTGTTCGGATTAAGAGATGAGATCCAATACATGTTTTCTCATATTGAAAACATGTTGCATCAACCACCAACAACAAACACAACACCCCCACCACCATCAACAAACACACCTCCACCATCACCATCTCCATGTTCACCATCCATTCCTCCCAATTAAACATGCTTGGTGACTCACAAATAAAAGTATCTTAAACCTTTTTGGATGGCAAGCTCTAGAGAGGACTTTTATGTTTAAGCTTTGGTTTATTTGTTATGTGATGATTGTAAGCCTTTAGGGCCTTTGTTTGTAGCATTACTTGTTGATGTAATGCTTGATGTATTATTTTCACTTGATTAATGATATGGTTATGTTTAGTCTATATTTTTGCATGCTATATACATATATATGTTGCTTGCTACTAAATATTTTTGCAAGATATCCATCTCTCGATTCCTTTTGGCCTCAAAACGAGGGGGAGCTTACATCAAGGGGGAGCTTCCATTAACACGGGATAACCTTTTTGATGCTCACAAAAAGGGGGAGAAGTGATATAAACTCACTCTAATACTTGTATATCGACTAATTTTCGACTAATGAGTTTAAATTTTGTAATCATCAAAAAGGGGGAGATTGTTGACATAAATAATGTATGAAAACGTTATTTATATTTTTCGATATCTCTATATTTTGACGATCACAAAATGTAAACTCGTCAATCGTTTGATTACTACGTAAATAAGTATTAAGCTAGTCTATATCATTATATCCAACTTAATCACTTAAGGTATAGATAAACAAGTGCTTAATACATCTCATGATCAAAGGGGTATTTAATTAACTAATACAAAGTTTATTTAATTATATAATCTTATTATATATTTTTGAAAAACACTTTTGGTAATAAGGAAAAATGTTTTAATCATACTAAATATATGATTTCAAATATTTAACCAAAATCAGTTAGTTTTTCACCAAATAAACTTTCTCCACTAAAAGACAAGTTTTCTGGCCATTACAGTTGGGCGGCCCCCTTAATTATAAGGGGCGGTCCCCTTAATTTTAAGGGGGCCGGCCATGCTTTAAGGGGACCGGCCAGGCTCCCCTGTCAGAAACTGTCAGATTTCTTCCCCTATAAATACCACCTTAATTCTGGAATTTTTCCTCACCTTTTGCACGAAATTTTCAGATCTACAATCATCTAAAACCCATCAAAAACCCTTTGATCATTTGTATATTAATCCTTGTTTCAAGTTATTCAATCCCTCATCATCCATTCTCATTCTAAGTGCAAAAGAAGAACTCTCTACAACCAAGTTCAAGAAGTGTTGAAGAGTTGTTGTGTATAGTGTATATATATATTCATTTGTGAATATTGTGTTGTGCATGCTATTATTTGTTTAGAAGATATAGAAGTTGTGTAGATAGTAGAAGTTGATTAGTAGTGAAGTAGGATAGTTGTGAAGATTGGTGTGTAGAAGAAGGTGTGTAGAAGATTGGTGTGTAAAAGCTAGGTGTGAAGAAGATTGGTGTGTAGATTGGTGTGTAGATTGGTGTGTAAATTGGTGTGAATATTGGTGTGTACGGTTTTCTCCGCCATAAGGGAGTTTGTTGACATAGTGAAGAAAACTCTCGAGTAGGTGACTCGGGGAGTGGAGTAGGAACAAGGAAGGTGTCCTTGTAGCCGAACCACTATAAATCCTTGTGTTGTGGTTTGATCTTTCTAACTCTTCTCATTACTTATTTATTTATCTTTACTATATTAGTTTTGTTAGTTAGTTATTATACAATTGTTCATATAGTGCAAGTATTGAATTCACATAAACTAGAATCGAAGTTTTTAAAACAAACTTGTGCTTATAAATTTTAAAAGGACGTAAAACTATTCAACTCCCCCTTCTAGTTTTCCACAATTTAGTTAAATACTTTGTATTTATAAACTAAAAACGTAAACGTACGAAATTAAAAACAAAAACATACGAAATTAAAAACTTTTATTCAAAAATTAAAAACATTACATAAATTAAAAACATAAACGTACGGAATTAAAAACAATACATAGATAAATAAAAAACGTAAACTAAAATTAAACATTACAAGACAAGTGTTCGACCAAATCGGCACGAAGGTTTTGATGCGCGTGTGATGATCTAATGTACCTCATAACTTGTCGCCCTTGTTCATTGGATTGTGTGAGGTCGTCCGGTTGATGTGCTTCTTCCGGGAACCATTTGAGAGATATCGCCTTTTTCTTGTCTTTTTGAACCATATTATATAATATGATGCATGTATACATCATATTCATCATTTTGTATTTTCTCATCCGTCGTACGGGATTGGCTAGTATAACCCATTTCTTCTTCAAAACACCAAACACTCATTCTACATCTTTTCTTTGCCGATTCTTGCATTCTCTTATTCCTTATTCGCTTATGATCATCATCAGATGGCTCTGGAATCGTCTTAACGAGTGTCGCCAATTCCAGATATATCCCATCAATAAGATAGTATCCCCATGGGTACGTAACGCTATTAGCCACAAACGGAATCTCTGGTACTTTTCCTTGTTTCAGATCGTTAAAGAAAGGGGATTGCTATAGAACGTTGATGTCGTTGTTGGACCCAGAAACACCAAAGAAAGCATGCAATATCCATAAGTCTTGTGAAGCAACAGCTTCTAGCAAAATGAATGGATTCGAACCATGATCACGTCTAACATATGACCTTTTATATGCGTTCTGGCAATCAAACCACTCCCAATATGTACAGTCAAGGCTTCCTAACATCCCCAGAAACCTGTGTACCTTTTCGTGATGCTGATAAAGCTTAACAACATCAGTCATAGTGGGTTTCCTCAAATACTCTGGCCCAAAAATTTTCATAACAGAAATACCAATAAAATAAAATAAATAAATAAAAATTCAAGAGATAGACAAGAAGTTTTCTCACTCATTTGCAGATATTCGTCTAAAGCATCAGGAACCAAGTCGTATGCCAATTGATGAATTGCGGCAGTGCACTTCATCAAGGGTGAAATGCCTTCTCTTCCGGTACAATCAAAATTATCACTAAAGAATGGACAATGAATACTTACCTCCTGAACTATCTAGTTGAAAAGAGTTCGGTTTATTCAAAACCTCTTTCGAAATGTGCGTGCATCGTACATCGGGTTCTCACTAAAGTAGGCGGCAACTAAACGGTTATGAGCACCATAACGATCTCGATATGCGGGTTTCTCGTCGGTCGATTTGCTCATCGTATATTCCTAATAAACGACACCGCACTTCCAATAAAATTCACGTTCCGACTAAGGATTTCTTGTTTTTGTTCTGAGTCGATGAACAAAAACGTTTTGGAATTCATATGGATAATGAGGAATGAAATATATGTTGTGAAAGTAAGAATATATAAGAAAATGTGTATAAAATGGTGAAGTTTTGAGGTATTTATAATTGAAAAATGGGGTGTTTTAAATTTTTATTTTATTTTATTTATTTATTTATTTTAGAATGTAACGGATAGTTGCATGAAATGAGGCCCACTTTTCAGCTTTTTCACTATGATGAGCAACTCACTAAACTTTTGCAAAATTACGGTGACCATGGCCTTGTGTTTTGATGTGTGGCGCGTGAGTGTGTGGTCACGGACTAGGGTCACGCCCACTCTGGCCTAAGGGATATTATAGGGGTAATATTATTGGTACCTCGTCTTATACTTAAAAATATAAAATATTCCTCTTTTACTTCTCTGTTAATAGTAAAAACCACGTTTTTTTATCAGTTTCTATTATGTATTTTCTGTCAGTTTAATTTTTTAATGTATTAAACTTTATATTACGTTCCGTACTTTTAATTTTCTAGTTAAAAACTAATAATAATAATTAAAAAAAAAAAAAAAAAAAAAAAAAAAAAAAAAAAAAAAATGTCAAATGGTATTTTGGGTTCTTTATAACCTATCCCATATTCTAGCACATCATACCAAAATTTAACACTCTCAACCAAAAGAACCAAACTCAAATGTAAAACACAAACAACAATGACACCAACTCAGCAACAAAATGATCAAGAACCAAACACAAGATTCCGTTGGTGGAAAACAATACCAGAATTAACTTCACTTAAAACATCATCATCATCATCATCTTTGCCGATATTTAAGGTTTTAAGAGAAATGGAACGTTTGTGTTCCATAAGTGAACATGGGCTAGATGAGCTTAAACATAAGCTTATGGTGTACAAAGCTGGTGATTTTTGGCTTCCTATTGGTGGGCTTAAGAAGGAGAATATGGATATTCCATCTGAAATTACTGTTTTATTGGTCGGGTTATCAGGTTCGGGTAAAAGCTCGCTTGTTAATCTTATGTATAGTGTTCTTGGAAGATCTGGACTCATTCCGTTTTCTCAGACTTCAAGTATGTTTCTTAGTTTCTTTAGTATTTCAAGTTTTATGGTTTATTGTAGTTAATTGTCCATATTGTTTTTTATTTTGAAGTTTTTTTAGTAGTGTACTTGGTCTTTTGACCAAAAAAGAGTGGCTGATACTAGTTTAGGGTGTATTTGGGATTGCTCAGCAGTGGCAATTTGTGTTATAAAATGAACTTGATCAGAACTTCAACAGCTTATTCTTAAGTTGCTTTTAAGTGCTTATTCATAAGGCATAAGAATAGAAATAAAGCAATTGCCAAACACCATCTACTCATTGGCCTCTTCAAAGGTTTATGGTTAACTCTTTAGTAATTTTCTCTCAAAACAATTTGTACCAGCCAAATTAACTTTTTAGATTTCATAAAATTTTTTAAACTTCATTTTGAAATATTTGCTTGCAGATGAATCATCAAAATACTCAACAATGATACTGGAAGAGCATAATGTTTTAAGATCAACACGAAATGGTTTTTGTGTGTACGATTCACGGGGACTAGATTTTACTCGAATGGGGGAGTGCTTGGATGAGGTGACACGATGGATGACAGACGGGGTCCATCACAACGAACCGTGTCTATTCGGTGAAGATGTTGTGAACACGAGTTTGAATTGCTCATCTGATGGATTTGTGAAACGGAAGGTGAACTATGTTGTTATGGTGGTCGATTTAACGGATGTTTACAAGGCGTTTTTTTGCGGAGGGGATTTTAAGCGAGTTTTGGCTATCAAATCCCTCTTTCACTGTCCTTCCATAAGGACTTCAAGTAAGCATAATCAGAGTGTGCATGTTATAGTAAAAAGTATTAAGCATCTTGTGTCATGTCAAATGTGTAGGTAGATACTGTTCAAAAAAATGTGTGAAACACCTCATCTGATTTGCCAATTGTGTAAAATATAGTTTAATCGAACAATTTTGAGCTTTTAAGTGGTTAAATTTTTTTCATAAGTGGGCATGTTTGAACTTTTAGTGGCCAAACCTTCTTGAAAGTTTTACATGAATATATGATTTTGTGGTTACCTGTGTTGACTTTTATTGTCATATCAGATGCGGACCCGCTCTTGATCTTAACACATGGCGATATGCTAAAACCCATGGAGAGGCTAAATTGCAGAATCAAAATTTGTAGCTATCTTGGGATACCGGTAACAACAGGTGCATATGACACAGTATGCCTCACAGAGCAAGGCATACTACCCGAAGAAGCTGACCCAATGACGTATTTTGCATTGACTGAGGCAATTTATCGAGCTATATTACAGTCAGATCGTACTCATTCCCCAAAGAAGACGTATAAAGATTGGTTCGTTGATATTTTGTCACGAGTCATGTGTTCACTTGCTTACTTCTTTGCTATGCTTTCACGTATCTTTCAAGAGTGGGGTGATAAGAACAAAATCGGCAAATTGACCAAAGTATCACTTAGAAAGAATCGTTAATAGTCATTTTCCCCTATTAGACGCATCTTAGTATGTTCAAATGTCATTCGATTAGATTGTAAAAAAGTTCTAGTTGTGTAGGCAAATATGTTAGCATAGTTGGATTATCTTGTTCCTCGTACCTCGTTCCTGTAGGATTAGATACCGTAGTTGGGCTATGACCATATGTACATGTTCATTTATGTGTGTAGTTGTCAATTTGTCTTCTATGTTGAAATGTATGTTACACTATTAGTAACTTGTTGACAATATCTTGCTGTCATACTCTTTTATAGTCACAAACTAGCTTCATAACCCGCCCGATGGGCGGGTACGCTTCATAAAATTGTTTTTCAAAATTATTTTAACTTAAAAATAAATAATGAACAACGGCAAATTTGATTAAAAAAATAATTCGAAAATCATCACATATTGATCATGTATTATATGACAATCAGAAGTATAACAAATCTGACTGGACGTAAGTAAAAAATGAATAAGGGAAAATATGTTAAACAAATATAACAATGTTCATGTATTATATGTAAAAAGAAGAATGATAAGTATGAATTAAAATAAATTACATGATGCATATTTCTATACAAAATAAAACTTCTTTGTATACGACGTTTGTTGTGTAGTTTTTGTATTCGCCATCTTTATCCCAAATGAACCTTCTGGATGGGCAAGCTGTCTTCATTATATATTATATGTAGTTACCGTCTTTGTCGCAACAAAGAACCTTCAAGCCTTTCTTGCTCTTGACTCTTGAAACAGCCACATATAATTGTCCGTGTGAGAATACTGGCCTTTGTAGAAACAAAACAACTTGCAACAATATATGTGATGTTTAGTGTGTGCATATAAATTGAATGAATATGTATTGAAAACAAAAAAGAATATGAATGTTATTATATGTGTGAGGAAAGAGTTATAGCTTATTGATTATGAGCTATTGTAGATCACGATCTAGTTAAGGGTTATACGGCAATGGCAAAGATAATAATCTTTGCACCATGCCACCATTAATTACTATAACTAACCTCTATCTTAGGTAAACATGAATATTAAATTCTTAGATGTGAAAAGTGGTAATGTTGAGATAATATAATTTGAGGTATAGAGAGGAAATTGAAGCTCAATTATAACTTGTAATGGGCCAAACGGATGACCAGTTTTGAAGTCCCACAAAAATATGCTTACAACCTTCTACGATTGTCTTGTTCAAAGAATTTGATTAGTACTTGCTACTTATAATCGCACATGTTATAATAATTAGATACATTAGTTATTTATACCGGAAGGGAAATTTCAACCTATTAACTTGTTTAGAACAATTACCAATCCGCCATACTTGCCCATGTTTACACCTCTATTAATAAACATAAATCTATATCTGATATCTATCTTGTACCTTTGATAATTATGTATGCGGACTTTAAAAGTTCTTGGCTCAAGCGGTGAGCAGCAATAAGACATTTTCTTGTCAACACGAAAACTTGTAACTTGAGAGCCGACTGTTGGTCTTTGTAGGACGGCTTTTGAGAAGACTAAAATAGAACACAATGAGAACCCAAACAATTTGCAGATGGCACAGAAAGAAAATGAAAAATACAATAGAAATTGAGCCAGTAAGAGGTATCAAGGTGCATCTAAGTCGTCGACATTGTGTGATTCATAATTGAGTTTAAAATATTTAACAAAAAAGTCACACTTTAAATAATTTTTGCAGCCATTATATAAGCTACAAAGAATTTGCATATTTCATACGATTCAATTATTTCATGGCTCCACTACTTGTGGCGAATACGAATCTTACATATGGAAATATTGGATGGGTTTTTCATCCATTTAAAAGAGAGCATAGAAGTAACTTTCTTTCTTTGCACTTGGGGGACTTGAGCATTGTGATTTAATATTTACATCAGTTAAGGTGATGCAAGTAAGGAATAGGTGACAATTGTTTTGTAAAATTCCAAGATTGTGAGACCCATCATCGTATACAGTATATGCTGCATCTATGAATGATGGTTTTACTTTACTTAGCCTCCTAAGTGAATTAGAGGTGGAGGATAAGGCAACACCATTGACATGATCCAATAATCTCTATATTACCGATGAACTAATGGAACCGTTTTGAGTGTCTTACTCGTTAATTATTAAATCGTAAATTAGCTTCATACAAAATGTCATTTTTGAGATTGAAAAACATCAATGGCAATATAAATAGGATGATTATATCATACTAAATGGGTGTTTGGATTAGCTTAGTCTCCGGACCTATGGGCTTCTTGAATTCGGAAAAGCTCATAAGCCCACATTTTTGGCTTATCAACTTATCAAATTGAGATGATGAGGATTCTATATGTAATAAGTTCAACTTGATAACCACAAGCTCAAACAAAGAGCTTATGAGCTTTTCCAAAGCCCAATAAATAAGCTAATCACCCTAAGTAACACATTATAGAATTATGGTGCAAAGTTTATAGCATGATACATAGCAGTTTTGATCTTGGGTGTTTGGAATAGCTAATTCACCTTGAGCACTACATCGTCGTTCTATAATAAAATAAGAGAAAAAAAAGAAGGAGCATAATAATGTCTTATTGTAGTTCAAATAAAAAAGAATACCTGATGTTTCAGGGAGGCTACTTTAGCTATCTGCATTTTGTACATTAGGTGGCTTCTTTGGTAATTTATTGATGTCTTTGCATTCAAATTCTGAATGGGCGGTAGTGGGTTGGGTAAACTTATGCCTATTCCATAGTGTAGATAGCATATAGCCACCTTGTTCTGCACAATTGCAACTGCCACCTAAAGATCTGGAAACTTACTAATATACCAGGACGATGTGTTAAAACCAGGTTCAATGGAAACAGCATAACTACCCGAATACTTTTATTTACAAAGGTTTACCTTGCGTAAGTAACTTCAAGCAAAGTACTTTTAAGGTTTGTCCGCAAGGCCTAAGGATGTAAAATGTTCATGAATAAAACTTCGTAACAATGGGTTAATATTTGACTGAAAATATTATTGAAAAATGACATGAATGTTGGATTTTGCTTTGGATTCTTGAAACGACTGAACCACATTCCAATTTAGTTGTTCAAGCATATGCGAATATAAAATTTGAACACTTACTGGTTTGAACTCTCTTATACATCCAACCATTTTCTTGACGGTATCTTTAAAGAAGGCTTCTCAGGTTTGAACAAAGAACATTTGTACTCATCTGCGTCATAGTTTTTTTTTTTTTTTTTTTTTTTTTTTTTTTTTTTTTTTTTTTTGGTAACCGGAAAATGTACTATTTAATTGTCATATTCATTTATTTTTAATCTATAACATATCAATTTTTGATCCATGTTACCTGTTTCTTAATGAAAGTATCTCGGGCAATTCCTTATTGATGAAAATTTTGGACCCAAACAATGCCTTATGCATAGTGGTTTCACCTGAGTTGAGCAGTATTTGGGTTAAAAAATACCATTCCAATAATTCATGATTGTCCTCGTTCTATGCACCATTCCAGTAAGCTTTTAAAAGTCTTGGGGATCAAATGAACCATCTATAGAGTTTAAAACCCATTATGTTTGTACAGAAACAATAATGGATCAAAATCACTAAAACAACTCACCATTGAAATGATCATAGCATATGCCCGTACTACATCTGAAGAAGTGCCATAAACTTTGACTTTCATTTTACCAGCAGACATACATTTTAGAACCTGGATAAAGTTTAAATTGTTAGTAAATTACACATAAATGGATAGATACAATTGTGGTTTGTTCAAATATCAAAGATAAGTGATAATCATGATCTATATCTAACCAAGTAGAAGAGGTTGCTTCAATTTCTACAAACTTCTTGAATATTGTGCCAACCATTATAAATAGACACAAGTATCAAATGATTAGTATAAAAAAAAAATCAATGGATTTTAGTTAAAGTAGCTTACTACCATACCTAGTGGTGGAATTAGATACCTGTTTGATACTCCAAGATAGAAATATCAAGGGTACCACCAAATTAAACCCTCTTTGTTGTTCAATACATATGAAAGAGCAGTAGGCTCATTGAAGATTGACTACACATCAAGACTTGTAATATCGTTCAGGGCCCTCAAAATTTCCAAGATTCAACATAAGCTTAAAGCAAACACATGTTACCTATGAAATATTTGAATTTGATTCAGTAACATATCAATAAGTGCCAAAAATATGACGAAAAATATGATTTCACAATTTAGTATCCAGTAACATATGAATCAATCATATATAAATTAGAACCCTAAACATATGAACGACAAAAAATGGTAAATTAACATACCTTATACGAATGAAGATGAACCTTGAGATTAAAGAAGATGAACCTTGCTTCTGTGTCCGTTTAATTTTGAATCTGGGTCGATTTTTATTTTGTTCAATGATAGAGAGCACGTAATTCTGATTTTGTTTATTGATTCCTGTGACAAAAATATACTTGTATTTTAACACAAGATTGTCTCTTATACCTTTCTTTGCAAACAGAGGACTACATTAAATTGCATAATGAATTAGCATAAGATAAAAGATTCAAACAAAAAAAATCTATAAAATTTATAAACAAACCTGAGAAATCGATTGTGTCGAAGCTCAGACATGGGATGCATGATTAAACGACCTAAAGTAAACACAAAAACAAAAACACATTGAGAAATCAAATGGTTAATTTGATTCGATTTCAAACTATAATTAAACTTGTTTTCAAAACTGAATTGAATAAATTGAGAGCAATTATAAAAATTTGTAGTAAAAGAGATTTTAGTATCATTTGAAAAACAAATGTGAAAACACACAAACCTGGCTAAAGATCGTAGATTCAATTGTATTTATGAGATCGGTTGTTTTGATGAAGATGAAGATTGGTGGTTATTGATACTTATGATCATTGCGTGTTATGGTGCTTTTGATTCGAATTTTGAATGAATGATTAAGAGGATGATATGCTAATTTTAGGGGAGTTACTAAGCTACCATCAAATTAAATTAAATGCTCCAATTTTAGGAAACCAAGTGATACGCTACTCTCATTAATTTTGTATGTTAAGTTAATTAGGATCCCTAAATTCTAGCCAAAATCAGTTTTGAAAATATGTAACTAATTTATTGATTCGATTTAAGCATGTATATTTGGTTTTAAAAGCTTTCAACACAAATACTCAAGTGCTCTAGTGGTTGAGTGTTTGTTGCTTGTTCAAGAGGTCATGGGTTCGAGTCCCATTAGCTGCAACTTTTTAATAATGATAAATTCATGCATGAAAAGTGTGTGCCATGTAGGCAATGACATGGCAGTGAGTTGAATATGTGGCAATGAGGTGGCAAATATTAGAGGTTTATGACGTGTCATCCTTAGCCTATTATATAGTGTAGGATATGATCAAATCATATTTTTAGGCATATGACCAAATCATATTTTTAGGAAAAGCCAAATATGAAATACTTTTATTATTGACCGTAAAACCTTAGATATTCTAAACTCACGAACCGGGCTTGGGCCTATTTATTCTCTAATACTCCTTCGCAGTTCGAGCGGAAAAATCGCAAAAGCTCGGACTGAAGTAGTAAACTAAGACAAAAAAATAAATAAAATAAAATAAAATAAATTAAAAAAACTTTAGTCAAATCGTAACAAAACCGTACCAATGGTCGGCTAAGTCGACCGGTAACACAACCGTACCAGCAATCGACTTTAGGGACTGGTACTAACGGTCAACTTTAGTCGACTGGTAACAAAGCCGTACGAACAATCGACTAACAAACAAACAATAAAAAACTTTTTTTTTTTCTTTTTTTTTTTTTGCTAACATAAAACTTGTAACACCCCAACCCGACAAGGGTCAAAATGTCACATTATGGTGTCAATCAGAACAAACAAAAGCAAACGAAATTCTTATAAATAACATGATACAAAGGTATTCTAAGGTAATAACGAAATACTAACTCTAAACATAGTGAGTTCAAAACTAAAATACAAATCCAAACTAAATCTAACTGAAGACAAATCAAAGTCTACTCCAGAAGTAAATGAGTATCTATCATCAGGGTAGTCCACTAAGAGCTCCTATGCACTCTTCACTCAAATCACAGCTTCCAACCTAAAACCTGCCGCAGGAAAGAAATGCGGCTTAGCTTAAAAGCCCAGTGAACAGATATAACCAAACGAATAGTCAAATATGTATAAGTATAGGGAAAGGGAAACATAAGCTCCTGTTGAAACGAATATCAAATGTCAAACAAATAAGAGATCAAGCATCAACTGAACAAAATGTCATATAAGAAGCAAAACAGAAGTGAGTCATAAGTATCATAAGGAACTCAAAGAACCAGACAAAATCAAATCATCATACAGAAGTGCCCAACAAGCTCAAAAAGCATGCCACATGCTTAGTCACATAATCTAATCATATCCATATATCCGTCAAATAATAAGTTGTACAAGGAGATGCAGCCTGCAATGTACCATAAGTGAAATAAGGTGCATGGCACGCACAAACCAATCACTAAATCCAAAACAAAACTGAACAAACCTAAGATGCATCCATACGCTCCCTGCAAAATAAAATATATATGCTAGTACGAGACTGAACATACATATACATTAATGGCCATGTGCACAAATATCATAACAGAATAGAAGGGAATGTCGTGGATCAATCACACCTTCATAGAAAGTGTCATGCCATTGGTGCCTCAATGACATAGTCAAGACCTCCATGACTAGTTAGCTCGGGCAACAGAACAAAGCAAAGCTATCTGTTGATGCAAATAATGTCTAAAAACGCTATTCTCATCTTTTGATATCTCTACGTTTTGATGATAACAAAATGTGAAAACATTTTATGTCAAAATTAACGTAAACAAGTTTTTAATCGAAATATCTGGTTTCTACGCAAATCACTCTAGGTATGAACAAACAAAGTGATTACTTGACATGTGTTATAAGAAGTGAATTTGTGTTTTAAACTCTACATTTATGAGGTGACAAAACATTATTTTCAATAATACATTTTACAAATTATTTTTGAATTGTAAAGAAATGTTTTATTCGTAAAAATAAATTCAAAATACTTAACAGCTATCCCCCCCCCCCCCCACCAAATAAGCTCCCAACTTCCCCAAATAAGCCTTCACCACTAAAAACAAAAATGGGATCATTTTTGTCTGGCACGGTACCACTAAATTTAGTGGTACCGTGTAAACTTTAGTGGTGTCGTCCCTTCATAACGGCCAAATTTTCATTTCCTATAAGTACCACCTCACTTCTCAGATTTTGGCCATTCTTTTTCACACATAACTTTCTGGTTTCTATCCTCCTTTTCTCTCTACACTTCTTAGATCATTAGTTAGTTTTCTTTTGTTAAAGAGTGATTCTTTCATCTAACCAAAGATCACCTACATTTCTCTACTAGTCAATAGAAGAACACAAGGTGTCAAGAAGACACAAAGTGTTAGAGTCTTTGTGTAGTGCACTTGCATTACCAATTGTTAGCTTGATTGTATCTTGATATATATCAAGTGTTTGTAATCTTGTAGTTACTATCTTGTGTGGATCATAGTGACCGTGTTGAGATCTTGGGGATCTCTTGTAGTTAGTGTGTTTGTGTGTTGATCAAGTGGATCAAGGTAGATTTAAGAGTGTGTAGATCGTGTGAGGATCGAGTTGATCGTGTGAAAGGTTAGCATCGAGTTGATCGTATGAAAGGTTAGGATCGTGTAGATTGTGTGATTTGTTTGGATCGTGTGTATCGTGGTAGATTGGTACTAGCTAAGATTAGTACTCGACATCTAGCTTAGTGTCGGAAAATAACGTAAGAGACGTTGTACGGTTTTCTCCACCTGAAGGGAGGTTGTTGACATAGTGCTTATAACTCTCGAGTTGGGTACTCGGGGAGTAGAGTAGGGTGAAGAAGAGCTTCGTGACCGAACCACTATAAATCACTTGTCTCGGTTTGATCTTTCCATCTTTATCTCTTTATTCATTTCTATTACTTGTTATTAGTAGCCTAAGGTTGTGTTCATATTGGTGTTGGTTGATTTCTTCTACATACGAATCAAAGTTTTTCACAAAGTAAACTTTCATAATTAAACAAAAAGTCGGTAAACTATTCAACCCCCCCATTCTAGTTTCCCACACTATCCATAATCATAACGAAACAATCATAGCATAATCAACAAAACATATCAAACTGAACAAAATATCATATCAAATGAGATAGCATGTTGAATATCATAACAAAATGGATAGCAAACTGAATCATATCATAGGGAATCATATCAAATGATCATATCAAAGGGATCATATTAAACAGAGGCATATCAAAGTAAAGGAATCAAAGTCAAGGATCGAAAAGTCATGTGAACAAAACCCTTACTGATAAATGGTAGAATATATATACCTCAAACCGCAAATGAAACCATATCAGAAAACACAAGGATCAGAAGTTACTCATTCTTCAACGAATCTACACGAATTAATGATCGTCTTATTATTTAATAACCATTTCATACGTTATTACTAATTCAGTACTTACTGTTGTTCAAATTGACATGTTCAGGGTTTCCCTGCTATTTATAGTAACTTTCCATATTTAGTAACTTAGGGTTACATCATAATTAATCAAAGTTAGGGTTTATAAAAAAAAAAAGGTACTTCCAAATCATATATCACTTAATTAGGATATATTAGTGAATCTGGATCACATTTTTATGATTTTTAAGGCCTTCCAATTAAGCTCCAAAAATTCCGAAATAATTACCAGTAATTCCCATGTTAGTTTAGTATCTTCACAAAGTTTTATAGATTTTATTACCAAGTTCAAGTAATGTTTCAAAAATCATCTTTCCAGACCTACCCAGAAAATTAACTGCAGATACACACATAAAGTTTACCTTTAATTAACCCATTTAGACACTTCAGAAAAATCCACAAAAATTCAAAAAACTCACACACAACTTAAATATCACGCTTGTAAAAGGAGAGCTCTCAACTCTTTATATATTTGAAATGAAAAATCGTAGAAGCTGGCTGATTTTAAGTTCTCAAAATTAAGATTTGACACATGATCCTATAAAATTCAAAAATATGACCAATACAACACCAATTCACTCCAAACCAATTGGAAAACTTAACTAAGACCTTAAACTAGGTTTACATGAAAAAATTCAGAATTAAAAACTTGTGAAACTCACGTTATAGTGCACACATATTCCAGTCACCAAACTGCCATATTATAGAATCCATATTAGGCCATCTTATCACATGTTTTAATTATTTAAACACCCACGAGCCTCTAAAAATCACAAGACACATTTTAGTTATCATATTAACATGTATTAGTAACTCACACCAAAATTTCAAATCACCTAAAATTCCTGTTCCCAAATCAAAATCCACGAAACCGTTCTAAATAACCCATTTAAGCCCTAATTTCCTTTAATAAAGGCCTAGTGTTTTTTTCCAGGTTTTATAGCATGATTAATGTGCATTAAATGATCTTATTAGGGCTTCGAGTCAAGAATCACGTCGACAAGAAAAGAGAGAGAGCAACCAGATTTGACACACATGCATAGAAAACTGTTATAGTTTCGACTCATCTCTTATCCATATACATACTATTTAACAGCATGACAAATACGTTTAAATTAAGGTTAATTAAAACACATTGACAATATAAACTTGGGCTGAACAAATAGAAATTGACAAAATCAGGAATCATGCTATAAACTTGAATTCTTATCATGTTTTACGTTTTACAATTTTTATATATACACGATTGACAGCAGGATTTTATTAACGATATTAGGCAGCAAGAATACGATTAGTTTTACGGTTTTACAAGTCGCATAAAGGGTGGTGTATTAAAAGAATAATTGAATAGTTAACGTGTGGTACCTTAGGCGGAACCAGGGGTTGATCGAAAATGAGAGGAAGGAGAAAGTAACTCAATCTATGCACACACATACTGCCACTCGATCACCAAGGCTGTTACCAGGAACCATGGCTACAAAACCCTAATCATAAATCGATATAGCATGCAAACTCTAGCAACCTTCTTTGTTCTTGGTGAGCTAAACGAAAAATGATGGTGGCTGCTAGGGTTTTGTGGAAAACTAGAAGGGGGGTTGAATAGTTTGCCGATTAAAATCTTTTTAACTTGTTAAGTTAGCTTTGAAACTTTCCGTTTGATCAAAGATATATTCACAAACACAATATAACATGCAAGTAAATGAAAGAAACGATCAAACCACAACACGAGTATTTATCGTGGTTTGGCTACAAGGACTCTTTTTCCTTGCCCTACGTCCACGCCCCGAGTATCCAACTCGAGAGTTTCTTTCACTAGTCAACAAGCTCCTTTCACCGGCGGAGAAAACCTTACACGTCGCTTATACTTTTACCGACACAAAGCTAAATGTCGAGTTCTTTTACAAGGGCACAACCACTCCCGTTAGTTCTTTTACTAGGGTACAACAACTCCCAACACTCTTTGTATTTTGAGGACTAAAATACTAATCGATCACTACTGAAAATACACAATCAAATGAAGTGTAAACTACACAAGTCTACACAATGCTAAGCTAACAAGTCTTGCAACATTGTGTTGAATACTTGTTACTTTTAGTAAGCTCGTGAATCTCTTTGCTACAAAAAGAAACTTCACATATGAAATGTTAAGAGGTTAGATGAAAGAATGAATGTGTGTGTAAAATGTAATGTCAAGTGATAAGCCAAATTTTAACTTGTGGCTCAATATTTATAGCCAAAACCTTCTGCAGGTCTGGCGGATCAGGCGGACCCCTGAGAAGGGTTCCGCCCGTGTACCTCCAGGGTACCGCCAGGCTTGCAGTTGGTTTTTGCAATAACTCTTCAAACCAAACAAGGTCTTGTCTCATAACTCCTAGCAACCAAACAATGTCACATCTCATAATAACAAGTCAAATACAAAGCTTGCAAGCAACAACAAAGTTAGTCAAACACATTTCTTTCCATAAATGTATAATGACAAAACTTGCCATAAATGTGATGTGACAATTTCTAATTTAAGAAATAAACTTGTGTTGTGTTTTATGAAATGTAAAATGTAGCAAAAGTCTAGTTTATGCAAGTTTTAAAAACTAAGATTATGTTTTGCTTAGAAACTAAAGTTTACATTTTGTCGTTAACAAAACTTAGCGAAGATCGTAAAATATAAATAACGTTTTTAGGCGATATTTGTATTAACAATCTCCCCTTTTTTGTTGATGACAAAACATAAACTTTGTTTTTAAGTAACACGCAAAATCTTGGTTTTCAAGACTTAAAAAAAATTATATTAAACTTGTTTTACTTAAGAGACGAAAAGCATATCAAGTATTTGAAGGGTTAATATATTTCTCCCCCTTTTTGTCGAAACAAAAAGAAGAGTAGCGAAGCGGAATAATGCCAATGCTCCCCCTTGGTTGATACTCCCCCTAAATGGAGTGCCAAGATGGGAAACATGGATTTTGAGACCTACAAAAAAAATGGTTAGTTGGTGATATATATAGTCATGCTTGTAGTTAGCACACACATTGCAACCACATTGACAAACCAAAGATTGATCAACCAACAATGCACAAAAGTAAGTAGAAAGAAATATCATTCCAAGTAAAATTTTGACTTATAAAAGTCAAAAGACAAGAAATGTGGACTTATTCTTCTACTTGTACACAAAAACTAAAAAATAACCAAGAAAATAAAATAAAATCCTACATTCCTAGAGTGGGGCAAATGGCCTTCATAGGTTGCCTAGGATTTGTTGGGGGTGGGAAAGTGCATCCAAACGTTCTATAACGTGTTGGAAGGCAAAACGGGTTTCATTTTGGAATTGGTTAAGCAATGTTTTGACGGTTTCACCCATTTGCTCACAATTTGAGCAAGCATGGGGATGAGTTGGTTGAAATGGGTTGGTTTTGGTTTCTTGGTTTGAAGGTTGGTTGGTTTTTGGTTCTTGGGTTGGGGATGGATTTGGTATTGAGTCAAGCAAGGTGGTTTGAAATTCCATTGCTTGATGAAGGTGATTCTCAACCATGCTTTGGATTTCCTCATATGAGGGAAAGAAGGTCTCAAAGGTTTGGGTTTGAGAATGTGGTGGATTTGGGTGATCATTGTTTTCAAAGTTTGGTTCTCCATATAGAGGACCATGGATGTCATGGTAGATGGGGTGAAACAATAATGGTTTAGGTGGATGGTACACTTGTTGTGGTGGTTGAATGTGGTTGAAAAGGTTATCTTGGTCAAGGATTGACCTTGGTGATTCATTTGCAAAAGGTGGTGGTTGTGTAGGTCTTGGTGGAAGATCATTAAGATCTTGGACAAATGGGTGTGGTGATGTGGGAGGAGACCCAAATAGTTCCATTGGCTCAATTTTGGGTAATGGTGATGGTGATGAAGTTTTGGATGGTTGAGTTGGAGCACTTGGTGGAGTTGGGTCAATAGGTGATTTAGTTGGTGGTGAAGTGAGCTCATTTGGTTCATTGGGTGATGGTGATGGAGATGCAAGGTTCAAAAAGTGTTCATTTTTTATGGGTGATGTGAATTCATCCGAGGATGAGGAGCTTAGGTTGATGGGTTGATTGGAGCATAGTGGTTTAACACTAATCCGGGCGGTTTTCCGGATGGGTCTTGATGGTTGAGAGGTGTTTGTTGACTTAGTCATGGTGAAAAATGGTTTATAAGTTTCAGAAATTGGGTTGAGGAAGGTGTGATTTGATGATGTTTAGGATGGCTTAATTTATAGTGTTGATGGATTATGGAAAGGAGTGTTTGGATTTGATGTTAGTCCATACAAAAATGGAGGTTTCTAATGATTTGAAAAACTAATTGTGGGTTGTGAAATCATGGAAGTCAATCCAATGAAAATGGTGAAGTGAGAAGACAAGTTTTGCACTAAATGCTTAGTGGTTTTGGTGGATTTGTGGTAGTATAAATCTCAGGGATTTCAAGGATCCCTTAAAAGGGTTCCTTCCTTTATGTTTGAGGGGTCCTTGAGGTTGTTATGGTTAAATTTGAATTTTGGCGGGAATTTGTTTTGGTTAAGTTTATGGAAGAAGGAGTATCCTATTATGCTAAACACATTGCAAGTAATGGGTTTCTACCTAAAAGGATTGGATTTTGGTGTTTCAATGTTGAATTGGCGAAAAAGAAAACAAAAATTCTGCAGGTTGCTGACGGCACCCTCAGAATACACAGGCGGAACCCATTTGAGGGTACCGCCTGGTCCGTTGGGCAAATTCTGGAATTCCCAGAAATTGCACTGGCGGAACCCAATATTGGGTACCGCCAGATCCGCCAGGGGTAAAAAAAGTGGCAGTCCACATTTTTTACCCGCGAGACGATTTTCAAAATTTTCGAAAACTCCTAAAATCAAAGAGATAAGGCATTTCTGGTTGGGCAATGCAAAAAATAGACACGTAAACATGCATTTCATAGGACTTTGACCTTGAGGTCGAGAATTTCACTATACTTAGTGAAAATATTATAAACTTGAAAATTTGACAACTTGCCAAGAGTTGCCTACCTGCATCAAAGTTAGATATTACATGTTCCAAATTGTATCAAACATTGTACAAACACACAAATTCATCACAAATATTGTTTAAACGACCAAATTTGTTCAAATAGCACCTAGTGCTAAACACTCCTACACACCCGCACTCATTGACGGTCGATCTTGTTCTTGAGTTTTCCAAGGAACCTTCCAAGATTCTTAAACATCCCCTTTGTTTGCTTGAACTCCTCCGACTCATTAGGAATATCCGGAAGTTGAGAAAGGTATTCGAGAGGAGTGAGCCTAGAGTTTGGCAAATTGTCATCTTCACTCATTGAGGAAGACGAAGATGAGGTAGGAGGATGTGGACGTTTTCCTTGGGCTTTGTACACTCTCTTGTCACTTAGTGGGACAAAGGTGTGTGGGATGAGAGAGTAGTTAAGGCGAAGACCGTTTGGAGTTGGTGGAATGGGTGAGATGAACCTAAAGAGACGGGTCAAGAGCATTCCATACGGCATAGCCGTTGTGCCATGCACGGGAATGTCGGCCATTCTCTTGGCCATGTAGTAGGCAAGGTTGAAAGGTTGCCTAACGGACAAGGAGTAGAGCATGTAGCAAAGGCAAAGGTTGATATGGTCACGGTTCCCTATTGTGCTAATGACATTGGCTCTAAGGACTTCCTCCCATTTCTTGAATTGGGGTTTGAGTTCGTTCATTTCCATTCCATATGGGTCCTTATCGACCTCATTCCCCGAACGGGTTCTCCTAGTGGTGGTGGTCCTAACAAAGAGGTGGTCACGGAGAACGTCTTTTGAGACAAGAGGTGTGTCATAAGGGTGGATACGGTCTTGAAGGTTGTCAAGAGTTGAGAGGGAGTGCAAGTCGGAATAGAGGCAAGTACCACGGTTTGGAACACCTAGGATTTGAGCAAACTCCTCAAGAGTGAAGGAGTATTGATGACCGCTAACCCTAAAGTTGATAGACATATGACCATAATCATCCGTGGAGAGGACACATGATGCAAGAACTCTAGAATGAACCTAGGACAAATAGGCTCGTCGATATTCAAAAGACACTCAAAGTTGATTGTGGCAAAATCGGCGTAAAGGTTTGTGCCTTCTAGGAAAGATGGGTCTATGGTTCTACCCTCATGGACATAGTGTTTTTCTAGGGCTTTGAAAATGTTTACTTGATTTGCGGTAAGGCCTTTGGTTTTGTAGTGTTTTGGTAGGTACTTAATGGTGTCCTTGTGGTCGTAGTGGGTTAGAGGAGGCATGATGATTCCTAGAACAACAAAATTCACATTTTAGTTTACGTAAACCACTATTATAATATGGAAGTTCTAGTGTGTGCCTATATGAAAACAATGTGGAGGTGCGGTTATCTTGACTCATTTTGATGCTTCAAAATCGTTTTATGCAAGTTTTGTTATAAAACAAAAGATAACCCAAACGCTCCTAGTTCAATGTAGCTTCGTTTGAATGTACCTGAAAATACATATTGGTTATGTATTCCCTTTAGCATTCAAGAGACATTATGCAAGTGATGTTTTAAACATAACGTTTTGATTTTGTATTCTCAATGTGAGACGAAAAAATATTTGTCCTACTTGTGAGAAATTTTTTTTTTTTTTTGGAAGGATTTGACATGGGGTGTTTTAGCAAACATGTTTATACTAATTAAAGATGCAATTCCTAACTATGGGAAATATGATTAGTTTTATTAAACACCTAATCTAATGCATGAGTTTTTCAAGTTAGTACATAACCCCAAGTTTTTGTTTTTGAGCAAGAAATAGAATTCCTAGACTCAGATCAAGATTGTAATCATGTTTAGAATACTTACAATGATGATTGATTTTCAATGTAAATGAATGGAGGACCAAGAATTCGTAGGTGTGGATGAGTGGTGAAGTGAATAGTAGCAGCCTTGAAGTGGTGGTATGAGATAATGGGTGTCTGGTTTAATATAAACAAAGAAAATGTTTTTGCAGGTCGACGGATACGGCGGAACCCTGAGTTGGGTTCCGTCCGTTATGGCTGAGGGTTCCGCCGGCCCTGTTGAGAAAAATGGTTTTGGATTTGTTTTGATTTTTGTGAATTTTGTCTAATGTCCAGAACTACAATGTAGGTTCCATGAGTCCTAAGCCTAGCCTAAGAAGATTAAAAGGTTCACGTTTAAGAGGTTTTGTGAGAATGTCGGCTATGTTATCTTCGGAAGAAACTTTCTCAATTGAGATATTTCCTTTTTGTACGTTGTCACGAAGGAAATGATGACGGATTTCAATATGTTTGGTACGAGCATGTTGAACCGGGTTTTTGCTAAGATCAATGGCACCTTTGTTGTCACAAAGAATTGTGATGTCGTTGAGTTGAATTCCGTAGTCGACAAGAGCTTGCTTCATCCAAAGAGCTTGTTGACATGCCTTTCCGGCCGAAACGTACTCGACTTCCGTTGTTGAGATAGCAAGAGCCGTTTGATTTTTAGAGAACCATGAGGTGAGACAATGTCCAACAAAAGTACAAATACCACTTGTGCTTTTTCTATCGACATAGTCACCGGCATGATCCGAGTCGGCATACACTATGGTGTCTATTCCCGTTCCTTTGGGATACCATAAACCTAAATGTGTAGTGCCCTTAATATACCTAAAAATCCTTTTAACGGCTTCGAGATGGGTAGTTTTAGGATCTTCTTGAAAATGAGCACATAGACAAACACTAAACATAATGTCGGGTCTACTAGCCGTTAGGTAAAGTAGACTACCAATCATACCTCTATATTTAGTGCTATCTACGGATTCACTTTCCTCATCCTTGGTGAGTTTAGTTTCCGTGGACATGGGAGTTTTGATAGGTTTCGAATCTTCTAGTCGAAATTTCTTAAGCATGTCCTTAATATATTTAGATTGGTTAAAGAAGATACCATCTTCTAGTTGTTTGATTTGGAGTCCTAAGAAAAAGTTGAGTTCTCCCATCATACTCATTTCAAACTCGTCATGCATGATTTTTGAGAAATCCACACATAATTCTTGACAAGTTGATCCGAATATAATGTCATCAACATAGATTTGGACTTTGATAATATGTGAGTCTTTCTTCTTAGTGAAGAGAGTATTATCAACTAAGCCCATGGTATACTTATGGTCAACTAGGAATGTTTTAAGTCGATCATACCATGCTTTTGGAGCTTGCTTAAGTCCGTAAAGAGCCTTTTTAAGTTTGTAAACATGATTTGGTTTTCCAAAATCGATGAAGCCCGGTGGTTGAGCAACATACACTTCTTCATTAATGACTCCGTTTAGAAATGCACTTTTGACGTCCATTTGAAAAAGTTTAAAATTGTGTGCACATGCATATGCAAGTAAGATTCTAATTGACTCGAGCCTAGCAACCGGAGCAAAAGTTTCATCGTAGTCAATGCCTTCTTGTTGGTTATATCCTTGTGCAACTAGCCTAGCTTTGTTTCTAGACACAATTCCATTTTCATCCATTTTATTTCGAAATACCCATTTTGTTCCAATTATAGTTTGACTCTTTGGTTGAGGAACTAATGTCCATACATCATTCCTAACAAATTGATTTAACTCTTCTTGCATTGCAATTACCCAAGATTCATCTTTAATGGCTTCATTAATATTTTTGGGTTCAATAGTTGACACGAAACAAAAATAGTTGCTTTCATTTTGAACTTTTGACCTTAGTGTTCTTTCATTAATGTTGCCAATAACACCATCTAATGGATGACTTTTAGATTCTTTGATATTGACAAGTTCTTTGTTAAAAAGTTCATCTTCTTTGTCATCACTTAAAATTTCTTGATTTTCTATTGCTTGGCTTTCAACTAAGTCATCATCTACCAAAGGTGATGTCTTAGAGAGAGGTGGACTCTCGTCAAATGTTACATTCAACGATTCCTCGACTCTTAAGGTTTCTTTGTTCAAAACAATGTACGCTTTGCTATTTTGTGAATATCCAAGAAATACACCTTCATAAGACTTTGGGTCAAATTTGGTGAGATAATCCTTGGTGTTAAGAATGAAACATTTACTCCCAAACACTCTAAAGTATCCTAATGTAGGCTTTTTACCTTTATATAGTTCATAAGGAGTTTTATTGAAAAATGGTCTAATTAAGACTCGATTTAAAATGTATGTTGAGGTGTCAACGGCATTACACCAAAACTTTTGTGGAATGTTTTTCATTAAGCATTGTTCTACTCATCTCTTGCAATGTCCGGTTTTTACGTTCTACTACACCATTAGATTGAGGAGTACGTGGAGCCGAAAAGTTATGAGTTATACCATTTTTATCACAAAAGTTTCCAAATTGAAATTTATTATCAAATTTACGACCGTGATCCGTTCTAATAGACACAATATTAGATCCTACTTGATTTTGAATTTTCTTACTTAGAATTTCAAATTTATCAAAAGCTTCATTCTTACTTAGAATTTCAAATTTTTCAAAAATTTTGTCCAAGTATATCTTGAGTAATCATCAACTATTACCAAAGTGTAGAAGTTACCTCCATAACTTTGTATAGCGGATGGACCAAATAAATCCATATGCAAAAGTTCTAGACACCTAGATGTAGAAACCAAGTTTTTAGCCTTATGGCTACCATGGACTTGTTTACCGACTTTGCAAGCATCACAAAAGTGTTGGTCATATTTCAACTTAGGTAGGTTTCGAACTAAGTCTTTGGAGGAGAGGTTTTGGATTAGTCTCATGTTAGCATGTCCTAAACGTCTATGCCATAAAGTTGAAGATTCATCTAATGAGGTAAGACAAAGTTTGTCTCTAGATGTTGAATCCAACTTCATGACGTATACGTTGTTCTTAAGGACACCTTTGGCTACGGTTATACCATCTTTAAGTATTTTACTACCGTTTTCACTAAAAAGGACATTATACTTATTACGACAAAGTTGACTAATACTAAGAAGATTAAATCCTAAGTTATCAACATGAGCAACATCATCTATAGAAAGGGAGTCATGAGAGATTGTACCTTTTCCGATGATTTTGCTCTTAGCATTACTACCAAACGTAACATTATCTCCATCACATTTGTGATATGTTGAGAAGAGGCTTTTATTACCCGTCATGTGCCTTGAACAACCGCTATCTTTAATCCATTCATCCGGTTCCAAACAAACTTTGAGGCACACCTATTTTATGAAAAACACTCAAATATTTGGTCCCCAATTTCTCATGGGTCCATTTTGGTTAAGCATGCCATTAATTTGTTCCAAGTATGAAAATAGAGCATAAGGGTTCCATGGCATGTGGTTTTGAGTTTGGTAATGTCTAGGAGTGTTTTGGTTCCAAACATGTTGGTAGTTTGGTCGAGCGTTGAAGTTGCTCTTTGGAAAGGGGCGTTTGGGAATTGGAGTCTTAGGTCTTGGTTGAGTAGTTTTAGCTCTAAATTCATTTTTACTAAATCCTACTCCAGTTTTAAACACAAGTTTTGTTCCATTTTTGTATGTAACTTTAACAAATTTTGAACAATCCGATGTGGATGGAGTTACTGCTGCAGCAGACCTGGCGGAACCCTCGGGGCTAACGGGCGGAACCCTATTTTGGGTTCCGTCTGATCCGCGGGTTGCTGTAACAGTTTTGTTTGTTTCATGTGCATTCTTTTCTTGTTTTGTTTGACCCTTAACGGTTTCTACTTTCCTGAACCCTAGACCTGTTTTATCAAAGGGTGACTTTTGAAGTTTCATAATTTCATCCGCACACGAAATGCTCTTATCGAACTTTTTGAACTTTGTGGTTTGTTTGATTAGATCATTTTGAGTAATTTTAAGTTTCTCAATTTCAAGTTTAATTTCTTCACATGATTTGCATGATGTGTCAATACCATTACCCTTTTCTAATCTCTTAGATTTTTCTTTTAACTCATAAACTTCATTTTCTAAAAACTCCTTTTTAGTTTTCAAAAATTTATTTTTGTTTATGATTTTTAAGCTTAACTCACAAAGTTTGTTATATTCATTTTGTAAAGTATCATCATCAATAGAGGAGTAAGATGAGTCGGAGAGTACCTCATTTGAGTTGTGAGCCATGAGAGCAATATCATCATTCTTTGGCTCATCATCATCTCCTTCATAGTCACTCCAAGCACCACCCACAAAAGCTTGTTGAGGTTTGCTCTTGGGTGGTTTTGGGCATTCTCCCACAAGATGACTTGTGTCTCCACACCTATAACATTTTCTTTTAATTTTTCCTTTTCGATCATCACGATCTTTCCGGAAGGTTTTCTTGTCATCTTTAGGTTGCCTTACAAACTTCCCTCGCCTACGAAAGAACTTCTTGAAGTCTCTCACGACCATAGCATATTCCTCATCATCACTATCCGAAGTAGATTCTTCATCATCACTTGATTGGACTCTAGCTTTCAAGGCAATGGACTTAACTTTTTCTTTCTTGCCTCTAACCAGTTCCGAATCTTTTTCCATTACCATTTTGTGAACTTTGAGGTTTCCAATTAGCTCATCAAGTGACATGCTTGAAAGATCTTTGGATTCTTCAATTGCCGTCACTTTTGCTCTCCACTTCGGATGGAGTGCTCTAAGAAATTTCCTGACAAAGTTCTTACTACAAAAAGATTCGTCAAGTGCTTTAAGTGAAGTAATAATAGTATTAAATCTAGCAAAAGCATTATCAATAATCTCATCTTCGGAAATAACAAATTGTTCATATTGTTGAACAAGAAGATCAATTTTGTTATCTTTAACTTGTGAGTTTCCTTGATGAGTTACAATTAAAGATTGCCAAATATCTTTGGCGGTTTTACACAAAAAGACTCTTTCATATTCTTTCTTAGGCAAAGCATTATAAAGCATCATTTTAGCTTCATTATTTTTACCTATTAATTTTTTTTGATCATCATCTTTGATGTTAGTAACTACGTTATCACCATCAATAATTATATACCACAAATCTATATCTTTAAATTTCACGTAAGTTTCAAAACGGTTTTTCCAATATATAAAATCATTTGCTTCAAAGAGTGGTGGTCTTTGCATAGATTGCCCTTCTTTGTAATTTTCAAAATCCATGGATCGTTTCAAGTTTTAAAACACAATATATTTTAAAAGCTTGAGTAACGTAGCTCTTGATGCCAATTGTGGAAAACTAGAAGGGGGGTTGAATAGTTTGCCGATTAAAATCTTTTTAACTTGTTAAGTTAGCTTTGAAACTTTCCGTTTGATCAAAGATATATTCACAAACACAATATATAACATGCAAGTAAATGAAAGAAACGATCAAACCACAACACGAGTATTTATCGTGGTTCGGCTACAAGGACTCTTTTTCTTTGCCCTACGTCCACGCCCCGAGTATCCAACTCGAGAGTTTCTTTCACTAGTCAACAAGCTCCTTTCACCGGCGGAGAAAACCTTACACGTCGCTTATACTTTTACCGACACAAAACTAAATGTCGAGTTCTTTTACAAGGGCACAACCACTCCCGTTAGTTCTTTTACTAGGGTACAACAACTCCCAACACTCTTTGTATTTTGAGGACTAAAATACTAACCGATCACTACTGAAAATACACAATCAAATGAAGTGTAAACTACACAAGTCTACACAATGCTAAGCTAACAAGTCTTGCAACGTTGTGTTGAATACTTATCACTTTTAGTAAGCTCGTGAATCTCTTTGCTACAAAAAGAAACTTCACATATGAAATGTTAAGAGGTTAGATGAAAGAATGAATGTGTGTGTAAAATGTAATGTCAAGTGATAAGCCAAATTTTAACTTGTGGCTCAATATTTATAGCCAAAACCTTCTGCAGGTCTGGCGGATTAGGCGGACCCCTGAGAAGGGTTCCGCCCGTGTACCTCCAGGGTACTGCCAGGCTTGCAGTTGGTTATTGCAATAACTCTTCAAACCAAACAAGGTCTTGTCTCATAACTTCTAGCAACCAAACAATGTCACATCTCATAATAACAAGTCAAATACAAAGCTTGCAAGCAACAACAAAGTTAGTCAAACACATTTCTTTCCATAAATGTATAATGACAAAACTTGCCATAAATGTGATGTGCCAATTTATAATTTAAGAAATAAACTTGTGTTGTGTTTTATGAAATGTAAAATGTAGCAAAAGTCTAGTTTATGCAAGTCTTAAAAACTAAGATTATGTTTTGCTTAGAAACTAAAGTTTACATTTTGTCGTTAACAAAACTTAGCGAAGATCGTAAAATATAAATAACGTTTTTAGGCGATATTTGTATTAACAGGTTCGTATGGAGAGGAAGATGATGTCGTATTTTTGGTTGAAGAGATAAGGGGAGAGCATATATTAATTATGGAGAAACTAGCAGGGTACCCGCGCGATGCGGCGGCGGGTACCCTGTAATAAAATTTGCGGCGATGAATATCTCGAATTTTTGTTTCGGGTTGCTGGATCTCATATATATTTTTTTGGAAGCTTTATTATATTGTATATTGTGGTTAAAAAGTTATAATTTTTTTGTGAATAGTATTTTTAATAGTGTATTAATTGTATTAACAGTGTATTTTTTGGTGAAGGGGTGCAAGCTTAATTATAGCGTTAATTACATAAATCGTCCTTGTGGTTTGCTGATTTTTACGGATCTTGTCCCTGTGCTTTTTTTAAGCGGGTTTGGTCCCTGTGGTTTTAGATTTTTACGGATCCTGTCCAAATTTTGACCCAACTCTAACGATCGTTAAAAAGGACCTAACTGGTAACGTGAGGGCTAACCTTGTAATTTGGGTTTTCTCTCTCAAAATACAAACCACAAGGACGATTCATGTAATTTACCCAAAATATATATATATATATATATATATATATATATATATATATATATATATATATATATATATATATATATATATATATATATATATATATATATATATACTAAGTTTATTATACGAAATTTTTTAAATTGAAATAAAAAAAATAATAATTTAATTAAAAAAATATAATTTAAATTTAAATATATATATATATATATATATATATATATATATATATATATATATATATATATATATATATATATATATATATATATATATTTTGGTTTTATTATAGGAAAATTTTAAAATTTTATTATTATAAAAAATTTAATAAAAAGGTAAAATTAAATTTGGGCTTATGTACTAAACGATTTAGTACGTTTTTAATTTTATTAAAAAAAATAAAATTTAATTATTATAAAAAGTTTTAATAATACGTTTTCATACGTTTTTGTTTGCTTTTTTATGATTTTTGTACGTTTTTATACAAATTTTTCCATTTTGGATGTTATTATATGTTTTATCCGTTTTATACGTATGAAAACTTATGAAAACCATAAGAAAATGTATGAAAACAACGTACAAAAACGGATGAAAACGTCCAAAAACGAAAAAAAAAATCGTAGAAAAATGTCCAAAAATCGTATAAAACATACAAATGCGTATCAAAACGGATGAAAACATATAAAAACGAACGAAAACGTATAAAAATAGATGAAAGCGTATAAAAAGGACGTTTTTATAATAAAATTAAAAAATGTCCTTTTTAAAAACGTCATTTTTATACGTTTTCGTTCGTTTTTATATGTTTTCGTCCGTTTTGATACGCATTTGTAGTTTTTATACTATTTTTGAACGTTTTTCTATGATTTTTTTTTCGTTTTTGGACGTTTTCATCTATTTTTGTTCGTTATTTTCATACATTTTCTTATGGTTTTTATCCATTTTTATAAGTTTTCATACGTATAAAATGGATAAAACGTATAATAATGTCCAAAAAGGAAAAAAAAATTGTATAAAAACGTACAAAATTTGTTAAAAAGCATACAAAAACGTATAAAAACTAATAAAAATGTATTATTAAATTTTTTTATAAAAATATAATATTATTTTTTAATAAATTAAAAACGTACAAAATCATTTAGTACATAAGCCCAAATTTCATTTTACTTTTTTTATTAAAATTTTTTATAATAATAAAATTTTAAAAATTTCGTATAATAAAACTAAACAAAAAAAATTATAATTTTTTTTTTCAATTAAAATTATATTTTTTTATTAAAATTAATTTTTTTTATATAAATTTAAAAAATTTCGTATAAATAAAATTAATATAAGTTTTTTTTTTTTTTTTTTTTTTTTTTTTTTTTTTTTTTTTTTTTACAAGAATAGTCCTTGTGGTTTGTATTTTGAGTGAGAAAACCCAAATTACGAGGTTAGCCCTCACGTTACAAGTTAGGTCCTTTTTAACGATCGTTAGAGATGGGTCAAAATTTGGACAAAATCCGTAAAAATCTAAAACTACGGGGACAAAACCCGCTTTAAAAAAAGCACAGGGACAAGATCCGTAAAAATCACCAAACCACAAGGACGATTTATGTAATTAACTCTTAATTATATTGTACATTTTGCTTAAATAGTTGTATTTTTCTGTGAAGGGGTGTTTTTAATAGTGTATTATTTGTATTAAATGAATAGTGCTTTTTTAGTTTTATGTGTGCTTTAAGTACTTGTAAACTATGTTTTATAAGTAGTATTTACTTAAAATCTAATTTAGAAAATCTTAAAAAAATTAATAAGAGAGAAGGTCTTAAACCCTTTATATGTAGTATAGATACCGTGATTTTGGAAGGTCTAAAGGAGCAATTATTCTCTCAAATTTTCAAATTAAAATCGATATTATCTTCAAATATGAGATGTTGTGTACAAAAGAAAATGTAATCGGTTCTTGAAAGGACATATGGACGTGTGATATATTATTACTTAGGTGACAAGGATGAACCGATTTACATAACTTAGGATTAGCTATTCCATATTTTGTAATTTAATTCACTAAAAAAAACTAGTTGAATTCTTTACATTTTAAAGGTGAAATGGTCACATTTAAAAATATTTAAAATTATTGATTCCACACTTTCTCATATGTGGTAATAGTTGGTGTGACAAATTTTGCTGCACATATAAGTGTGGAGATATTATCCAAATGTCTATGGTTAAAAGTGTGAAAAAATTCTTTGAATGTTCACACCTAAAAGTGTGGCAAACTTGCAAAAAAATGTTCAAAAATAAAAGTGTGAAGACATTTGCTACACCTATAAGTGTCGCTTTATTGTAATTGTACACACTTATATATGTAGATTATTTTTTAAATATTTGTGACACTTATAAATGTAACAAAATTATTATCCATATAGAAAGAAATCCACAGTTGTTCATACCGTTGTAAAATAAGTGCGGACAATATCACTATTTTTTGTAGTGATTTATAACAAAAGTATATAACTTAGTTAAATGTTCATAGGCTTTAGGTTATGATCATATCCGATATGAGTTGTCCAATAAGTAACCGATATTGTTAAATAAGTGTTGTCCATCACGTAACTGATATTGTCCAATGTTCAAGTTTATCCAAATAATCTCAATAGGATATAAGTCCAATATTATCGATCCGATAAATCCAATATGCCAAGCATCAAGTCTCAAGAAATTTTTCGAAACGTATCTCGAACTCAAAGGTCAAAACAAATAAATATCGTAAGTCTGGTATCCCGTTAACCGTGAATTACACAATTAACTTTACAAAAATAACACAACTTTAATTAAATTCAATTTAATCCAAAAACTAATAGCGTGGGCTTTGACCCATTTTTAAATCCAATACACCCTTTAAATGGGCTTGCGGCCCATCAAACCGAGCGCACCCCTAATGGGGTTGTCGTTGCCCATTAACAACGCACACAAACCACCCCTGGTGGCCATGTTAACTAATGGCAGCTCACTTCACACCCTATACAGGTTTTATTTCAACTCGACACCCTCTTGGGCGCAATTACTCAACCCGAGGCAAACACGACACAAACACACTTCAACTGAAAATTTTAACACAAGATCAAACATACCCTTGGTGTTGTCGTTAACCGTACCAAGGCAGTACTCAAACTCTCGACACCCTCGTGTATTGTCGAGTCAAGTCGTAAGACAAAAACCACCCTTGTGGTCATTCATTAGAGTCGACAAGCAAAACAAAACTCAACCAAACAGTCACAAATAATGAGCAAATCAAAATCCAGGTCGAGACCTAAAGACTTCTACCCAAGACTAACCCTACGTGGGTTTTCTATTTGCAACCGAGACCAAAGTTTCAAAATAAGCTATACGAGCTTATGTCTAACTGAAATAAGCCATAAGCAGAGGCGGAGCTACGAAGGGGACACGGTTGGCAAGTGCCCCCTCCAAACTTTCTGGCGTAGTGTAGTTATTTCATAGATTATCTAGTTTTTCATTTTTTTGCCCCCCTTACAAGTAAGTGAGACAAAGTCATCAAAGGTGAACGTTCATGAAAGAATCAGAAGATCGGGAAAGTGGGAAAAAATTGATCTTGCCGGAAAGTTAAGAAATGGAGAAGATATGATATGAAGATGATAAAACTCGTTCTCTCTCTTCAAGTGATGTACAGTGAATGGAAAAGGAACTCATCTATACTTTTTATAATCCCTATGCTTTTTTTACAAGTCAGTATGCTTTTATCATTTTTGTTTTTTACTGTATTTCTTTTACTTTTGACATTTGACTTTCTTTTTGTGATACTATAAACGTATGAGTCCTCAAAAAATTAATAAAATGTTTGATATAACTTTATTTAAATTGAGGGTTACAAATTTATGTAACTACGAGAGTATTTGTTTAAAAGTTAAGTTTTCTTTACTTGATATTCTTGTTTGTGTGTTAAATCACTTAAACACAGTGTTTTTTCATTCATAATATCAAGTCGAGGTATTATTTTTATCGTCTCTCAATGTACATTCTTGATTTGGTTTGGTTTAACTTGAGGTATCTAGTTTACTTTTTGGTTTGGACAACGTTTCTTTTTTGCGACACTCATGCATTATTTTGTTTTTTACTGCTTTTCGTAAAAAAAAAAATTTGCCCCCCCCCCCCCCCCCCCCCCCTAGCAAAATATCCTGGCTCCGCCCCTGCATAAGCTACAAAATAAGCTAAGCCGAATAAACAAGCACCACACCTAAAAAAATCAAAGTACTATAATCATAATTTAACTGTGGGTTATGGTACACAAAAGTTACTAAAGTTTACCAGAAATTTGTCCTAAGGAAATATAGTTTCATTTCGTTCAACCAGGTTACTCATGTGTACGGGTTTGTTAATTTGGTCATTATACGTGTAAATGGCGACACTAAGGTTATTTAGTGGAAGGGTTACCGGCTATTAGCCCGTCACCCATGCCACGGTGGCTTGACGAAACTTTCACCTTACAGAAAGGTTACTAAAGTTTCCAAAAAAATTGTCCTGAGGTAATATATTTCATTTTGTTCATACAGGTTACCCATGTTTACGGGTTTGTTAAATGTGTTACTGAACCTAAGGTAATATAGTTTCATTTTTGTCAATTTGTATACGTTTTCATCCGTTTTTATTCGTTTTCATATGTTTTTATCCGTTTTTATTCGTTTTTATTCATTTTCAACCATTGTTATACGTTTTTATACGTTTTCATCCGTTTTTCTTACGTTTTCATCCGTTTTTATTTGTTTTCAACCGTTTTTATACGGTTTTGTCCGTTTTTCTTATATTTTCATCCGTTGTTATACATTTTTGTCCGTTTTATATGTTTTTTGATCATTTTTATACGTATAAAAATGAACGAAAATATTTAAAGACAGATGAAAACGTATAAAAACAGACAAAAATGTATAAAAACGTAAGAGAAACGGGTGAAAACATATAAAAACGAACGAAACCATATAGAAACGGTTGAAAACGGATAAAAAAATGTATAAAAACGGATAAAACCAGATAAAACAGACGAAAACGTAAAAAAGCGGACGAAAACGTATAAAAACGGTCAAAAACATATGAAAACGTAAAAAACAGATGAAAACGTATAAAAACGGACGAAAACGTATAAAAACGGTTGAAAACGGATAAAACCGTATAAAAACGGATAAAACAGATGAAAGCGTATTAAAGCGGACGAAAACGTAAAAAAGAGATAAAAACGTAAGAAAAACGGATGAAAACGTATAAGAACAGACGAAAACATATAAAAATGGTTGAAAACGGATAAAATGTATAAAACGGATGAAAACAGATACAAACGTAAGAAAAACGGATGAAAACGTTTAAAAACGGACGAAAACGTATAGAACGGATAAAAACGTATTAAAACAGACGAAAACATATAAAAGCAGACGAAAATGTATAAAAGACGGATAAAACGGATAAAAACGAATGAAAACGTATAAAAACGGATGAAAACGTACAAAAACGATTAAAATGGATAAAACATATTAAAACGGATAATAACATATAAAAACAGACGAAAACGTATAAAAACGGATTTAAAACGGTCAAACTAACAAAAATAGTGGTATAGGGACTAAATCCGTGAAACGCGACAAACCACAAGGACCGTTTTGTACTTAAAAAATAAGCCACATAGGATTTTTACCTGTTATATCCGGTTACCAAAAAACATAGTAACATTTTATAACCGGTTGCAAAAGTTGAGGAACCTGGATGAACAAAATGAACTATATTTCTTTAGGATAAATTTCTGGTAAACTTTAGTAACTTTTGTGTACCATAACCCTTTAACTGTTATAACCAAAAGTATAAATCGCCTTCTAAACTCATACTGGTTACCCACTGACCCGAGATCAAAACCAATCAAACCAAACACACTAAAATCATTTTTATACCACACGACTTTTTAATCAAAACGTTTTTAGATCCAAGCTATCCATGAAAAATGACAACAAAAATAATTATAATCGATTTTGAGATAAATAAATTAATATAAACAAGGTATGGTTTGACACTCACGAAACGAGAGGGAGGAGGGAGATCGGTGGTGGAGTAGAGATGAACCACGAGCATAACCACAAATCAAAATACGATTTAAACACCTATATGTGAACCTATCACTCTAAACCAAAGTACATAATCTTCTTTCTTGCATCTTGATGGTGGCGGCAAGCGGTGGTAACGACGGCATGAGACACAGCAGCTATGTTGGTGGTTTTGTTGATGGTGGCCGAATGATAACTGAGGGTTATCTCAAAAATGAGAAGAGGGGAGGAAGTGATAAGGATTAGAGCATCCACAATAGTCTAAGTCTTCAATGGCTTCAAGCATTTAATGCATACCATATTTATTAATGCATACCATATTTATTAGTTAAAGCTTTTGAGAAAGACTTGATGTTTGTCAAGTCTTTGTGTAAAGCTTTTTAAAAAGCTATTGATGCAATGACAAAAACACTTCTAAAAAGCTTTTTGGAATAGAGAAAAGCTTTTGCCTATTTGACCCATTGCATGTGCTCTTAGGGTTTGGTTATCTCAAAAATGAGAATATAAACCCTATTATTTTACTTTTATACCCCAACAAAAAAACGAAATGCAAAGTTTAAGAAATATAAGGGGCGCGAATGAAATTGTAACGCAAGGACCAATAATGTAGTTTTTGTAATCTTTTATAAATTTGAGATGTGGGACCCATTTAGGTTAGCAAATGTTCGGTTCGAGTTGTGAAAATTATGCAGTTGCGTCCGAAATAAATTTTATAATAAAATCGGGTATTCGCACGACTAGTTTCTCGTAATTAATATAATAATCAAATTAATTGATTTAAAGAGTTGACGGTTGTATCGGAACACGTTGTATGCGGTTTTCACGTTTTGCGAGATAACTTCTCGTTTTTTATTCAAATAACTTCGAAAAAAATCCAAAGGTAAAACTTAAGAAATAATAAATATAATTTATTATTAAAATTTGACAACCGATCCTATCAACTTCTTTGTTCCAGCAAACTTCAAAGATCCCACCACTTTCGAGACTTGTTCGACTGACCATATGTCCATGGCGGGAGGCACGATGCACTACAACTCGCCATTGGTCCGTTTTTGGTGGGTTTGGCGGACGAATAAAGCTCCCACACCGAGCTTTCTAATCACATGTGTATTTTTTATGTTTTTTCTACATCTCTCATATAAAAATGAATTTATAAAATTTTATGTAAAATCAGAAAGTATTTAAGCTTTTTCCTCATATTTTAATAAATATAATGATAATTTAATTATTTCTTTAATAAAGAATTATTTAGCTTTTCAAAATGTCAAAACCTTAATTGCGATTTTATTTATTATAATAAAAAATAAGCTTAAGTATTTTTTTTTGCGCTTTTATTTAGTTATAAAAGTTTATAGTTTTACTATAAAAAATAGAAAAGTTTAGGGTACGTTATCTATACGTTAATGAGAATTAAACTATGACTTTCATAGTGATTTCAATTGTTTAGTGACATATCTAGCAATCAAACAATGATACAATACTTATAGAGCCATACCAATGGGTGAGGTGACTTTTTATGGTTATTCCAATGAACCTCACCTTATTTTTATATCCACCACATTTTTTTACATGAGTATTTAAATGGACATTATTAAATATAATGAAATTAATATTCTCAATCCCGTATACCTATTTAATCAAAATCATACCTTTAGTGATTTCGGTAGCAAACGCACCCTTAATTAGGGACTACTATTTTTCTACAAAGTGGAAGACAAATCTCAGCTACTCATTTGGTAAAGGAAAAAAAATATAAGATTAATTTATATTTTTAATTAAAACCCACTTCCACATTTTTTTTCTGAATTACATATCTCAAGAACCGTAAAATGTTACTCCGTATACACCATCGTGACAAGCATTATCTTTTACCTTTCAATAGAAGAGGACTTTCATATACTTTCGACAAAGTTATTTGTTGGTAATGTTTTTATTTGAATAGGTACAATTTGCTTGATATATCACATGTAGGGATGAGCATCGGTTTAAGACCAGAGCGAACTGGCCAAGATCGAGATTGAAATTAATAGCCTAAAAACTTAGACAGATAAACATTTTTTTCAGTTTACTCTGAATTAAATTTGTTTAGGTTGGCCCTAGGCCAAATACGAATACTGTAAGAGCATTAGGTATCGTGGTGCCGTGGAGAAAAGTGCTGCCACATCAGCATTTTTTTCTATAACACCAGAATTCATCACAATACCAAAAACACCCCTCCCTCCCATCACACCACTTGCTGGTGCCATCATGCACCCTTAGACCCCACGTTATTTATTTTTCTTTTTTCATTCATTTAAATAAAGTAATAAACCAACACACTCAACCAGAATTAAATTTCATTAATAAATTACGTTTAAAAAAAAAAAAAAACTGTATAAAAGGTAAACATCATCAAATATTTGAAATATATTGTCAATAAAAATTAACTACATATGTCTAACTTATCGGTTCCATTCAAAGTTTACAAAAAAACACGAATATTTTATCATGTCAAATAAAACAATCTAATAAAATTATAAAATTCCTTGTTAAAAGTATATAATCCTTCTATAAAATTCTTTGATAAATTGGTACATACGAATGTTAAAACAAGAAATAAAGAAATAAGTGGGTTTGGTTTTTAATAAATTCCCACGTGACAACTCGAAGGATGTGTTAAAAGTATAAATCGGGTTGCGGGTTAATTTTTATTTGTTGAAAACCCGATAGACCCGACCCGATAGAGGCTTATCGGGTCGGGTTGACCCGAATGACACCCCTATTTACACCAATCAAAATCCATCATTACTGCGTCTTCCTTGTTTACCACCATCTCACCGGAAATTTTTTTACAGTAAAACATAAACTTCACACCGGAAATTTGATGCCCTCGAATTATTTGATGCCCTGGGCGGTCGCCCAGCCCCAGGGCCGGCCCTGTCTAACATCAAAACTAAACTAAACGTTCCACTTTAAAAAAAATACGGGGAAACGCGAAGAAATACGGGAAAACGCAAGCCACGGTACCCATCTTGCGCCGTTCGGTTGCGTTTTCCGGGACCATCTCGGCTGGTCGTGATGGCTCAGGACTCGAAAACGCGAGGGACGGTACCGTCCTCGCGCCGTCGGGTTGCGTTTTCCGAGAAAACACTAGGGAAAACGCTGGGTACCCAGCCCTCTAACTTTAATCAGAAATTTGAAAATAAGAGTACTTGCTATGAAAAGTAAGCTTTGTGGTACACGTGCTTTAAAATTTAAATCAAGGGATACATGGTCAAAGAAGTAATGACATTTTGCCAACAAAAAAAGAAATCATTTATACAAAGATTACATAGTACTATATATTTCAATATTCTTTGTCTGCCCCTGCAGTTTGTTTTTTTAAAGAAATGTATGTGTAGCCTTTAAAAGAAGATTTGATGGCAATGTAATGTTTATGGTATAAGAAATAACTCTATATTATGTTTATATCGACATGCCAATATCTAAAATATTTTACATCCACTCATCAAAGTAGTGTATAGAAAATCAACGGTGAAGATCTACCCAACACCAAACAAAAATAAATAGAAACCCTAGTTTCAAAAAACACATAGCCGCAATCATGTTAAAATCCCAAACTCCAACTTCAAAATTTTTATGTCAAATGACAAAACACCCCAAAACAATAACACATTCAAAACCAACCAAACAAGGGCAAATTCGTCATTTAAAGAATACCGCGCGCTAGGGTTTATCTTCAATAACCTTAAATTCTTTTCATTTTTCATTTTGCCGCTACAACTTATCATCTTCAAAAACACACACAAACACCTAAACACACACTCTCTCTATCACATCATTTTTCATCACTCATTTTCGAATAAAGCTGAGTTATTTAGCATTGAAAAGCTGATTTATCATCTGGGTACTCATTATCTTGGAATAAATCAGTCTTGATCACTATAAAAATCACACCTTTTAGTGTGTGTTGCTGTGTTTTTTGAGATATTGTTGGTTGATCAGGTTTTTGGTGATCTGGGTATTGTTTATTTGGCGATTGTGATAAGATTCAAGGGTTTGAAATGGGTGATCTTAGTGATAAGGTTAGTCATTATTTGATCAAGATTGTATTATATGAAAAATGTTTTTTTATTTTATTTATTTATTTTTTTTTAATTATTTTTTTTAAGTGATTATTGATCAAGAATAGTTTTATATTTTTATTAAAAAAAAAAAGTTTTGGTAGTTTGTTTTTTTATTTGGTTTTTTAATTTCTGTTTGATTACTTTTTAATGGATTTGAAATGTATTATTATGTTGATTTTAATTTAGTTGTATATTTTGTTTGAATATAGGGTTCAGAGTGTGAAGATATGGTGGTGATGAGTCCAGAAGGATGTGCTGGATCCATCTCATCGGACGGTGGAGATTCATTCATCAAAACTTGTGCTGATTGTGGGACCTCTAAAACACCTCTCTGGCGAGGTGGTCCAGCTGGACCTAAGGTAATTTTTTTACTTTTGTTTAAATTATTTTCAATAACTGCTTATAATAAATTTAAAAACATGATTATGAAAATGTTATCCCAAACACCTTATTTTATTTACTAGGTAGTATCATCCAACAATTTTAAAAACAAATGGTACAATGACCTTAAAAATGGGTAACATACTTTTAATGAGTACTTTTGCTTAAATTATTTTGTAACATGCTTTAAATGAGGTTAGCTTTTAAAATAAATAAATAAATATGGTACTTAAGAGTTATGCCTATAGTACATTAGTATATCTCTAGTTTTTGAAAATTTCCCCTGTTAAAAGATTATTTTTATGATTTATAAACAAGAACCTTGGTTTAAATAGTTTGTGTGATGTATTTGTTTACAGTCTTTATGCAATGCTTGTGGGATCAGAAGCAGAAAGAGGAGAAGGGCACTTTTGGGTGTATCAACAAAAGATGATAAAAAACCAAAGAAAACCACAAGCACAATTACTACCACCACAACCTCTGGTGGAGATAGTCAAAATAGTGGTTTGACCACAATTTGTAAGAGTGACTATATGGGTGATTTATGTTTGAAGAAGAGAATAATGGCACTTGGCTCAGAAGTTTTAGTACAAAGACCAAGATCAAAGGTCACAAAGCATAGGAGGAAGCCTAGTGAAGAAGAGAAAGCAGCATATTTGCTAATGGCCATATCTTGTGGTTCTGTTTTTGCTTGATCAACAAAATTGAAACTTGTAGCTGTAGGTTTTTTGAGAGGTGAGGAATCAATGTTTTGTATGATGAGAACTCGAGAAGGAAAAGTATCATAATCAAGAAGAGTAAAGTTTGCTACTTATTAGAAATGGTATATCCTTAATTTATTAGGAGTTCAAATTTTGTCGGTATGAAAAAGGAAGTGACTAAAGTATGACCATTGGGAATATAATGTTTAACTTTATATGCATAAGTTTTCTTACCTAGTGTTTCACAGCGTTAAGAACTGGTTTGTTCGATTGTTATGAGATGTACCGTAATTGTTTAATAGAGGAATGGGTATCATCATCTTTGCATCTGCGCCATTCTTATGTGGCAGTCAATTGACGCCGCCATTTGCACAACACCATCACCACTAGACGTCATTGCCAAGCCAAGACAATGTAGTCACGCACGCCATTTGCACTCAAATTTCAAATTTTTTACTGTTTAGGCTACAAACGGCTACTTTTGTATTTTTTTATTAAAAAAACTAAAACTATTAAAGTTTTACCACTCTATATAAACCCGATCATTTTCACATAATACTTACTTTTCCACCATCATATCTTTACACACCTAACATATTTTCTTTCATTTTCACTTACCAAAAAATGTCTCAAACCCTTCCGATCAATTTTTTCAAAATCTACTCAATATGTCGCAACAATCATCCTCGTCTAACCCGCGACACCTTCGTTCGGATATTCGACATCTTTTCAATATCCTCATTTTGGTACGCAATACTCTATGTCGGGTATGTCGACCCCCGAACAACCATATAAAGAACACCAAAATCAAATGCTTTACCAACACTTTCAAGATCCTCAACAAAATCCACTACAAGAAACCAAACAAAAACAATCGATGCGGCAACCTACCAAACCCTCGTCGTCCAAAGGGCGGAAAAAAAACGACCCACAAAATTTAACACAATCGACGTACCCGACGATGAATTCGAATCCGAAGCCGAAACCGTACAAGCTCATTCTCGTTGGTCGGAGGCGGATGAAACTTTATTAGCCTCGTGTTATGTTGCCATTTCTGAGGATGGCCAAATCGGAAATGACCAAAAGGACGATTCATTTTGGAAAAGGGCTCTTGCCAAGTTCACCGAAGCATCTCATCACAAACGTACCAAGGATATGTTGACGGGAAAGTAAGAAACTTTGAACCCTAATTGGCAAAGATTCAACGCTATCTACAAACATTTAAGACGTGTGGGTAAAAGTGAGAAAAACAATTGTGATCTTATGAGGTGCGCTAGGCAGGCATATCGTGATGAGTCCCGAACGAGAAATAAAAAGTTTACTCAAGACGAGGCTTGGGCAATATTGATAGAACACCCCAAGTGGGATTAGCCCGAACCCGTCGACCCATTTGATCTCACTAGACATGCCGAGCTATTCAGCGATGATCCAAGACCACGTTCCCCAGGCAAGCAACGTGCCTAAAGAAAACAAAATCGAAAAGCTCGTCGAGCACTTTGGGAAGTAACCCGTCGGAATGAGTGAACATAAACGAACATGAACAACTCATTTTCTTAATAAATTAACATGAACAAGAAAATTCGTCCGTTTAAGCGTTCGTGTCCGTTTATTTGTTCGGTTAACATTAAACAAATGAATATGAACAAGGATCCGTTCGTGTTCATCCGGTTTGTTACAGCCCTAGTTAGTGGTATACATAGTTTTCTATAAGTATTGTGGAATGAGATTTTTTTATCAAGTTAACAATCAATTATTGATGGTTGGTAATTCAATTATGACCAGAAAAGTAGAAAAATGTTAAAATGGTACCAAAACACAAAAACTAATCACCCAACCAACCACCCCACGGTGATTACTTTTATTATAATAATAAACACAGTTGACAAGTCTCCAAACGGATGCTTGCCTTACAATACAAAAGAAAAGATGATAGTCCCTCTAATAGGTGCTATCTACAAGTACTCACTCACTAAACCAAACTCAGAACCTATACAATGATTCTAAACCTGAAACTGAGATCAAGATCAAGCAGATCTTGAAGAAACTAACAAACCCTTGAAAACACTAAACTTAGATGAACAATAATCCAAAGAGAGAAGTATGTGAACTCGTATTAGAGGTTGAACCAATAATAAAACCCTAGTAGCTCTCTTAAGCTTATATAGCCACAAGTTACATACTGCACCCTGCACAATATAAACTTAACAAAACAAGACCAAAGTTAAAGAGAAACAAAACCTGTTATAAAAATATTACAATAAGAACCTTCAAGTTTCATTAGTTTGCAATAAGAGATATATATTTCAACACCCCCCCCTCAAACTGATGAAGCAAAAAGATTCACCATACCAAGATTTTTAACCATAACACCATGTTGAGCTGAACCAAGTGCTTTAGTAAGCACATCAGCAGTCTGCTCCTTAGAACCAATATGCACAGTTCTAATCAATCCTGAAGTAACCTTTTCTCTTACCAGATGCACATCAATATCAAAATGCTTGGTTTTTTCATGCATAACAGGATTAGCTGCAATTTGTATTGCAGACTTATTGTCACAATACAAATCAACAGGTAATGAATTATCATGCACACCCAAGTCATTTAAAATTTTAAGCACCCACATAACTTCACAAACAACAGAAGCCATTGATCTATATTCAGCTTCAGCTGAAGATCTAGACAATGTGTTATGTTTCTTACTTTTCCAAGAAACAAGATTATCATTCACAAACACACAATAACCTGAAATAGACCTTCTAGTCACAGGACATTTAGCCCAATCAGAATCAGAATAAGCCTTGACTTTAAAACCAGAATTATTCTTGCTAAAACCAATACCACTTCCAGGTGCTAATTTCAAGTACCTAAGTACTCTCAAACCAACATCAAAATGAGATTGTAAAGGAGAATGCATATGTTGACTTAAGTAATGAACTGCATAAGCAATATCAGGCCTAGTCATAGTTAGATAAATCAACTTCCCTACTAGCTTTTGATAACTAGTAATATTCCTTAAAAACTTATCATTATCAGACTCTTTGTGAGCCAACACAACATTCTCAGGCAAGGGAGTCATAACAGGTTTACATGCAAGTAACCCATACTCATGTAACAGCTCAAGACAATACTTTCTTTGATTAAGACAAAGCCCAGACTTGGTTTTTAAAACTTCAATTCTAAGAAAATACTTCAATTCTCCCAAATCTTTAATTTTAAACTTATTCTTCAAAAAAAAAAACTTTAAACTTCTCAACTTCAGTAACACTATTTCCTGTAATAACCAGATCATCAACATATACAAGCAGATACAAAACTGTATCTCCTTGTTTTCTTATAAACAAAGAATGATCATTTTTTGATTGTTCAAATTTGGCTTCAAACAAAGCTTCAGACAACTTTTGATTCCACTGTCTAGGAGCTTGTTTCAAACCATATAAAGACTTTTTTAATCTCAAAACCTTGTTATTTCCTTCTTTAAAATATCCTGGTGGAGGTAACATATAGATTTCTTCATTTAAATCTCCATACAAAAAAGCATTATTAATGTCCATTTGAAAAATTTTCCAATCTTTTTGAACTGCAAGACTTAACAAACACCTCACAGTTCCCATTTTAACAACAGGACTAAAAGTTTCTTCATAATCAACACCTTCTTTCTGACTATACCCTTTAGCAACTAATCTGCTTTTAAATCTATCAATCTCTCCATTTGATTTATATTTAATTCTAAAAACCCATTTACAACCAATAGGAATTCTATCAAAAGGAAGATCTACTTCTTCCCAAGTATCATTCTCAAGTAAAACACATATTTCATCATTCATAGAATTATTCCATTCAACTCTCCTAGAAGCCTCTTCATAAGAAGTAGGTTCAGAAGTTTTATTTAGATTAGAAACAAAAGCACAATTCTCAACAGTTAAAACAGCATGATTAGCATATCTATGCAATCCATATCTAACTTTACCATCTAACACATATTCATTCAACTTTAAAGGCAACCTAGACACTCTTTTAGGCCTACTTTGGTTACTTTCCTCATGTAAGTTTTGAAAAACAGGAACCTCTTGTTGAGGAGCAACATTTCCCTCAGATTGATCTATTTGATCATCTATAGGAGTTGCAGTATGTTGTTCATCATTTCCAGGGTAACCATAAACTGGTTCAGCTAAAGTTTGTGGTATCTGTTCAACATGCTGATCCAAGTTATGATCACCAACTGATTGATGCATACTACCATCTCTACCTACATTAGATGAATTATCATTGGTTTAGGACTTATTATTTTGATCATTATCATCATAGGGAGTAGAAGTTTTGGTTGTGTTTTTAGACTCTGAATCAATAAAATCAAAGAAATTTAAATTTGAAACCTCATCAGTTGACTCTGCAATTTGTTTTTGACTCATTTTAAAAGGAAAAACAGTTTCATAAAACTTAACATCTCTAGAGTATAAAACAGATCTATTGTTGGGATATAAAAGATCACGGTACTTCTGTATGTCAAAGTACTGTTGCATGAAGAATAAAGTCAAAGTACTGCTGAAGATAAAAGTCAAAGTACTGCTGTTTACTGAAGAATGTTCAAAGTACTTCGAAGGAAACAAGGACTTATGTGCAATATTAGTTAAAGGATTAATGTGTAATATTGAACGAATATTCTAGAATTAGTTGGGGATAATGACTTATCGTTCAAGTTATATGTTGTAAACCGACTTAAGGTTATCTATATAAAGAGCCTTAAGAGGTATTAGTCGATATATGTTTTAGAGTTGTTCAAAGTCGATAAATAGTTAGGGATTGTTAGTGAATCTGTGTAACAAAGCAGGTTCAAAGTTTGGTTAATATAAAAGTTCTTCTTAAGCTTTGTGTTAGTAGATTCCGCATACTTTACAAGGTTAAACAGTGTTTCAATATTAATAGAATATTATTAAACCTTTACAAGCTACAAAGTAGTTTGATCAGAGTACATCGATCCAACAAGTGGTATCAGAGCTTGTGTTGGAAACTCTGATTAAGAAGAAAAACCTTTAAACCGATTTCACTACAAACCCTTCAAGATGTCGACAGAAGCTGCACCTGCTCCATCAATCACTGCTGTTAGAATCCCTATTGTTAAGAAGGGAGAATATGACTTATGGGCCATGAAGATGAGGCAGTACATTGCCATCACAGACCATGCACTATGGGATGTGATTGTCAATGGTAACATGCAAATAGATGAACCAGTAGAGGTACCTGGACAACCAACACCACCTAAACCAACCATACCTGCTGCTACCAAAAGAAATCAAGACAAAGCTCTCAACATACTGCTTTCTGCTATTCCTGATGGTCACTTATTAAAGTTTCATGATGCCAAAGATGCCAAACAACTATGGGCTGCAATTAAGAAGAAGTTTGGAGGTAATGATGCTTCCAAAAAGATGCACAGGAACTTGCTGAAGCAACAATTTGAAACTTTCACTGTTTGTGAAAGAGAAGGTCTTGATTCTGCTTATGAAAGATTCCAAAATCTTCTGAGTATGCTAGAACTATATGATGCTGAAGCATCAGTTGAAGATGCTAATTTGAAGTTCTTGAGAAGTTTGCCATCAGCATGGCATGTAGTTGCTACTATGATCAGAGGACAACCAGGGCTGGATACAATGGACTTTGATGATCTCTACAACAATCTGAAGGTGTTTGAGCATGAGATGAATGGTACTACAAGTTGAAGCACACATCAGAAACCACAAAACATTGCTTTTGTCTCTTCTGAAAACAGAAGCAGTACTTCCAACAAAGGTACTGCTTATCCTGTCCAAAGTACTGTGACTGAAACTCAGGTTCCATGTACAACTATGGTCACTACCAATTCATCACAATCAATTACCCCCACCTCAGATGATGTTCTATGTTCATTCTTTGCTCAACAAGCATCTCTACCGGTCACCTATCAAGAGGATGTATTGCAAATAGATGATGATGATTTGGAAGAAATTGATATCAGATGGCAAGTTGCCATGCTCACTGCAAGGATCAAGAAGTATGTGAATAAGACAGGAAAAGGCATCAATTTCAGAGATAAACAAGGAATAACATTTGATAAGTCCAAGATTGAGTGCTTCAACTGTCAAAGGACTGGTCACTTTGCAAGGGAATGCAAATTTGCAAAGTATCAAGCAAACAAGATGATTGAACCACCCAAGTCTGAAAGAAAAGAGATTCCTATTACTGAACCAAAACCAAAAGCTTTGGTTGTTCAAGAGAATCTGTCAGAGATTGATTGGTCCAATGAGTTTGATGATGAACCTGTAACCTATTCAATGGTTGCATTAGAAGACTGGAGCACAACATTTGATGAAGAGCCTGGAAATGCTGCTTTGGAGTCAAGAGATGGTCTAGGAAGCTTTGATTGGAGCATGGAGTTTGAAGAAGATCCTGTTCAGCTTGCTATGGTAGCTACTTCACCAAGTTCATCCACTAGCTCTGAGGTATGCTCTAAGTGCAATGATATGTATCAAAAGTTACTTAGTAAATATGTAGCTGAAAGAGATAAATTTCAAAAGGCTAGGGCAGAGATAGCCGGCTACCAGTTGAATTTAGAGTCAATGGAGGCCAAAATAATTACACATGAAAATAATGAAGTAGCATGGGCTAAAACATATAAGCAACAGGAATACCTAGTTAAGTTAAGTGAATGGAAACTAGGATGTAAGGTGTCTGAACTAGAGAAAGTTACTGCTGAGAGAGATAAGTTATTAGAAAAACTTGCTGTTTGAAATGAATCAGGTCTGTCACATGTTCAATTTGTTGAAAAGCAAAGAACATCAAACATTAAAACTGGCCTAGGTTATGATAATGATAGCAATGAAGGCATTCCATTTAAGGGTAAGGAACTAAATCTTACAGTAGATACCTCCACTAGTGATGAAGAGTTCATAAGTTTAGATGAAAATAATTCTAGTGATGAGGAATACCCTAGTCCAACACCTCCTGAATTTAAGAAAGACAAGGGATATAATGCAGTTCCTAATCCCCCAGGTAGCTTTCAACCACCTAGAAAGGATGTTTCTTGTTATGGGGTAGATAATCTAGAGTTTAGGAAGAAGCTTAAAAGTCAATCTAATCCTGAAACTTTAGAAAAATCTGTTGAAGCACCTAAGGTTGATGAGAAAAAGTTTTCAAAACAAGCAGTACCTTCAAACACTTTTCAAAGTACTGCTGATCACTCAGCAGTACCTCAAAGAAAATACTTACAAAATACTGCAAATTTTAGAAAACCTTATGGAAAGGGATTTGGGGATATTGGTCCAAAGGTCTATTATGTATGTTACAGTCCTCATCATTTGATTAAAGACTGTGATTATCATTCAGAATACTTAAGTAAATATCCAAAGACCAGAACTGCACAACCAAGTCATAGGGAGAACAAGCCAAGGGACAACAAACTAGTTTGGAATTATACAAATAGGGTTAACCATAGTAATTTATCAAAAGACTATAGGTACCCTCATCAGAAAAGATCATACTCCAAACCCCCAGTACCTTCACAAAGTACTGATAGAAAGTACCCTAACCAAGATGCTTCTAGCAAACACTCAAGTGTAAGACCTAGGAAATTCAACTACTACAAACCTAGAAGGCCTTACAACACAAGAAAAGATGCTAGAACACAGAGCTTAACTCTAAAAGTTACAACTAAATGGGTTAAGAAAGAAAGTACTGCTGGGGAAGAACCAGTACTTTCAAAGGTTAAGGGTGAAAAAGGGAAAATTGATCATGATAAGCCAACAGTTTTGGAAACAAAAACCTTAATTCTTGATCTTGTTTTCAAAGACAGTGGTGATTACATACTCAAAAATTTTGAGTATGTCACTCCACAAGGGGAACACAAGTCAGTAATGGCTTGGGTTCCTAAAAATAACTAACCTTTTTCATGTGTATGCAGGGCAACCCAGAAGAGGAGCTTAAAGATCATCTTATTGTAGATAGTGGTTGCTCTGGAAGTATGACAGGAGAAAAGGAGCTCTTGTCAGATTTTAAAGCTTATTTTGGAGGAAAAGTTGCATTTGGGAATGATCCTGATGGAGGAAGAATAACTGGCAAAGGAACTATCAACGCAGGAAACATTGATTTTGAGGATGTTAGATATGTGAAGGAGCTCAAATTCAATCTTTTGTCAGTCTCTCAGATTTGTGATAAGAAGTAACCTTTGTTATTCTTTGACACAGAATGTCTTATACTTTCTCCTGACTTTAAGTTAGAAGATAGAAACTTGGTGATGCTGAGAGCACCAAGAACTAATGATGTGTACATCATAGATTTAAAGAATGTCAATTCTACTGAAAGAGCAACATGTTTGATTGCAAGAGCAACAATGGAAGAAGCACATCAATGGCACAAAAGATTGGGGCATGTAAATTTCAAGAACATCAATAAGCTGGTCAAAGGAAATTTAGTTAGAGGTTTACCTTCTAAAACATTCAAGAATGATCACTCATGTCTTGCTTGTAAGAAGGGTAAACAGCACAAGGCTTCCTGTAAGAAGATTGATGAGAAAACCATTAGAGAGCCTTTGGAATTACTTCACATGGATTTGTTTGGACCTGTTTCAGTTGTTAGTCTGAACAAGAAGAAGTACTGCTTGGTTGTAACAGATGACTGTAGCAGATTTAGTTGGGTCTTTTTCTTATGCTTCAAAGATGAAACTTTTGATGCTATTCATGATCTTATAATAGCACTTGAAAATCAGTTAAGACTCAAGGTTAGAGGCATTAGATGTGATAATGGGACTGAATTCAAGAATCAGCTAATGGATGATTTTTGTGCCAAGAAAGGAATTAAAAGAGAGTTCAGTATTGCTAGAACTCCTCAGCAAAATGGAGTTGCAGAAAGAAAGAATAGAACTCTTACAGAAGCAGCCAGAACAATGCTTGCAGATTCCCAATTACCTGTTCCATTCTGGGCTGAAGCTGTAAGTGCTGCTTGTTATGTGTTGAATAGAGTATCAGTGACAAAACCTCAAATGAAGACACCTTATGAGTTACTCATGGGAAAGAAGCCTAGCATCAAGTTTATGAAACCTTTTGGATGTCCCCTAACCATTTTAAACACTGCTGATAATTTGGCAAATTTGATGGGAAGTCAGATGAAGGATATTTATTCGGATATTGTACTAATAGCAAAGGATTCAGAGTGTACAACAGGGCTACCAAAAAGGTTCAAGAATGTCTTCATGTTGATTTTCTAGAAGAACAAGAAAATTCTAAAGGTAAAGGTCCTGATTGGATGTTTGATCTTGATTTAATGTCTTCATCAATGAATTATGTACCTGTAAGGGAAGAAAATCAAGCTGCTCCCACTGAAGAAGAAGCACAGTACATTGTTCATGATATTAATTTAAGATCTGAAGATGAGCCAAATAATAATGCCAATGATGAGAAGAAGAGTACTTCTGAGCCTCAAGGTACTGCTGAACCTAACAGTACTGTTGATCCTCAAAGTACTGTTCCACGACAAATACCAGTATCTGATGAAGATCAAGCCATTCAAGATGAACTTAGTAGGATGCTTTTTCAAGAAACAATGGCTAAGTCTTATGAAGATGAACAAAGGAGGGCATATGAGGCAGAAAAGAAGAAGGCTAAAGGTACTGACAGTATTTTACCCCAAAGTGCTGCTAATCCATTTGAAAGTACTTTTCAACCATTAGATACTTCAAATTGGATAAATACTGATGTTGTGAATGATTCTAATATGCCTGACTTAGAAGATACTGATGATTTGAATGATCCAAACAAGATTACCTTAGAAGACACTGATGATGAATTGGATCAAGAAGGCATTTTTTCAGATTCTAATGAAGATCCTGATTTAACTAATTTGGAAGATAATCTTGAAGTCTCACCAACTCCTACTCTCAGAAATCACAAAACTCATCCTGTTACCAACATAATTGGACCCTCAGCTTCAGGAGTGCTCACAAGGACTAAGGCTAAGAATATGTCTCAACAACATACTTCTTTACTTAGTTTTATCTACAAACAAAACAGGGTGAATCATAAGAATCAGAAGTTGTGTTTATTTGCTTGTTTTCTATCTCAAGAAGAGCCAAAGAATATCAAACAAGCATTAGCCAAGGAGAGTTGGGTGGAAGCTATGCAAGAAGAACTCCTACAGTTTAAACTTCAAGAAGTATGGGTATTATGTGATCTACCTGATGGTAAGAGACTGATTGGAACAAAATGGGTCTTCAGGGTAAAAAGAGATGAAAGAGGGAATGTTATCAAGAATAAGGCAAGGTTAGTGGCTCAAGGATATAGATAGGAAGAAGGAGTAGACTATGATGAAGTTTTTGCTCCTGTGGCAAGGATTGAAGCCATCAGGCTATTTTTGGCTTTTGCATCCTATATGGGATTTCCTATATTTCAAATGGATGTTAAAAGTGCTTTTCTATATGGCAAAATTACAGAAGAAGTTTATGTCAAACAGCCTCCTGGTTTTGAAGATCCTTCACACCCTAACAAAGTCTACAAGGTTATCAAGGCCCTGTATGGCCTTCATCAAGCTCCAAGAGCATGGTATGAAAGACTTTCTAATTTTCTACTACAGCATGGTTACAAGAGAGGAGCTATTGACAAGACTTTGTTTATCAAGAGAGATAAGAAGGATATCATGCTTGTTCAAGTGTATGTAGATGATATTATTTTTGGTGCTACTAAGCAATCTATGGTGAAGGAATTTGAAGATCTTATGCAGAAAGAGTTTCAGATGAGTTCAATGGGAGAATTAACATTCTTCTTGGGACTTCAAGTGAAACAGTCAAGCAGTGGAATATATATTTGTCAAGATAAGTATGTTGCAGATATTCTTAAGAGATTCAATTTCACAACTGTCAAGCCTACATCTACACCAGTGGATACTAACAAACCTTTGGGAAAAGATGAAGAAGGAGAAGATGTTGATGTCACACTATACAGGTCTATGATTGGATGTTTCATGTATTTAACTGCATCAAGACCTGATATTACTTTTGTTGTGTGTTTATGTGCAAGACATCAAGTTCATCCAAAGGTATCACACTTGAATGCTGTCAAGAGGATTTTTAGGTATCTTAGGCAACAACCTAAGCTAGGATTATGGTATCCTAGGGATTCACCTTTCCATCTACAAGCCTTTTCAGACAGTGATTATGCTAGAGACAACTATGACAGAAGATCCACAACTGGAGGCTGCCAGTACCTTGGAAGCAGATTAGTCTCATGGCAATGTAAGAAGCAAATAATTGCAGCAACTTCTTCCACAGAAGCAGAGTATGTAGCTGCTGCAAGTTGTTGTGCACAAGTACTTTGGTTGCAAAATCAACTTTTGGATTATGGATTCAACTTCAAGAATACTCCTATCAACATTGATAATGAGAGTACAATCTGTATTGTGAAGAATCTAGTGTATCATTCCAAGACCAAGCACATTCAGATTCGACATCATTTTATTAGAGATTGCTATGAACACAGGCTTATCAATGTGGTTAAAGTTCATACTGATGATAATGTAGCTGATCTACTCACAAAGGGCTTTGATGTTTCAAGATTTACTTTTTTAGTTGTGAGTATTGGCATGATTAATATGTAAGCTATTTTTGAGGGGAGGCATTAGTAGTTAGTAGTTAGTCATTATTTGAAGGAAGGCTACATGTATCATTCAAAAGAAAAGTTATTTTATTCATCATTTAGAAAGGAGTTACAACAACCATTCCACAAGATCCATTATCACTAAGTTGTTACCAAGACATAGACACAGACAAGACAAGACAAACAAATAACTACCACAACCTACTACCAAGCTCCACATAACCTACTCCATAGGCCTTTTTCCCTTGCCCTCATAGCTCTGCTTTCCCTTCTGAGCAGTCTTTCTCTTGTCATCAAAAGAAGCCTGCTTTCTTGGGCAAGCCAGGCCAAGAACTTGCTTGGGAGGTCTCTCTTTTCTTGGAGCCGGCCACTTCATGTTTTGTATTGCTGATTCCAGGGCTTGAGTTAAAGCATGTGGAAGCTCATTAGCCAGAGATGAACCAGGGACAGACTTTTTCTTCTTGGGCTTTTTGTTGGTAGTGCTGGCTGCATCAGTTATGGAAGAGTTTGCAACACTCACTGCTGAGGATGATTCATGGGGTCTCATAAACTCTACATGGGGAGGAAAGTAATCCAACCATCCTGGATCTTCAAACTCAGAATCAGAGTAGTAGCTTATCTCTGAATCTGTGGAGCCATCAGAGTCAAAGGAGATGTTCACAACTGGAATATGACTCATTGTTTTTACTAGTTTTTGTGTTCTGATAATGAAGGAAGAGATGAATGCAATTTGTTGTTGGTAAAATTGCTTTTATAGGCAAAGTAAAGGTAAATGGTCATTTAATGAAGTGTATTGAAGTTCACTTACCATGGTAGCTTTGGGAATTAATTTGGGGAGATAGTCATTACTCATGGTTGATTTTCAAAGATATTTTGGTCAAACAGTCAACTTTCAAGATATTTTGCTTGGAAAGTACTTTGGTCAACATACTGTGTGGGTTTATAACTAAAGGTACTGCTCCATATTTTATGGAACGTACTACTTGGTGATATAAAGGGTACGCTGATGTGTCAGATACTGTTCCAACGGTCAGATTTTCGGGTAACAAACTTTCGAAAGATATGGGGATAATCACTTCCAAAAATAACGGTAAAATTATTAATTAACCGTGATTTTTTGTATTTTATCCTTATATACCTCATATCTTTTCTTATTTATTCACTCGTACCTATTCACCTTTCTTGTTCATCTAATTCACCGATTACAACTATTCTCTCTAAACCTAATCACAATGGCACATCGACCAACCAACACCAAACACAACATGATAGCAAACCTTGAGAAAACGCAACATAACCTTGATTTTCATGGAATTATTGATTTTCTCACTGGAACCAACATCTGTTACTCAATCTTAGTCAACCCAGAGATTATTGGACCTTGGATACATGAGTTTTGGGATACAGCAAGGTCAGAGGTTGAAGATGGAGAGGATATTATACTTGCTACAATTGCTGGGAGAGCTATTCGTGTCACAGAAGCAACAATCAGAGAAGCTTTGTTATTTGAAGATGAAGGAGGCTCTGTTTTGTTTGGTAAACAAGAGGTTTGGAATACACTTAGAGACATTGGGTATGAAGGCGCGTTGACTAAGCTTACTTTTCAGAAAGCCATGGTTAGTCCTCATTGGAAGTTTCTTATTCATGTTTTACTTCATTGTTTAAGTCCAAAGAGTACTGCTTTGGATCAATTTAGTCATTCCATAGCTTCTGCATTTGTTGGCCTTATTACCAATCAACCCTTCAATTTCTCATACATGATTCTTGAAGGTATGCTCACACATATTAAGGTTGGTACACCTTTTCTAATGTATCCTAGATTTGTTCAACTTCTCTTAGAGAATCCATTAGATGGGATACCAAAACCTCAGGATTATGTACCCACAATTAGGATGCCACCTAAAGTGTTCACTTTTATGTCTCATAAGGGAGTAAATTTTTCGGGTAGGAATACACCTCTCAATGCTTATATGTTAGAGGTAGCTCAAGCTGTTAGGGATGAAGAAGATAATAGTGGTTCTGCACATTCTGATAATGCTGATTAACCTGATTCTACTGAGCATTCTGCATCAGCACAGACCCCTACACCACCTATTGTTTCACCTCAGCATGATGTTTCTAGTTGAAGGACCCCCTCAGTGTCAGCTTCCTTGGATAAATCTGTTTCTGCTAAAGGTACTTCTCTACAAAGTACTTCTTCTAAAGGTACTACTTCAGAGCATACACAAGTACCTACTCCCAATGATTATATTTCCACAGGTGAGATTCAAACACCTGGAGGAGATGAGGGAATTGAAGGTGCTTTGAGTACTTCTGCTTTGACTAAAGAATTGGAGAAGTTGAAGACAACTGTTAATGCTCAAGCTGCAGAAATCAAGAAGTTAAGAAAGAAGTTCAGAAGGTTGAAGAAATTTGTTTGGCCTCTTGTTCAGAATTTTAGACTTTATGTGAAAGAAAAGAAACAATCTCAGAAATCAAAGTCTAAATCTTCAAAGAAGTCTTCTACATCCAAGAGGAGGCATAGGAAGTCATCATCTATCAAATTGGGGAGGAATCAAGATGATAATTTGGATAGAGATGATGCTGAGATTAAAAATTCAGAAGATGCTCACCTTTGGCAATATCCAGAAAGTCCAAAGACTCTTGTACCAGAAAAATACATTGAAGAGGATGTGAATATTGCACAAGAGGAAGATATTGAGCAAGAAGTTGCTCAAGAAGATGTTGAGCAAGAAATTGTTAAGCAGGATGTTGATGCACAGAATATTCAAAGTACTCAAATTCAAAGTGCTGGTGTTCAAAGTACTGCTGCAGAAAACATAAGTCTGCAAGGTACTGCTGAGCAAGGTACTTCTACTATGAATATTGATGAAAGTGGAGTTACTGCAGCTGGACCTTCTACAATGAATTATGAAGATGAAGCTGGTCCTTCTACTTTTATACAGCAAGAAGAAGTTAAGGTGCATACTGCAAGTGATGATGAAACAATTGCTCAGATTATGATGAATTTGAATAGATCTACTGGAGGAATACATATTTCTGAGTCTGCACAACAAGTTGCTGAAAGTACTTCTGAATCTGAAGAGTTAGATCCCAAAGATAAAGGGAAAGGGATCAAGGTTCAGAAAGATATTAAGAAGAAAAAGAAGAAATTTTCTCTTGCTCAGATCAGAGAACTAAAGATTGCAGAGGATGCAGAGGTTGCTAGAAAGCAACAAGCTGAGTATGATGCTGAGTAGTTGGTAGAAGTTAGTAGGCCAATTACAAAGAAGCCAATGACTATTGCTCAGGAAAGGAACTGGATGATAAGTTTCTTGAAAAGAAGAGGATACAAAAACTTACACAAAATGAGGTATCCAGAGGTGAAAGCTCTGTGGGATAAAGTACAAGAAGATATCAGGAAAGAAGTAGAAAACTTTGTACCAATGGATGTTGATAGAAAGAAGAAGTTAGAAGATATTATAAAGGAACAAGCTGAGCAAAGAAGATTGAAAAGAAAGAAAGTAGTTCAAGATGATCAACTATCAAAAAGACTGAAGATGATTCATGAAGACACAATTGATGAACTTAGAAACTATTTCAGAGATGTAGATTTTGAGAATAAGAAGACTGAAGATTCTGGAAAGAAGTCCAAGATAATCTCATTCTCTGTGGTTGAATCAAAAGAAGGAAACTATCTTATGTTCAACAGAGAAGATGAAAGCGTCACAGTATTCAACATGTTATGGGATGTTTTGCATTTTATCACAAGAGTAGATATCTATGACTTGTATATGCAAGTGCAAACATACTATGCAGAGATTGAAGCATCAGGAGTGGGATTAATTTTGCTTGGAGATTTAATTACCATCTGGGAAACTGAAGAAACAAGTGATGATCCTCTGTGGAATGATCAAGAGAATTGGAAAATCACAAGATGGAGATTCTTTGAGTCATCAGGAGTTCATGCACTAGAGATGGAAGATGGTACCATGATTCATATGCTTGCTGAGAGGAGATATCCATTGATTAGAGAAATTATGCTCAGAATGCTGGATCATGGAATGGAACTTGAAGATGAATCTGAAGTAACTTTGGATGTTATCAAGCTATTTATCAGATGGACCAAGTCTGAAGAGTAATATTGCAAAATACTGGTATGATTTGTTTTGTATAATAAGTATTTTTCAAAGTACTGCAAAGACAAACAGTACTTTATCAAAGTACTGCTTGCTGATATAAACCAGTATAAGTCCTTTAAAATAAAATAAAATAAAAAGTTTTGATGTTTAAAAGAGAAGTAAAAGGATTTGAAAAGAAACACATGGTGTTAGTATTTATACTGCACAACAAATGGTAATCAACTCACCATGTTTAACAGACAAGAAAGAGTTTGACTCATCAAGAGGGTACGACTCTGATGTGATAATCAAATCCGTTTTTAGTTGACAATTTACTAAAAATTGTATGGTTTCAACTCACCATATCTGTATAAGTGAAGAGTTAGCTAGCCCACAAGGAAAAATGGCTTGTGGTAAAGGCTGTGGAAAATCCATTTTTGGTAATTAGTTCACCATGATTGATATCAAAGAACTAACTAGTCCAAAAGCAAACGACTATTGGTAAAGACTACTCAAATCCGTTGATAGCTGATGATTTGCTAAAAATCATTAATTTTCAATGATTCACCTCTCACAGGAGTTAACACTCCTGGAAGTGATGAGAATAGTATGAAACTTTCAAAGATTTGATGACTATTGTACCAAAATGTTGCTGAGTTGCTGAGAAGATTTATTGCAAGAAAAGATGCTGATAAAGAGTACTTTGACACATGACAGATAGAAGATAAAGAGATAAAGAAACAATCTTTCTGAATGATTAAAGATTTTGAAGATCAAAGATAACAAAGAAACTTGAAATCAAGCAAGTGGAGTTCAAGTTAGGGGAGGATTGTTGGGATATAAAAGATCAAGGTACTTCTGTATGTCAAAGTACTGCTGCATGAAGAATAAAGTCAAAGTACTGTTGAAGATAAAAGTCAAAGTACTGCTGTTTACTGAAGAATGTTCAAAGTACTTCGAAGGAAACAAGGACTTATGTGCAATATTAGTTAAAGGATTAATGTGTAATATTGAACGAATATTCTAGAATTAGTTAGGGATAATGACTTATCGTTCAAGTTATATGTTGTAAACTGACTTAAGGTTATCTATATAAAGAGCCTTAAGAGGTATTAGTCGATATATGTTTTAGAGTTGTTCAAAGTCGATAAATAGTTAGGGATTGTTAGTGAATATGTGTAACAAAGTAGGTTCAAAGTTTGGTTAATATAAAAGTTCTTCTTAAGCTTTGTGTTAGTAGATTCCGCATACTTTACAAGGTTAAACAATGTTTCAATATTAATAGTGTTAAGTTTACTTAATATTATTAAACCTTTACAAGCTACAAAGTAGTTTGATCAGAGTACATCGATCCAACATCTATTTTCAAGACTCAAAAGTTTATAAGCTTTTTTACCACTAGCATAACCAATTAAAACACATTTTTCTGATTTTTCAGAAAACTTATCAGACCCTTTTAAAATGACAGCAAAACACAAACAACCAAAACTTCTTAAGTGTGACAGATTAGGTTCCCTACCATACACAAGAGAAAAAGGAGAATTTCCATTCAAAACAGAGGAAGGTAACCTGTTAATCAAATAGCAAGCAGTTAACACACAATCAGACCAAAACACAAGAGGAATCCCCCCTCCTGAAACATAAGACTGCTGGCAACATTAAGAAGATGTCTATGTTTCCTTTCAGCAATACAATTTTGCTGAGGTGTGTATGCACAAGTAGTTTGATGAACAATTCTCATAGTTTCAACAAACTCATTCATTTTATTATTCAAAAATTCTGTTCCATTATCAGATCTTATCACTTTTACTTTTTTATTAAACTGGGTTAAAATGATGCGTGGGAATCGCAACAGGCTTTACCTCTCGAGGGATCTCGAGAAGCTTACAACCCCCACCAGGCAGTGTACCTGATCGTTGTAGTATAGTATAGTGACAAGTACCGGGGGATTGATCGTTCAGCTTAGGAATAGTGTCGCTAGGATTAGAAAGCCTAAATACTAGTTCTAAAGGTGAGGGATGATTATTTTTGTATTTTTATATTTTTATGAAAGCAAGTAAAATCTCGGGTTTTGGAAGAGTGGGCGGAATTAGTTGCTATTCAACTAACCCAATACTAAGATGCAATCAAAATAAAATAATAAAAATAAAAATAAACTAATTAAACTAAAGTTGTGAGCAGTAATTGGAGAAAATGTGTTTACTTAGATTTCACTACTCCCTAGATATCTTTTACACGTTAATTACTTGTTATAATTGCATGGATGACGGATCGTATTCCTTAATACCATTCATGGGGTGGCACACATAACTCCCCAATTCTATGAGCTCTTATCTCCTCCTACACCATGCCCAGCACAACTATAGGGATTGTAAACAGTGGCTCATGCATTAAATACAACCAATAAAGACCTAGTGCGCCTCGGTTCATGTTTCTTAAGACGTTCAAGCATGTTACCATTTGGAGATCTGTCAGTTTTCTTAAGCCTAACATATAAATCATTCATCCAAGACAAGAATAAACAAGTAATCAACACATAATCAATATCTAGGTTTCATTAGATCTAAGCAAACACAAAAGAGATCTAGCCTAGCATGATAGAATTAAGACAAGAACAAGATATAGACAACCAACACATAGACATATTGATTGAATTAGAAGAACACTTATCTTGATTAATCATGCAAGGTATCAAGGGGTTGGAACCCTTGAAAAACCTGTAAAGTTACACCAAAATCGTACTTAGGGTTTCTCCCAAAACTTCTCTCTTTAAATGTGAAAAACTAGAAAACTATATATAGGAAAATAGGGATGACGGCGTCAAGAACAAAGGTGTGACGCCGTCATCTCGCCGCCAAATACTTCCTCGGACGGCCTTGATCTACTTCTGACGCCGTCAAGGCCTAGGCCGTCACACAAATTACTCTTGACGCCCTGTGTGTGACGCCGTCATCAACTACAGATTTTAATTCTTGGGGTTTGACGTCGTCAGGAAAACTCTTGATGCCTTCATGAACTCTCGGATTTTATTATTGAGGTTTGACGCCGTCAGGAAATTACTCTTGACGCCGTCACCTACTGTTCCCAGCTTGGAAAATTGAGACTTTGCCGTTTTCTTCACTTTTATGCTCCAAAAACGTCCAAAATGGCTTCTTTTCCAGAATTCACTCTCCAAGTACCTAAAATCACAAAAGGAACGATTTAGGGCAATATTTGATCAAATAAATTCGGATTCGGGCTTAAATGACCCCCTAAAAGTGGTTCATTTTTCGCCTTATCATATACCCTTACACTTGAGATTTGCTTGTCCTCAAGCAAATGCGCTTTTATTCTAGTCAAAAGACAAGTTAGAGGTCATTTAACACTAATATAAAAGTAATTACAACAAATAATCGTTCCACTAAAGACCAATAGACAAGCTCGGAGGTCATACACTAGCACCTCACAAATAGTGTTTAGATACTCACATCTCTCGGGTGTAATAAAGTAATATAACATTATGGAAATGGAAGATATCTCTCACTACCTGTCATAGCAAAATAGATTACCATAGGCTTGGGAAAGGATCAAACCTCCACCACATGGCGTAAGCACCTAGGATAAACTATCAAAGAGGTCTTTTAAAGGGTTGTAACGTTAGGTATAGGGATATGAATTACACGGTTTTGTTGGATAAAGGAAGTTTTACTGGTGGCGAGTTAACAACCTTGGTTAATTACATGTACAATATGGCGTTGCTAAGCCAAGACTAGACTCGACTTAAGCTAATAAATGAGAAATAACAAAAACATAAAATGAACATAGAATAAAAAGGGATGGTAGTCCGTATGTTTTTTTTTCTCTTTTTTTTTTTATTTTTTATTATTTTTTTTTATTTCCTTTTTCTTGATTTTTTTTTTTTTTTTTTTTTTTTTTTTTTTTTTTTTTTTTTTTTTTTTGCATACACTCTTACCCTACCATCCAAAATAATACATCATAGGGAATGAACATTTCCCTTACACTTGAATTTTTACATACTTTACAATTAAACTAATCTAATGACTCGAATTAAGAAAATCAAAACACTTGGAGTACTTTTAAGATTAACGTACATATGGGGGTAATAATTGATGTTCTTCCCCATTACTCCATAAAATAAGTACTTACCCATGAGTCCCAATCGTCCCAAAACAATATGTACAAGGATATGACTCGACTTAGCAACCATGTAATCAATTAGAAAGTTAACTTAGGGTTTAACAAATAACAATAATGCACTAAAGATGAGCGCATACACGGAAGGCTAAGGCGATTTGGGTGTACATTTAAGTGGGGTGTAACAAATTCTTCCTTTAAGTAAGATGCTTAAAGTTGGAAACGAAAAGATAGGCTCGGAGGGGTGTACTAGGGGTTTCGTGTACTAAAAATGAGTACAACGCTAAGGGTGTGGGAAAATTAGTTGACTTAACTAGTCAAGTAATATGACTTAAATGGTCAAGTAATTATGATACGGGTTTAACACAAGGGTGATCATAATGCCTCTTATCATGTAGTAAATCCTACCACACGAATGTAGTCTCACTAGCGGTCTCGGGATGCATCACTAACGCAAGTTCTAGAATCTAAATGCTACCGGTACACTCATAAGCACTAATAATGAATGCTTTTCCTATCAAATCTAAAGGCGAACCTCACATATTTTGGTGGAAAATTTTTCTGAATATACGGTTATGTGCTAGTCATACAATCTCCTATCCATGAGACGCTTGCTATGGCTAAAGTTTCACTCCTAAATGTTGTAAAAAATTTTAAATTTGGCGCTAAAATTGCACTAACAAGTATTTCTCATAGTTTTATTACACATCTACCATCAAACAAAACAAACTCAAGCGAAAGTGCATATGTAAGGTATCATCTTTTTACCCTCCACTTACACTTAAGATGAACATTGTCCCCAATGTTCAAGTAAAGAATGTAAAAGTGAAAAAGTAAAGAGAATGAAATCAAATACTCCCCTGATTCGCTCGGTATGGATAATAGGTTGGCCAGGTTAGATCTTCCTCCAAGAAAATGAACAATCAAAGCATCCCTTCCAGAATATAAATCATCTCCTTGTCGAACATAACCTGTAAATCCTGACAAAAATAGACAAGACAACCTCGCGTAAAATCGGCGGCATCCTATATAAGTTACTAAATCCTAGAAAACAAAGTAAGATATAATGCTTGTGGAATGAAGTTTGCAGATTTCCTGGAGATTATAAAACTTAATAATTCACAAAAACCATAAGACTCCGTTAGAAAAACAAAACCGGTAAAATTTCCAGATTTTTACTCCTGACGCCGTCAAGAGTAAACTCATGACGCCGTCAGAATGGACCTGCAGAAATTCTTATGTTAAGTTTCCGGAAAATTTCTGGAAAAACTTGGTCCTACTTCCTGGAAAATCCTGCAAAACTTCATTATGACTCAATACAAGCATTTGACTCTAACGAATACGAATATACATGTTCATTTAATATTGTGGAGAATCATGATCGGTTGTTTCTTAACTACATATTTGGGGTTTCCCCTTACACTTATCTTTTGCAAAAATATTTTTAGGTTGGAGTTAAGACTAGGCCAAACAACATAGTAAAGTATTTCCACTTTTTAATTGAGAAACATGATCTACCAACAATAAAAATAAAGCATGCATACGGAAGCAAATAACAAATAAACAAATAAAATCACACAAAACATGGGTTGCCTCCCAAGAAGCGCTTTTCTTTATTTACGAGTCTTGTAGCTAGACTCAAAGTCATGGGTTACTACGTGATTTCATCATTGGTTCCACCCTCTAGGGCGTCTTCTAAACCAATTTTGTATTCCGGACCTAGTTGCAAGCACTCTTTGTAGAAACCAAGCATCCTATTTCTAACATACTCTACTCCTCTACGTCTATCCTCCTCATTCCTATAATAAGCCGCTTGCTTGTGTTCTTTTTCGAAATTAGAGAGAAGGCGGTATTGCTCAATCTTGTATGGCATTTGATAGGCAACCTCATCATTCTCTTCCTTAAACCTAACTATCCCTAGAGTCGGATCATAACTCATCCTAGTGGCCTCAACAAATGGTTTTCCGAATATTACTTGGCTTAGGCAAGCATCTATCACCGGACGAGTGTCCTCAACTATCATAAAATCAATCTCATAGGTGAGATTCCCTATAATCACATGCAATCCTTTCACTCTTCCCGCAAAATTACTTATCAGGTTCTTATTAGGCATCATCCTAAAATTAAGTTGCTTCTTCATCACCCAATTGTAATAAGTCCTAGTCATGATGTTCACGGGGGATCTAGGGTCGATGTAAGCTTTCCATATATGCATGTGCCTGATATTGCATGGGATGTTAATGTTAGAGGGGTCTCCCATTTTGATAAGGGGGTCGCCAAAGATATATGTTCTCTCGGGACTATCAAATAAATCTTTATGGTATTCCCGTTCTTCCTTGGTTGGCAACTTATCAAAGTATTCTTCTATAGGTTCTACCTCCTCTAATTCCTCTCTACTATCAACCTCAACTTCCCTATTCTCATCCTTAGTCTCGGCTTCTATCCTAATTTCATTCTAGTCACTCTCTTCTATCTCCTTATCTATCGGCTTAAAAGTCACAACATTAACAAAGTAGACCTGTTTAGATGATGAGGGATCCTTAATTTGGTTTCCGTTATTGGTGTCCCTAGTGTCCTTCCTAGGTGTGACTAATGCTTGGTTGTTGAGGGCTTTCAACAAGTTGTCAATCTTGTTGGTCATCTCCGTTTGTTGTTGGTTGAATTCGGTTTCAAACCTAGCTATGCGAGCCTCTTGAGATGCCATAAACTTTGACATCAATCCTTCAAGATTGTTGGTACTACTATAGTTGTTAGAAGGATTGTTGTTGGAAGTACGGTTGGATGGTGGACCGGTTGGTTGGTAACGGTTAGGCGGATTGGGGGAATTGGGTTGATCTTGTTTCCACCTAAGGTTTGGGTGATTTTTCCATGAGGGGTTGTATGAATCACCGTATGTGTTTGGCTCGGGCTTGAAAGTGTACCACTTATCTCCCGCTTCGTCGGTACGCGTGGATGCGTAGTCCGCAAAAGCTGTTCCGGGGAGTTCCACACAATCACGAGTGTCATGGGGACCACTACATAATTCGCATGAAGAAGTGATTTTGTTCACTTGGCTTGAAGGCTTAGGAGCTTCGTAAGATTTCATGAGAAACTTGACTTGGTCCTCAAGTTCCATGATCCTACGGTCGGGAGTGCTAGAATTGTTCGAAGGCAAAGATATTGCCTTGACCGTTTTGTTCAAATCACGGGGATCATTCCAACTTTCGTTGTCATAGAGAGCAAGATCTTCTATGAGTTCCCATGATTGTTCCGCACTAAGATCACGTAGCTTACCACCGGCCGATTGGTCAATGGCTCGCCTCGTGGAGATGTCGATATGGTCATAAAAGATTTGGACTTGGAGCCAAAGATCTATGCCATGATGAGGGACTTTTTGGAGTAAGTCCTTGAAACGAGTCCATGCTTCATAAAGAGATTCATTTTGACGTTGTTGGAACATCAAGATGTCATTCCTAAGCTTAGTAGTTCTCCCCGGTGGGAAAAATTGAGCAAGGAAACGAGTGGTGAGATCATCCCATGTGGTGATGGATCCCGCGGGTAAACGCTCAAGCCATTGACTAGCTTGATCCCGTAGAGAGAATTGGAATAGACGTAAACGGGTTGTCTCTCTAGTTGCAACATCTAGGTCTATGGAATCTACGATTTTGAGGAAGTCCTTAAGATGTCGATTTCGATCTTCGGAACGAAGTCCATGGAATGCACATCCGCTTTGCACCAACCGGATGGTGTCGGATCGCAAGGGAGTCACATTGGCTCCGGTGAGCTCAATGGTGTTTCGGTTGCCTTGGTGGCTAGGTCGGGAATACTCTCCTAAGGTTCGGGGCCTAAGGGGTTCTAGTGGTGGTTTTGTTGTGGTGGGATGACGGGTTCAAAGATGTTACCACCTTCCATGATGTCGGATGGTAAAGAGTTACGAACTTGATGCGTGGCGCCAAAAACTTGATGCGTGGGAATTCTAACCTAGACAATAACTATTCAAAGATGTTACCACCTTCCATAAAATCTTACTAGAAAGGAATCTAGCAAGTAGACCTAATAAAAAGAAATTCTAACCTAGACAATAACTATTCCCCGGGCTGCTGCGCCAAAAACTTGATGCGTGGGAATCGCAACAGGCTTTACCTCTCGAGGGATCTCGAGAAGCTTACAACCCCCACCAGGCAGTGTACCTGATCGTTGTAGTATAGTATAGTGACAAGTACCGGGGGATTGATCGTTCAGCTTAGGAATAGTGTCGCTAGGATTAGAAAGCCTAAATACTAGTTCTAAAGGTGAGGGATGATTATTTTTGTATTTTTATATTTTTATGAAAGCAAGTAAAATCTCGGGTTTTGGAAGAGTGGGCGGAATTAGTTGCTATTCAACTAACCCAATACTAAGATGCAATCAAAATAAAATAATAAAAATAAAAATAAACTAATTAAACTAAAGTTGTGAGCAGTAATTGGAGAAAATGTGTTTACTTAGATTTCACTACTCCCTAGATATCTTTTACACGTTAATTACTTGTTATAATTGCATGGATGACGGATCGTATTCCTTAATACCATTCATGGGGTGGCACACATAACTCCCCAATTCTATGAGCTCTTATCTCCTCCTACACCATGCCCAGCACAACTATAGGGATTGTAAACAGTGGCTCATGCATTAAATACAACCAATAAAGACCTAGTGCGCCTCGGTTCATGTTTCTTAAGACGTTCAAGCATGTTACCATTTGGAGATCTGTCAGTTTTCTTAAGCCTAACATATAAATCATTCATCCAAGACAAGAATAAACAAGTAATCAACACATAATCAATATCTAGGTTTCATTAGATCTAAGCAAACACAAAAGAGATCTAGCCTAGCATGATAGAATTAAGACAAGAACAAGATATAGACAACCAACACATAGACATATTGATTGAATTAGAAGAACACTTATCTTGATTAATCATGCAAGGTATCAAGGGGTTGGAACCCTTGAAAAACCTGTAAAGTTACACCAAAATCGTACTTAGGGTTTCTCCCAAAACTTCTCTCTTTAAATGTGAAAAACTAGAAAACTATATATAGGAAAATAGGGATGACGGCGTCAAGAACAAAGGTGTGACGCCGTCATCTCGCCGCCAAATACTTCCTCGGACGGCCTTGATCTACTTCTGACGCCGTCAAGGCCTAGGCCGTCACACAAATTACTCTTGACGCCCTGTGTGTGACGCCGTCATCAACTACAGATTTTAATTCTTGGGGTTTGACGCCGTCAGGAAAACTCTTGACGCCTTCATGAACTCTCGGATTTTATTATTGAGGTTTGACGCCGTCAGGAAATTACTCTTGACGCCGTCACCTACTGTTCCCAGCATGGAAAATTGAGACTTTGCCGTTTTCTTCACTTTTATGCTCCAAAAACGTCCAAAATGGCTTCTTTTCCAGAATTCACTCTCCAAGTACCTAAAATCACAAAAGGAACGATTTAGGGCAATATTTGATCAAATAAATTCGGATTCGGGCTTAAATGACCCCCTAAAAGTGGTTCATTTTTCGCCTTATCATAAAACAAGATTGTAAAAATTAACAGACATTCCCAAAAACTTCATCTTTACCCTTGACCATATACACCCACACAGACCTAGTATAGTCATCAACAATAGTCAAAAAATATCTAAAACCCTCCCTGCTAGTAACTTTATATGGTCCCCAAACATCAAGATGAATTAATTGACCAAAAACAGTGGATTTGTTTTCACTTAAAGGAAAAGAGTCTCTGCTTTGTTTTGCCTTATGGCAAACCTCACAAGGACCTTGATGATCAAGATTAGTTAAATTTAAAGAACCTCTTAACAATTTCAAAACTTGACTAGCAGGGTGTCCCAGTCTATTATGCCAGACCTCTTTAGACACATGACAAACAAGAAACTCACTATTATTCATAACAGCAGAACTAGCAGAATCCTTATCAAACAAGTACAAACCACCAAACTCACTACCAGTCCCCAGAACTTTCTGCTTTTTCAAATCCTGAATGTAGCATTTAGTTTCATCAAAACCAACACACAGTTTACTATCCTTAATCATCTTATGCACAGACAATAAACTGACAGTATACTCAGGAACAACCAAAACATCAAACAAAACCACATGATTATTCAATCTTAAATTGCCAACATGGGTAATTTTAGCTAAAGTACCATTAGGATGCCCAACAGTGAGTTTTAAATCAGAAATATCAATAACACCAAACATTTTATCAGTACTATTAGTCATATGCTGATTTGCCCCTGAAGCAATTATCCAACCCAAGTGATAATTAACCCCATTAATCTTGACATTAGCACAAAAAAATCTATAAAAATGTTGATTAAAGAAAACATTAAAATTAAAGAAAGAACAAGAATCACTACCTGCCATAGTGGCATTAGCAGCAGTTCCAGTTTTATCATTCAAGAGACTCATCAGCTTTAAAACCTGCTCATTAGTAAAGGATAGAGTAGCACTATTTTTTCCTTCACCATTAGACCCAGACATACCCTTAGCCTCAACATTATTACTTCTATTATTATTAAAACCTGTTGCAGGTTTCAAGTTTGGATTTCTTTTAAAACCAGGTGGATAGCCAATTAATTCAAAACATCTTTCAATTGTATGTCCTTTTAAACCACAATTTTTACACAGCAAATTGTCATAATTTCCTCTGTTATTATTAGAATTGTTACCAGACCAATTATTATTAGAATTTCTTCTATTGTTATTGTTATTTACATTGGGTCTAGAAACAAAGGCAGACACCTGAGGCTTTTCAGATTTCCCATAAGTAGAAGGAATCCCTCTATGGGATTCTTCCCTAGAAATAATGACAAAAGCATCTTTAACTTCAGGAAGGATTTCCCTAGTCAAGATACTACTTCTGATAGGCTGATAAATGTCATCAAGCCCCATCAGGAATTGCATCAATTTCAACAACTTAGCATGATCATTTAATTCAGTTCTAGCATCACAAACACAGTCAGGCAATTTAGTAAGAATATCAAATTCTCTCCATAAAGAACTCAACTTATGATAATACTCAGACACAGGTAAGCCACCTTGTTTAAAAGAATTAATCTTTTGTAACAAGTTAAACACAATAGAACCATCAATTCTATCATAAGTGTCCTTCAAATCTTTCCAAACAGATGCAACATTATCAGAAAACACATGACCAAGATACACATCTTGAGACAAAGAGCTAAGAACCCAATTAACAACAACAGCATTACATCTGTCCCACTGGGCTTCCAGTAAAGGACTAGTAGCATAAGCAGATCTAAGACAACTACCATCAAGAAAACCAATTTTATTCTTAATTTGCATAGCAAGTTTAATAGCCCTAAACCACACCCTATAATTCTCAACACCAGAAAGTTTAATACTAACCATAGAAGCACAATTAGAATCATTAGGATGAAGATGCAGAGGGTTACTCTGATCTAAACTACTAATCATAATAGCCATAATAAAGAGCAAGAAAAAAACAAACAATCAATAGCAGAAACAAACCAACTAACAAGAACCAAGAAACAAACCAAACAATCAAGCAAACTTAAACTAGAATTAAAACTAATAAAACCAAAACCAATACTCACACCCAGAACTAACCTAGCCCAAGTCAGCAGACTGTGATTGGCCAGAGCAGGTATTCACACCACTAAAGTGGCAGATCAAGAAGTTAGCCAACCCGTTTACGCCCACTCAACTAAAGACTAGTTAGTCCTAAAAGAGAAGATGATACTTACAGTGTTATACAGCAGCGGAAGATAATACAACCAATTCTAGATTCACTTAGTCTAGAATGATTGTAATCAAGAACCCAGAACTACAGATCACCAGATCTAACAAGAAACCCCCAAATTAGAAATTAGGGTTTCAACCAAAACCAACCAAGAATCAACAATTGAACGTTGATTCTTCAATAAACCAGCACCAATCACACCCAATTGAAGCAAGAATCAAAACCCCCAAATTTTAGGGTTTCAAGAAAAAACCCTAAAAAACAATTGATGCCACAATCCTTCGATTAAACCAGGAATCAACCCAAAACTGAACACCTAAGCGTTGAATCAATCAACACTACCCAAGATCCTCAAGAACCCTAGCCAATCAGAACCTAAGGCTCTGATACCATGTTAAAATGGTACCAAAACACAAGAACTAATCACCCAACCAACCACCCCACGGTGATTACTTTTATTATAACAATAAACACAGTTGACAAGTCTCCAAACGGATGATTGCCTTACAATACAAAAGAAAAGATGATAGTCCCTCTAATAGGTGCTATCTACAAGTACTCACTCACTAAACCAAACTCAGAACCTATACAATGATTCTAAACCAGAAACTGAGATCAAGATCAAGCAGATCTTGAAGAAACTAACAAACCCTTGAAAACACTAAACTTAGATGAACAATAATCCAAAGAGAGAAGTATGTGAACTCGTATCAGAGGTTGAACCAATAATAAAACCCTAGCAGCTCTCTTAAGCTTATATAGCTACAAGTTACATACTGCACCCTGCACAATATAAACTTAACAAAACAAGACCAAAGTTAAAGAGAAACAAAACCTTTTATAAAAATATTACAATAAGAACCTTCAAGTTTCATTAGTTTGTAATAAGAGATATATATTTCAACAAAAAACTACTAAACTAGTGTGAATTCGTAGTTTTTAAAATTGCATAATATGAAACTAACTTTACCAAAGAATTTCTATCGCCTGTTACAAAGTTTAGATCGGCGAGAAAACTTTTACTATGTGCGTTCTTTTTGAGTACCAATCGACCTTCCTCAATGATCTAGCCATAACCAAAAAAACATTTGTTCCCGTAATATTTAGTTAGGAGTTCGGATTGAACTTGTTTCCCGTTTCTTCAAAACTCTCTTTTACTGTTAAGTGGTTAAAAAGATGTCTATCGTATATAATCAAACTACATACAAGAAAAGCAAGTAAACCACAGAGAATGAGAAATTTTTTATGTTGACTATATTGAATAGGAATTTTGAATAAAGCAAGATACATGGGTACACAGAGAGGGATTCATGTTCACATCAAGAGAGTCAAATATTTTTTGTTCTGATTTTTGTTATGGCCGTTTTCGAACATCTATTCCCGGTCATCCTAGAATGTTTATCCAACGATGTTTGAACCCTCGTCTCTTCTAGGACTTTGAGACCACGTTACCACTCGACCACCAATAAGTTGAAAAATATTGTAAGGCTGGTACAGTAAGAAATACGTGATAATTATTTCTCCGTGTTTATTTTTTGAAAAATGATTATTTTACTTCTAACTTACTAAATACTTTTCTCTATATTTTATAATACTTCCAACGGATAATGTACTTTTAAAATTTAGTAGTCGACAGATAGTTTATTTTTGAAAAATGTTGGGGCTCGGTGCTCTCATAATCCCGCCCCATGCTCATTGGGGATCTAATGTCACGTCCTCTTTTACCGCAATTCTTGCCTAGCCCGTACCATTTCACGATTATTATTATTATTATTATTATTATTATACCGTTAGTAATGACATGAGAAATTGAGAACCTACAAATAATGATCTGTTAAATTTATAACTTCTTTTACAAACGACACTAAACAAGCTTGTATGATTAAACTTTGAAATCTTACAAAGATAAAAGAAAAACAAATCTTAGAGAAACATCTTTCTGTTACATAAATACTTACATAGCACTATATGATTATAGATATGTATATATGTGTTAAGGCTGGGCCGCGAATGTTATGCCCCGCTCCCGATTAAAATACCCCGTTTAGGCCTCAAACCCGTCCTAACCCGATAAGCCCTACCAACACCTCCCCCACCACCTCTTATATATTTGTTCGAGTTTCAGAATTTCCCTTCCGGTTTAAGTGGTTTTTGCCATCTCTGTATGCGAGTTTGACGCTCAAATAGAATAAAAGTGTCTAATTGTCTAAATAGTCAGCCCATTCAAAAATAAACTTAATGGGCTAACTTGTCGAATATTCAGCCCACTTATACTAAATATGTGATGCGTTCGTAGGAAAAGATACGCCAAATTTCTTTATTTCTTATGCAATTTTGTATACAAAGTATCCGTAAAAAAAATTATATTTACTTGAATTTGGAAATGATTTTTTCTATATCTCTATCAATATAAAACATGTTTTAACTTGTCTTGCAAGTTTATAGAAAAATATTGGTAAGTAAAAATGTCAACTGGTTGTCCTAACTAAATAAAAAATTCATATACCATACCATTTATTGTTTAATAACGGTATGCGAATCAAACTATTAAAATGATATATACAGTAATAAAACCATATAATGTAATAATGTTTATACTAGAGATTTATAAATACATATGGTGTGCATAAAGCTTACACCAGCAATACATCTTTTATTGTTACGTTAATCAAATCAAATTTACAACTATGGGGATTGTTCCTTGGTATAGAGTAGCAACGGCAAACGAGTATTTGGTCATCACCGGAGCCTGGATTTCTGACATCAAAATCGCTAAGAAAGCATGGATTCTTCCTGGCCAATCCTCTGAAAAATTCGACATTTCTCCAGTCAACTACACTTTTGAAGTTCAAGCCATGAGTGCCGAGAAACTACCTTTCATCTTACCTGCTGTGTTCACTATTGGTCCTCGGGTTGAGGATATAGCTAGTCTTCACAAATACGCCAAGCTCACAATATGCAAGGACAAGGATGAAAGCCATATGCAGGAGCTTGTGAAGGGGATCATTGAAGGTGAGACGCGTGTTCTGGCTGCCTCCATGACTATGGAGGAAATTTTCAGAGGAACTAAGGAGTTTAAGAAGGAGGTGTTTGATAAAGTTCAACTCGAACTTAATCAGTTCGGATTGTTGATCTATAATGCTAATGTTAAACAGCTTGTGGATGTTCCTGGACACGAGTATTTTTCATACTTGGGTCAAAAAACACAAATGGAAGCTGCAAATCAAGCTAAGATTGATGTTTCTGAAGCCAAGATGAAGGTAAAATATTATCATAATTATAATATATATATATATATATATATATATATATATATATATATATATATATATATATATATATATATATATATAGTTATAGTTATGATCAAATAAGAAGATTACTTAAAATAAGAAGGAATAAGAAGAACTATAACTACAAATCCGAGATGCACCGACCTAAATTAGATGCATCCCTATAATCTTAGATGCATTATAACGTACCATAGTGTGTTTTCTAACTTTTAATCAGATGCATATACGTATATTAGATGCATTTCTTGATTTCTTTTATTTTTTGTTCCTCTGCACGTGCTAAAATCATGAAAATCAATTTGCACCATCTATACATCAAATTAACTTTCGAAACTCAAGATGTTGCATCTATATGAATAGAAATGCATCTAATGCAAGTCGTTGCATCTCAAATGCGTGGTTTTGGTCACTTCTTACCACTTCTTATTTTAATTTACTTCTTACTGGATCCCTACCCTATATATATATATATATATATATATATATATATATATATATATATATATATATATATATATATATATATATATATATATAGTGAGACTTTTTTGCGAGAACCATCTTATCAGCAAGAACTGAGAGAACCACTAAAAACATACATGCACGCCTTCAATAATTATATTTTTGCACATATGTTCTAAAAACAACACATATGTTTTAAAAAAAACATAGTTGTTCTAAAAAATTTGATAAGAAATTGGAAATACAAAATTTTTCTTTGAAGGTGTGCATGTATGTTCTTATAAGGCGTGCAACGACAATATTGCAGCCGTGTGTAAGGTTTTTCTGAAAAAAGAGGATGAGTTTATGATGATATTGAAGAACATAGGTGGATATTTACGATTATTGATGATTTGCATGTATTTTAAAAGGCGTGCATGCATGTTTTTTGTGGTTCTCGTAATAAAGTCTCCCTAATATATATATATATATATATATATATATATATATATATATATATATATATATATATATATATATATATATATATATATATGAGGTGTGCTACACCCACCTACACTTTACAAAATTTTTTCCACACGCTGACGTGGCGGAGTGTTGATTGGTTGGTTTTCTGTGGCCCACAGAAAACCAACCAATCAACACTCCGCCACGTCAGTGTGTGGGAAAATTTTTGTAAAGTGTAGGTGGATCTAGTATTTTTCTTTATATATATATATATATATATATATATATATATATATATATATATTGCTAGTCTTAATAAGCATATCGCAGATAGGCCCTACTTTTAACTTAGGTTGCTAATGTTTAAATTGTACATAAATAAACTCAAATATATTATTTCTGATTAATAAATGTAGGGTGAAGTTGGATCCAAGATTCGAGCTGGAGAGACGTTGCAGAATGCAGCTAAGATTGATGCTGAAACAAAGATCATATCGACACAAAGGCAAGGAGAAGGGCAGAAGGAAGAGATAAAGGTGAAGACGGAGGTGAAGGTGTTTGAAAACGAGAGGGAGGCTGAAGTGGCTAAAGCCAATGCTGACTTGGCGATGAAGAAGGCAAAGTGGGCCCAGAATTCACAAATGGCGGAGGTCGAGGCCGTAAAGGCTGTGGCACTCAGGAAGGCGGAGCTGCAGAAGGGAGTTGAGATCATGAATGCATTAACTCAAACTGAGAAACTTAAGGCCGAATTCCTGACCAAAGCTAGCGTTGAGTACGAAACCAAGGTTAGCTGTTGTTTTTGTTTATCACATTATAACTAATTTATAATAGTCTAAAGTCCGATGATCGTGTTATAAAGAATATAATTATAATAGTCTACATATATGTAAACGTATTGTGACATGTTTCTCATATGTCTAATATAGTAATATATGATAATTTTGATGAATATAAACAAAGGTACAAGAGGCAAATTGGGAGCTATATAAAAAACAAAAAGATGCAGAAGCAATTCTCTACCAGAAAGAAAAAGAAGCTCAGGCTCAAAAGGCAATAGCTGGGGCCGCATTCTATGCTCGTCAACAAGTAGCTGATGGTGAACTATATGCAAAGCAAAAAGAGGCTGAGGGTCTTGTTGCTATTGCGCAAGCCCAAGGTGCCTACATAAGCAAACTAATGGATGCATTGGGAGGAAACTATGCTGCTGTAAGAGATTACTTAATGATTAATGGAGGCATGTATCAAGAGCTCGCCAAGATTAATGGTGAAGCCATTAAGGGGTTGCAGCCCAAGATCAGCATTTGGACAGGAGCAAATGGTAGTGGAGAAGGTAGTGACGGAGGTGCTATGAAAGAAATTGCTGGTGTCTACAAGATGTTGGCACCCACGTTCGACACAGTTCACGAGCAAACTAAAATGTTGCCGCCCTCTTGGTTGGGCAAGATCGTCGAAACCTAAATTTCAGTACTTCCCTAAGTTTACCAGTTGCTTGTTATAACTTTAATCGTTTAATTCTGTTTGCTGAGACTTCTTTCCGTTTAATACTTTAATCCTATAATTTTGCGAACAAAAAACTTGCAAGCACTCATGATGCTTTTATCGTTTTTAGCTATATATAACTGTTCATTAATTGTTTGATTTATTTGTGTGCATAAGAGCAATCACGTGAGGATTATGATTCTAACCAAGTTTACTCCAACGAATCAATAGAGGTAAATTTGTCAATCAAGCCAGCATTTTAAGTACAACTTCTTACCATTTCAGAACTTCTATCCTGGTTTTAGTTAAATTAAGTGCCAACAGTTTTCGTTTAACAATACTTTTCCTACTCCAATACTCCAAGGTTTGCATATGAACTATGTCATGAGTTTGATCTAACAATAAAACTAAATAATTGGTGGGATGACATGCTTGCACCATCAAAGAACACGGTGCACACCGTTACTCGCTTGTTATAAGGGACGATTGGCACCAATGGCGCTGCCGTAGTACTGCACCGGCTGTAGCGCGATAGGCGCGCTAAAGGCGGCAACGCCATCCGGACGGCGAGTTTGTGTAGGCATCCCAGGTAATTCAGTCGTATGGTTCTTCATTATCCTCATATGGACTTTTTTTCCTAGGTGCTCATTTTGTCTGGGCTTTTAGTTTAATGTTTTTATTCAGTGGACGCGTTAATTGGAAAGAATCTATAATACTTCGTAAATCTAGATTGGCTAATTGTTGTCTGATAGACCCCCCCCCCCCCCCCCCCCCCGCCGTAGACATCTCTCGATTTCGAAATGTATTGAAGCTCCGGGTAGTAAAATAAATGGGGATCCTGTATTTTCAGGGTTGGATTTCGTATTCCAATAAACCCCGTAATCGTAAAAAGTGGGTTTTTTTTATCTATGGGCTGTAACACCCCCAAAATCATCACGCCAGCGGAAGACTTAAAAATGTCAGCGGAAGACTTTTTGGGTGTTACTTCGAGGATCTTTGTCACAATCATAGAAAATGACACAAAAGTGACGCTTTAAAGTTTAATTCATTCAAAATACCAAATATTCGAGACATTAAGATATTTCATAGTTTAAACAACAAGTTTATTTGAAATGTGTCAAAACGTTTATTTAAGCCCATGCCGGGTTACAAGCCCAATCCGTGCCTTCAAGTTCCTTCTTGTTTAGTTACCTGAGATAAACACATGCTAAAAGTGTCAACACAAAGGTTGGTGAGTTCATAGAGTTTATAGTTTCGAATATCGATTTCTAAAATCAGAGAGTTTATGATTCCATAATAATTATAATAATAGTTAATTATCAAATTAAAGTGTGAGTAAGTCCATAATATTCATAGCTTAAATTATTGATTTATCAAAATCAGAAAATGAGTGATTTCCTTATTAATTCAAAAATAGTCCGTTGGTTTGCCTTTCACCGGGTCAACACCAAAATAGTAGTTTGTTTGACCTAACCGGGTCAACACCAAAATAGTAGTTCGTTTGCCAATTGTTAATAGTTTTTCCTGCTATATAGTAGGCACAATCTCATAGTTTAATAAAATAGTGGGCTACATCATTGTACGCCCTTAACATCAGTCATTGTAGTGCTATATTATTACCGTTCTATTGCTCTAAGCTCATGACACTCGACGATTAACAGGCATCAAAATTATCCATAATAATGATGTAAAACAGTGGCCCTCAGGATAGGTATTTACCAGTAACCTATGAAATCAAATAAAGCGCATTTAGTGGCTTTTCTCTAGCGACCAAATGGGGATTGTCAATCCCTAATAGATCTATCCACAATTATTTTCGTTCACCCTGCAAGTGATTAAGGCGCATGATCGAGGGACTTTTGGTAATACGTAACTTAGGCAATAGAGATCAAATATAGCATATCGTTAAAAAATCACTTGTAATCATGTCTATAGCAGGTATCTCCTTATGAGATATAAAAATGTGTAAACTAGTAAAGTTTATATGTAATACAGTCATGTATTTAGTTAATGAATACTTGTAAAAGTAAAAACAATAGTTAAGCATGTATCTCCCCCAAAAAAACGTTTATAAATCATTGTAAAATAAGTAAGAGTAGGGGCTATGACTCACCTTAGTAGTACACTAGTAGTGGTAGTAACATAATCTCAACGATGCAAGGCAACGACTTCACACACAACCTAAAAGATATGTTATGTTTTAGTTGATAGTTTAAGTCTAGTTTTTATCGCGAATATTAGTCATTCAGTTGTGATTAAAACTCGTGTTCGTTTAAATGTTTTAAGTTCAAGAACAAAGTTATATATACATATAACTTGTGAGTATAATGATCGATGATCGATGTGCGATGGGAAAATCATCAAGAATAAGTCGAAGTATGTAGATGATGTGTTATGATGTCAGTTTAAAAGAAAAGAATATTGTATCGTTATATCGTTAAATATTAATTATAGTTACGCGAATATTTATATCGTATATATATATATATATATATATATATATATATATATATATATATATATATATATATATATATATATATATAAGTTGGATTTATTAAGTTTTTACGTTAAATGTATGTACATATATATATTCAACATTATTATAATTTATATAAAATAATATTATAGAAAATCCCCTTAAGTTTCACAAAAGTTACAATTTTAACCTTAACGATATAAATTTACACCGTTAGTCCAAAGTTATATATATATATATATATATATATATATATATATATATTATGTCCAAAAGTATCGATATTTACATTTTACAACTCCAGGTTTCATTATTAACAGTTTGTAACTCAAAAATTCAGTTTTGACAGTTTCTACCCTAAGTTTGCAGTTTTGACAGTTTTAGTCCCTCGTCAGCGAAATTTTGCAAGGTTAGTCTAAAAGTTAACAAATTCAAGACTTAACATTTTTACTTCTTAAATAAGCTCAGAATAACTTATTTAACTCATTAGAACAACTTAATAGCTTAAAATCTCTTATTTTCACAAAATAGGCTTAACGAGCTTAAATCTAAGGCCCGTTAACATTTTTAGATCCGTTGGGCTTACGAAAGGTTTGGACCTGGTCTTGGGTTTATTTTTATGTTATAAAAATGTTAGATTAGAGCTTATAGGACCAGCTTATCGAATAAGCTTAAAATAAGCTTAACGGGCTAATAAAGCCCATGTTAACTTATTTAGTTTTATAGAAAACAGATTTGGTCATTTCAAAATGGGTCGAGCAAACAGCTTGTACGAGCTTATGAGGTCGAGTTATTTATGTTTCCTGGTTGCTAGCTAGGTGGTTAATGAGGTCGAGCAATAAAAAGATATGGTCATGTGTCGAAATAATTATTTACGAGACCAAAGTAAATGACCAAAAATCAATTCTGAAAATAGTTTACTCAAAAATATTCTAAGTCTTTTTAACAAAGTCGAGTAGGTCATGGTGACTTCTAAACGTGTTATGTTTGTTAAGTATACGTTATTTTGAGATCAAAAACTTTATGCCACTTGATTGCCAGTATATTAAACTTCTTGTATGTCGAATAAACTATATGTGTCACGTTTATATATTTCGAAATAAAAAGACAAAGTAAACGTGCAAAAATCAAATATAACGAAATGAAAAATAATGAAAGGGCTCCAAGTTCTCACCTCACCTCACAAAGGTGGCGTAAAAATGTGTATAGGGATCGAGTTGGAACAAGGTATGAGTGCGGCTTGATACACGACCTACCAAAGGTCTAGGAATGAGCAAAGGCGATCCTTGAACTTGTTTCTACCCCCTCGAACTTCTTGCCAACTTTCTGTCCCTCTTCTAGTATGCCTCGACTTGTATTTTAGCTATTTGGTTCATTTGTATGTGTGTGACTAACTGAGGATGCTAGAGGTTGTTTATATAACTTATTTGAGGCTTTGTGATCATAAGAGATGGTGTGTGAGCTTGTATGCATTGCATGTTGCCTCCAAAATCAACCAATCGAGTTTACACACACAAGAGGATGTGTAAGACCATCTCCTGTTATTCCTGACATTCCTGACACTTACAAGATAGGTTTTGTGGTGATTGGTGAGCATGGGAGGTGCCAAGGAAAGCTTTGACACGTTTGGTGAAATTTCCAAACGGTGAGTTTTGTTGTTCATTTAGGTCGTGTTTGAGGCAGTAAACGAGTGAGGGAGGCCATGGAATTTGTCATTTTCGATTCTCAGTAACAAGGTGAAATAGTTTAGGTAATAATATTGGGATGTTGTTTGTCGAAATTGCAAGAAAATGGGGTGGTTTTGGTGTTTGTCGCAGCTGGTTACAAGGAAAAGAAACAAAGAAACTAAAAACATTTATCCCACGCTGGGCTTGGCCTGGTGGGCTTGCTGTTTGTGTTCCGCCCAGCAGAAAACAAAGAAAAAAAATAACTAAGGGTCCGTTTAGTGGCAGTTGGGGTTTAAGTGGCCCATTGAGTCACGGGGGCCCACAAGGCAAGTTTCGAGAGTCGGGTTATGGTCCAATAATATTAGTGGGTAATCTCGGGAATTTTTGTAGACTCCGAAATTATATAAATATGGTACGGTAAATATACGAAACGTATAATTTTAATTATAAATGTTTTATATATATATATATATATATATATATATATATATATATAAATATATATATATATATATATATATATATATATATATATATATATATATATATATTCGCGATATTTATAGATTATCGAGGTTGTGTGTAAGCATCGTTCCTAGGTAAAAGGTCAATCATAAATGTCGTAGTGGTTCACATAATATGTCATGCATAAAAAAAATTGTTTCCTGTAAAATGGTATTTAATTCACGTAATATCCTTTTATTCAAATATTGATATTTACTAATCGTATGGGAAAATTACGGGAGGTTACATGGGCCTAGCAAAATAAAAATTGGGATAGGATCCCCCCACCCCCTCAAAATCGGACGTGAAAGTTTCCTTTCATCCGGCTCAAGTAGGTCAAAGAAAAATAAAGGAGTTTTCGCTTTCAAATTTCAAGAATTTTTTCTAAATTTAGAAAAAATGATTAAAAAGGGATGCAAGTACAATAAACTCAAGTTTACTAATACAACTCCAAAAGGGAAGTGTGTATGTGTTTTTTATGGTTCCTGGTGTAAAGTGGGATAATTTGGTTGTTTGTTATATGAACGTTATTGGGGAAGGTGTTGTTTTGTTTGTATTACAGGGTAAAAGATAACGTGATGACGCTTTTAATGGGCGCCCATAACTCAGTGCACCTAGCACTCTAGTATATGTAAATGATTTCGTATTGTGTTTTTAATCATCATAGTTCCACGAATAACTATTCTTGTAATTTGATTAACTATAGGGATCATTGAGACATATATGTCCTTTAGTCTTTACTGTTGTATTGTTGTAATATTTATGTATTGTATACCTCATTTTAAAGGACCCCAACAAAGATGTGATCGCACTTCTATTTGTACGAGTCAGATGAATTTAATTAGCTGAAATTTAGATCATACGATCAAGGTAATGTGCGTGCTAGTTAACTTAAACAAGAATAAGAATAATGCTATCATGACATCCTTTGGATATAATTTATTTTGCCATAGCACTCAGAGGCCCTCGGATAGGGCTCAAGGCGTTGAGGGTGGCAAACGGTGGTGGGATGGCGGGAGGGTTCTTATCATCCTAATAGTATCCACCATGGTAACGCTCGGACTAAAAAACCTACGAAATTTAAATTTTGAGGACAATGATCAATATCTAACGGTAAACACTATTGTTATTTTTTGGAAATGCTAATTTTCACATACTTAGATGCCAATAGGCTATAAAGCAGGCTTCGTTGCAGGAGTATTGACACTTACACGAGTTTAAGCTTTTAAAATAAGCTAGTTTATATGATAAGCTTTGTTATAACGCGTGAGTTCCTAGAATAGTTTATATGAAAACGTAAAAACATGAAATATATGTTCATTTTATTTACAAGAGTCATTTAAGAATTTTTTTAAATGACTAATTTTTACCCTCATTTGCATCCCACAATTACAATACTTTTTTTGAATTTGCCATTATTATCCCTTCACTATCCTCTATCACCACCACCCTCTACTGCGCACAACCACAACCATCAAATCGCCTCTTGTAGCTCAAAACTATTTCCTTGTCCATCTGAATATAAAGAGATGATAAATAATTCTAGCAAGTAGTTTGTGCAAATAAAACTCAACTCGATAAAATTTTCTGTTATAATGAACTTACAGATTTTACAAGCTCTTGAGCTTTATCGTCATTAAAACCAATTGGTATATTTTACAAACATGGTTGATTATTTTAGATAGAGTTAGGACTTCAGATTGTTAATCATATGAATCACACATAATTAAGCTCAATAGCTTAAAAGAATTTGGAAAACTACATCTGCATGATTCAACAGTTGTCTACGTTTAGGGGTGTTTGACATTACGTTTTAACCTTTAAGAATTACTAGAAGGGTACCCGCGCAATGCGGCGGCGGGTACCCGGTGACTATTTTTGTGGCGAACAAATATTTTTCATTTTAAATTTTCCTTATCTAGCATATCACAAATAGTAAAGTATTAGAAATATGTTTTTCAAAAATAGAACGTCTAAATTATTAATAGTGTAAATGGTTAAAACTTTTATTTTTCAAATATTAGCATTAAATTGATGGTTAATAGTGAGTTTTTCTTATAAACACTTTCATTAAAATGTATCATTATTGGACGGGGGTTACATATGGTTTAAATTAGACTTAAATTTTCATATTTTACATTAATTTTCTACTTTTCCTTTAATAGTAATGTTTTTTGTCTTAAAATTTTAAGACTTCCTTTTGTAGTAAGTCTCAAATGCTTTATAATGTAGTATAGATTATGTGAATACTTGATTATCAATATTGAGTGTTTGGCGAAATGAATGACCATAATGAGTTTATATGAAACATTTCTGATGCGGCAACCTCCTAAAATGATTATCCAAAAGTGTTTTATTGACCTTTAATTCATTAGACAACCTAAATCACTTTCATTTTACTCTTATTAGGTTAATCCCAATCTGCTGTAAAGCAATTATAAAAGTTAGTTATAAAAGTTAGTTAGAAAGTAGTTATAGGCAGTTATTTATCAAAGGGACATGTATGTTGGACCAAACGAACCAACACAACCATTCACTTGTACCCTTTCGTCATGTATATATAGTTAGAACATGTATTCAAATAGATATGATGACATATTTTAATAAAATCATTTAGTTTTCAAAGTTTCATTGTATTTTTCTTGTTTTTTGGTATATTTTGATTAAGTTTAGATCATAGATCCATCGAAAGGGACAAAAATTGGTATCAGAGCAGGTTTGGTTGTTTAACCAAATCACCATATACCAAGGTTTTCTTATCATCCCTGTTTTGAATCAAAACAACTCTGTTTTCTTTTCGGTAAACCTTTTGCAAAACCAATCGCACAAAATCAAAGATATCATTTTCTGTGTTTCCTGAATCTAATCAAGAGACCCGTTTTGTTGCCAAGGGATCAATCACATAAGTGATCAATCAACCGGCATCAAAGGTTTCATCTTGGTTTTATTTTTTGCAAAAGTTCTGTCAAGAATTACATACCGAAACAGAGCCAAATCCAATCCATTATAATCATCAGGATTAGACACGGTTACAAAACCGATATCTAATCGATTCAAAACAACAAAAAAACCAATACCAAATTCAGATAACACAAAAGTCATCAAAGGGGCAGAAATCGAATTGATTCAAAAACAAGGAACAAACACACCTGTTTCGAAGAATCAAACCGAGCACCCTTAATTGAATCACCACTTGATTCAATTGATAAGAAGAAGCCCAAATCATACACAGTTCAGAAAAACCCCAAATTGACGAAAACCTAATTTTCGCACCAAAGGGATTACAAGCGTTCGAGAAGAACACATCAACTGTGGAAAAGAAGTGGTTAACCAAGCCATATACTCGGCGGTCAACCATAAAAAATCAGAAGCAGTTTTCAAGGCTCAAGGGAGAGATGTTTATAATATCTCAGAAGAGATAATAAGAAAAAAAGAGGTGCAACAAATAATATAGGGCATCAAAAAGGAACAAAAGGGCTACGGGTTATAATAACCCATCAGGTTCCAAAACTTACGAAACACACCCTCCATTTTTATTTGTTTATAGTATATTTAGTGATATTGTATAGATTTGTTTTTAGAAAGGTTACTCCTTTTAGATTTGAGTTTTTTAAAGTATCTTAAGTTTTAAGAGTTTGGAGTTTTTAAGTTTTTCTTATTAGGTTTATGATAAGAAACAAGTTTTTCAAGTTTTTCTTATTATGTTTATGATAAGAAACAAGTTTTTCTTATTAGGTTTATGGTAAGAAACAAGTTAAGTTTTTTATTGGATTTAGGATAAGAAATATATAAAGTTTAAGGTTTATAAGTTTTAAAGATTAAAGTTTTAAGTTTTTAAGTTCTTATAAAGTTTAAAAGTTTTTAAGTTTTACATTATTAAGTTATTTTTAAGGAATTATAAAGTTATAAAGCACTACCGAAGATCAAGTTACTAACAATGAGACAACTTATTGGAGTTAAAGATTTATGACAACGAGATTGTGATTAAGGGGGTGAATATTGGGTTAATCCCAATCTTCTGTAAAGCAGTTATAAAAGTTAGTTAGAAAAGTAGTTATAGGCAGTTATTTATCGAAGGGACATGTCTGTTAGACCAAACGAACCAACACAACCATTCACTTGTACCCTTTCGTCATGTATATATAGTTAGAACATGTATTCGAATAGATATGATGACAAATTTTAATAAAAGCATTTAGTTTTCAAAGTTTCATTGTATTTTTCTTGTTTTTTGGTATATTTTGATTGAGTTTAGATCATAGATCTATCGAAAGGGCCAACAACTCTGTATATTTTGATTGAGTTTAGATCATAGATCTATCGAAAGGGCCAACAACTCTGAATACTGGAAATGATTATATGTGACTTTAAATCACAATTATCACAATTTACCTTTTTGATGCAACGCCAAACACCCCCTAACATGTGGTGATAGTTGCAACACTTTTCTTTTTTCTGTTTCTGTTAAAAATACTTTGTCCTCATTAGTGTTTACCACTTGCAGTTAAAGGAGTACAAAAATAATTATCAGCTGATGGTTTTTTAAGGAACCTCGATGTTGTATAAGACTGTCCAAAAGCCTGAAACAAGCAAGGATTAGTTAATGCCTTAATGGTTAGTCAAGTTTTTTTGGGCCTGGGGTGATGGAATGTTGGCATTTGGCTATAAATATAAGCAAAAAAAAATTGGGTTATATAATTCTAGATATATATGGGAAAAGCAAGTACAGAACTAGCAAATATCTCCAGTGGGTATACAATTCAAGTTGGTGTCATTTTTGTAATATCTATTGTTTTGCTATATTATCTTGTGACCAGCTGATTCCTTTTGTGCCCAGGTTCCCAGAAGCAAATGGGAGGTTAAAAGTTAACACACTGCCATCTCAGTGCCACATAAGCTTTTACCTTTTAACCTTAACTCTTGACTTTCCACCCCGATAACATAACTTACATTTAACTTACCTTAACTCACTTCCACCCCAAATATTTTTAATTTCAACCCCAAATTTTAACAAACACTTCATTTATTTAAATCATGAATTAAAACACAACATTACATTAAGAAATTAAAAAAAAAAAAAAAAAAAAAAAAAAAAAAAAAAAAAAAAAAAAAAACTAACTAATTAAAAAAAGTACGAGATAAATAAAACACAACATCACATAAAAAAATTACGAGATAATTATTCATAATTGACGAGGAGGCAACCCAAGTTTCATGGCGATTCGATCCTTTTCTGCATTAACGAACGCCACCCAATGTGGATCTTTGCCGGTAGTGTCGAGCATCAAAAATTCTAGCTCCTTCAACCTTTGTTGTGTACCTTGATTTTCTGCGGTCGCCTGGTACGCCCTACTCGCCTCTTCACGTTTTGACCAGTACTCTTCGCGCATCGCGAAATTGAACGAAGAAAAGGAACCACCGGTGCTAGCCGTGCCTCCGGTGCTTGTCGTTGTCTCGGATTTTTGTTTCTTGGTAGCTCGCTTTATTCCAATGGGTTGTGGTTCTGCGTCATGACCAAACAAATCCTCGTTTGTTTGGCTTGGGACGTCGCCGGTTAAATCAACCGCCACCGACGCGTCCCATTTTCGATGTGTACGCAACACGCTCCAAGCCTCTTCATTCGTGAACGGCGGGTTTTCTTGACGATACAGTAGGTTAGCACGTGTTAGGATATCAACTTCATTTTCACCACTTTTCACCTCCCGTTGCGCCTTTTTGTAGCAAGCGTTGAACTTATTGCAATCACGGTTCAACATTTTCCACTTTCCTTGTAGCATATCCTTGTTGTGTTCTTTTGGATTTATTCTATTGAACTCGGCTAGTATCCGTTGCCATAACGTATCCTTAGATTGGGATCTCCCGACCTTAGGATCCTCTGAACATGCCACCCAACACTTGGCAAGTACTTTTTCCTCAATTGGCGTTCAACGTTCCTTCGCTTTTTCAGCATCATTTTCCTCGGCTTGTACAGGTTCTTTGGATTTTTTTGCCTTACGTTTTCCACGACTTTTTGGTTTTTGAGGAGAAGTACGTGTTTCCGGAACTTCATTTGTTTCTGTTTGGGAATGTTTTGAGTGTTGAGAGAATTGAAGATTTTGGAAATTGGAATTTAAGTTGGATTGTTAAGTTTCGTTCCAATATTGCAAGGTTTGATGTTGTGCGTACATTTCTTCAGTCGACAAACCCAATTCGCTTGGGTTACCCCAAATCGGTTGTGACGAACCCTCGTTTGGATTTGAGGAAGAACCCGCGTACGGGTTATTCCACCTACCAGCGAGAAGATTCATAAACGAGTCTTGGTTGTTGTTGCCACCCGACATTATTTTTTTTAGCTAGTAGAAGTGTATTGTAGATGAAAAGAGAAGTTAAAGTGTGAAAAAATATTGTGTGGGTGAATTGGTATTTATAGTTGTAATAAAAAGGGTTTGGAAAAGTTGTTTTATTTTTTTTTTACGCAAGGTTTGCTTCTTAACGCACGGCAAGGGGTTAACGTGCTCGTTAACGTGGCATCTTAACGCGATGCTCGGTAAGGTAACGCACCCCAAAATGGAGCTGCGTTAACTTTTAACCGGGGTGATACGTTACCTTACCCACAGCTCTAAGGGGCCGGGGCACTTCAAAATATATCAGATATATGGAAGACGAAACTGTCAAAAGTGAGTCCCAGATTATATCAAAACGGCCTTGTTAAAGCACCCGGGAAAAAACCGACCCGAACCGGTTCTAACGGCTAGTTTGGGAAACCAGTTAGGAACCGGTACTGGTTTTTGGCCAAACCGGTGTTGACCGGTTTCGGCTTCGGCGGTTTTTTCGGTTTTTCGGTTTCAGTTTTTTTTACACGACTACACTCAACTCAATTATCGTGCATGCATGAAAATGTCAATTGGTTATAACTAGCAGCTAGTAAATATGAATTCATATCCGATATTCCGATACGGCTAGTTAATGATACAACTATTCCTCTTGATAGATATACACGAATGATGATGAATCCTAGCATGATAAGGATACTACTACAATATACTACGTAACTAGATAACGTAAATTAAAATATATATATATATATATATATATATTCATGTCCTAATCCTAACACAATTCAGTTTGTTTATACAAAAAACCTATATATACGTGATTCTTGTGCATGACCTTTTACATTCATCATTCGACCCAAACAGAACACATACTATTCCGCTTGTTACGTTAACCAAATTTACAACTTACTATGGGGAAGTTTCCGAAGTATAGAGTAGCAAAAGCGTCTCAGTTATTGATCATCACTGGAGCCGGGATTAAGGACATCAAAATCTCTAAGAAAGCATGGATACTTCCCGGCCAATCCTCCGCCAAATTCGACATCTCTCCAGTCAACTACACCTTTGAAGTTCAAGCCATGAGTGCCGAGAAACTACCTTTCATCTTGCCTGCTGTGTTCACTATTGGTCCTCGTATTAATGATAAAGAGAGTCTTTACAAATATGCCAAGCTCACAACATGCCAGGAAAAGGATTCAACCCATATGCACGAGTTAGTGAAGGGGATCATTGAAGGTGAGACGCGTGTTTTGGCTGCGTCCATGACTATGGATGAGATTTTTAGAGGAACAAAGGAGTTTAAGAAGGAGGTGTTTGATAAAGTTCAACTCGAACTTGATCAGTTTGGATTGTATATCTATAATGCTAATGTTAAACAGCTTGTGGATGTTCCTGGACACGAGTATTTTTCTTACTTGGGTCAAAAAATACAAATGGAAGCTGCAAATCAGGCTAAGATTGATGTCTCTGAAGCCAAGATGAAGGTAATATATTATCACTATCTATACATTTTTTTTTTTTTTGGGTGATTGTTAGTCTTAGTTAGCATATTCCATACAGCCTCTACTTTTAGCTTAAGTTGTACATAAACTCAAATATATGATGATTGATTTTGTGAATCATTCATTATAAAGGGTGCAGTTGGATCCAAGTCTCGAGACGGGCAAACGCAGCAGAATGCAGCTAAGATAGATGCAGAGACGAAGATCATATTGACACAAAGACAAGGAGAAGGGAAAAAGGAAGAGATAAAGGTGCAGACGGAGGTGAAGGTGTTTGAAAACGAGAAGGAGGCTGAAGTGGCTAAAGCCAATGCTGACTTGGCGATGAAGAAGGCAAAGTGGGCCCAGGATTCACAGATGGCACAGGTAGAGGCCACTAAGGCTGTGGCACTCAGGGAGGCGGAGCTGCAGAAGGAGGTTGAGGTCATGAATGCATTCACCCAAACGGAGAAACTCAAGGCCGAGTTCCTGACCAAAGCTAGTGTTGAGTTCGAAACTAAGGTTAGCTATTGTTTTCGTTTTATCAAGTCAACTAATATGGATACGTTATTAGTTTTGTAGTCAAAAAATGATTAATTTCTATTAAACAGTTGTATTAAAGTTAGATTACCATGTCATAAGGAATATAATTATAATAGTCTATATATATTTAAGCTTATCGTCATTCGTGACATGTTTAGCTTGTGTTTTAATATGATAATTTAATTTGATGAAAAATAACCAAAGGTACAAGAGGCAAATTGGGAGCTATACAAGAAGCAAAAAGATGCAGAAGCAATTCTCTACCAGAAAGAAAAAGAAGCTCAGGCTCAAAAGGCAATAGCTGAGGCCGCATTCTATGCTCGTCAACAAGTAGCTGATGGTGAACTATACGCAAAGCAAAAAGAGGCCGAGGGTCTTGTTGCTATTGCGCAAGCCCAAGGTGTCTACATAAGCAAACTTATGGGTGCATTTGGAGGAAACTATGGGGCTGTAAGAGATTACTTATTGATTAATGGAGGCACCTATCAAGAGCTCGCCAAGATTAATGGTGAGGCCGTTAAGGGGTTGCAGCCCAAGATTAGCATTTGGACCGGAGCAAATGGTAGTGGAGAAGGTGGTGACGGAGGTGCTATGAAAGAAGTTGCTGGTGTGTACAAGATGTTGGCACCCATGCTTGAGACGGTTCACGAGCAAACTAAATATGTGCCACCATCTTGGTTGGGCACGATCGCCGAAACCTAAATTTCAGTACTTCCCTAAGTGTTACTTTAATTGTTTAATTCTGTTTGTTGAGATTTTTTTCAGTTTAATGCTTTAATCCTATAATTTTGCGAACAAAAAACTTACAAGCACTCATGATGCTTTTATCGTGTAATTGTTCATTAATTGTTTGATTTATTTTAGAGCATATGAACAATCACGTGAGGATTATGATTCTAACCAAGTTTACTCCAACAAATGGGTTATTACTCAAATATGTTATACTTAGGATCAAATGAGAAGAAATCTTAAAATGAGAAGGATGAGAAATAGCTATAACTACATATTAATATTAGAGCTGCATCGATTTGAATTAGATGCATTCTTAATCTTTTAGATGCATTATAATATATTTTCTAGCTAAAAATTAGATGCATATACGTATATTAGATGCATTTCATCAAGTTAGAAGAATCCTATGTATTTTTCGTCCTCTATAGGTCAAATTTGTTGCTAGAACTATTTTGCATCTTTTTCACTTCAAAATCACTTTCGAAACTAATTGGGATGCATATAAATGAATAGAGGTGCATATAATTCAAGTCGATGCATCTCAAATATGTGGTTATAGCTATTTCTCATTCTTCTCATTTCAAGTTTTCTTCTCACTTGATCTTTACCCAATATGTTAGACTAAAGTTTCATAAAAATTTGCTTTTAGTTACTATAGTTTTGTTTTGTTCAAATAAGTTACTCATGTTTGTGTGACCGGTTGTTTACGTTACTCCATATATTACAACTTATAATAGCAGGTAAAAAGTTACTAAATGGTTTTTGTGGGTTGTCGGGTTTAACAAATTTAGCCATTAGATTTTTTTTTCTTGAATCCTCTCCTGTGGGCGACCCGTAACGAGGTTTCCTTACGTTTTTATCTGTTCTTGTCCGTGTTTATACGTGTTCGCCCGTTTTTCTTACGTTTTCGTCCGTTTTTCTTACATTTTCATATGTTTTTACACGTTTTTGCCCGTAACCGGTTATTGTAATTGGATCGAGTGGTTTAACAATCCTCAAATCGCACTTTCTATTCCTATTTAATTACATTCCCTCCTTCTAGCTTTTTGCAGGTGTGTTTTTAATACAAAATTTGTGTTCGAAAAAGAAAAGGAATTATTTATATTGAAATGTGTAACTTTTATATTTTGTTTTGTTTTAAAACAATGACAATGCAATTACCCAAAACATTTTTAAAAAAAGTAAACACAACGTGATATTAGTGCACATTGTAGTGATCACTTTTCCAACACCGTGTGCATTTTGAAAATAAATTCGGAACGGAAAAACCACTTTATAATAACAAAAATTGTTATTCTTTGATACGCAAAAACCATTTTATACATGGTTGTTTATGGTTAAAATACAAATTTAAGATTTTTAAATCACGAGTCTTTAACTTTACAAAGACTATGGTTAAGATTTTGTGTAAAACTAATACACACACACCAACAATGTGTGAGTAAATACACCATATGTATCAACAAAAAGATTGCCTCATGCCAAAAAAAAAATATTTTCCATGAAGTACTAAGTTTGAAAACATTATGCGCGAAGTACTAAGTTTGAAAACATTATCCGCGAAGTACTAATATCGGGTTCTATACATTATCCGCTAAGTACTAAGTTTGAAAGCATTAATGACTTCCTAAGTACTAAATTCATTATACCCGCCATGCCACAGGGACCAAAAATGTAAATTAAAGATAGTGGAAAACCGGTACACCCGGTACCCCACTCTGGGAGTAACCTAATTAACCGAACCCGTTTACATGAGTAACTTAATTAACGAACCCGTTTACATGAGTAACCTCTTTGAACAAAAAAAAATTATAGTAACTAAAAGCAAATTTCTGTGAAACTTTAATAACATATTTGAGTAATAACCCTCAACGAATCAATAGAGGTAAATTTGTCAATCAAGCCAACACCTTGAGACTTGAGTACAACTTCTTACAATTTCCGGATTTCTATCCTGGTTTGAATTATATGAAGTGCCAACAATTTTTCATTTAACAACACTTTTCCGTATCCACAAAACTCCAAGGTTTGCATTTGAATTATGTCCTAAGTTTGATCTAACAATAAAACTAAATAATTGGCCAGATTACATGCTTGTACCATCAGAGGGCACGATGCACATTGTTATTCGCTAGTTAGGGGGCGATTGGCAACTAGGCCGTAGTGCATTGGCGGTGGCGCGTTAGCCGCACTAACGGCGGCAACGCCATTTGGATGATGAGTTTTTGTGTATGTGTGTGTATTTTTATTTTTATTTATTTTATATTTATTTATTTATTTATTAATTTTTCTTAGTGTAAAGTGGGGAAATTTTGTTAGTGTGGTAATAGGAACATGATTGAGGAAGGTGTTGTTTTGTTTTTTTTGCTACATCGTGTTGACGTTTTTAACGAGCGCCATGACTCGGTGCATCTAATACTGTCGTATATGTAAATGATTGTGTATTGTGCTTTTAATCATCATAGCTCCATTAATAATTATTTTTGGAATTTGATTAACTATAGGGATCATTGAGACATACATATCCTTTAGGGCACGTTTGGTAGGGTGAAATTCAGATAAATGAAATAAAGTGCAGAAATTAAATCACATAAATGAATTCTCACATAAATTCAATATAAATTCCAGTGTTTGGTAACACCAGAGAATTGACTCAAGAAATCAGTATTATTATTGTTATTATTATTATTATTATTATTATTATTATTATTATTATTATTATTATCATTATTTCTTCTTTTTATTTATTATTATTATTATTATTATTATTATTATTATTATTATTATTATTATTATTATTATTATTATTATTATTTATTTTTATTATTTTATATTATTATTATTATTATTAATTATTATTATTATTATTATTATTTTATTATTTTATTATTTTATTATTATTATTATTTATTATTATTATTTATTTTATTATTGTTATTATTATTATTATTATTATTATTATTATTATTATTATTATAAATTTAATAATAATAATAATTATTATTATTATTGTTATTATTATTATTATTAAAAATTCATTTCCATCACTTTATGAATGGAAATCAATTCTCTAATTTTCGCAAATAATCCATTTTCTAAGAGTTCTAATTCTCCACTTTATTTTTTTATAATTGTAATAAACATTGAAAATCATTTCATTTCCATTTTTCTCATCTCAACTCCCTTTATCAAACATGCCCTTACACTCTGTTCTCAAGATGTTTTTAGGGAAGAAAGTGAAAGGAAGTGGAAGATATCAAAATTTAATTGTGTTCTCAAGAATTTTCATAGAGAAGAAAGTGAAAGAAATGGGTGTAAAGTGATGATTTTTGGTAATAAATGTTTCACCCCAATTTTGGGGTGAAAGTGAGTGGAAAGATGTATGTTCGTGTATATTGACTAAATTGTCCCTTAAAAACTTGTATTATATTTTGTCTTTTTCCATTTGAATATGGGTAAAATTGTTATTTTCATTATTTTTTCTTTCACTTCCCCTCTTGTTTTATATAACTAAAGAACACACATAATATTTACTTTTCTTTCTTCACCACTTACCATCCTTTCATTCACTCTCCACTTCACTTCCTTTTCCCTCCAAATAAAAACTCGAGAACAAAGCGTTAGTCTTTACTCTTTACTGTTGTATTGTTGTAATATTATGTATTGTATACCTCATTTTAATGGACCCCACAAAGATATGTTCACACTTCTATTTGTAATTTGTATGAGTCCGATTAATATAATTAGCATTAATAAGAAATTGAGATCCTACCACCGAGGTAATGTATGTGTTAGTTAACTTGAACAAGAATAAGAACAATGTTATCACGACAACGAACCTTTGGGTAATTTCTTGTTTTTATCTAATGGTAAAACACTATACCAAATGATTGTTATTTTGTAGAAATGCTAATTTTCACATACTTAAACACCAATTGGGTATAAAGCATGCTTGGTTTGTGGGAGGCTTATTGAAGCTTACAGAGTTTAAGCTTTTAAAATAAGCTAATTTATATGGTAAGTTTTGTTTTTAACGTGCAAGTTTATAGAATATTTTATACGCTACAAACTTCTATAAGCTCAAGACAATTACATCGGGCTTTTACAATGGAATAGAGCTTATTAATAGACAAATTACTTAAATATCGTTAAATAGATAAAGATGTAATAACTTGAAATTGTGAATTTGTTTAAATATTTTTTTATTTTATTTTACTACAATTAACTTTAACTCCACCAAAGTAAAAACGTGTTTTACTGTTATATCCTTTTAATTTAAACAGAAATAATTATTTTATCAAAATTTTGATTGGTTTAAAGAAGTTGCGTAAGTTATCTCAATAAAATGAGTTATGAAAAAAAAAAAAAAAAAAAAAAAAAAAAAAAAAAAAAAAAAAACTCTTCAACATATGTATACGTACATATTGTTAGATATGTTAGTCGGCTCAAACCTAATATTGAGTTTGGATTCATTAGTCTTAGGGTTTGGATTATATGACTTATTATCAAAACTATGTATTTATTAAAAATACACATGATATCTCACATGTAGAAAGAGCAAGGTTGGATCAAGTCGTTAACACCCTTACCTCTGGAGACAGAGGTCAAGGGTTCGATCCTCACCCCTTGCAAGGCCGGAGGTCCTTTCTACCTTTGGTAGAACCGGAAGCAGCCTCTCTACCTTAGGTAGGGGTAAGGTTGTCTACGTCTCAACCTCCCCCGTACACTGTGGAAGACGGTATTGGGACGTATAACCCGTGGAAGATGATATTAGGAGTTACTTTACTTTATGATATCTTATATGTTAGTCATTTAATTCATAAAACTCTTTTGTTACTTTACATGGTATCAGAGGCCTTATCCTAAGATCAAGCCGGCAACCTTGAGCCGACGTCTGAAGTCACCCTGTCAAATATTAGCCGTCGCCATTTATCTATTCTAAGAAAATAATCAATTTTTGGATTAAACCTTAGTCGGACACTGTTTTGACCATAACTCCCAAACCGTAAGGAATGAACTGACGCCGTCAGCACCATTGACTTCGTAATAAAATTCCGAAGATAAGCATATCGGAATCACTTTAATAGCTCTAAAGTCGCGCTGTAACAAGCCGTCGGATTCAGAAAACAACATTGGCTGGCTTTTTTGCTTATAACTTTCAACCCGCTAAGAGTTAGATGATGATGTCAGCGGCCGTAGATTCGTAATTAAGTTCTGAAAGGAAATGATAAACCTTCACTCACCGTTTTAAGTCCAGACGACCGTCGAAAAAAAATTATCACTTTTTGAGGTTACATTTATTCGATGCAATTGGTTAGTATCAAAGTTTTGATTCTTTATCAAGATATCTATCTTTATTTTTATTTCTTAGTAATTATAGTTTACACTCCAATTCTTGATTTTTAGTAATTATAGTATCAACGTCTTGATTCTTTATCAAGTAATTATCGTTTGCACCATAAAATAGTTGTCATTTGGTCATCGGTTTCTCAATTAAGAGGGATCCTTCTATTTTGTTATCGCTTTATATTTTTGTCTCAATAGTCTTTCTATCCAACCCAAATCAAAAAACTTATAACACCAAAATCTCTAGCCGTCATAACACATATCATATTATGTTGATTTAACCATCAAAAAGCAAAAATTGTCTCATTGACATTACTCTTTGTTTTACCACCGGGGATCATTATCGGTTTTTGCAAATAGTTGATCGAAAAATTTCGCTCATACCTGAAGGCAAAGCAAACCATGACGTAGAAAAAACATCACGGGAAGGAGGAAGCTGCAAGCAATAAACAACTATTCCGTCAAATACAATTATGCCTTTGTTCAAACAAACAACAAAGAAGGTGATAGAAGAAAAGAAAATGTGGCTTTCAACATATGTTCAATTTTTCCATTCAAAAGTCTCTCGTTTAAATTGATGGGACGTGTTAGATAGAGTAGTTGGCCCAAACCTAATAGCGGGTTTGAGTCTATTAAATTTAATAATTAATTTTGTAGCTTATTATTAAGAATTAAGATCATTTGATGATCAAACTTTATTTACATACCAAGGTACTAATCTCCACCCTCCATCTTCCCTCCATCTTTTATTTGATCTAATGGATGAGATTAATCGCAACAATTTAAAAAACCCACTTTCATCCTTTTTAAAAAAAAAATATATTAATATCTTTCAAACCGTTAATCGTTAAGCGAAAAAAAATACCGTTACGACAAGCATTTAATTATCTTTCTAAAGATAGGCACTTTGATATATTTTAAACAATTTTTTTCTTTTTTTTTCACGTTTTTTTTTTCGTGCCCGAAAAAATCACATGTGATATGACGTTTTTTTTCGTGGCCGAAAAAATCGCATGTGATATTACATATAACATGTGATTTTTTCGGGCACGAAAAAAACGTGAAAAAACGTTTTTTTTTTTTTTTTTTTTTTTTTTTTTTTTTTTTTTTTTCCGAAAGTATATCAAAGTGCTCGTGTATAGAAAGATAATTAAATGCTCATCGCGATGGTGTAATTATTTTCGCTTAACGATTAACGGTTTAAGAGATATTTAAATTATAAAAACATGAGTGAAATATTAAAATGCTTTTAATCTCAACCATTGATTTCTTTTTAGATGGATAGTGGGAATGAGTCACTTAGTATATGTAAGAAAAGTTTGGAATGTAAAATAACTCTACTCTATTATTAAAGATGTGTATCTAATATCATACCTATACTAGAGGCGTTTTATTTTGCATACCAAAAAACTGCTACATACCAACGGACCAATCAGGACCCTGGATCAAAAAAACAATTTTTAATAATAAAAAACACGGAGGGACCAAAATTTCCAACTCACCAAACTTACTTCACCAACCCCACCCCCTACCTCTCACTTTTCACACATTCAATATCATAAAAAAACCCACTTTCTCTTTCTAACCATCATCAAAAATTACCATAACAAATAAAAAATAACCACTTTTTAACCGTTAAAATCATTGATAAAACAAAAAATGGAAGAATCATCGAGTGCACAAGTAGATCCACGAAAAAACCGGTTTAAAATGAACCTACTGGATCTCGGGATGAAGGTATGATGCTTCCTACTAATTATTTAGTTGTTATATTGGTTGTGTTTTTTAGTGTTTACATTTGGTTAAATTTCTGAGTAAAAAGCTTTGTATACGTGGATGCACACCAAGTGTTTGATGAAATATGTGAGTGAATAGTATCATACGTCTGTATCACCAGTGATATTTGAAGTTGAACTGTATATGTGTATTATCACTAGTGATATTTGTATTTGACTTAACCAAGCAAATCACATAAAGCACACAGAAAATGAAACAATCGACATCTAAAACAACGAATACTTTAGTTTTTACTGTTATAGAATCATTATTAGTGTTTTTTGCTAGTTAATTTTTGATAATTTGTGATGTTGTGATGATTTATGTGATAATATGAGAGATTAAAAGTTAGGTTTAACAGAAAAAAAAATATATGTTGTGATGCTTATGTTTGATTTGTGGTGGATTTGTATGTTAAATGGATAGATTGTGCATATTTCAAAAGGTTTTACAGCGGTATTTGAAAACAATATTGACTAGTAGTGTATCACCTGTGATATAACAGTTAAATTATTGTCGATTGGTAATATATCTATTGTGATAACAAATAGTTATTTGTTTGACATATGATATTGAAAACAAATGAACTATTCGTACACTAACACAAATTATGAAAATATTTTGATGCATATTTGAATGAGACATGTGCAAAAAACAGCCTCATCAAACGAAAGAATCAACAACAAGTGCAATTGTCGTTGAAGAAAGCACAACATCTCCACAAACTGTTGATATAAATGATGCCTAAAAACATTATTAACATTTATCGATATCTCTATGTTTCGATAATCACAAAACGTAAACCCATTGAGCAAAAAATTATGACGTAAACAAGTATTTAGTGATAAATATTCACGTTACATACAGCTCACTTAAGGTATGAATAAACAAAGTGTTTATTGCATTCTATGATCAAAGGAACATTTTTCTTAAACACTAGACTTTTTATAAAATGTCACAAAACATTCTATATCTTTTACAAAATTATTTTTGCAAATAAAATAATATGTTTAAATCATTATAAATATATGAATTCAAATTTTTAACCAAAAATGATAAAAATGTTCCAGAAAAATCTTTCCAGTAAAAGACAAATTTTATGGCCGTTTTGGGAGGGCGGCCCCCTTAATAATTAAGGGGACCGTCCCCTAATTAAGGGGACCACCCACGCTCCCAAACAGTATTTTTCCCCTATAAATACTGGTTATTCCACATATTTTTCTCACCTTTTTGCACCCCAAAACTTTTTGTTCTAGATCTCATTTCTATTCTCTAAAATCCTTTGATCATATATACATAAATCTTTGTTTCAAAGTGATCCAAGCCTCAACCTTTCAAGTGCAAGAGAAGAATAGTTCAGTCTACCAAGAGAAGAAGTATTACAACTTGTTGTGACCTCCACATCCAAGTTGTTAGAGCATCATCCATTATATCTATTTCTTTGTGTAACTAGTTGTGAATACTTGATAGAAGATAGATTAGCAAGGCATATAGATAGGTAGTTGTGAAGTAAATAGTTGTGAAGTAGAGAAATTGTGAAGTAGATAGGTGTGAAGAAGTTAGTTGTGAAGTAAATAGTTATGAAGTAGAGAAGTCGTGAAGTAG